>CM045741.1:29697515-29775015 GCA_024760905.1 Plotosus lineatus
TATTTCCTGCCAATTTTTTTTTTTTTTAATTTATCTATAATTTGCTCTGAAGTACTTTTAGCAGACAAGTCTAATGTGGCATTGATTAGCTATAGTAATTGATTGACATTTGATGGATGTGTAAGGGTCAAGGATGGATGATTTGAGCAGATTTGAGCAGCCCATAAATAATACATTGAGGAGCTGTCAGCTCCAAGTCACTAGGCTCTCACTGTGTGTGTGTGTGTGTGTGTGTGTGTGTGTGTGTGTGTGTGTGTGTGTGTTAAGGAGGGTTTGGTTGTCATTCGCATGGCAGGCAGACTGCCACTATAAATGTTTTTACTCTGTGAGATCCTGTCATATCTAATGCATCAGGTCTACAGGAAAGCCATACTTTTATTCTTTCGTCGTCACCCCCCCCCCCTTATTTCTGTCTCTCTCATTAACACCCCTCCACCACCACTGACCTACATATAAACATTCCCTCATATTTCCTCTTTGTGGTTTGTGCTCGTGGAGCGCCAATAGCACCTTTCCACTTTAGCAGTAATTGACTGGCCTCTCCAACAGCTCCTCTGATCCGAGAGCGATCCGGGCCAATTCAAAGTGCTCGTGATTTTTAGCACATACTCCCCATGCATACACAATTTACTGATGGTTCCAAGTACAGAGCAAACATTATGTCGACATTATGGTGGATGAACTGTACTCTAACAGTGCAAGGAGCATGTACTGTTGGATTGACATTGCTGGTGGCACTAATACAGTACTTTACTTTTATATATATATATATATATATATATATATATATATATATATATATATATATATATATATATATATATATATAGGATTTTCTGAGTAGATCCTTCCGTAGGAGAGTGCTCAATACTTTTTGGTAGAGCAAATAACAAAGGACAGGACAAAGACTTTCTATTGAAACTCCATTTATCACTACAGATCTGTTTTAGAGGGTGGTGAAACCATCCTCTCTCTTCAGGTGATTATAGAAGAATATAATCACCTGAAGAGAGAGGATGGTTTCACCACCCCTCGAAACAGATCTGTAGTGATAAATGGAGTTTCACTAGAAAGTCTTTGTCCTGTCCTTTTTATATATATATATATATATATATATATATATATATATATATATATAAATGTCATAAATCGCTTGCTAATCAAGACACGCTGCACAAGAAAAGAACTCAATGGTTAAAATCTGATCAAATTGCTGAACTGTTCCCATTTTAGAGCTGGATGAACAGATTCGGAGCTCTAATTGAGGATGAAAGTTTCTGCGTTTTGACCCTTTTCACTCTTTCAGACTGTGTGTAATTATTTTCTATGATGTAATGCCATCCAGTACAAGGGACCCTTGAAGAAAGGGTGAAGGTTATCTCCACCCAGCTGCTTCTCCGTCTTCAGAAACACACAATCCCATTAAATTATCACTGTGTTCATCCAAACACTCCTAATTATTAGGGCCAACTGTTGTATTTGTGCACATGTGTGTTTGTTTTTATTAAGGTCTGGGTGACCAAGTAAGAACCATGGCAGCGGGACGCTGGACCTAATGATCACAGTCAACTGAGCATCGCATATGCTCGTGATATCTCATTAAGGACAGTAGGGCAAACTGATTTAATGTTTGATTTATTTAACACAGAGTGCCTTGCCTGGCTTCCTAATTAGCATACAGTGTGCAGGAATTCATGTGTGTAGGAGAGACGTCCATTTTGACTCTTTTCAGCTGTGAATATGGTATGAAACATGGGCTGTCAACTTCATTTAGTGCAGGACTGCCCATTTCCCAGCCTTCTAAAGCTTTTTTTTCAGGCTACTCTGACAGCAGCTTTGGACTGACATTCAAATGCTTTTGTGTTTGTTCCAAGTTCCAGTAGCATTTTCTGACTTCTGATGATTTTTCTCTTTTAATGCTCAGTGTGAAGACTTTTCACAAAAATTGATTTAATGCTTTTACAGAGACCCTTCACATGCGATAAGTGCCACAAAATATGGCCTCCACTTAGTTCTTTTCTGTCTCTGTGATAAAATATGCTGAACATAATCATTTTTTTGTCCTTATCTTAGCACCCTCCCTCCTCCCCGCAAAAAATTTTCAGAGCAATTTCTCAAAGAAATTAAACACAGTAATTTTATTTAAAATTTCATTTCGCTAGAAATTTTGCACCACTTCTTTGTGTATGTGTCTTGTGAGCGTGTCTCGGTCTTTGTATTTATGAAAGAATGAAAGGCAGAGAGACAGAGGGAGCAGCATGGTGCTACAGCTGTGTGTGTTTAGTAGTCTGCAGTGCTTGCCGTCTCTCTCACATACACAAGCTGCATGAGTGTGGTGGCTCATCGGGAAGATTATACCTTCCTCTCTCCTCATTACTCCTCTTTATTCTGCTTGAATAGACCAAACACAACAACCAAACAGACAAAATGGGCTCAAAGAAAGGCACAGACACAAAATCACACTGCACTTTAGAGTCTCTAGAAATCTATCATGAAAGCCTGTAATACCAATCTGCAGTTAAGTGCTTTAAACAATAGGGAAAGAAGTGTGTATTGACCTTGTTCATTGTTATAGTTGAAGAATAGGTCATTATATGAGTGCAAAAAATAAAAAAAAAGTTGTGGGATTTACATGGGTGGATGGATGGATGGATGCTTGGTTTAAGAGATCGATGACTGGTTTGAGGTACAGTGGTACGGTGCCAGATTACGGATCCCAACGTTGGTGGTTCAAGCCCCACTATCAACGGTTTGTCACTGCTGTCCCCCAGGCAGCTAAGTGGGTTATCAAAGGTCGGCCGTGTCTCTCACTGTCTATGGTGAGAAGCATGTAAAAGAAACATTACTGACTTTTGTTAGGAGTACGCTGGATAGCTGTAAGTGTGTTTCGCTGCGATAGCTTGGCGAGCTGTCCAGGGGGTGATGGGCCGAGATGGGTGCCAACCTTCCTGTGACGCTGATTAGGATTAAGCGGTTTATAAAATCAATGAATGAATGGATGGATAGATGAACAGAGCCATGTGACCATCTGAGAAGCTGTTTAGGGTGTACCACGCCTTCTCTTAGTGTCAGCTGAGACAGGCCTCGGTGTCCGAGTGGCTCGAATACTAGGGATAAATAGATTGGCAAATGAGTGAGAATGGATGATTTAGTGGATGGATAATGGACTAGATATACAAGGATAAGCAGAGAATTCTGCTTGTGTCCACCCAAATCTGTTATTACAGGTGTACTGATGTGGCTTGGTGATTTCCTGTTGTAATATGTCTCTGAGTGACGAAATCACCTGAAACTGCTGAGTAATTATTTTTATGTTTGCTTCAGGCTGAGTATGGAGTCAAGTAGTCTAGAGGTATAAATTGAATAATGGAAGGCAATCTTCAGCTAGTTTATTGCTTTTCTAACTCCCATAATATTTTCCAAATGGCCATCTAACTTAATTAAACTGTCACTTTTTTCTCTATATAAGGCATCTTGTGTAATATGCTTCATCCTCATATGCACCTGTGGCTGTCTTTATCACTATTTCCTTCTCCATCCTGCCTACCCACAGGCCTGGTCATCCTGTTAGAACCAGACTGTTTATAATGACACTGCCTGTACCATGCCAGTTTATAAGTGTGTGTCATTTCAATGAAAAATATTTCTCAGTCGTTAATTTAAAAGAAATAAGAATTCAACCTAAAATATATTAGATGATTAGGGACACTGCAGACAGAAAGCAAAATATTTCACATTTGGATTGGTTTTAGTGTGTGTGTGTGTGCGTGTGTGTGTGTGTGTGTGTGTGTGTGTGTGTGTGTGTGTGTGTGTGTGTGTGTGTGTGTGTGTGTTTCACATAATGGTGATGAAATAGGACTGAGCCTATTGGTATTCATTTTTATAATACTAATAGTATGCATAATGTAGCTTTTATATAATCAAGCTTCTATCTAATCTCTTATACAGATATTATATTCAGGAAGGATTACCTTCCTGGCCATTACACAGCATTTCTCTGCCTCTTTTTCATTCTCCTTTTGCAGTCCTAGGTCTTTAGCCCTCAGAGGAATAGCTCTCTACAAGAAAAAAAGAACAATGGAGAACATAGAGCTTATGGATGAGACGTTTAAATCCTTTACCCTGTATCCACAAGAGTGAAGGCCTTAAAATTTACTGCGCTCAATTACAGACCATGAAGAGCAAATTTGTTCATAGTTCTAAAGAAAGCAGAAGTGGAGACATAGCTTCATGTTTAATATCTGTCACCAGAACGGAGAAGAAGGAGGGGCATTCTGTCATCATAGCCTCCATTTCCCTCGGCATTATTGGGGTAATTGATTTTGCTGCAGTAACAAGATATCGACCCAGTGGAGGATCCTTCATAGGCCATGAGCTCAATGCAGAGATGAGGAGGGAGGGGTGGAGGGAAACGGGACAAAAAGTCGATGGTTTACCAATGGCCCGGGCATTCCTTCCTGAGATCATTAAAGAGACTGAGAGAAAAATGTCTTTGCTTTGGCTTTCTTTTATGTCGACCATATTGGCAAAAAGCACATTTGAATCATATGAAGTGATGTTACCTGCTATTAGAGATAACCAGCAATGGAACACCACAAGTCACCTGGATATGAGTCATAAGTTCAGTATGTGGCACGTAAGATAGACAGAGATGAATCAAGCACTGATCTGTCAATACGAACGGAATGAAATGGAATGGAAAAGACTGAATACAGCAACTACTGTGGGAAGCTATGATTATTATATGATGTATGGAATACATCAAGCTGAATGTCTCATCCATGATACATGTTGGATTTTTCATTCATTTTCGGAACCTTTTAATCCAAATTAGGGTCGTGGGGAGGTTGGGGTAAAATTTGGCCGACTCTGGTAAGGGTAGAGTACACCCTGGAGAGCTTGCCAGGCTACCGCAGGGCAGAAACATGCTACAGCTATTCAGCTTACTCTAGACAAAAGTCAGCAATGGTTATTTTAAAGATTATCTCACATACACACACACACACACACACATATATATATATATATATATATATATATATATATATACGAATGATTGATATCCCAATATGAAAAAAAAACAGTAGACCCTAAAGCAGTCTATTTGTACGTATGCAGTGGCAGATGAGCATAGCATGCTCCATGAGCGGTACATTATTGAATTAGGTAAAGGCGTAAAGGTCTTCTTAAGGCCTGTTTAGTCTATATGATAAAAAAATAGAATAAAAAAACAAGTTCAAACGTATTTGAGGTTTTATTATACAGTGTTCCAAATGAAAACACAAGAAACTAAAATAAGTTTTTTATGGTTTATTCTTCCATTTTTAAAGCATCACAGTGATTGCAATGCCATCTGCTACAGTGGCACCTAATTGAAGGCTCTGGGTTGTTGATCCAGGGGTTGGTGGTTCAAGCCCCAATACCATCAAGCTGCCACTGTTGGGCCCTTGAGCAAAGCTCTTAACCCACAATTGCTTAGTTTTATATAAAAAAAATTAAGGGTGTGTGCCAAATGCCATAAATGTAAGTGTATTATAAATGCTATAAGTAGCCAAAACAAACCAAGAGTGTCTGTAATTTTGATCCGGGCATTATTTAATTAGGATAATGCTTTTATTTTGCAGACAGCAAACCAAACAGATTACCTTGACCACAGTACAATTTTCTGTATAAAAACATTTTATGCTCCACCTCACCCCCACCACCCCGCGAGCGATATACACAGGTTTTCTAATAATTTTATATACAAATATAAATATAAATATAAATATTATAGTATTATTTGTCTATAAAATTATTAGTACACCTGTGCATAACATTGCATCTTTATTAATATTAAAAACAAAAAGAAAGAAATATAGTTCAACTTACCATAAAACTTCATTAACAGGTTTTAATCTGTAACAGAAAAGATTTAAAGTGCACCAATGTGCCTGAAATTAAAAAAAATATATACATCCTTATTTAAACTAATTTTACTTATTTATGTCTTAATATTGTATCTCCGTCTCCCTCCACCTTTCTCTTCATTCCTGTTAGATACTTTTCCGTGTTGTTTCTTGAGGGATTGCCAACTACTGGATTGGAGGTGCAATTACACTTAATTCTCATACACTATTATAGAAAAGCATGTTCCCCAGGGTCATACGCGCTTCCCCCGGCATCATACCACACCCTCAAAGGGGGGAACGCCCCACTATTTGAGAAGCACTGCTTTACCAAGAAATAGTTCCAAGATTTCCTGTCTGTCTGTCTTCCTTTCAGCCTTTTCCCTTTTACTCGGGAGTCGCCACAGCGAATCATCTGATTCGCACGTTTGATTTGGCAGAGGTTTTTACGTCAGATGCCCTTCCTGTCACAACCTTTTTTAGCAAGGGACAGAAACACGCTGACGACTTTGCAGCTACTCTTTACGAAACTCAGCAATGGTTGTTTTACATGCCTCTCACCATAGACAGTGAGAGACATGGCCCGCCTTTGATAACCCAGTTAGCCGCACTGGGGGGGACAGTGACAACCTTGTGGAGAGTGGTACTCGAACCCCCAACCTTTGGATCAGCGATCCAGCTACCAATCAGAAACAATAGAATCTCTTGAATTAATGGTATTGTCTGTTATTCTACCTACGCTCATTGGGCATGATGCAATCGTACATTCTGATAGGCTAATTTATTCTAGGATATCACTGTTTGTATCAATAGTAGCTATATTAACAGTAAAAAGTGGAGGTCATGACTATCGTTGGAGACTTTTTTCACAGAAAGTAGTAAAATATGGAATGAAGGGACTCGACATTTTAAAAAATTAGATGTTTTTTCAGCAAACATGAACATTTATGGCCATGAAAAGAAAGGAAATCTCATATATATATATATATAAAAACTACACGCACAATATACACACAGAGATCCTCTGATTCTGTGATTCCGGTAAGTGTGTGCTCCGTTCTTTCACCCGCATGGCATAATTCCAGTCCTAAAGAATCTTCCCTGCTTCAGTTCTGCTGTCATAACACCTACACCAGTTTCTACATTCATTTATAATTCATAGCATTTCTGTACCCTAACAGTAGCGTGTAAAAGAAAAAGCTTTTATTAGCATAAATTACACATATTAAATACACATATTTTGCTCTTATAGCTTTTTTATTAGTTACTGAAAACCTTGCTAAGAAATTGCCTAATTATCAGTAAACCATAAAATAAGTCAACACATTTTCCTCAGTCTGACAGAAGGTGCAGGGTAATACCGTGCATAATTATGTAGCAAACTTTGTACTTTATTTCATTATACAAATATTTCTTTCATTCATATCTTCAGTAACTGCTTTATCTTGGTTAGGGTTATATGATAAGGAGCTTATCCTGGGAACACTTAGAAGAAAGCAGGGATACACACATGATGATATATTAGTCCACCGCAGAGCATCATGCACGCACACATTCAAACACTTGTTTCGTGAACATGTGTTGCTGCACAGAAACAATCACCCCAGTTCAGCATCACACTGGAGTCGGTGGAACTATGACCCTCAACACTTCAGTATCATCACATTACTCTGCAGTTTTATATATTATTAAACCACTTCGCCATTTTCCACCACTTCTCAGTGTCAGAGCTAACTAGTATTATCTTAGTTTATTCGGGGAATTCAGTCAACAGGGATCCTCCATTAGCAAGACTACACTAAACTCAAGAAGCTGACGGTCTAGTTCTTGATAGCTGTGACTGAAATCATTTGACACAACTACATCTTCTTTTCCTTTCAGCTGTTCCCTTTTTCTCAGGGGTTGCCACAGCGAATCATCTGCCTCCATCTTCATGGAAGTCATACTAATAATTCACATGTTTGATTTGGTATAGGTTTTTATGTCGGATGCCCTTCCTGACACCACGCTAACAGCTGTTTAGCTACTCTTTATTAAAGTCACCAATGGTTCTTTTACATGAACCTCTCACCATAGACAGTGAGAGACATGGCCGGCCTTTGATAACCCAGTTAGCTGCCCTGGGGGGGGGGGGGCAGTGATCCAGCACCTATACCACTAGGCCACCACAGTGATCATGATATAAATGATATCGTGATATAAAATGACATTATAAGCCACCGAGGGGCAGGTTGGGGGGGGGGGCATGTCGACAGCAGTGACAACCTTGTGGATAGTGGGACTCTAACCCCCAACCTTAGGATCAGCGATCCAGCGCCCTTTACCACCAGGCCACCACTGCCCTCTTGACACAACTACATATGCATACAGAAATCAAGGCTAATTGTTTCTGTTCTTTATTTTTTTTTATACTTTTTTTGCCATTCTGTTTTCAGACAGGTACCACACTGGTGTGGTGGTTAGCATGTCCACCTCACAGCAAGAAGGTCCTGGGCTTGAGTCCCAGGTCTTTGGACATGTAACAATAGCTCTTACAAATTGCATGTAGGTGAAAAGGTGAATGTGTGTGTGTGTGTGTGTGTGTGTGTGTGTGTGTGTGTGTGTGTGTGTGTGTGTGTGTGCTGGAACTGCAATGGATTGGTGAGTTGTTCAAGGTGTACCCCGCCCTTGACCAGTGCCTATGATAAATTCCAGCCTATCTGAGCTTAATAGGTTTGGCAAAGTGAGTGGGCGAGAGTGTTTTCATACACGTAGCATATTATTCTACCAGTTGTTGGATTCATCTTAAACGAGTCACAACATTTGTTGTAGAAATACTCTCTTTAATCTTTTTCATAAACCCTTTGTTATTGTAGAAAATTACTTCATTTGTAAAACTACCGAGTCTTTTGTATTTTCTTATTTATTTCCCAGAAAATACTTGAATTACTGTATATAGCTGATCAAGTCTCTGGTTCTTTTTTCTTAATTACAGGCTTCATAGAGTGTCCATTCAGCCAAAAAGGACTCAACAGCAAGCCACAACAGCTCTAATTGCATCTAACATTTTACTCCTTCCAAAAAGAAATCAATACACTTGTCCGCACTATATTCAGTTCAAATATCCGATACTATTCTTTGAATTGTCAATGATTTGCAATAATCAGCTATAACATTAAAACCACTGACAGGTAGTGTTCAACATTTTTTAACATAACAATCTCATTACAATGGCAGCTGTCAAGGAGTTGGTTAGAATAAATGTAAAGGAGCAAGTGAACAATCAGTTCTCGAATTTGATGCATTGAAAGGAACAAATTCTGAAGGTGGTGGTGGCGGTTGTATCAAAGGGTGAATTGTTTGCTTGTTTAAATATCTTGAAAAACAAATATTCCATGGGACATACAGTATAAAGATAAAGGTATCGAGCCATTCATTCATCTTCTAAGATGCTTCTCCTAATTATGGTCATGGGGGGTTGGTGCCCATCTCAACCGATTTTGATAAAGGGTGGGGTACACCCAGAACTCACCAGGCTATTGCAGAGTTCACATACACACAACCATTCACACACTACTGTGCATGATTTTGGACTGTGGGGGAAACCGAAGTACCCAGAGGAAAAACCCACGAAAAGATGGGGAGAACATGCAAACATTTGACACAAGGGAATTGAACCCAGGCCTACTAGCTGTGAGGCGGATATTTAGAGAAATATTATTATTATTATTATTATTATTATTATTATTATTATTATTATTATTATTATTATTATTATTATTATTATTACTGTGGGGCCGGTGGTGTAGTGGTTAGGGTGCTGGGCTCATGATCAGGAGGTTGTGTGTTCAAATCCCAGTTAGATCCCCACTGTGCTAAGACCCCTGAGCAAGGTCTCAACCACAAGTGTGCCCCTGTTCACCCAGCAGTATAAATGGGTACCAGTAAAAATATACTGGGAAGGTAACCTGCGATGGACTAGCACCTCATCCAGGAGGAGTTGAACTCATAGTCGCTTCACGCTATGGAAACCGGGGATAAACACTGGCCTGATGAGCCACTATGGCTCGGGTGTTAAAAAGCTCAAAGGACTTTACCTTATTATTATTGTTATTATTATTATTACTATTATTATTACTGCGCTTTTTGATGCTGTGAACATCATGGTTTTTGTTTGACTGCAATCCAGATTAAGAAAAGTCGGATGTTTAAGATGAATAAATTGTAACATAGCTGGTTGACTAAGAATAATTATTTCTGACTGTATTCTTTTGTACTGTATTCATTCACACTTTATCTGTAATATTCGATAAAATTAGCATAAATGCTTATCCATTGCTGTGAAAGGTTTTAGCTTCCCTGTTTGTAATTTGTTGTTAGCTGCCACAGATATTGTTTATAATTATACACCGTATCAGTGGCTGTCTTGTACTTATCACAATAATCAGTCAGAAATGTTTTACAGCCTAAGAGACCGTAGGAGACACATGAAGTATGACAGAACTTTTGCTTCCCCACAGCCTGCTTTTCTTGCAGCTACTGTAGGCCTATATAAATTCAGATGGTTGTCTAAGAGTAAGACATTTCTGACAAGTCCGCCCAGACGATGCTAGTTATTTATGCTCACAAAGCTTCCTGCTAGTGAGTTAAACCAGTCTGTCCAGCACTGACACATTTTACTCCCTGAGGTAATAACATTAACATCGACATTTTTACCTGCATTGAAGCCACTAACAATGGAACTGAAGGACATATAGCAAAAAAAAAAAAAAAAAAAAATCTATATCTTTTCTTCTTTTTTTTTTAATATTCAGAAATGCCTTGGCAGGTCTTATAAGTTCCTTGCTGTGTAAATATGATTAAGTGCAAACAAACAGTGGATTTTTCAGTAAACAGGAACATCCACTAAATAGCTCTGGGTTCCAATTAGAGAGGAAATCCATTTGGATGAGATAATTTTGTGCCACTGTGCTGCTAATATCTCGTAATCCTAAACCTAGGCTTCTGTGAGTATACTGGTACGTAGCCAAGGTTTCACTGACTGTACTAGTACGTATATAAAAATACGATGTAATGCACAGGCAACACAGTGATGTAGTGGTGAACACCTTTGCCTCACAGCAAGAAGGTACTGGGTTTAAGCCCTGGTGCCATCTCTGCAGGAACTTTGTGTGTTCTCCCTGTGCATGCATGGATTTCATGGGGGTATTTCACTTCCCGCCCACAGTCCAAAGACATGCATATTCAGCGAATTGGATATTCTCAATTGCTCTATAGATGTGAAGGTGAGTGTGAATGATTATACAGTATACTGTATGTGTGGGTGTGTTGGCCCTGTGTGTGATATAGTAAGTTGTTTGGAGTGTACCCCACCCTTGCCTAGTCTGCTGAGATAGGCTCCTGCCCCCCTATAACCCTAATAATGGATGAAGCAGTTCAAAAAATGAGATGAGATATGATGATCCTGGAGATGCCCATCAACGAGTTTCGGTGCTGATAGTGTTATTGCTTATACTTTTATGCAATCAAATCCACATCTGTCTGCCAGTACTGATACTGATCCAGTAGTTATTCACCCTTATAAGCACAGTACACACAAAATCACATACTCGGTTGAAGTGTCAAGCATGCCTTGTGAATGTAGCCCTGAAGGGCAAAACACCAATGTTCTGCAGAGTCTCAGCTTCTTCAAAGTGCCTCACAGAACACAACCTCCAGGTTCTGGAATGCAAGTCTGGTTCCACAGTGACCCACTTCCCATGGTTTACAATGCCATGGTGGTTATATGGCTCTATTTCTCAGTGCCCATTGCAAAGCCTGACTCTTCATGGATAATCTCATTGACTCCACACACCTGCAGCTTGTCACAGGTCACACTATCAAGGACTATCAATACATGCAAGTTACATTTGAAAAGCATTAAAAGGCAAAGCTAGTTTTTTCATTGAGTTGTTTAATCTAGCCTGTTGTGTCTGAATGTTTATAGTTTTTTTTTTTTTTAATTTTGCACTGTTTTATTCGGGGCAGTGGTGGCCTAGTGGTATAGGGCGCTGGATCACTGATCCAAAGTTTGAGGGTTCGAGTCCCACTCTCCACAAGGTTGTCACTGTCCCCCCGAGTGCAGCTAACTGGATTATCAAAGGCCGGCCATGTCTCTCACTGTCTATGGTGGAAGGTTCATGTAAAAGAACCATTGATGACTTTCGAGAGTAGTCGCAAAGCCGTCAGCGTGTTTCCACCCTGCGATGGCCTGGCGAGCTGTCCAGGGTGTACTCTGCCCGCGCTCGGAGTCGGCTGGGATGGGCGCCAGCCTCCCTGCAACCCTAATTAGGATTGAGCAACTGCTGATGAAGTGTTTTACTCAACGTTTCTCTTCTACTTTCTCAACATGTCATTGTCTGAGCCTTGAATTTAGCTATTTAGTTAAATACTAAACTCTGGTCCACCTTATCTGTTTATAAAAGACGTGTGCTTGTAGGACAATTTGTCTTCTGTGTTCATATGCGTTATATGTGTCGTTTGTCCATCAACAACTGAAAATACATCAGTGTATTTCAAGCAAGTACCAGCTGTGAGCTTTATATTCAGTTCTGTAAAATAAATTGTGCTAAACTTCAGTGACAGCCCCAGGTTTTGCTGTACACGGCACTAAATATAGCACAATTAGAGTGGGATAGTGTATTAGCAAGCATGCTGTGTTTACTACTTACCAAGCATAATCGAGGCATATCCATACATCCAGATGTGAGGAATATCCATATGCTTTACTGCAGTAGGAATAAAGAAAATCACAGATAGGTTGTTAATAGCTTTATTTTAGTCAGACGCAAATAATGCTCTGCGAAATTGGCAGCTAAATAGCTGTGGTAATAATACCTCATGGTTTTTGTAATGATCATTTCACAGATTTGATGGTTTGTAGTGGTTAACAGTGGTGCTCATGGCTAGAATAGAAGAGGATAGAAAATAAAAAATAAAAGGCATTGAGGAGTTTTAGATTGCTCTATTTAGTGTACTTACATGCACACCAATAATTTGATCATAACTAGGTTTTTAGCCCTCCAATGGTTTGCTGACATGTTCAGGGAGATTGGATCCAGCTTTGCTTATAACCCTGAAGGATTAGTAGTTCTGTATAGCTAATAAATAGATGGAGTTCACCACATAAGGTATCCGTGTATCGTATGAATCAGAAATCTTTTGCTTTTTCTTTGGTTTTCTGTGTGGAAACATAGATGATAATTAGCAAAAATCTTTGAATTCAAGCTTTGGCATTGTTGAGTGAAAGAAATCTGACTCAGTCACTCTTTCTGACTGTGTGTTTTCCTGTTATCAAGTTACTGATGTACTTGTATCGCAACTGATTGGATTTCATGCGGTTATATTCATTGTTTGCTGGAAGAATCAGACTAATTTGGGCTTCATGGTGCTGCTTGATTTTATTTCCAGGTTGGAGGCTAGACATTCTGAATACATTACGACTAGATCATTGTTTGAGAAGCATATTGAGTATACGATGTGAGTATTATAATAAATGTGGCAGTGGTAGTTGAAATTAGATTTTTTTTTTTATATAAAGTAATTGGAACAGGCTGATTTTACTTTCATATGGGCAAACAGATGAAAAGAGAACAACATATGTCAAAAAAGAAATACTAATTTATTCATATTTTGAAAAATAAAATATTGAGGGTGGGTACAAATATTGTATCACACACACACAAACACACACACACACACACACACACATGTGTGTGTGTGTGTGTGTGTGTGTGTGTGTGTGTGTGTGTGTGTGTGTATAGGAATCCCTCACTTTCCATGGTTAATTGGGACCGAGATCCCCACGCGACCATCCAAATCCGCGAAGTAGGATCACCCCCCCCCAGAACCCCCCCACCCCCTGACTGACGTATAAGTACATGTATATGTGTATATAATATCAATAAATACATATTCAATGCTATAAATGCTTATAATAAAACTTAAACATTAAAAAAAATGCATAACCTGTAAATAAAATATAAATACACACACATACAGACGCGCGCGCACGCACGCAGATGCGCACCTCACAACAATGTAATTAGTTTTGATGGGAGGGTTTGGGTTGTTTTTTATTTTATGTTGGTTTAGGGTTTTTTGCATAATTGGCCTTGTTTTTGTGGCATTTTCCTTAACTTTTCCCCTATTCTTCCTTAATTTCCTTATTTTTTTAATTTGATGAATATTTAAAAAAAAAACATGATACACTGAAACCGCATAAATTGAAGCGCGAAGTAGCAAGGGATCCCTGTGTATGTGTGTGTATATATATATATATATATATATATATATATATATATATATATATATGCACACAACTACAATATAACAGTGATTACCCCTTGTTAAGGTGCTTCATTACTGATCCCAAGTCCCACTATCATTGGGTTGTCACTGCTGTCCCCAGTACAGCTTACCGGGTTATGAAAGGCTGGCCGTGTCTCTCACTGTCTATGGTGAGGTTCATGTTGAAGAACTATTGCTGACTTTTGTCAAGAGTAGCTGCATATCCGTCAGCGTGTTTCTGCTCTGCGGTGTGTGTGTGTGTGTGTGTGTGTGTGTGTGTGTGTGTGTGTGTGTGTGTGTGTGTAAAGTTGAGTCAACAAACACGAAAAATGGTGTTTTGGACAGAATTAAAACCAGAGAAAGTCAGATTTATTTAAGCTGTTAAATCATTCACTCTTCCTCAGCCAAAACAAACCAATCTTGGTTAAAAATAGGTAGAACATTAATCACTGTAGCTATTCTGGAACAGAACCCCCTTGGCTACGATATTAAATAAAGCATCGGTAGGGAGGTGGGAAGTGCTGTAATTAAACGGCACAAAGACACAGTCAGTGTTTGTTTGTAAACTCCCCTCTGCTGACTTGGAGCTCTGCTGGGCGGAACTGTGGATGCTTCAGTGTGTTCTGACAATAACAATGGCGCTGTGAGCTTTCATCAGACAGTACAGTCTATTCCCCTGTTACTCTCTGGAAAGTAATAAGTGAACAGACATGTACCAGGTACAAAATATCCTGGTTTGTGGGCCAAAATAAGCCCAGCCGACATTTTAAAAACAATTCCATGGTATATAAACTTATCAATTTATCCACCAATTCTGGTGTCATGGTGTAATCGGTGGTTTACAGCAAAAAGGTCCTGGGTTCAAGTCCCAGGCTCAGCAAGGGTGTTTCTATGTGGAGTTGGCATGTTATTTCCCAGCTTGTGTGGGCTTCCTCTGGGTACTCCAGGTTCCTGGTTCCTGCTACAGTACAAAGTCATGCAAATTACACTAATTGGCTGCTCCAAATTGTCCCCAGGTGTGTGTGTGTGTGTGTGTGTGTGAGGGGTGGGGGTTGAGAGAGAGAGAGAGAGAGAGAGAGAGAGATGGATAGTGAGCTATGCAGGGTACAGTATACAAATTCACCCCAGGTTATCTGGTACAGCCTTTCCGTAATTCTAGTCGATTTCAACAGTTCAGAAAATAAATGAATGAATTTCCAATTCTGCAAATTCTTTCAGACATTCTTTACCAACTCACTTGCTTCCACAAATACTCATGACAAATCCCACACACACACACAACCGCTGACTCTTATTCACCAATCCTCCTGCTGTATGGGGCCGGTGGTGTAGTGGTTAGGGTGTTGCGTTCATGATCGGGAGGTTGTGAGTTCAAATCCCACTGAGACTCTCACTGTGCTAAGACCCCCGGGCAAGGTCTCAACCACAAGTGTTCACCCAGTAGTATAAATGGGTACCAGTAAAAATATACTGGGAAGGTAACCTGCGATGGACTAGCGTCCCATCCAGGGGGAGTTGAACTCCTGGTCGCTTCACGCTATGGAAACCGGGAATAAGCACCAGCCTGATGAGCCACGAGGCTCGGGTGTAAAAACTCAACTCCTGCTGTCACTGACATTCTTGACTAATTTTGACCGATCCCACCGATTTAAATAGAAGGTTTAACCAAAATCACTCTCTCCCTGAGATACTCTTGACCAATTTGTCCCACTCCTACGGTAGTTGCTCATTCATTCATTTTCTGAACAGCTTAATCCTAATTAGGTTTGCAGGGAGGCTGATGCCTATCTCAGCCAACTCTGTCTGAAAGAATACACCCTGGACAGCTCAATAGGCAGTCGTAGAGAAAAGCAAAACTAAAATGAGATTTTTATGGTTTATCTTTTCATTACAAAGCAGAACAACACTAATGTGCACTTCATTGTGTCAAACTTAGTCATCAAGGGTTTTTTTTGGCCTCTTACAAACTCGTAATGACTTCAAATATTCAGCTTTTTTGAGGGACTATTTTATTCAAATGAAATAATTTGTCATTCGTTTGCTTATTTTCTGTAACTGCTTAATCCTAATTAGCATCACAGGAAGGCTGGCGCCCATCCCAGCTGACACCGGGCGAGGGCAGAGTACACCCTGGACAGCTCACCAGGCCATCGCAGGGCGGAAACATGCTGACAGCTATGCAGCTACTCTTGACAAAAGTCAGCAATAGTTCTTTTACATGAACCTCACATCATAGACAGTGAGAGACACAGCCGACCTTTGATAACCCAGTTAGCTGTACTCGGGGACAGCAGTGACAACCCAATGATAGTGGTACTTGGAATCAGTAATCAATCACCTTAACCTATGCAGCTACTCTTGTCGAAAGTCAGCAATGGTTCTTTTACATGAACCCCTCACCATACACAGTGAGAGACATGGCCAGCCTTTGATAACCCAGTGAGCTGCACTGGGTGAAGGCAGTGACAACTCATGGAGAGTGGGGCTTGAACCCCCAACCTTAGCATCAGTGATCCATCACCTTTACCACCAGGCTACCACTACCCTGAAATAATTTGTGCTTAATTAAAATCAGGTTGACACTTTATTGATTTCAGTGAATTCTGTCATGTTGGCGTAATGGCTACCACATCCGCCTCCCAGCAAGAAGGTGCTGGGCTTGTGTCCTGGGCTTGGGTGTTTCTGTGTGGAATTTGTGTATTCTCTCGGTGCTTGTGTGGGTTTCCTCTGGGTACTTGATTTTCCTCCCACGGTTAAAAGCCATGCACATTAGCCTAAATTTTCTTCTTCTTCTTCTTTTCCTTTCGGCTTTTCCCTTCAGGGGACGCCACAGCGAATCATCTGCCTCCATCTCACCCTATCCTCTGCATCTTTTTCTCTGACACCAACTGCCTTCATATCCTCCTTCACCATGTCCATGAATCGTCTCTTTGGAGTTCCTCTAGGCCTTCTGCCTGGTAGTTCCAACCTCAGCATCCTACTACCAATATACTCACTATCCCTCCTCTGTACATGTCCAAACCATCTCAATCTAGCCTCTCTGACTTTGTCTCCAAAACATCTTACATGTGCTGTCCCTCTGATGTGCTCATTCCTGATCCTATCCATCCTCGTTACTCCCAAAGAGAACCTCAACATTTTCATCTCTGCTACTTCCAGCTCTGCCTCCTGTCTTTTCCCCAGAGCCACTGTTTCTAAACCATACAACATCACTGGCCTCAACACCGTCTTGTACACTTTTCCTTTCATTTATGCCGATACCTTCCTATCACACATCACACCGGACACTTTTCTCCAACCATTCCAACCTGCCTGCACACGCTTCTTCACCTCTTTTCCACACTCTCCATTGCTCTGGATTGTTGAGCCTAAGTACTGCTCCCTGTAACCTCACCGTTTCTGTTGGGTCCTTGGCATTCATACACATGTATTCTGTCTTACTGAGGCTAACCTTCATTCCCCTCCTTTCCAGGGCATACCTCCACCTCTCTAGATTTTCCTGCACTTGTTCTCTGCTCTCACTGCAGATCACAATGTCATCTGCAAACATCATAGTCCATGGAGATTCTTGTCTAATCTCGTCTGTCAGCCTGTCCATCACCATAGCAAACAAGAAGGGGCTCAGAGCTGACCCTTGATGCAGTCCCACCTCCACCTTGAACTCTTCTGTCACACCGACAGCACACCTCACCACTGTCTTACATCTCTCATACATGTCCTGAACCACTCTAACATACTTCTCTGCTACTCCAGACTTTCTCATGCAATACCACAGTTCCTTTCTCGGCACCCTGTCATATGCTTTCTCCAGATCCACAAAAGCACAATACAGCTCCTTCTGACCTTCTCTGTACTTCTCTATTAACATCCTCAAGGCAAACACTGCATTTGTGGTGCTCTTTCTCGGCATGAAACCAAACTGTTGTTCACAAATGCTGACCTCTGCCCTTAGTCTTGCTTCCACTATTCTTTCCCATAACTTCATCATATGGCTCATTGACTTTATCCCTCTGTAGTTGCCACAACTCTGCACGTCTCCCTTGTTCTTAAAAATGGGCACCAGCACACTTCTCCATTCCTCTGGCATCCTCTCACTCTCTAAGACCCTGTTGAATGTTCTTGTCAGGAAATCTACTGCTACCTCTCTTAGACACTTCCATACCTCCACCGGTATGTCATCAGGACCGACTGCCTTTCCACTCTTCATCCTCTTCAATGTCCTCCTCACTTCACCCTTACTAATCTTTGCTACTTCCTGGTCCTCAACAGTCACCTCTTCTACTCTTTTTTCTCTCTCATTTTCCTCATTCATCAGCTCTTCAAACTGTTCTTTCCATCTTCCCAGCACACTTCTGTCATCAGTCAATACATTTCCCTCTCTGTCCTTAATCACTCTAACTTGATGCACGTCCTTCCCATCTCTACTTCTCTGCTGTGCCAACCTGTATAAATCATTTTCTCCCTCTTTACTTTCCAACCAAGCATACAAGTCATCATACGTCCTCTGTTTGGCCTTTGACACCGCTACCTTCGCCTTACGCTGTGTCTCCCTGTACTCCTATTTACTCTCTTCAGTCCTCTCTATGTCCCACTTCTTCTTAGCTAACCTCTTCCTTTGTACACACTCCTGCACTTCCTCATTCCACCACCAAGTCTCCTTATCTACTCTCCTTCCAGATGACACACCAAGTATTCTCCTAACTGTCTCCCTGATCACATTAGCTATAGTTGTCCACTCATCTGGAAGCACTTCCTGACCACCCAAAGCCATTTTCAACTCCTCCTTGAAGACAACACGACACTCCTCCTTTTTTCAGCTTCCACCACTTTGTCTTCTGCTCTGCCTTTGCCTTCTTCACCTTCCTCACCATTAGAGTCATCCTGCACACCACCATCCTATGCCATTTGGCAACACTCTCACCCGCTACTACTTTTCAGTCACTGACTTCCTTCAAACTACATCGCCTACACAAGATGTTGTCTACCTCTGTGCTCCTACCTCCGCTTTTATAAGTCACTCTATGCTCCACTCTCTTCTGGAAGAAAGTATTCACCACAGCCATTTCCATCCTTTTTGCAAAATCTACCAACATCTGTCCTTCTGCATTCCTGTCCTGGATACCAAACCTGCCCATCACTTCCTCGTCCCCTCTGTTTTCTGTACCAACATGTCCATTGAAGTCTGCCCCAATGACTACTCTTTCATCTTTGGGTGTATTCTGCATCACTTCATCTAACTCACTCCAGAATCTCTCCTTCTCCTCTAGCTTACATCCTGCCTGTGGGGCATAAGCACTAACAACATTGACCATCACACCTTCAATTTCTAACTTGAGACTCATCACTCTGTCTGACACTCTTTTCAATTCTAGAACATTCCTGACAAACCCCTCCTTCAAGATGACTCCTACTCCATTTCTCTTCCCATCCACGCCATGAAAAAACAGCTTAAACCCTGTTCCTATGCTTCTAGCCTTGCTACCTTTCCACCTGGTCTCCTGAACACACAGTATGTCCACCTTCCTCCTCTGCATCATGTCAGCCAGCTCTCTCCCGTTTCCTGTCATAGTTCCAACATTCAAAGTCCCTACTTTCAGTCTTAGACTCATGCCTTTCCTCTTCTCTCTCTGCCTACGGACACGCCTCCTGCCTCTCCTTCTTTGACGTCTTCGACCAACAGTAGTCCAATTTCCACCAGCACCCTGTTGGTTAACAGTACTGATGGCGGTCATTGTTAACCCGGGCCTCGACCGATCCAGTATGAATGTTTTTGATATGACTAGTATGTTTTATTTGGCATTTGTTTTACGCCGGATGCCCTTCCTGACGCAACCCTCTACATTTATCCGGGCTTGGGACCGGCGTGAGGGAGAGACACTGGCACATTAGCCTAAATGGCTTTTAAAAATTGCCTCTAGGTGTGAGTGGTGAATGGTTTTATGTGTTTGCCCTGCGATGGAGTGGTGTACTGTTCAGGGTGCACACCGCCGTTGCCTGGTGATGGTTGTAACCCTAGTTAGAATAAGTGATTGAGCAAACGAATGAGTGAGTTTGCAAGTTTTCCGCGTGCTTGCATCAGTTTCCTCTGGGTGCTTTGATTTCATCGCATAGTTGAAAGACACATGTCTTTCATTCGGCTAGTTGAATTTGATTTCATTTCACAGTTGAAAGACACATGTCTTTCATTCGGCTAGTTGAATATTGCCATTTGCTAAGTGTCATATTCAATATTGCCCCAATTAAAATGTTTGGTGAGTGAATACAGCACATTATCACTCTCCTTTGCCAAACCACTTAATCCTATTAGGTTCACAGGAAGGCTGATGCCTGTCTCTACTAACACTGGGTGAAGGCGAGGTACATCTTGAACAGCCCGTTAGACCATCATAGGCAAACGTGATGGGGGCAATTTGGAACAGCCAGTCAGGCTGGCACCAGAACATGCAAACTTCACACAGAGCCCAGTACTCAAACCCTTTACCTTCTTGCTGACAGGTGGACGTGCTGAGCACTATGCCATCGTGCAGCCTGTCAGTATATGTAGTGACCTGTATTTTAATTTTTCAGTTGTATGCCGCAGTGATCTTACAAGTACTATTGTTTTAGCTTATGGTCATGAAATATGTCCATGAAATACAGAAGGTGACCTCAGTGCCAGCACATGAGCTCCTTTCCTATACAGTACTGTACTAAGAGAAAACATTTTTTTACCACACGATGGCAGCGTTGCGCAACTAGAACATATTTAGTTGTCTTCAAACATTGCCTGTTGGGCCTCACTTTCTGAATTTAATTTCGATAATTTTGTGATTGAATTTAAGTGTGTCTCATATTCATAAGTAAAACTAAACTGTTCTGTATGAAACCCTATAAAAGTTGTAAATGTTTGAAAATATGTTCGCCATTGGCGGTTTGAAATACGAACAGGCAGTCTCCGTGACGTCATCGTCCCACTAGATTCAGTAGTGAAGTTTTGGCAGTGCTCGCGCAGCAAGGTTTGGCGGGGTTTGAGCGGATGTATATATATATATATATATATAGCAGGGAGCTCGAGGTGAGCAGAGTCTGAGATGACCCGTTAAGAGTTGTACTATTGGCAATGTGTATAGGACTGGTGTTTAATTATTTGGGTTGATTTGTATTTTGTAGGCAGGACGGTTCTGTTTCATTCGGAAGAGTTCGGCAAGAACTTTGTTAGCCTCATTCTCGGCTAGTAATTGACTGTTTGTTGCCTTGAGTGAGTTGTAATCATGCCGCCGGTTGAGGACCAGAACGGTCAAATTAAAGACCGGATACAGGAATTCATCAGCAACAACCAGGTTGTGATTTTCAGCAAAAGCTACTGTCCGTACTGTAAAAAGGTAAGAACACAGCTGGCGTGTTAGCTGGTCGATAAGTACAGTACTCTTACTGCTAGTTAGGCCTCTCTCTCTCACACACTCTCTCACTTACTCTCAGTGTGTGTGTGTGTGTGTGAGTGAGAGAGAGAGTAATTAGTATTACGGTGGAGTGGCCAGGAAGGTGCATATAAGGTATTTAGTTTATCCACTTTTCCATTGTTAGTGTGGTACCTGTATGAAATATTAAAAAAAAACAAAAAAACAGGTTGAAGCAGTTCTGTATGTTCGTATTATCAGAGCCTGTCACTGTATCCGGAAAGTTTTCTCTCAGGATCTAAACTTTAAGTTTTGTGCTGATTTGAATCTGTGCCTGAGTTGTTAAACATATGCTTGAAGTGTTTGAAGCACCACACACCTGTGTGGAATGGCGCGTGGTGTATTCAGGTCAGTCAGAAGGTTCCAGAATTTACTGACAGTTTGTTACCTCGGGATTCGATTTATTTATTTATTCATTCATTCATTCATTCATTCATTTTTCTGAACCGCTTAATTTTAATTAGGGTCACGGGAAGGCTGTTGCCCATTTCAGTTGAGTCTGTACGAGGGCAGAGTACACCCTGGACAGCTCGCCAGGCCATGGCAGGGCAGAAACACGCAGCTGTGTAGCGCCTCTCACCACAGACAGAGAAACATGGCTAGAGTTTATACTAGTGGTTTTTATTTTTATTTTTTTGGTCAAGGTTTTTTGTCTTTTCTTAAAACTTAAACATATCACTAAGTCCACAAATGAATTTAACATAAGGTGGTGAGCAGGCTGGAGCCTATCTCGGCCGACTCTAGGTGAAGACCAGCTCACATCTGTTTAACCCCACTCAGTGGCTGCCACCTTGATTTCAAACAGTTGGCCTCACGTGTATGTGTTTGGACTTTGGGAGGAAACTGGAGTACATGGAGAAAACCCTCATGAGCATTTCGAGAACATTCCAATACCACACATGAACACCTGAGCCTGGAACTAGAACCCAAGACACTGCTTTGTGCAGTTGTGCTGACCACAGTTCTGGAATAAAGCACAATGACTTTAAATCATGGAAACATTTCCATATAAAATTCAGTATCAATAGAAACACGAGCAGAGGCAATAGACCAAAATTGCCCTATATGGTCCCTGGGAAGACAGGCTTTGAAATAACCGTGATAACAGTAAACTGAATTAATGAATACCAGACTTCAAGTTGGCTCCGTCTAGGCAGCACAGTTTGCTCCTCTTCATCTACAGAGCAGAGGAAAGCTGTGTAGTATTAATCTTGATGTAAATTCACTTCCAGGTTAGTTTATTAAGTTGTGTTGACCTCAGTCTTCATGTACAGTGAAGCCCTGATCCACCCTGATATCTGCCTTGGTGTATGTGCTTGTCTGGACACGTTTGATTTAATCAGGATGTTCTGTTGTTGAGGGATGGGGGCTCTCAGAACTGGCTGTAATGTTTATTCAGAAAGTAACAAGACTGGTTTACTCTTGTTTGTGATGATTGTATTGTTTTGTGAGATAAATGCCTGTTTGTGTTTTCCCTGGCCTTGTACATATTTAAAAACTTTGCATGATGCTTTTTTTTTTTTAATTATCTGGTGTAGAGTTCAGGAGATTTTTTTTTTTTTTTATTTATACCCAAAGATCCTGCGTAGAGACCACAACTACTAATAGCACTGGTCCATTCTTCTGCCTGACTATGGCTGTACCAGATCTAGTTCAATGACTGCTGGAGATAAAAGACGGTTCTCTGACACTTTGTGTGTTATGGGAGCTCGAACACACGCATGTGTTGTCGAACTTGAAGACAAAGTTGAACCTCTAATTCTGTATTTAGATCCCACTGTTAAACCTACTGCAAAGTTCTCATCTATTTCAATATAATTATTATTGTAATATTACTTTAGTACAATTTCCTTCAACTCTAAAATGTCTAGTGATACTTGCATGATAAATATTTAACTCACTCCAAAGAACTTGCTAGGACTGAGTACTCACTTCTAGACTGCAGCCAGACGAATGTGCACACAACTTCCTTGTTGAATGAAAATCGGTGCATCACCGTTCCTTCCACGTAGCTCATGTGAAAGGTGATCACTGGTATTCTTTTTAGCTTTGGCTGATGTTGTTTAATTGTCTCTTATTGGTTTCTTTCAGGTGAAGGAGCTCTTTCAAGAGTTGAATGTGACATATGAAGTCCTTGAACTGGATTTGATTGGTAAGCATTAACTTGACTTGGTCATATATGCCGTTCACCTAGTTAGATATACGCTGATTATTAGTGGACAAACACGGGCAGAATTGCAAACAAATTGTGATGAACAACAGGTAATAAAGGTGCAGTGTAAAGAATGGTGCATTATTATTTTAGCTCACAGCCTACACTGAGATTAAATCCTGACAGGTTTTACATTAATAAATCATGTACCATGGAATTTTTTTTTCATAGTGGTTGACAAAGCAGGAGCTTGGATTCCAAAGTAAATGTGTTTTGGTATTTTTATTCTTGGTTGTACATTCAGTTTCTAATGTTCATTCTTTGATTAGGGCTGGAAAAACTATATACGTACTTTTTTGTAGAAAGAAAGTTTCCATTTTATGTGTTCAGGTCTGATCACAAAACTGGGCCATTTTCCAACTACCCAAATTCAAAGTTGAATAAATATTTCCAAGTCCATATTGATTTATGAATCAATGCATCGGAATCTTTAGTGTATGCCTGGGAGATAATATATCAAAATGTGTACGTATGTTGATCACAAATTTTGAAATTGTCAATTCCCGCTTTTATACTCATTTCACTCCCCTTTCTGACCAGTGAAAGTCCTCGTTATTTTCACAACCTGCTGTGCCCCTGCTATAAGGTCTCCGCAGGTCCAATAACATTAAATCGAGCACACGTGCATGCACAATAAACCACAGAATTAGCATGTGTACAGTAAAATTAGTAAATAAGCACCAGCTTTAAATCGGGGTTGATTATATACGTAACTTTTCCTGGCCATGTTACATGGTGTATCTTGTGCTCACACCAATCTCTGATGGATTGGCATTTACTCACTTTTGATAATGAAGAAAAGTTGAGCATGACAAACACCATCAATTGGCGAAGTGTAACTAATTACACAATTATTATCTAAAAGCTATTATTGAATAGAAGGCTGTTACGTACTGACTGAGTCGTTCTACTGTTAAATTGATAAAGCTGCTTATCCAAGGAATATTATCCTGCATCTACCATGATTTAATGCATCTAAAACTTAATAGGAGCAACTTTCTTTTCAATCTGCTGAAAAAATTAGCACGTTTCAGTACCAGTTTCCTGATCAGTACCATGTACAAATGTAACACAGGTGATGTGATGCGTTTGTAGTTCACTCTTCCAAATCCTGGAGCCGGATTCACCACACACATCAGCAGAGGCACATTAATATTTTAAATAGTGGATTTATTTCCAGGCAAAGATGACTGATTATACCTACAAAATCAGTTGGATGTGATAATTATTTGATCATAAACATAGGGACGTTCTTGTATTGAGATATAGACACCAACCAGAACAGCACAGGGAAAACTACAAAACCTTAAAATGTAAAGCTAACAATGATTTGCCTGTTTGTGGTAAGGGTGCAACACACCCATATGTGCCTCTTTAAAACTCTAAAAGTACTCGTATCTTTGTATTGTATGTTCAGAGACACTCGGTTCTGTTCAATTCAGAGCTTGATTGATTCTTTTGAAACCTCTTAACTTTTTTAAATCGTTGGGAGTCTTATGCCACTGCACCGAAGACGTGCCCAGAATGCTTTAGGTCTAGACCAGGGGTCAGGAACCTATGGCTTACAAGCCAGATGTGGCTCTTTTGATGACTGTATCTGACTCCCTGATAAATCAGGTGGCCTTTCTTTACAGAATAACGAATACATAATTACATTTAATGTCATTTAAATAAAAATACAAAAAAAGCCATCAAATAAAACAAAAACGGATGAATAAATCTCATACATTTAAATCTATTCATCTATTTTCAATGCCATGTCACTGTGGCGCGAAGTGGAGAGCCAATCCTTTATGTATGCGGGCGGGTCCGATACCTTGAAACTCTAATTTTATTGGATTAGAACAACAGCAACAGACTGCACGTGTTGTTTTTGGGTAAAGAGAGAAATTTCCCTCGTTTTTGATCAGCTCATTTGCACGAAGCCAAGCACAACCGGCAGGCAAACACAAATTGACTGACATGGAAAAACGTCAACTTGTAGACCAGCTGATTGCCAAAACTTGGGATGCGCTTCCTGCCACAAACACTTCAGTGTGTGAGTCCTGTTGTGACAAGTCCTCAACACGTATCAACCAGACTATAAAGCCATCAGCAAAACCATGCAGCACCAGAAGTTGCATTAATAGTAAGAAGTACTTTTTTTATTAATAAATAACTCCATTATGACAATGCTGTTTAAAATAAATTCAGTCTTATTATACTCTCAAATTGTTGGTCTTTTTCAATTTAGTTGTAGTCAGTATTAAAATATATATGTATGGGGCTCTCAGAGGATTAGATTTTAAAATGTCTTTTTTTTTTTGTTTTTTTTTTTTTTTTGGGGCTCTCTAGTCAAAAATGTTCCCGACCCCTGGTCTAGACAGTACGTATTACATTCAAGATAATTACAGCGTTCATGTTGTATCAGTGTACGGCTGGATCATGAAATTTCTGGTGTGATAATAGTTATGTATGAAAGTATTATTGTTATTATGAATGTAGTTATGAAATATGTAGAATTCTGTAGCCTGAGTATTTTAGTAGGAGAAAGTGATTTTGTATCATTGTCACGTATCATGTGTTTGTTATAACGTTGTTAGAGAACTTTGAGGTAAGAGTGACAGAACTAGTATGATATAGGATTCTTTACTGTGGAATAATGTTGGCGATTTGTCAGCAATGAGGTTTGAATTATTGAGTTTCTCTGGGGTGAAGGGTGTGTCATTGGTAAATTGTAGAAAGGTTTGTTTTTGTTTTTTTCAGTGGAATTATTTAATTTGTGTTTGTGTCTGAAGTAACTTTCACGTGTATAATTTAAGTAGATATCTGTCATTTAAGGTAAGGATTCCCGCCCCCTCAGTCGATACTTGCAGGGCCACCACTGGCTTTGTGGTAGCCACAAGTCTCATGGAAAGTGTCTCAAAGTGTGCAAACTTAATTGTTCTATTTTTCATAAAATTAGTCAGATTTCATCACACTGGATTTGCAGTAATAATTTTTAACTTGTGTGAAAGGTTCTAGGCCAGATTAAGGTCTGGAATTGGCTATGCTAACACACCAAGGTTCTGCTACACCTCAATGTAGCTACTGGAATATGATTCAGATCTTTGTTGTGCTGGAACATGAATCTCTGCCCCAGCCTCAAGTGGAAGGAAATGTTTTTAGTAATGGTTTTATTCAACTCAGACTGCAGAATCTCAGACATGTGATTTTATTTATTTATTTTAAATAATGTGATGGCTTCAATAGAATTGTTGTTCTCTGAGGAGTTTTTTTTCCAATGTAATATGTGGATACCTTCACCTCCTTCAGAGTTACCTCTATGACGAATGTCTTTCTCGTGCAGTCGCTTAATTTTAGTGGTTTGACTCCTCTTGGCATGGCTGTACCATAAAGAAATACTCCATATTTCACAATCTTGTATCAGTGCATGACCCCCATAACAGGCAGCAGCCGTGTGCTGTTTATTCTCTCTAACGTTGTTTAGCTTTGGTCTAATGTGATTTAGACTGCTTTCTACTTCCATTTCAGTAATTGATGCAATTATTGTGAGGTTTGTTTGGTTGCTTTTTCTAATTGATTTCTTGTTTTTTCTGGGCTGTTTTTTTCTTTTGGGGTACAACTTGTACTGCAACACAGGTGTGTCGGTCTCTTTTGAGACAGCACACGCTCACATCACATTTTGTGTGAAACTCCAATACAGTCAGTATTAAGTATTTATTTATTTATTTTTGGGGGGCTGCATAGCTGTCAGTGTTTTCTTCCCTGCAATGGATCGGTGAGGTGTATAGGGTGTACTCTGCCCTTGCCCAGAGTCTGCTGACATGGGCACCAACCTCCCCGTGATCCTAATTAGGATTAACCAGTTCAAAAAAATTAAGTATATTTGGTGTTCTTGGAGCTCAGTAGTTGACGGAGGTTTCTATGAAGGTGTTTGAATACTTGATCCCATTGCAAGTGTGGCGATGACTGATGTATTAAGTGTTCGATCCGAGTGTAGCCACTGCAGTCAACTTGCAGCTTGCTGAGTCATTCACCTTGGCTCGGCCTGCCGTAGCTACTTATCTGTTCCTGTCTCTCCTTGAGCCTTTCAACTCGTTTATTCCAACTTCACTTTTGACCAAATTGTGTGTATCATGTTTTCCCTTCTAACTTATATTATTCATCTTTGTTTTCCTTTATATCTTCATACAAAAGCACCTGCTGCAGTGTCATCACTCACACCAGCCAGGTTTCTTTTATATACGTGTGTTATTGTATTGTAATACCCAAGCTTTGAAAGCCAGCCTTAACTAATTTGATTTAATAATAACTGAAAAAAGTGTTTACATAAATATTGAACAGAGAATCTAACCACTCGATTTCTTACACATGAGTGAGGAAGTAAAAAAAAAAAGAAAGCAAAATATAAACATTTCAATTTGTGTAAATACTAGAGTTGGCAAACTGGAAGACGGTTGTGTTATTCTGTTATTTTCCCTTCAAAATAATAGTGTGTTGGACAATTAGCATTTTATGTAACCCCGCTTGATAATATTGTTGATAAATGGTTGGAGAAAAGTAAGCGAGTTTCACGTAACATCTGTCCTCATGTGATGGGATGAATTGCAGTGCCAGGAATAATGAACTTTAGAACCTCTTCAGAATTTTTTAGTTGATGAAAACTGACATTTAGATGCTGTTTTGTAAACATGGTGTTGAGGGAACTCTTGGTTTTACTCTCTTGCTGCTGTGGAGGAAAAAGTCTACTTTTTCTTAAGATTCTATCAAAGTTCTTAATGTTAAATCTTATTCACAGCATACTTTAAACATGTGATAAATTCTGTTCCAGAAGTTCTTTTCAACTGCTGTACAGTATTATGAAACCACACATGATGCATTATTAAAAAAAAAAAAAATACGGAAAAGTTGTTTGTATTCCGCTGTTTTGCCCTTCAAAAAGCTAGTGAAGTTTTAGCCATATATATAACAAGCACACTTTAAAATTTAGTCTTTTTTTTTTTTTTAATTTACTAAATTTTAATTTGGTTCCTCACTATTGTAGAAGATACAATTTGTATCTTCATTTCATATAATTTCATATATTTTGTCCTGGTTTTTTTGGGTTGGACAAGTTAAACCAGTAACAGCTTTCTAGTGTTTAAAAATAAAGGAAGAGAATGTAAAAATGTTTGATGCATCCAGGACTATTTGTCCACTTAAAAATACAGCCAACTGCCACCACCCCACCTGACCCCCAGGAACTGGAAAACAACAGATTTTTGTCAAGGAAGATAAACCAGGAAAGCCATCTGGAAGCCTTACTCAGAGTTGGCATGTTACAATAGCAGTGTTCCACATGAAACATGAGCAGCTGTATCACCCTTCATGGCTGGCATGTTTTTCAGAGCATGGCTCCGTCTACCAGGATGTGCTGCTAGAGTTGACTGGACAAAAAACCGTCCCCAATGTCTTTGTCAACAAGACGCATATAGGAGGCTCTGACAAGACCATGCAGGTAATGGCTTGTATCAACTGTGACCAATGTCTAGGTTACCAGCATTGTTCAGTTCTGTTGGATGTAAATTAGTAAGCTTGTTTGTTTTGTTTTTTTTAATTATAAATTAGTTGCTGTTTTTTAACTGTGTTGAGGAATTCGACTAAAATATTAGTCTCTGGGTTTATGTACAGTTGTTTAAAGGTCCCGTAGGAATAATGGTGACTCTTTGTTTTAATGCGTAGTTATTACTTTAATGCTATCATTAAGATTCTGAAGTCATTGTGTTTTTTATGGTGGTGCTTCACGTTGCCATTTTTTAATAACAGTACTAACCCTGAGCAGATGAAACCTTTGTTTTCACCTTGAAAGGTTTTGGGCATTTAGCCTAATTTATAGTCAGCCATTTCACTTATTAGACCAGGAAGGGGAGGGGAGAGCTTTTCTTTCATTTGGCGCATAATTTACACAACTCCACGTACAGCAGGTCGCAATATAGAATTGCCTCGAAAGGTCATATGAAAGCCACAAAGACTTTGTCTCTGAATGGCGGGCAGTACTTTATAGATGTCCACGCTGTGAGATATATATATATATATTTTTTTTTATTTATTTATTTTAAATTAGAAATTGTGACTGTGTATTAAATAAGATATGCATCTCTATTAATCACTGTGCGATAAAATGGCAAACCAAGCTGAGTAATACCTCTGTATTCACTGGAAAGTCTTTAATCAAGATTGAATAGCTTGGATTCAAATGGACTCGAAATCCAAAAATTAAACTGTTTAAATAAAATAAAATCACCTCTGTACATTTCATTGGGCTTTGGCAGAGAGCAGCAGTCAGTTTTATTCTCTGTACCTAGATTTATTTATCGAAAAGCTACAACTCTTACAAAACCTTCCCCTTTTTTTTGTGCATTCCCTCTGGTGCTTTTATCTTGGTCTTGGGTCGAACAGTGCAGATATGTGCCCTTTCAAAATGATGCTTGAAAGTAATAGGGAACAAAACACCTTTTGTGGCTAAAATGAATGATACATGAGAACTGTTATTATGATCACCTCTTATCATTGGTTTTTGTATCTATGATAATTATTACTCTGTATCATGGTAACAGGCGCATAAAGATGGCCGTCTACAGCAGCTGCTCGGAGTAGAGAGCACTGTGTACGACTATGACCTCATTGTCATAGGCGGTGGCTCTGGAGGTCTGGCTTGCTCAAAGGTGACTGACTGCGCACACGCATCATTTTCATCAAGTATACTGTACTAATATGAGCAAAATTATATTGTAGCTATTTTTAATATTTCTAAACTGGTGTGTGTTAAATGTACTCTTGTCATGTTCTACAGGAAGCAGCAGCTTTGGGGAAAAAAGTCATGGTTCTAGATTATGTCGTCCCCACACCTTTGGGCACCACTTGGGGTAAATAGTGCTGCATTTTGTATATATTACTTAATACAGTAAACATAGTATGGTTTGCTTCTTTTGCAAGCTTTGCCTTAATGTATAAATGTGTCTGTGTCTTAATGTGTTTAGGTCTGGGAGGCACATGTGTGAACGTTGGCTGTATTCCGAAGAAACTCATGCATCAGACTGCCATGTTGCACACGGCCCTGGAAGATGCTCGCAAATTTGGCTGGGAATTCAATGAGCAAGGTGAGAACTGCGATGAGATCTGTGGTACTATGTGTTCCATGGCTTAGCTACATGTTCTTCCTAAGGCTGATCACAGCTTCATGTTGTCTCTGTAACTAGTTACAGAGCACAAATTGGGCATGCGAGTGAAAAATGTGGAAGCGTTAAGGAGTGTCCACACAGGAAGTGATGTGTGACGAGCAATCATACAAAGTCAGTGAAGGATACAAAAAGATTCCGGCAATGTGAAGTGGGTGGGTACGGGGTTGAACTGTATTTGAACGTTCACACGATGAGATGAGTGATACTTAATCAGAGTTTAAATCTACTGTAGATTGGCGGATGCTGCAAATTCCGCAAATCATTTTCCATAGAGAAGTCAAAAACACAGAATTTAATCATTTCTGCCCTCATTAACACGTTCTTTCAAAAGTAGTTAATTATTATTTTGTGCTTTATAACTACGCACAGAAATCTTGCAGGGATAACAACAGGACATGCTGTGTTTGGGTTCACATTTCCTGCTTGTCAGAGTTGATGTATGATTATGATGACAAACCTGTCATGGAGCTACTGTAGGAACTTTCTCGACACTGCTCAGTTACACATGGAAAGAGGGTTACCTAGGAAACATGTAGAATGGTCATCCACAGCACTGCTCTCTGTGGAGTATAGTCTTGATGTTTTATTAGACTCCTTAAGAATTAGTTATTTTGCGATGTATGCAGTCATTGTCATGCTGTTTACAAGCTTAAGGTTCATTTTAGTTTCCACATTTGCTCAGTTATAATGAAATATCCTGTAAAATGGGAACTGTAGTTGACATGTGGCTTATTCTGTAATGGTGTCTTCATTCTGTTGACTCCCATTTAAACTTCGATTTCTGTCAAGCACTTTTTTTTTTTTACTTATTAAATATAACTTCATCAATAATTCTGGTGTTGTCTTCCTTGTAGTAAGTCACAATTGGGAAACGATGAAGACCGCAGTGAACAACTACATCAGCTCTTTGAACTGGAACTACAGAGTGTCTTTACGTGAGAAGACGGTCAACTATGTAAATGCCTACGCAGAGTTTGTTGAGCCACATAAAATCAAGGTTGGTGTCTTGTTGATGAAATTCTTGGATGCAACAATTTCTAACAAGTCTGTCCTTCATTTGTATTTGATATGCTGGCCCATGGAGTCATAATCTATGCTTTGTTTAAGAACTAAATAGTCAATTAGAGGAAATTTCATGAAAAATCTGACCTGACCAGGTTTATAGATCGGCCCCCAACTTACGAAGAATAAATTGAATAGTAGTAGGCAATTTGATAAGAGTAACAGGCGGGCAATTATGCGTAAGCAGTGCCGCCGCCCCCCAAAAATTTTGTATATGTAGATATTAAATGGTGCATTCTGGTGTATTCTGCCTGCAAAAATGATAGATTTAGCAGTGCTTCTCAAGGTTAGTACATTGGTAATAACAGTCACATACATCATTACAATCACCTTGAAGTAGGCCTGCTATATAGGCACTATATTATATCATTTTTATTTCAAGGATTTGATTTCCTCTGCTCAAGCAGTGTTAATCATAGAAATCATTTTCGCAATATTTTATAGGCTTTATGTATTGTCAGTTGGTCCCACTTTCAAGTTTGGCAAAATTTGCTTAGCTTTACAATTCCATAAACATAAGAGACTTGTGTGAAAACATTACTTACACACAGACAGATATATATATATATATATAAGTAAGTTCTGGTTGAGCTGGCCAATGTATCACATCCACAGTATTATATTGTATAGTATAGATCTACATGTAAATTTGATCTATAACGTAGAAGTTATAGCATGCGAAATATGTAAGTCATATCATCTTTGTGATGTTCAACTGTCATGTAGTTGTGTATAGTTTGGCCGTAAGCTGTGTGAGGGTGCTGTGTCGCGAAGACTTAAACAGTGCAGCTTTGCTACAGCCATACAAATCAAGCAAGCAGAATTTCTTGAAAGCATGAGAATGATGGGGAATGATTCATACAGGATTAATCATGGATAAAAGTTGTTGTTATTGTGAAGTTTAAGGCGTATTTGTGACTGACATTGTATAAATATTTGTAAGAACATGATTTTGAATAAAGGATTTGTATATCGCCAAAAAGTTCGCCTTGACAACTTTTTTGTAGCCAGACAAAGATATTTTCCGTGATTGGGCCGAAAATATGGAAATGTGGTTTTATATAGATCAGAGGGCGAGCCCTGGTAGGCTATCTGTTAACAATCGCAACTGTTTATAATTTACCTTGTGTTAGTTGTGTACATTTGTATTTTAGATCTCTTGCTGAAAAAGTCCTTGATATTTCCTTGCTGATTAGACATCATAACGAACGTGTACCATTGTTTATGAATTATTTTGAATCCGACATTTGTTGAAACTAAGAAATGCAAATCAAGCCTAGCCTCGAAAACAAAACCAGGTCACCCATGCGTACCAAGTACACAAGCGCTTAGCAGGCATGTACGTTGTTCTCTGTCTAAAACGACAATTATAATCCCTTATCTCAAGTTACCTGTTAATATGAAGATGAATAAAACCGTACAATCCTAAAAATAAAAAAAATCTTTCAAATTAATTTTTTTAAAAACGTTTGATTAGACCGCACCAGGGCTATTCTCGGCGGCAAAATCGACGGTTGCCGGCAGCTAATGAGTGTGCTGGAAGACCCCTGTGTACAAGATCCCTGGGTTACGAAAAACGTTTTCTGAGTTTCCGTCCCCGAGATGCGAAACAACCTCCCTCTTCCGAAAATAAATTCAAACGCGTGAGTTGCTCTCTCATTTGCTGTCTCTCAACATCCCATCCCGCTGGCCTCCCAGATAGAGACCGAAGGAAGCTTCACTATTTAGTTTTTAGTTTAGTTTTTTAAGTTGTTTTAATTCAGTAAATGTTTAATAAATGTGGGTGCATTTGTGCTCATCTGGAATTCCGATCCCTCAAGGAATCAATTAAAGTTGTTTGTCAAGCAAGGAATGCGCTTTGAATTCATTCATGTCTTGTGGGCATGGCCTGCAGCGCATGTGAGAGAGAGACCGACGGAGGGACCGACGGAGAGACAGACGGAGGGACCGACGGAGGGACGGAGGGAGGGACCGAGAGAGGGACGGAGGGAGGGACCGAGAGAGGGAGGGAACGAGAGAGAGAGGGACGGAGGGAACGAGAGAGAGAGGGACGGACGGACGGACGGGGACGGAGAGAGGGACAGACGGACGGGGACGGAGAGAGGGACAGACGGACGGGGAGAGGGACTAACGCTTTAGTTTAGTTTTTTAAGTTGTTTTAATTCAGTAAATGGTCACGCAAGGAATGCACTTTGAATTCACGTCTTGTGGGCGTGGCCTGCCACGCGCGTGCGAGAGAGAGACAGAAGGAATAACGCTTTAGTTTAAGTTGTTTAATTCAGTAAATGTTCAATAAATGTGGGCGCATTTGAGCTTATCTGGAATTCCGATCCCTCAAGGAATCAAGTTAAAGTTGAGTTTGTCAAGCAAGGAATGTGCTTTGAGTTCCATGTCTTGTGGGCGTGGCTCGCAGCGCACACACGAAAGAGATAGATAGGTAAAGAAAGAGGTGTGTGTGTGTTAATAAAAAATGTTTAATAATGATTTAATTAATAAATATTAAACTGTGTTATTAACATGTGTTAATGAAATGTTTAAATGGTTTAAATAATTCTTTTACTTTTAACACATTTTATATAAAATTCGTGTACTTTTATCATTTTTAAAGGGTTTATGGGGTTTATCCAGTCCAAAGACTGGAGCCTTGGAACGAATTGGGCGTTTAACATGCAAGATGCGACCCCTACTTACAAAATTAATCAGTTCCAGAGCCCTATTCGTAACACCGGGATTTCGTAAGTTGGGGGCCGACTGTATATATACACAGTTTATGTGCACGCGCGTATGTGTGTTCACACGCAAACACCATACCATGGTGGATGAATTCTGTGACAGTAGGGTGTGGTTTCTTGTTTTTAACGAACTGCAGATGCCTATCTGTAGTCCATGAACTTCAACGATTTTGTGACTTTTAGGCTTGATTCTTGGGTTTGACATGTTCCTATTACTTGTACTTCTATGAAGGTGGGGCGGTGCTCAGTGTGTAACTGTTTTACTTTTATGCATTACTGGGTTTAAAATATTTTAAGAAATCTGAAGAACTGTTTCCACTTGTAATAATACTCCGGTAGGAAAGATCAGGTATGTCATGTCAATATAGCCGATGTAATATCCATCGCATAACATCCATTGCATAGAATTTTTCAGAACCATGAAGCCAGTGGTGTCAAGTGGCTCACTTGTTCTCTACTGCAGTTAGTTTATTTTAAAATCTCTGAAAGGTAACAACGATACATGACTGAAGGCGAGGTGTATAGGGGAGTTGGCTTGGTAAAGTCTGTCATACATGGCAACTGTTGAAGATTGTCCAGTAAAGATTAAGCATAAAATCTTGTGTAGATGTTTATTTTGCACTACAATTGCATAAACGGTACAAAAATGCCCCCCCTCCCTTTTTTTGATTGAAATCTTGGTTGTACTGTATGTACTTTTGGTTTCCTGTAATACTGCTTCATTTTATCACTTGTCCTTCATTTTCAGTAAATACAAGCAAAATGAAGTGTCGACCAAAGTCTCTGTCCATAAACACACATTTAAAGTTGACCATAAATGAGCTATATGGTAGAGGCAGACATTTTTCATGACCTCGGTGGTCCTTGCTTTCTGGCCATCTATATTTTTGAGATGTTAATGATGATCTGGCTGATTTTACTTAATGGAGAATTATTCTGATCTTTCTCATTAGGCCAAAAACAGTCGAGGCAAAGAGACATTCTACACTGCGGCCAAGTTTGTGCTGGCAACAGGCGAGCGGCCGCGCTACCTAGGCATCGCTGGAGACAAAGAATACTGCATCACCAGGTGAGTGTGATTAAAATGCAGAAAATCTCCAGAGGAATCTTGTATGTAGAGATGAGCTGTTGTCTCATGAGAGCCTAACAAAACCAAGCTCAACATTGAGCTTGGTTAATTTGCCCTGGCCTTTGGGGTGAAATGGATACTTGAGCCTTATTTCTTGCAGATGTTCAGGGAATGAACTTGGTTCATGTACATTTTCTCTGTTTGGACCTGTACATTCTTTGTACTTTCCCTGCGGGCTGACTAATGATGACCAAGTTCTTCACTACCCTCTGCTACCTTTTTAAAGGCAAACAAGTTCATTTAGAATATCTGCAATGCTGCAGGTTCAGCTGGTCATATGGAGCCAGTTTGAAGCTCGTATATTACAGAGCAGAGCATGCTAACGAATGCAGCAAATTTTGGTATTTGTCAGGGTTTGCAAAAGGTTAATGAACAGTTCTCAAGCAATTTTAACAGATTCTTGTCACGAGTTAAGTTTTCCAAATGTTTGCAGAAAATAAACGGTTGTGACTTGACTTGTTAATGTTCATCAAAATGCCAGGGAAAGGTTTTTTTTTTTTTTTTTTTTTTTTTTAATAATTCATTCCTTTCCTTGTCTTCTGTTGCAATTTACCAAGAGCTGGCAAAATGTCCCAAATGCCCCCAAACTGTGACACGAGTGGGGAAATCGTTGCTCATCCTCGCAAACACTGTCAAACAAAAACATGTTCGCCAACCGTCTTTTGTAAACATTTGCATAAACATTGCAGAATCTCGCATGTGAACAGGTGTCACGGGTGAATCAAAAATTTTCATCAACATTCATCAGAAAAGTTGCTAAATCCAAAGTTCAACACTGTAAAGCATTTGTGGACACCACACATCAACCACATGTGGTTTTTAAAGGTCCCATTTATGTGACTTTTTTTTTTTTTTTTTTTTTTTTTTTTTGGGGCGATATCACGGATCCCCCTTTTCAATTTTATTACACTCCCCACTGTTCGTGGGAGGGTTTCCACAAAATTTTCAAATTGGCTCTGTGGATTTGTCCATTAATGAGGTTGGGTACTGATGAGTCATACAGAAACATCGTGCGAAGCATGCATCCCAAATATGCACAGCGGGATTGGAGGCAGAGCTCTGAGCTTGCACTTGAGCTTCTTGTGGCCTGTATTAAAATGGTAGTGATCTCTTTTCAGTGACGTGCAAGTCCTGTATTGCATATTATCTGATTAATGAGATTTTTTTTTTTTTCCTCTAAAGCAGGAACTTGCTTAGAATTATGAATTAGTAAATGGTTTATTAATTATAAATGAACACTTGCAGGGTTGTGTGTAGCTTACAAACTGGGGATATCTTTTTTTTTTTTCTCTCCATCTTTTCATGCTTGTGCCTTTATTTCACTTGCAGTGATGATCTATTCTACTTGCCCTACTGTCCTGGCAAGACACTTGTGATTGGGGCATCATATGTGGCTTTGGAGTGTGGAGGATTCCTTGCTGGACTGGGGCTTGATGTTACCATAATGGTCCGTTCCATTCTACTGCGAGGCTTTGACCAGGAGATGGCCAACCGTGCAGGGGAGTATATGGAGACCCATGGGGTCAAATTCCTCAAGAAGTTTGTTCCTACTAAGGTATGTTTGTGTGAGGAGTGGAGGGAGAGACACGTGGTGGGTGTAAAGTAGTGTTCCGAATGTCATGGTTATGTAATGAGCCAAGACAAATGCTTTGTCATCATGCGTTTGTTAGCTGGTTATGAGTGAGCGAGCATATTTCATGTTATTTATTTTAAGGTGTGTTTGTTCCAGATAGAGCAGCTTGAGGCTGGCTCTCCAGGCAGATTGAAAGTGACTGCTAAGTCTCAAGAAACTGATGAGATCATTGAAGGAGAGTACAATACTGTGAGTGTCAATCCTACAGTTTGCTTTACTTTTATTGTCCTTCAAAAGTACACTCATTTTACAATTCTTGTTTTAGGTACTGATAGCTGTGGGTCGTGATGCTTGTACAGGAACTATAGGTCTCGACAAGGTTGGGGTGACCGTCAATCCAAAGTATGTCCCTCCCACTGTTATCTGATTTCCTTCTCATAAACACTGTCCTACTTTCGTTCAAGGATTTTTTCCTGGTTGTTTGTGGCTCTGGTGGAGGCACTTGAGTGTGACAGCACAGTCAGTGTGATTCAGCAGTATTTCTACTGAGGTGTGTTTGTGTGTGGAAAGCAAAGCCTGCCAGGGAAGTGAACAAGTTCTGACTAAATGGAGTTGTTTAAACTGGGCATTACTCATCGATATGCGCTGTTGCACAAGTTATTGGTTTATTTCTTTTCTTTGTTGGGGATTTTTTTTTAATCCCATGCTATATAAATTGAAGGTGGTTGTCCCTGTACACATAATGCAGCTGTGGTCTGGTTTTGAGAATTGTGGTAAGACATGAGGCCATATGACTGTCATATGACTTTATAGTCTGTGGCTCTTTATTCACGCATGTATGCGATGTCATGATACAGTAATCACTTCTGAAGCTTAATATAATATTCTTTCTCTTATATTGTTGGGATTACCAGTGTCCTTGTGATTACTGTGTAGTTCGAGTTCACTCACTGTTCTACACTGTTTATTTTGGCAGCCAGCTGGATGGAGGACAGGACTGTGAAATTTTTTATTTTATTTTATTTATTTTTTTATTATTTAATCTATATTTTAAAGGAATGGGAAGATCCCAGTAAATGATGAAGAGCAGACCAATGTCCCATACATCTATGCTATCGGGGACATCCTGGAGGGGAAATGGGAGCTGACTCCTGTTGCCATTCAGGCTGGAAAACTGTTGGCTCGCAGATTATTTGCAGGTTCCTCTGTGAAGGTGTGGTTCATTTATTATAAAACTATTTTTAAAAAAAACTGATCATTTTTGTCTGTTATTTTTTTTTTTTTGGAAGAGATAATTTTAAGTATTATTTTAAACTCAATTCTGAAGCACCGACAGACTTGCTTAATGATTTAATAACTGATCATTATGGCTTTGTTGATCTTTGTAGAGATTATGATCATATTTCTGTCAGTCTATTTTTCTCTGTTTTTAATAAATATGAATTATCTCCCAGGATGAAACTCTGACTTTTGCTAATGTATGTTTATTTGCAGTGTGACTATGTGAATGTTCCTACCACCGTATTCACACCTCTAGAGTATGGAAGTTGTGGTCACTCTGAGGAAAAGGCTATGGAAGTTTATGGAGAGGAAAACTTGGAGGTGTGTGTTCAACTTGGATTTTTTTTCTCTTTTGAAGGAAATTGTTCACTGTGTATATTTTAGAAGTGACTTTTCTTTGTGGTGCGAAGATTTTTCACAGTCTGTTTTGGCCTCTGGAGTACACCATACCCGGCAGAGACAACAACAGTTGTTATGCCAAGATCATCTGCAGCAAGTTGGATGACGTGAGTATCACTTCTGTTTCACTTTGATTTTTATTCACCCATTCGCTTATTATTTAACTGCTTAATCCTACTCGAGTTGTGGCGAGTCTGGACCCTGTCTGGCAATACTGGGTGGGGTACACCCTGAACAGTTCACCAGACCATCTCAGGCTCGACACACAACTCTTCACATTCGCATCTCGGGGCAATTTGTAACAGTGGCTTGCTTAGCCAAATATGCTTGCCTCTGTATTGTGGGAGAAAACTGGAATACCCAGAGGAAACCCACACAAGTATGAGGATAATACTCCACACAGAAATACAAGAGCCAGGAATCACACTCAGAAGTTTCTTGTGGTGAGAACCACCGTGCAACTCAGATTTTTCTGGTAAGAAGCATGTGCTTTCAGGCACGCAGTAGTTGATTTCTGAGGGGAGGCTGTAGGCATCATCACCATGTGTGATCAAGAGCCTGCTGAAAAATGGTTATGATACCATTTATTAAAAAAAAACACATCCATCAAGAGCACTGGGGAGAAACTTGAGTCTCCTTTTCATGGTCATCTCAGGGCCCTCTATTTTCTGTAGCTGTATACATCCTGTATACTGTATCCAGCACACATTTGGAATAATTTTATAACTGATATTTTTGCCTCCTTACATGCATGGTGAAATCGGTAGATAATTTTTCACTGTGATGAGGTTTATTGACGTAGGAATTTGTCATGTTGGCAAATTATCTTTTTTGCACTATCTGAGGTTTGACAGTGTGGGTTTGAGCTGAAATGCTGAGGTGGCGTGTGTGTATTTTTTTTGTTTGTTTGTTTGCTATGCATATCTCTAGAACCGTGTCATTGGATTTCACTATCTGGGTCCTAATGCTGGAGAGGTGACTCAGGGCTTTGGTGCTGCCATGAAGTGTGGAGTCACAAAGGAGCAATTAGACAGCACTATTGGGATTCACCCAACCTGTGCTGAGGTTCGTGCATGTCTCTGATGATAAATTTCAAAATGAAAGCGTTTGCTTAATTTTAATATCAGTAAGAGACAAAATAAGCCGTGTTTTAATGACCATCTTGTCTCTCTCTTCCCAGATCTTCACCACAATGGAAGTAACTAAGAGGTCAGGTGGTAACATTGCACAGGCCGGTTGCTGAGGTTAAACCCTGCTTGTTTAATAGGCTGTCCTAAAACTGTATGAACTGGTTCTAGTTTATACTGATGTCATCCATCCTTTAAGGTCTCTCAGCTTTTCTGCTCTGTATTCAGAACTATTTTCACTGGAATCCAAGCTTTTGAGCACCACTCAAAGCTAAAGCAAATCTCTGAGGAGAAACCACAGAGCATTGAAAGATGGAATTGGATAAAGGCAAAAGCTTCAATTCGAATGCACTTAATTTAATGTAGGAAAAACAGGGCCAGCAGCAGCCTTTGAGCTCCCAGTTTATGGATGTTCTTTAAATGTAATTGCTGGACACCACTTGGGGCATCTAGGATTCTTACTTTGGGGGGGTTTATGTGGTTGCATTCATGGAAGTCCTGAGACTGTGGTACATCTGGACTGAGCTGAACCTGTTGTAGAGCAGAGAAGTTGAAAGAGCTAAAATCTTGGACAGCCTGTTAAACAGCGGGGTTACTCTGCTGCTCCAAATCCTCCAAGCCTAAGTTAGATTGGCACTAGTGGTGGATGTGTACTTTTTGCACTCCCATTCTCAAGTGCTGTGTGACGTTTTGGCCCTTAACCTGAATTCAGAGGTGGGCAAAGACTGATGATGATCTGTACTTTGATGTAAGAGGTAAACACACTTTTTTTTTTTTTTTCCTCCCCTCTTTCCCCCCCCCCCCCCCCCCAAAAAAAAAAATAAAAATGTATATCTATATCCTATCCAGCAACCTCTACTCCAGGTTCACAAATAGGACATAGAGCTATTGATTTCCCAAAAATACTGCAGTGTCGTGCAGTTGTGACTGTTAAACCTGGGTGCATGAGCACATACGATGAATACACGTGTAAGGCCATATGAATAGAATTGCTCTACCACAGCCTATGATATTAAAATCCATTAATGCTTAACATTACAGCATTTTTGGGAACTCGGTTCAGATTTGTTTGTTTTTTTAAGTGTGTGTGTGTGTGTGTGTGTATATAATTGTTTGTCTTCTGTATACCCCCCATGCATATCATACCAACATTCCATCCATGGATCATTGAACATTTAGTTGGTTTGTACTTTTGTCAGTTCCGTATCAAGTCTGAAGCTTTTTACTGAACAGCCAAACATGAGACAATATTGTGGTTTCTACAAAGCTCAGTTGTACATAAAATTTTCATCAAAATGCACTTAAGGTTTGGAATGTTATAAATTTTACTATACAAGTTTTTCCTGATGATAATCGAATACCTTTTTAATCGGTGTATCATTGTTTTTGCAATATGTTGACACCCCTCCCCCCGTTGGTTGCTATGGACTTTATTAAATGTAAACTCTTCTTGACATGTTACATGGCAACAGTGCCCAGTAAATGTACAAGCCAGTGTTTCCATGGTATCACTGTTTTTTTTTTTTTTTTTTCCGAATAATTCAGAGAACGATAATAAAGCTATGTATGCTGAACCTTATATTCTGGTTGCATTTATTTTTTTAAGGCACATTTTACAATGTAGGAACATACTCTGACAAAAATGCACTGGTTTGTTTTTTTTGTTTGTTTTTTGTTTAAGCTTTACCCAAAAGTATTCATTAACGGCACTTGAAAAGAAACCCAGATGATGGACAGGCTTGGGAAATGTGGGTTTTTACCAATAAGCAAAGAGGAAGCAGTTGAACTGTTGGACTTATGAAATGTTCCTACTTCTGACAATGAAATTACTTAATGGAGCTTAATTCTTCCTCTCTTGACTCAACCTGAACTGACTTGTGGCTGTGTGAGCACATCTCATGTTAACCGTGTGATATTTTTAATATTTGAAAACAGTATTTTGAGAGCATGGTTTCCAGTTACATGCTGTAGCATGAAGCAAAGATCATCAGCCTGTGAACAGTGCATTTGTCACAGACGAAGCAAAGCATTTCAGCCGATTAAAATGAGCCTATTACAATATTACTGCATGAGGACCGGCTGAATACAGGGATGATACTGTGAGTTGTTAATTAGTTCAGCCCTACATACAGTGTCTTCAAAAGAAATCCTTACAGATGTTGAGTTATTCTTTTAAGCTCAAGACAAATCTTATCTCTTCATTGTCTTATTATTTATACCTCGCATTGAGTACAGTATTGTGAAATAAGTAGTCGGCCCCCAACTTACGAAATTAATCCGTCCCAGAGCTCTTTTCGTATTGTGGGGATTTCCAAGTAGGGGTCGCATCTTACATGTTAAACGCCTAATTCGTTCCAAGGCTTCAGTCTTTGGACTGGATAAACCACATAAACCCTCTAATAATGATAGAAGTACACCAGGTTTGTATGAAATGTGTTAAAAGTAAAAGAAAATTATTTGTTAAACAATTTAAACATTTTATTAACATTTATTAATTAAACCATTATTAAACATTTTTTATTAACACACACCTCTCTCTCGTGCTGTGAGCTACGCCCACAAGACGTGAATTCAAAGCGCACGCCCTGCTTGACAAATTCAACTTTAATTTGATTCCTTGAGGGATCGGAATTCCAGATGAGCTCAAATGCGCCCACATTTATTAAACATTTACTGAATTAAAACAACTTAAAAAAAACTAAACTAAAGAGTGAAGCTTCCTTCTGTCTCTATCTGGGAGTCCAGCGGGATGGGATGTTGAGAGACAGCCAGTGAGGGCATCTCGCGTGTCGCGTTTGAATTTTGAATTTCTTTTCGTAAGAGGGGGTTGTTTCGTATCTCGGAGACAGAAACGCATGAAAATGTTTTTCGTAACCCAGGGATTTCGTACACAGGGGTCTTCTTAAGTTGGGGGCCGACTGTATTCATCAAAGGCATTATGGAGGTCACTGTTGTGAAACTTAAGGGTCAGCAGAACATGTTGAGATATCACATGGGTACACATGAAAGAACTGGGCTCCCCAATGGACTTTTTAAATTTATACAAATGTATAGGATTTACTGTACCGAAGCAAATTAAAATTAGATTTTTCATTCATAAATTGTACTGAGACATGTGAGTGTTTCATGGGTTTTAGTTCAGCAATATCTAATTACTTATTCAATGACAGTATGGTGGAATTAGCCAATTATTCAATTTATCAACAGCCACGGACACCGTTTTTTCATCTGTGTGGTTTTGGCGGGGATCGGATCGCACGGTGGTGGTTTTGTGCAGAGATGTGAGAAGTTCCAAGGGGTTCAGATGCTTTTTCATACCACTGTACTTTGTATTACAAAAAACAACAACAAATTGCAACACAATTAATATGTGCAAACCAACACTGTGCAAACTAGAATGCTCGTAATTATATTATACTAAATAATACTACTTACAATGAGGGGCAAAACAAGGGGCAGTGGTGGTCTAGGGCACTGTATCGCTGATCCAAAGGTTGGGGGCTCGAGTCCCACTCACCACAAGGTTGTCACTGCCCCCCCCCCACCCCCCAGTGCAGCTAACTGGGTTATCAAAGGCGGGCCATGTCTCTCACTGTCTATGGTGCGAGGTTCATGTAAAAGAACCATTGCTGACTTTCGTAAAGAGTAGCTGCAAAGTCATCAGCGTGTTTCTGTCCCTTGCTAAAAAGGGTTGTGACAGGAAGGGCATCCGACGTAAAAACCTCTGCCAAATCAAACGTGCGAATCAGATGATTCACTGTGGCGACTCCCGAATAAAAGGGAAAAAGCCGAAAGGAAGACAGACAGACATCAACAGCCACTGAGCCTGCACATTGTGTGTGTGTGTGTGTGTGTGTTTCGACTTATGTTCATCCGTTTTATGTTTTTTCGATTTTACTTTTGTTTTGTTTTTTAAAAAAAACATAAACATTGTCAAATTTAGAGTTTAGATGTACCTACGTAGTACGCTGACGTAATAACACATTCGTGAGAAGGGGGCTGACTGTACACGGACACCACCCACCCCCCATTTTCAAGGGGAAACATTGGAAATGTTTCAAGATCAAATTTTTTCCAAACATGGAACTTAATTGAATAGTTTTTATTCTTCACTTTCATACATGAGTCGAATTATATTTAGTCATTTTCTTTTTGCCCTGGTGGTAAAGGGTGCTGGATCACTGAAGGTTGGGGGTTCGAGTCCTACTCTGCACAAGGTTGTCACTGTCCTCCTCAGTGCAGTTAACTGGGTTATCAAAGGCCGGCCATGTCTCCTACTGTCTATGGTGAGAGGCATGTTTCTGGCCCTTGCTAAAGGCTTGTGTCAGGAAGGGCATCCGACATACAAACCTACGCCAAATCAAACATGCGAATCAGATGCTTCACTGTGGCGACTCCTGAAAAAGGGGAAAAGCTGAAAGGAAAAGATTTTCATTTACCTTTCAAATGAGGGAGGGTTTTTGTTTGTTTTTTGGGGGTTTTTTTTTGGGGGGGGGTATCATCATGTACTGCAAAGGAGCTTAAGCCACAAAAATAACACTGAAGATTTTGTAATTAAAACCAAAATTTAAAATAAAAAGGATGCAGCTGAGCTCCCAGTGCAGAGACTAACAGTGGTGTAATGTTGTCGACAGTACTATGAGGAAACAACGAAAAACAGCCTAAAACAAGGGTAGGCTGGCGCCCATCCCTGCCAACTCCGGGTGAGGGCAAAGTACACCTTGGACAACTCTGCAGGGCGGAAACACGTCGACGGCTTTGCAGCTACTCTTTACGAAAGTCTGCAACGGTTCTTTTGCATGAACCTCACACCACAGACAGTGAGAGACGTGGGTGGCTTTTGATAACCCAGTTAGCTGCATTTGGGGGGGGGGGGGGGTGCAGTGACACCCTGTGGTGAGTGGGGCCTGAACCCCCAACCTTAGGATCCACCTAGACCACCACTGCCCACACCCATATAGTTGTTGGGGCTCCAATTCTAAACTGACTAAAACATGACTGCTCTATTTTGAAGCATGATGATGACGACACTGCTTACTTAAGTGATCATGAGAAACTGGTAATGTCTGTAGTTTTGATTCAAAGATTTTTAAAGAATTTTTTTTTTTAATTTTGGAGATAATGCTTCTTTTGTAACATATGTTAATAATTAATAGCTGTTAAAATGTATCAGATGTTTTTAGAAGGAAGGAATTTCCTGTATCCGGAAACTAATTTTAGCTGAATAGCACCAACCAAAAGGATTTGTTAGCAGAAGCCTATTGGTTAGAAATGCAGCCTTTTGTGACCGTAAATGAATTGAATATTAATCAACCTCCAATTATATGAACAGATCCCATACACTTCAATTCCAGGACAGTACCAAAGCAGTCCACACCTGTCCCTCTGAAGTAGATTCTGTGTTCATTGATGAACATCAGAGAAGACCTGGCAGGCGAATAATATATCGCCTCCTTTTAATCTGCTCTTATTCAATGGGTTATTTGTGATGATACTTACAGGCTTGAAGATCAGACATGGTTTGACTGGTGTGAAGCTTTTGTTTGTGTTCCCTGCCCCCCCCCGTCCCCGTCCCCCCGTCCCCCCATTTGAGTGGTCATTAAATATTCTCACATGAACAGGAATATCGAGAAACCTTGACCTTATAAGAATTCTTTACTGGTAATGTAAATATTTAATGGTGGTGGTTCACCAACAAGTGAAAATTGAATATCTATCAAATACCTTGATAGAGGAACGAATAACGTTCATCACCACATTGTATTACACAAGGTCGCTCTCCTTTTTTAATCATTATAATGAACCAAGCAATCGTTCACACACTTAAAGGCCATTAAATGGCAAAGTTTTTGAGATGTTTTATTGTTGCTTTTTATTTCATAATGCCTCGATATAGTAAAATATATTTCATATCACATCCCTTTAGTAAAACCGAAAACACTAAGCTTACAGGTCTATGTATAATTTTGGTTATTTTATTTCTAAATAATCATTTTGTCAAACATCAATTTTTATATTCAGGCTGTAATCACTCCATGGTTCACTACACTTGTGGTTGTGTTTCATATACTGTACACCTTTTCAGTCACTTCTTAGGGTATACTACTGTGGTGTATGCATGTACTGTATACACATATATATGCACATATATACATATATATATATATATATATATATATATATATATATATATATACATACATATATATACATACATATACATATATATATATATATATATATATATATATATATATATATATATATATATACATATATATATATATATATATATATATATATATATATATATATATATATACATACATATATATATATATATATATATATACATACATACTTTCTTCTTTTCCTTTCGGCTTTTCCCTTCAGGGGTCGCCACAGCGAATCGTCTGCCTCCATCTCACCCTATCCTTTGCATCTTCTCTTACACCAACGACCTTCATGTCCTCCTTCACCATATATATATATATATATATATACACATACATATATATGTATATAAATACATATATATATATATATATATATATATATATATATATATATATATATATACATACATACATATATACATATATATATATATATATATATATATATAAATAAATAAAATGTGTGTGTGTGTGTGTGTGTGTGTGTGTGTAAGGTAAAAAAAAAAAAAAAAGTTCTTTGGGCTTTTTAACATCCGAGCCATAGTGGCTCATCAGGCCGGTGCTTATCCCCGGTTTCGATCGCGTGAAGCGACTAGAAGTTAAACTCCTCCTGGGTGGGACGCTAGTCCATCGCAGGTTACTTTCCCAGTATATTTTTACTGGTACCCATTTATACTGCTGGGTGAACAGAGGCACACTTATGGTTGAGACCTTGCCCAGGAGTCTTAGCACAGTGGGGGTCTAACTGGGATTTGAACTCACAACCTCCCGATCATGAGCATAGCACCCTAACCACTACACCACTGGCCCCTCTCTACATATCTTCTTCTTTTCCTTTCCGCTGTTCCCTTAAGGGGTCGCCACAGCGAATCATCTGCCTCCATCTCACCCTATCCTCTGCATCTTCTTCTCTGACACCAACGACCTTCATGTCCTCCACTACATCCATGAATCGTCTCTTTGGTCTTCCTCTAGGCCTTCTGTCTGGTAGTTCCAACCTCAGCATCCTACTACCAATATACTCACTATCCCTCCTCTGTACATGTCCAAACCATCTCAGTGTAGCCTCTCTGACTTTGTCTCCAAAACCTCTAACATGTGCTGTCCCTCTGATGTGCTCATTCCTGATCCTATCCATCCTCGTTACTCCCAAAGAGAACCTCAACATTTTCATCTCTGCTCCCTCCAGCTCTGCCTCCTGTCTTTTCCTCAGTGCCACTGTTTCTAAACCATACAACATCACTGGCCTCAACACCGTCTTGTACACTTTTCCTTTCATTCTTGCCGATACCTTCCTATCACACATCACACCGGACACTTTTCTCCAACCATTCCAAACCTGCCTGCACACGCTTCTTCACCTCTTTTCCACACTCTCCATTGCTCTGGATTGTTGAGCCTAAGTACTTAGCCTTCTTTCCTTAAATAAGGATAATAACTGGCACCTGTTTGTCAAAGAATGAATGACTTCACCAACTGAACTCTGAACACACTGCTATTATTTTGAACACGACACTTTCAGTTACAGATTCAATTACACACAGAATCAACAGCACGTATGTCATGACTACTGGGGCTGTTGGATTCTATTACTCTCCTTCACCTGATAGTAAATTATTTGCCATGTAGGGAATAATAAAGTTAGTTGAACTAACCTACCTGGGCCAGCCTAATGCTCCCATGGTGGCCCAGTCTCCTCAAAGGCAGACACGGACTGATAGGGATTCTGGTCCTCGTCAGCCACCGACCAGGCTGGGTTACTTCTATGAGCATGGGTTTCGGCGACTTCCGGTGGTACCCCCCCGGCCTGGCGCCGCCAGCAGCTATTGCCACCAGACCAGATAATCCCTCTTCTTCTGATGGATTTTCAGTCCTCTGCCTTTCTTAGAACTTCTTGCATACAACACACTGTTCATTGGTTGCCTTCTGTAACAAACTTCCCAGATCCACCGCTTCTTATAACTTTGCAATTTGGGGGATTGTGTGATGAAAGAATGAATGATAATGACACTGAAATTTTTCACTATTTTATCACTATAGAGCAGATTCGAACCATTTTTCACTAGATTTGAGTTGGTTGACAAATTTCCATCATAACTCATTGAACTTGTCCAGTTCAGCATGTCTGATGGTATGTCTCCACCTGCTGGTGTAGACTGGCAGTGCCTCTTCTAATCATAAGTAACTATGACGTTGCAAAATGGTCATTGTATTTTGCTATCTGTCCGTTTTATGAGCCTTAAGATTTTTAGATAATGAGTCTAAAATCCAACACATTTACAGAACAGCAGGCCATCCAGTATAAGGAAGTTTAATAGGGAAGTCGAGTTGGGTTTAATACAGGACACGTTTCACCAGATTCTGAAATTCTTCCTTGTTTACACTCTGTTTGGTGTTAAAAAGGCTTGAGTTACAGTATTGTGACAGTTAATGCAAATAAATCTGACAAGCCAATTTCTTTCTGTTATGACTAATTCCTGATTTGGTTATTTCACCAAATGTATACAGTTATACTGACCTATAATATTTTATACCTGATGTATTGTGTTTTCTTTATTAGCTGATGATTAGTAATTACTCATAATTTTTCATAGTGGATTCAGGTGAGGGTCATGTGTAGTCCAAGAATACATGAAAAAATAAATGACATTTAAAATGACAGTTGATTACTTTTTAAGTATTAACATGTTCTATGACTTAAATGTAATTTACAGTATGTACACATTAGCCACAACATTGAAAACATTATGATCACATTGATAACATTCCCCATGAAAGCAAATCATTTGCTGATAGGCAGCCCAGCCAGGCACAGACTGCTCAGTCGGCTACATTTTATTTTTTCATTCAAGTAAAAAAAAGCAAGACCTTCTTGCTGTGAGGAACTGCTCAGCTTATCACTATAACACTGTACCCCCTGAAAAGTCTTATACGAAGTCAAAAATCAAGTCAATAAAACCCTGCCTGTACATGGCTCTTTATTTGTACTTGGACCTGTTTGCATGTGATATTAAAAATCAAAATACCAAAAATATTTCTATGCTGTATGTCCAATTTAATAACTGTATAATGTGTAAGTTAAAATAATAGTAAAGATAATTCCAGTGTATTATTCTTACTGAAACTGTCAATTTTCTGGTATGAAAGTCGGACATATTTGATCAAGTTCAGTTACCAGCATCACAAATAAATATTACAAATTCGTACTACTGTTTTTGTGTGCAAAAAAAATTGGAGAGTGAAAACGACTCCTATCTTTGTCGATTTAAATTTTAATAAATGTCCCCTAGAACGTACCCAAAATGTCCCCATGCCACATGCTTCCAGGCCCCTCAAGCCTGGACAGTGTCACGGTTGTGAACTTAGAAACAATAAATGTTGTAATGCAGTGCGTTTTGGTGGAAGTAAGCCCTAATTCTCGAAATTCTTATTATTATTATTTAATTTGGGGGGGGGGCTCGGAGGCAAGCTGCTGGATTCTTGATCCCACTGTCAACGGTTGTCACTCCCTTTGGTATGATGGGTTTTATTCTGAAAAGCGAGAGACGACACAATGGTTTCGAGGTCAGCATATCTGCCTCACAGCACACACACACACACACACACACACACACACACACACACACACACACAAGTTCTGGGTCAATTCCACGACTCAGCAAAGGCATTTCTGTCTAGAACTTCCATGTTCTGCATTTGCTCATGTAGGTTTTCACAGCGGAGGCTGATTTCCTTCCACAGTCCAGAGACAAGCTTATTAAGTTAATTTCTTCTTCTTTTACTTTCGGCTGCTCCTTTCAGGGGTCGCCACAGCAAATCATCCGCCTCCATCTCACGCTGTCCTCTGCATCTTCTTTTCTGACTCCAACGACCTTCATGTCTTCCTTCACCACATCCATAAATCTCTTCTTTGGTCTTCCTCGATGCCTTCTGCCTGGTAGTTCCACTTCGACGTCTTCGACCAACAGTAGTCCAATTTCCATCAGCACCCTGTTGATTGACAGCACTGATTGGCTGTTCCAAATTGCCCCTTGATCGGTGCTTCTTCAAATAGTGGGGTATGCTGCTGGACGGAGTGCGTATGACCCTGGGGAACATGCTTTTCTGGAATTGTGTACGAGAATTAAGTGTAATTGCACCTCCACTCCACTAGTTGGCAATGACACAGTGTAGCGGTTTTTCGCACGAGCAAACCATATGAAGTGCAGTAAACAACCCCTCAAGAAACAACATGCAAAAGTTTCTAACAGGAACGAAGAGAAAGGTGGAGAGAGATGGAGATATTAAGACATAAATAAGGTGAATGAGTTTAAATACGGATGTATTTTTTTAAATTTCAGGCACATTGTTGCACTTTAAATCTTTTCTCTTACAGATTAAAAATGTCAATGACGTTTTTCTTTATTGTAAGTTGAACTATATTTATTTTTTGTTTTTAATGTTAATAAAGATACAATGTTGGTGCAGAGGTGTACTAATAACAATTTAATAGACAAACAATACTATTTATAGTCGCTTGCGGGGCGGTGGGGGCGTGAAATGTTTTTTTCTTCCTAGAGAGGGCGCCACAGAAAATAAGTATGAAGCACTGCCCCTAGATGTATGAGTGTGGATTGGACCCAATTGGACCTGTGATGGCCTGGCAAGCTTTCACATTTGTAGATCTATTATCTTTCTCGTGTTTCTTCGTCACTAGGTGGCAGGAAAGCATCAAGAAAGCTAATATTGTGATATTATACAGTATAACAGTAAAGTGTACATTGATCCTATGTAGCTGCAAGTCCCAAGGCTTATGGAGTGGACAGGATATAATGTGATCAGTTGATGTGAAAGGAAAAAATAACTAGACCAAATAAGTTTGAGATTTACTACAGCCTGTGTGTGTGTGTGTGTGTGTGTGTTACTGTTCTGACTGACTGACAGCACCAGGAAAAACAGTCACCACTTTATTTTCAAATATTTTATTTTTATTTTAACTTCTGTGATTGTGAGCTTGTCAGTTTTTTTTTTTTTTTTTTTTTTTTTTTGCTATTTTTGTTTGTTTTGGGTCATAAAATAATTTTAAGAGTAAAACTGTATAACAAACCTTTAGCCTTTATTCTGGGCTTGGGTGCTCCTGTGTGGGATTGGCATGTTCTTCTCCCTGTGCTTGCATAAACTTCCCCTGGGTTCTCCAGTTCCCTCCCTAAGTCATGACACACACATTATGCTAAATGGCTGTTCCAAATTGCCCTGAGGTGTGGATTTGACTGTGAATGTGTTGGCCCGGTGATGGTTTGGTGTGCCATCAGGGTGTACATTGCTGACCCAGTGTCAAGAATCTAGGCTCTAGCCTTCCTATGACCCTCTTCGGATCAAGTAGTTCAGCAAATGAGTGAGAAATAGTGAGTGAATGATGAGCACATGAGATTTAATACTTGAAAAATTTGGTTCCATGACCAAAAAAGTAGACATCGAACATTAAAAGGAATGTTTATTTAATTTTACACACACACACACAATTTCCACACAGAAACATGTTTGCTGTGAGGCAGCTGTATTAACCACGAAATCACCATCGTGATATTCTGGGCAAAACCTTTAAGTTTTTAAAGTTGTTCATTAATGCTGGGATTATTATTGTTCATTCAGTTCATTTTCTGTAACCGCTTAATCCTAATTTGGGTCGCGGGGAGGCTGGTGCCCATCCCAGCCGACTCCGGGCGGGTCCCAGCCGACTCCGGGCAAGGGCAGAGTACACCCTGGACAGCTCGCCAGGCCATCACCGGGTAGAAACACGCCGACGGCTTTGCAGCTACTCTTGACAAAAGTCAGCAATGGTTCTTTTACATGCCTCACACCATAGACAGTGAGAGACATGGCCCGCCTTTGATAACCCAGTTAGCTGCACTGGGGAGACAGTGACAACCTTGTGGAGAGTGGGACTCGAACCCCCAACCTTTGGATCAGCGATCCAGCGCCCTATACCACTAGACCACCACTGCCTCATGGAGTATTATCGTGATATTTCAATTCGTAATAATCTCAGAACATCTGTACATTCATTTTCTGAACCGCTAAATCCAAATTAGGGTCAAGGGGAGGATGGGGTCCATCTCAGCCAACTGGACAAGGGCAGAGTACACTGTGGATATCTTGCCAGGCCATGGCAGGGCAATCTCGGATCAATGTGATATTAATTCATGCAAAGCATAAAGTTTACTTTGGCGTCATGTTTTCGCATCCCCAGTGCAGCTACCTGGGTTATCAAAGGCCGGCCGGCCATGTCTCTCATTGTCTATGGTGAGAAGTTCAGGTAAAAGAACCATTGCTGACTTTTGACAAGAGGAGCTGCAGAGCCATCAGCGTGTTTCTGCCTTGTGATGGCCTGGTGAGCTGTCCAGGGTGTACTCTGGCTTCCTCTGGGGTCGTCGGCTGGGATGGGCACCAGCCTCCCAGTGACCCTAATTAGGATTAAGCGGATACAGAGAATGAATGAATGAATGAATGAATATTTTAGTGTTTAGGTGATGTTTTTGTTGTCACTCCTATTCCAGATACCAGGTCATGGAAATTAAGGAACCAAATGAAGACTAGTATAGTTCATGTGCGTTTTCCATCTGACCAATCCGGTGCTTCCTGTCGCAGCTGATTTACTCACGAACTCCCATAAATACTGATGTAAAGCTACAAGCAAGAAATAATCCAGTACAGCTGCTCTTTGGAAGCTCTTTGGCTGCCATGTCAGGATTTAGCCAACTCCTATTTTCCCTTTCCTTGCAGCCTACAGCTGATTAGTTGGCAGTTGCTCTGTGAGACGCGCCTCTCCCGTCTGTAGCACACACACACACACACACACACACACACACACACACACACACACACACACCGGGATGAAGTCTCCGAGTGAATAGTGACTGTTGGTTTTGCAGGATGTTTTGCTGAGCGACTCGCACACCGAGTGCAGCACAAACTCTTCATCCAGTGTGTATCCATGAAGCACAGAAGCTCCAGAACCAGAGAAAGATGAGGAAACCCAAACTCAACCGCATGGTTCTTGTTCTGTGCCTGGGCTCCTTCATTATGCTCCTATTTTATTTTCAGATTCATTCGAAACCAGGTGAGTGTATTTATTCTCTGGTCTGTTCTGTTCTGATTCTGTTTTCTTCCCTTTTCTTCATTTCCTGTGAGATCGCAGAATGGATATTCAGGGATGTAGGAACACAGGAACTTTACAGTGCAGCTGGACATAGTCTCCAAGCTGGTGATGTCAGCCTTATGCTGAGGACAAATGATTCAGATTTTCACTCAAGATGGGATTATTGTTTGCATTAGGCCATGTCTTCTGTTCCAAATTGCTCCTGAGTGTGAGTGTAGGCCCTGTGATGGTCTGGAGAGCTGTCCTGGGTGTACCCTGCTTTTAGCCGGTGTTGGTTGAGATGAGCTTCAGTTTACTTACAAGCCACTTGGGAGAATTGAATGAATGAGTGAGTGTGTAATGCCGTGGCATCAGTAGTGAATGTACTGTATGTATGTTTCTCTTGATTTATTCTTCAGATAAATTTGGGTTTGAACATGGAGCATCACGTGGTATTATGCAGTTATTTATAGGACTTTGGAGTTCACAACAGTGTCTCATATCCTTACATTATTATTATTACTATTATTATTATTATTGTGTGTGTGTGTGCAAAATGACTTGGAAATGCTTATTAATGTGAGTAAAGTATATACTGTAATATAAATATATGCTATGTATTATATGTAATGAAATAAAATAACATATTATTACACATGAAAGTAAAATTTAAATGTAATTTAATTGAATGTTAAACATTATCTTCAATATATTAAGAAAATATTATATATTTAATTTATAGCTACACATAAATGTTTCGCTCACATTATTGGCTGATACTTACATATTCAGGCTTGTTGTACAGATTTATATTACAGTATTCCATGTTCAGTTGAATGAAAAAGGAATAGACTGAATTAAAGCTCGGCGCTGCCAACACACCATTGGAACATTTCCCATGTGGAAATTCATGAGGTTTGAGCTCTGTTTAATTAGCGGGTGTGTGTGTGTGTGTGTGTGTGTGTGTGTGTGTGTGTGTGTGTGTGAGAGAGAAAACTTATATGTCCAATAATATGCTATGTAATTCTTCTATTTCAAGTTTAAAGTCTCGGAACTCTTCTGACTTTCCTTCCTCTCAACCCACACTCTCCTGCAGTCATCATTCTTACAATGAAAGCTTTCAGCCAGGGCTAAAAATGTTCAGTTTTGCCAGCAGGGTGGTTGTGCATGTTGAGTTAAAATGATGATCCAACTGGCTGTAAAGACAGATGGTTTTAAATATGGTTTGATTAAGTATGGTTTGTAAAATGTGATGTAATCTCTTCTGGATTTGATCCATTTACATTACCAGAAAAAGTGTAATATTAATTTGATTTTGCCTTCACTGACCGTGAACATACTGAAGCTTGACTTTGAGTGAATCAATGATTCAGGCTCCAGACATTTCAACACACCTCGTTTACTTTCAGAAATCCAAAAGACGGCATGATTTTCTGTTACCTTTCCAGCTCACAACACTGGGACTAATTTATTCATGTAACTCTCATGAACACGAACATGAACCAACACAATCACAATATGCTGCCAACACTGCATGCTGTGTGAAGCAGGTCATGGAGAACATCTGTGAGGTTGCTCATGTGATTTTCTTGTGTGGTTGTACATTCCCTCTTGTTCTTTTGCTGAATTCTTTCTGTACCAGCCTCTCTATCTCAGGTGTACTTCGAGCATTAATGCAATGTCAAGTATAAAAATTTTATAGATTTTTAAAAAAATTTCAGTGAAAAGTCTGAAAATTGTGATACTGTATTAAGGCACTTGTACAGGCTATGAACCTCATGACATGGTAGTGGCTAGGCTTGAATGTAGTAATTTATGAAGGTGTTGGATATTACAAAATTGATTTTAAAACAGGAATTCAATAACAGTCCTTCAAAACAAAATCCCAATTTCTCATCAGAACTTCTTAAAAACCTAAATGTTGCAGGCTCTTTTTTAAAGTGACTGAAATCAATACAGTGATGCATCTGTAATGATCATTGCTCCAAAAATCTTTAGAAAATAAAACTATTTACAGTTGGCCCTCTACTTACGAAATTAATCCATTCCAGAGCCTTTTTCGTAGCCTGGAGTTTTCGTAAGTAGAGGCGCATTCTACATGTAAAACGCGTGATTCGTTCCAAGGCTCACAAGACTACCCCATAAATCCTTTAAAAATGATAAAAGTACACAAATTGTGTATGAAATATGTATGAAATGTGTGTTAATAGTAAAAGAAAATTATTTTTTAAACATTTTATGAACATATTAAACCATTTTATTAACATATTTATTTATTAAACATTTTTTATCAATGCACACACACATAACACTGTCTCTCTCTATCTCTCTCTCTCTCTCCCTGTCTCCCTCTGTCTTTCTCACACACACAGACACACACACAAATCTCTCTCTCTCTCTCTCTCTTTCTCTTTGAGTGCGCACTCTGCCGAATACGTGCTCCGCCCACAAGCAGCGTGCAGCCGACGGAGCTTTTGAGATGGGGTGTTGTATTTAAAGCGGAATTACCTGTTTGAAAGATCTGAGGTCTGGATTCAATATTAACTTGCTTCCTTACGGGATCGGAGGTCTTCTGTTGCCGCCCACTTCCATGCACAAAAATGTTTTGTGGCCGAATGCGGAGCTTTTGAGATGGGGCGCGGCTCATCCGGCCCCCCTCAAATAAGCTGCAATGAGTACTCTCAAAACTCGAGCTTCAAGCCCCACTATTAACGGGTTGTCACTGCTGTCCTCCCCAGTGAAGCTAACTGGGATATCAAAGGCTGGCCATGTCTCTGACTGTCTGTGTTGAGAGAAATGTAAAAGAATCATTGCTGACTTTTGTCAAGAGTAGCTGCATAGCCATCAGCGTGTTTCTGCCCTGTGATAGCTTAGTGAGCTGTCCAGGGTGAACTCCGGCCACCCCCACAGTCAGCTGAGATGGGCATCAGCTTCCCCATGACCCTAGGATTAAGCGGTTCAGAAAATAATGATGATGATGATGATGACAATTACTTTTTACAGCACAATGTGGCAAAGCATAAATGGAGCTATGGAGCATTTTTGAATCGAGCAATAAAGTCATTTAATCAAGATATTTAATTCTTTTAAATTCTTTTAAATTCTTCTCTATTTGAATCAAGATATTTAATTCTGCCCTGCGATTAGGACAAAGAACATCAGAAAATTAATTAAAAAAATCTGGTACGGTGCCAATTTTCATTTGTGGGCACTGAGGAGAAACCAAGAATTTTTTTTTTTTTTATTACGTCTTAGGGTTGTGGGCCTGCTGGGCAAAGATAGGAATAGTACACCCTGGTAGGGTATACCCTAACCAGCCAACGCAGGGCTAACACAGATGCACATTTACTTTGGGAAGACATGTCAAATCCACATAGAAACGCCGTGTACATTAAAATTAGGGTCACAGGGAAGCTAGTGCCCATCTCAGCCCATTCTGGGAGAATGCAGAGTATGCCCTGGATTGCTCATTAGGCCATCACAGGGCAAAAACACACTGATGGCTATGCAGATACTCTTGATGAAAATCAGCAATGATTCTTTTACAGGCCTCTCAGTATAGACAGTGAGAGACATGGCCAGCCTTTGATAGCCCAGTTAACTGCAATTGGGGGGACAGCAGGGACAACCTGTTAATATTGGGGCTTATATGTTCTCTTCGTGCTTGTGTGGGTTTCCAGGTACTCCAGTTTTCTCCCACAGTCTGAAAACATGCATATTAGTCTAACTGACCCTTCCAAATCGTCCCTGGGGTGAGTGTGAATGTACAAACCGGATTCCAAAAAAGTTGGCACAGTATACAAATTGTGAATAAAAACTGAATGCAGTGATGTGGAAGTGACAAATTTCAGTATTTTATTCCTAATAGAACATAGATGACAGAGTCAAAAGTTTAAACTGAGAAAATGCACCATTTTAATGGGAAAATATGTCAATTTTAAAATGCATGGTGTAAAGAAATCTCAAAAAAGTTGGAATAGGTAGCAGTAAGAGGATGGGAAAAGTCAATTGTACTTATAACGAACAGCTGGAACACCAATTACCACTAATGAGGTCCATTGGCAACATGACTGAGTATAAAAAAAGCTTCTCAGAGTGGCAGTGTCTCTCAGAAGTGAAGATGGATAGAGGATCAATAATTCCCCATATTATTTTTCCCTTAAAATGATACAGTGTATAGGTACAGTGCTTACATTTGCAGATTACTTAGTATGCTTAAGTAAAAGTTTTTCGTGACATAATCGTTGAAATACAGACAGTCGTCGACTTCTGACTGCTTTTGGTTCCAGCAGACCGGTCGTAAATCGATCTGGTCGTATGTCGACTTTCCATCCAAATACACTCACGGCAAACAAAAACAGATGAATAAATCTCGCTCATTTAAATCTATATATATATTTTCAATTCCACTTCACTGTGACACGCAGTGTAGAGCCAATCCTTTCTGTACTCCACTGTGTGGGCGGGTCCGATAGCTTCAAACGCTAATTTTATAGGATTATAACAACAGCCTCAGACTCGTTCCAAGGCTCCCAAGACTATCCCATAAACCCTTTGAAAATGATAAAAGTACATCAATTTTGTATGAAATGTGTTAAAAGTAAAAGAAAATTATTTATTAAACCATTTCAACATTTTATTAACATATTTATTAATTAAACCATTATTAAACATTTTTTATTAACACACACACATACACACACCTGTCTCTCTCTATCTCTCTCTCACACACACACACACACACAATACAGTATGCATTAAATGTGTATTGTATACACATTAAATGTATATTGTGGCACTGCAGGCCACGCCCACCAGCAGGACGCCAGGAGCATTTTAAGACGTGGAATTCAAAGTGCATTCCCTGCTTGACAGATCGGAGGTCCAAACTCAACTTTAACTTGATTCCTTGAGGGATGTGCCACATTTATTAAACATTTACTGAATTAAACAACTTAAAAAACTAAACCAAAACCTAGAGAGTTAAGCCTCCTTCTGTCTCTCTCTCTCTCTCTCTCTCGCTCTCTCTCTCTCACACACTCACACACACACACACACACACACACTCTCCCTCTCTCACTCACACACACGCGACAGCTGATGGAACAATTCCATTTAAATCTTTAAATGGACGGGATGTTTTATTTAAAGCAGAATTACAGTAACTGAAAGATCAGAGGTCCTCATTCAATATTAACTTGCTTCCTTGTGAGATTGGAGGTCTTCTCCCATGGAGCACTCAGTTTTAATATCGTGCCGAAATAATCGCCTCTGTCACTGTATTTCCGCTTTAAGGTCTCCTTCTGGTTCAATATCATCCCAATTGTAGAGGGGTTTCAGCGATAACCAAATATAACGCTGCATGATCAATCTCAACACAAGCCAACAGTCAACTCTCCTTCATGCGTGTGACAAACAGGAAGTATGGGTACAGGAAGTTCAGCTGCGTCATCCCTCCTAGCCAATGGAAGGCCAGTGGGGCGGGATGTTGGGAGACAGCCAATGAGAGAGCAACTCGCGCATCGTGAGAAATTTTGATTGGCGCGTTTGAATTTTGAATGGCGCATTTCGTAAGAGGAGGTTGTTTTTGTATTCCGGGGACGAAAACTTAGGAAAATCTTTTTTGTAACCCGGAATTTTCGTACACAGGGGGTTTCGTAAGTAGGGCCGACTGGATATCTATGTATGTGTGTGTATATATACTGTACTATATATATATATATATATGTGTGTGTGTGTGTGTGTGTGTGTGTGTGTATATATATATATATATATATATATATATATATATATATATATATATATATATATATACACACACACACAGTGTGTAAACACGCTGACTTTCGTAAAGAGTAGGCTGCAAAGTCGTCAGCGTGTTTCTGTCCCTTTCTAAAAAGGGTTGTGGTCTAGTGCTAGTGGTCTAGGGCACTGGATCGCTGATCCAAAGGTTGGGGGTTCAAGTCCCACTCTCCACAGGGTTGTCCCCCCCCCCCCAATGCAGCTGACTGGGTTATCAAAGGCGGGCCATGTCTGTCACTGTCTATGGTGAGAGGCATGTAAAAGAACCATTGCTGACTTTCGTAAAGAGTAGCTGCAAAGCCGTCAGCGAGTTTCTGTCCCTTGCTAAAAAGGGTTGTGACAGGAAGGGCATCCGACATAAAAACCTCTGCCAAATCAAACGTGCGAATCAGATGATTCGCTGTGGTGACTCCCGAATAAAAGGGAAAAAGCCGAAAGGAAGACAGACAGACAGTGTGTGTGTTTGTGTATGGATGTGAGTGTGTGTACTGATGCTCTTTCATTCTTTTGAACTGCTTATTTCTATAGTGTCTCATTTTTTGATGTAGGTAATGAAAAACATACCATTTTAAATGGATGTTAAAATACATTTAACAGTCAACAGAATAGTTAAATTCAATAGGGAGATAAAACACATTTTTATGGACCTACATTGCTTTATTTGTGTTATGATGGCCATTAAAAATAAACTGACAGTCAGAGCTCATTCAAATATTCTGTGGCACTCTATACTAGATACACTGCAGCCCCCATTCCTTCACTCGCCTTACACTTCTGTAGCGGTCCTTCATTCCCTAAAGGTCTTTATACAGAACACCCTTCATAACCATCACAGGGACATACATTATCCTCCCCAAACCCCCTGGAGAGAGAGAGAGAGAGAGAGAGAGAGAGAGAGAGTGGGGGAAGGCCATGGAGAAACTAGCTCTAGAATTCTTTGTTTGTGAATAAGCTGGGGCTCAGTGAGCATGGCAAAGATTTCAAGATTTCTAACAACAAGGAAAATGTGCAGCTATATTAACTAGCACGTTGAGATGTAGAGATATGTTATTTCAGCGAAAGTAAAATTCTCAAGGGGAAATAAAGCTGCTGCAGTTGGTTCTCACTTGAACACACACTGCTGCTATTCATCGTCAAAAATTCTAGCTTGTCCTGTGAAATTGTTCCTCTGCCACAGCGTTACATACTGCTTGATCAGGGAATTTATATATAGTGCTGACTGATGTATAAAATATACCTGTGGAAGAATTCAGAAAGGCATGTATCTGTTATTCCCAATGTGTGTGTGTGTGTGTGTATGTGTGTGTATGTGTGTGTATGTGGAAAAACACCACACCGCACATAGGGAAGGTTAACATCAGCACAGATAAATTATCAGCAAAGTGTCAAATGATCCGATCCAAAAACAAAATGGCACAGGTCAAAAGTATAGTGCAGAATGGTGTATACTGCACACCTCGGAAGGATTTAGCTGAAGTGAACCTGACAGATTGAATTGTTCTAATGTGGTGAGGGCAGTGGTGGCCTGGTGATAAAGGTGCTGGATCATGGATCCGAGAGTTGGGGGTTCAAGCCCCACTCTCCACGGGTTGTAACTGCCCACCCCACCCCTACCCCCCAGTGCAGCTAACTGGGTTATCAAAGGCTGGCCACGTCTCTCACTGCCTATGGTGTGAGGTTCATGTAAAAGAACCATTTCATCAACCACTTTCGACAAGAGTAGGCTGCATAGCCATCAGCGTGTTTCTGCCCCACGATGGCCTGACGAGCTGTTCAGGGTGTACTCTGCCCTAGCCTGAAGTCCGCTGGGATGGGCACCAGCCTCCCCGTGACCCTAATTATGATTAAGCGGTTACAGAAAATGAATCAATGAATAAGATGGTGAGCTGGTCATCAATAGATGTGTGTTAACATGGTGTGTATGCTCTGTAGTTGGAAGACACATATTTGTTGTTTTACCCCGTTCATATAATTGTGGAATGCTGTGCAGTAAAAAAAAACACTTTGTTGTCTCATGTTGTTCTTGCGATAAAAACAGTCTCATATCTGCAAATTATATCCGTAACCCGTGCCAACCTGCTTATAAATCCTACAATTCAGCCTGCACTCACAGTCAACCCCACAGAGAATACTTTACTCTTTAAGCGTGACGAGTGTAAACATTCATCTTGATCGCTGTTAAGTCTATGATTTTTTTTTTTACTTTAAATTTTTAATTATATCTTTGTGGTATCCTTTGCTCACAATTGCAAAATGGGGTCATTTTAACACTTAAGGGATGACAATGAGTCTTCTGAGTCTTTTTCACAGAATAGTCTCTGGTCGTGAGCTTTTAGGTGTTTTGTTTTAGATGTATCCTTTATGCAATGCAGTTTGTAATCTTCATCGTTTGCCTTATAGGCGAAAGTAATGTCTTCCAGATGTTTAAACATTTGGGTGGAGGCTTCTTTTTAAGACCCTTTTAAAGTATGTCAAGAGCTGATCGTATGTGTGTGACGTACACGCACCACTCTATTAGGAACATCTGTACAATTGCAAAGTGATGCAGTTATTCAGTCGACCAATCACAGGACAGCTGTGCATTGCATACAGTCATGCAGATAATGGTCAAGATTCAGGTAAATTGTGATCTCTGTGAATCTGACAGTGACATAGCTGTTGGTGATGTAGCTGTTTTGGTTTCAGTACTTCTGCTGACGTCCTGTAATTTTCACACATAGCAGTCATTAGAGTTTACACAGAATGGTGTGAAACCGAATACTGTACATCAAGTGTGCTGCAATTTTGCGAGTGGAAATGCCTCGTTCATGAGAAAGCTCAGTGGAGAATGACTAGACTGGTTCCACCTGAGGAAAAACTATGGTTACGCAAATAAGCATAAGCAAAACCAAAGTGAGCAGAAACACATATTAGAACACAGAGACTGGGCTCAGGGTGACCTGGTGGAGTAGCACATCCACCTCACAGCAAGAAGGTCCTGGGTTTGTGACCCGGATTCAGGCATTTATGTTCTCCTCATGCCTGTGTGGGTTCACTCCAGGTACTCCGGTTTCCCCCCCACAGTCTGAAGCAGGGGTTAGCACCCCGTGGCTCTTTAGCGCCACCCTAGTGGCTCCCTGGAGCTTTTTTAAAAATGTATGAAAATGGAAAAATATTTTTTTGTTGTTGTTGTTTTAATATTGTTTCTGTCGGAGGACATGCCTGACAAACATCCTTAACCGTTTTCCAAGTTTTTAAAATTTTGTATAAAAATGTTAGTCCTACATTCCAACATTTCTGTCAACTATGATTTGCGTCACAGCTTGCGACACACGTTTTAGCACGACGCGTTGCTGGGCAGGTTGCTGTTGTAAACAAACCAGGGTGTGTGTGTGTGTGTGTGTGTGTGTGTGTCATGGGCCATGGGCCATGGGCCATGGATCCCAAAGGAAAAAAGAGATAGCTGATGAGAACAGAGAATTCGTGGAAGAATGGACTGAATCATTTGCTTTCGTTGCCAATGCGGAAGGATTGGCTGTATGTTTGTTTTATAATGAGAAGCTGTCAAATAACAAAAAGAGTTATTTGGAAAGACATTTCCAGGGAAGACATGCTAAATTTGTAGCCGACCACCCAGTTGGGATTTAGAGAAAAAGTGCGATTGCAGTATTACTGGAGAAATTAGAGATTTAAGAAGTGGATTTCATCTCCAAACTGTATTGTGATAATATTTATGAGTAAATAAAGCACTTAGATTCCTTACCAGAAGCTAGAGAAGATGCAGGGTGTTTGAGTGACATCATAGGGCTTAAATAATCATTAAAAACACACTAAAAACCGTGAATTCACAATTCAAGCAGTCACGTTGATGACATGTGCGCGAAGGAGAAAAAAGATGTGTACACATAATCTGCAACCAATCAGCAGGAGGGAGAAACAAAAGCTCTCGGCCATTGGCTAAATTTGAATCACGTGTCAATAACTTCCGGGTTTGCCGCTAATCTGGAAGTATAAAAATAATGCAGTAAAATGTAGTCATGATTTAAGTAAAAACTTTTTAATTTTGTGCTGTGATAATATTTATGACTAAATAAAGCGCTTAGGGTCCTCACCAAAGCTAGAAAAGATGGAGGGAGTCTGAGTGACATCATAGGGCTTAAATAATCATTAAAAAAATTACTTTGCACTTCAAGCAATCACGCTGATAACTTGTGCGCGAAGGAGAAAAAAAAAGAGGTGTACACATGATCTGCAACCAATCAGCAGCAGGGAGAAACAATCTTTGTACAGGACTCAATCACCTGTGATGAGTCATGTGATATGATTGACATTGAACAGACAGCGCTGTTGTGCAGGTATGTACACTCTGATGGGCCGCTGATTTCTTTATTGAATTTCTATAATTTCATCAATACAACAAAACATAATACATGAATATAGTAATGGAAGTTAAACTTAAAGCACAAAATATAGTACAGTAGTCACGTGGTGTCGTTCTCTCCAGGATGTGCTGCAGAAAAAAATAAACATTTAATCATGAATACTCTTTGTGTTTGTAGACTGCCTAGTCATTTTGATAGTCGGCTAATATACACTTACAGCCTGTGTTGCCTTCATATAAAGATTATATGAGGGTTTTATTTTTTGCGGCTCCAGACATATTTGTTTTTTGTTTTTTTGGTCCAATATGGCTCTTTGAACATTTTGTGTTGCCGACTCCTGCTTTAAAGACATGCACGTTAGGCTAACTGGTTGTTTTGAATTGTCCATGTGAGCATAAATGGTTGTGTGTGTATGTTGCCCTGACAAGTTGCTCAGGGTGTACCCTGACTTCATCCTGTGTCAGCTGAGCTAGACTCTACCCTCCCCACGGCCCTAATAGAATTAATCGATTCATCATAGGATTGAGTGAGTGAGTGAGTGAGTGAGTGAGTGTGAGAGACTGGATTCCTGTCCTGTCAACCAATATCAGCAACCTGGCACATTATCAGCCCTCTCACTTATTTACCAGACCACTTAAAGGGCACCTGTACGCAAAATTGACAGCGTTAAAAATATATCCACTATACTTTATGATTAACTTTTAAACATCGCGTGATGTCGGTAGGTTATGTATCAGTCCACATTTCCTTTTCTTCTGTATGACATGGCTTGCTCACGAAGGTTCAGCGTGCGGACATGTTGCCTTTTTTTCACCGGGGTCAAAGGTCATTGTGACGTAACTTCGTTGACAGTCGTATCGCTAATTGCAGAATGTCAGTATATTTTCCTCAAGCAATTCATGTTCTTTACAACAATCGCACTCCTGATTGGTTTTTTTGACGAACGCATTTTCCACAAGAGCACCAAATATTTGCTGGTTGTTTGCTACGATTTTCCCGTGTAAGAGCTTCTGCCGACTTCAATATCGTCCTCTGAGTCATCACTTTCCTTGTCCGATTTCACTAAATGTGGATAGTCTTTCTTCAGTGGTTCATATAAATAACCTTCTGCTCCTTCTACGAAATTGTCTTCGTCTATGGTTTAAAAAAAAAAACTACTATAATGTCTGCTTTTTCCAATTTTCCGTGAGCTTGTGTTATTGTGTCAGGTATATAGCCTTACGTTTACATTGCAATCTCGCAGTCGAGGTCGAGGCTTTGTCAACGATGTGACGTCACAGGAAATGCGATGCTGCAAAACTCCTGTGCTCTGAAGCTTGACGTTCGTGAAGCCCTTAAATCGCTTAAAGCTGGTTTGTGAGAGAATATAATAAACGCCTTATAGGTGTTTTGTCACCAGCTATACACAATACATCAAATTAGGTATATGAGCGTTTTCACTACAGGTACCCTTTAATGTTAGTAGGGTTGCAAGGAGGCAGGAACCTATCTCAGCTGACACTGAGCAAAGGCAGGGTACACTGTCAATAACTCTCCAGATCAATACAAGGCAAAACACACATGATCCCACCTAGGGGCAAACTGGAACAACCATTTCGCATATGTGCATGTCTTTGGACTGTGGAAGGAAACCGGAGTACCCAGAGGAAACCCGTGCATGCACTGGGAGAACATGTAAACAGCATACAAAAACACCCTGAACCCAATACCCTCTTGCAGTGAAGCGGATGTGCTCGCCACTACGCCACCAGTTGGCACAGATTCAGCTTCTTGAAACCATTGAGCTTTGTTTGAATGTCACAGTATACATCAGTGTTGTTGCTAAGCACGTACATCCCTGTGTAGCCATGTTATAGGTAAGAGTATTTGCAGGTGATATTATTTGACACATAAGAAGGTGTAGTGTATCATTGCCAGTGATTTGGAGCACTGAATGCAATTTTTAAAGGACACGTTGAGAGACTTTTTTTCATAGTGTGTTTCAGTTCATCATTGGTATAGACAGGGTGAGTGGGTTCAGTATTCACAGGCAAGTGCAGTATTACTTTGCCAAGTCTCACTGGAGCGTGTACACCCACACACACACACGGGGCGGGGGCAGTTTTCTCCTAAGCCGCTTTCCTAACTTTGACATTCTGCTGGCCACTTCACCTTTTCTCATACTGGGAGAGCCCAGTTTCCAAAAACTCATTTATTATGTTGAATTAATCAGTACTTAAATGTACACCATTTTGATTTATGTAGCAATGAGTACGCTAATAAATATTTGGAGAAGATTTGGAAAAATGAAAAAATAATAATTTTGGATGATTGCTGTGGAAACCTGTAATAATGTATGATCGTAATTATTAGACACCAACATCTTTGCCTTTGATTCATTCACTAGTGGTTTTGAAGCATTGATATCCTCTTGTGGTCAGAATTTTGCATACACAGACATGAATGTCATGGCAGCATTTTTAGTCATTTCTATGAAATTTTTCTTCATTCATTCATTTTCTGACCTAGCTTAATCCTAATTAGGGTTGTGGTGAGGATGATAGCCATCTCAGCCGAATCTGGGCAAGGGCAGAGTACACCCTGGACAGCTTGCCCGGCCATCGCACGGCAGAAACACACTGACAGCTACAGTATGCAGCCTACTCTTGCCAAAAGTCAGCAATGGTTCTTTACATGCCTCTCACCGTAGACCAGTGCTTCTCAATTATTTTCTGTTACGCCCCCCCTAGCAAGAAGAAAACAATTCGCGCCCCCCCCCCCCCACCACCCACCTTCCCCCCACACTATAAATTATAACCTTTTTCTAAAACATAATTACAGTTATACCTCTTCACTCTATCGCATCCCTGTTAACATAAAAAAAACAAAAAGAAAGAGATATAGTTCAACTTACAAGAATAACTTTTTTAACATTTTTTTTTTAGTCTGTAAAAGAAAGTGCATCAATTTGCCTTAAATTTAAAAATAATAATATCCTTGTTACATTTTTGACAAACTTACCACACCATTTGCTGCTGAAAATAAAATCAATAAATAATTAATTCAAATTGACTTCAGAAACATTAACTCAGGAGCACAATATATAAACACTTCAACCTACAAAACAAGAACAAATAGAACAATTTGTGCTGATTTTTTTTTCTCAAAATGAGGAAGCCAAGATTAATGGCTACAATGAGCACGTTTTGCAGCGCACAGCTTCTCAAAGCGAGGTTTGAAGCATGACACTGCAACTCTCGTAGCAAAACAAACCTACACCATAGAGTTAATACTCGCTGCGCACAATGGGCAATGAGGGCGCCACTGCCAACTACTGGAGTGGGTGTGCAATTACACTTTCTTGTAGTACGGCGGAAAAAAAGCATGTTCTCCTGGGTCACACGCGCCCCCCTCAGCATCCCATCGCGCCCCCCCCAGGGGGGCGCGCCCCACTATTTGAGAAGCACTGCCGTAGACAGTGAGAGACATGGCCAGCCTTTGATAACCCGGATAGCTGCACTCAGGAGGGTGAACATTTTCTTATTCTAGACAAAGCAATTATACAGAATATATGTTTCATTTAGAAATGGGTGATACTTTACAAACCAGATTCCAAAAAAAACTGAATGCAATGATGTGGAAGTGCCAATATTCTATTCCGAATAGAACATAGATGACAGGGTAAAAAGTTTAAACTGAGAAAATGTATCATTTTAAGGGGGAAAATATGTTGATTTTAATTTTCATGGTGTCAACAAATGTCAAAAGTTGGGGCAAGGCCAAAAGTCAATTGCACTTATAACGAACAGCTGGAAGACCAATTACCAATAATGAGGTCCATTAGCAACATTACTGAGTATAAAAAGAGCTTCTCAGAGTGGCAGTGTCTCTCAGAAGCAAAGATGGGTAGAGGATCACCAATTCCCCCAACGTTGCACAGAAAGATAGTGGAGCAATATCAGAAAGGTGTTTCCAAGTGAAAAATTGCAAAGAGTTTGAAGTTATCATCATTTACAGTGCATTACATCATGCAAAGATTCAGAGAATCTGTAACAATCTCTGTGCGTAAGGGTCAAGGCTGAAAAACCATACTGGATGCCTGTGATCTTTAGGCCCTTAAACAGCACTGCACCACAAACAGGAATGCTACTGCAAGGGAAATCACAGAATGGGCTCAGAAATACTTCCAGATACCAATACTTCCACCACTGTCGGTGAACACAATCCACCATGCCATCTGCCGGTGCCAGCTGAAACTCTACAGTACAAAGAAGAAGCCATTTCTAAACTAGACCCAGAAGTGCAGGGGTTTTCTCTGGGCCAGGGGTCATTTAAAATGGAGTGTAGCAAACTGGAAAACTGTTCTGTGGTCAGACGAATCACGATTCAAAGTTCTTTATGGAAAACTGGGATGCCATGTCATCCGGACTAAAGAGGACAAGGACAACCCAAGTTATCAGCACTCAGTTCAGAAGCCTGCATCTGGATGGTATGGGGATGCATGAGTGTGTGTGGCTTGGGCAGCTCACACATCTGGAAAGGCATCGTCAATGCAGGAAGGTATATTCAGGTTCTAGAACAACATATGCTCCCAACCAGACGTTGTCTCTGAAAGAAGTGGCCAGCCTGCAGTCTAGATCTTTCACATATAGAGAACATTTGGCGCATCATAAAGAGGAAGGTGCAACAAAGAAGGCCCAAGACAGTTAACGGTTCGAGGCCTGTATTAGACAAGAATGGGACAGCATTCCTATTTCTAAACTTGAGAAACTTGTCTCCTCGGTCTTCAGACGTTTGCAGACTGTTGTGAGAAGAGCAGATGCCTCTTGATTATTTTGAGATTTTTTGACACCATGAAATTTAAAATCAACATATTTTTCACTTAAAATTATACATTTTCTCAGTTTAAACTTTTTACCCTGTCATCTATGTTCTATTCGGAATAAAATATTGAAATTTGGCACTTCCACATCACTGTATTCAGTTTTAATTCACAATTTGTATAGTGTCCCAACATTTTTGGAATCTTGTTTGTATTTTGGTTTCCTGAAATAAACACAAGGTCAAAATTACATACACAGGGTGAAAGATATATTTGCAGCATATCTAAACATTTCAAGTTGCTGAAGCAAAGCTTTGTATAAATATTGGTTAGATATTTGATCGTTCTTCTTGGCACTTGACCTTTATGGCATTTTAAGCACTGTACAAATATTTTCCATACAGTTGAGGTCAGGACTTGTTTTAAGCTTAATATTAGCTTTCTTTATCAATTCCACAACCAGCTGTGATGTGTGTTTGGGCTTATTGGCCTAGTGGAACAATCAGTATCTTCAAGTTTCTGATGGTTTGAGGTTATGAGGAAAAAGGTTGAGGTTGTCCTCAAGTTTCATTGTTTCATCCACTTTGTGCAATGAACTACGTAGTTCCTTTAGCAGCAAAACTGACTCAGAAATTTTTGATTTGACTGATTTAAAAAAAAAAAAAAAAACTCTAAATATCCCTTTTAATTCCAGATTGTGAGGCAGCAAAACGGAAGATTAGACCACTGGAATCCAGATACTCCTGCAGAAAGGGCTATTTTCTAATATGCCAATACAGAACAATCATAGCAAGTTTAAAATCACAAAATAAATGTCTGAAAACTATTAGGTTTTAGTATTTAGGTATTAGGTTAACAGTTTTATCTCTGTGACCTTAAAAGGAAGTAAATGTCCAGAAACTAAAGTGTGATGGACAGATGGATGAATAGAACCTGTTCCTATAGCTCCTGAGACACTTTGTGGAGGAGATGAAAGTACAAGGGAGTAAATATTTGCAAGTCACTGCATGAGGATTGGTCAATCCAATGAGTGCCGTCTAACAACCCATTTTTATACAAGCACACAGGCGCTCACTTTATTCAGTCATGTTCATTAAGAGGATGATAAGAGGCCTTGAAAAGTTGGCAAGCAAAGTTTAAATAACACCTGAATTCATCTAAACAATCTAGTTCAGGGGTGTCCAATGTTATACCTGCAGGTTTTCACTTCAACCAAGCAGTATCCACACATTCAGTGTTTCAATCACTGATCTTAAAAGAAACACCAGACTTCACATTCGTGGTTCAGTTTTTAAGCTGAGTGGAAGCCATCTTGGTGAGGCCACGTTACTGTTGAACTTCTCTCTTCTTCTTTTCTTTTTGGCTTTTTCCCGTTCTCAAGAGTCGCCACAGCAAATCATCTGGATTCGCACATTTGATTTGGCATGGGTTTTTACGTTGGATGCCCTTCCTGACACAACCCTTTTTAGCAAGGGACAGAAACAAGCTGACAGCGTTGCAGCCTACTCTTTACGAAAGTCAGCAATGGTTCTTTTACATGCCTCTCACCACAGACAGTGAGAGACATGGCCCGCCTTTGATAACCCAGTTAGCTGCACTGGGGGACGTTACTGTTAAACATTATACTCAAATAGCATGAAAAGATGAATCGAACATTTTCCTTTTAACCCCCATGTTCTTTCATTTATTTATTTTTTTGCCAAATTTCAGCTATGCAGAACTTTATTTAAAAAAAAAAAAAATTCAAATACATTCTGAGTTAAATTATTGTTAAGGTTTCTCAATTAGAGATCTTAAAGCAAGGTGGGATTACCAAGATGGCTGCCACCTGGCTTCAGAATTGAAACACTCGTGCAAACTAGTGTTTTTTTTTTTTTTGTTTTTTTTTAGATCAGTTATTGAAACAGGTGTCGCTACCCCCTGATCGATGTGAAAACCTGCATTCACACCAGCCCATTGTGAAGAAGATTGGAAATCCATAATCTAGGTGCATAATGTGGGTGCATATATTTTTGACCGTGTATGTAAAATTCCACCTTTTTCTTTAAAGATGTATGTGCTCTTCCAGGGGTGGCATGGTGGCATAGTGGTTAGCACCTCTGCTTCACAGTGAGAAAGCCTGGGTTCATTTCCCAGCTATGGAGTTTCTGTATGGAGTTTGCATCATCTCCCCTTGCTTGTATAGGCTTCCCCCGGGTACTCCAGTTTCCTCCCACAGTCTAAAACCATACACAGTAAGCTAATTGGCTCATACATACCACCCTAAATGTGAGTGTGAATGGTTGTGTGAGTTGGCCCTGCGATGGCCTGGTGGGGATGGGATGCGAGTCCATTGCAGGTTACCTTCCCAGCATTTTTACTTGGAACCATTTATACAGCTGGGCACATACAGACAGATAGAAACACATTTTGTGGTTAAGACCATGCACAGGGGTCTTAGTACAGTGGGAGTCTAACAGTGATTCGATCCCATGACCTCCTGATTGTGAGCCCAGAACTCTAACCATTACATACCACCTGTCTCAAAAATGAATCTGATTTCATCATCATTGAGACTGTAGTCAATTAGACCATTGGCGCCCCCACTGTTTGACTCTTCTTTGCCATTCCATTTTGTTTTCCATTACGTACAAACGCTCCCCAACTTATGTTCATCTGTTTTACGTTTTTTCAATTTTACCTTTTTTTTTTCCAAAAAAAAAAAATCATGTCAAATTTTGAGTACGAGACGTACCTACATAGTACACTGATGTAATGACACAATGATGTAATGACGCGGCGTCTATTTGTTTACAAATACAGACTGAACGTGCCCTGCTGTTTTACAGTTCACTGCATGTTACCCATGTGTTAAGTCTCTGTGATCTTTGTGTTTCCACTGTTTTGTGGACTTTTGTAACCCTAAGCAAATATGGTTGGTCAGAAGCGTAAGCCTACTAGCATGGGTGAAAAGAAAAGGAGAACTCTCAGCTCTGCTGGTGATTCACATCAGTGCAGGCTGAATACTAAACGAGTATTCAACGGTGCCCTTCCTCACTTGAAAGACCGGAAGTCCGTATAACCCGCTCTTTGTCTCAAGCCCAAGCAAATGATCTACTTTCGGTGGAGCGCCTCACATACTGTAAGTGTTGATTGGCTGTTTTAAGCTTCATGTAAAGTGACTCGCCTCAGCTTCATGTAAAGTGACTTGGCTTCACTTCATGAAAAGTGACCGTCCATCGACCATCGGAACCATTTACAAACAGAAAGATCGCATCATAGAGAATGTTAAAGGTTACAGTATACTTAATACTGTATTTGATATTTGATGAGTGATTTTGATTAAAATTTATATATTTCAAATTATTAGCTTGAATTTAATTCATTTTAAATTAATGTTAATATTATTTGATATATTTGATATTATTTTACAATGTTATGTTTATAATAATTGATTTAGGGGTGTTTTATGAGATACGGTAATGGTGTTTATGGATATATAGTACAGTATGAACGTCATACGTCACTGGAACATACAGTAACAACTTATGTTTGTTTTTTTTTTTCTTCTTCAACTTACGTTCGACTGGCTGGAACCAAACAAAAACGTAAGTTGGGGAGCGTCTGTAGTCTGGTCATGCTGGCAATTCCAAGCTTCGATCTTCTTGTATATTTTCTCTGTTGTTGTCCAACTTTTGCATCCATACATCAGAATACTGGTAACCATTACATTCATGAGTCGTATCTTCCATTTCAAATTCAGATTTCTTGAATTCTAGAGTTTCTCCACTTTTGACAGTCTGATTTAGGGCAGTATTATTCAGGCAACTTAGAATACTTAGGTGACCTAATCTGCAAGTCTTGGGCAGCAGAAAGAAATTGTTGTTGGAAAACCCACACAAGCAGAGGTAGAACATGCAAACTCTAAGAATCAAACCCAGACCCTTCTTGCTGCGAGGTAACATTGTTGCCTTACTTAAGGGTTGGTCACACAGCATTTTACGGCTTAATCACGGCCAAAACCTGTCCAAAAATGGTTTCCCGTGAAGCAGATGTCGTGTTGATGTCGCGTTTAAGACGTGCTACAGTCGATTTTTAGACGTGGCAGGACGTGGGGAAAAATTTGAACGGCGCAGGACGTTGAAAAAAGTTTTGAACTGCTCAAAATTTTACACTGCGGACAGCCACGTGGTAAAGACGTGCAACACACGTGAAACACACGTAATAATCCGTGTTCTGGCAGTGATAAAAACTTGGGGAGAAGTGATGAGACGTAAAAGTGGCAATCCACCCTTCTGACGACGCCAAGCCACAGTTATTAGTGATTGGGCAGTGCTATGGCAGTGGAGTGCCCATTTTACGTCCGCTCTCAAGACGTGATCGGCAGTCATACAGACGTGATGAGACAGTGATTAGCCGTGGTAACCTCCAGTTTTTTTCCCGTGTTTTGCCTAAGTTGCCTTACACGTTGCTGGACGTGGTTAGCCGTGCGTAGGCAGTGTTTTAGCAGTGGAACAGCCGCTGACGGCCTTACCACGTAAAAAGCACGTACAAAGCATAGCCAAGCCAAAATTGACCAAAAGTTATCACTTATGACCACATCCACCAGATTTTCAGAACTTTTTGTTTGTGATTTAGACGTGGAAAGCTGTGTGACTGGGGCTTTAGCAAAATACATTTTATAGTGGAGCTTTAAATACTTTATACAAATGTGCCAAAGCTTGAGCTCAATTGTGTTGTCATATCCTTTCTTCCGTGCCCACCCAGGTGACCCAATAAATAAAGAAAATGGCAGGGAACACGTATCACAGGTACCAGCAGCCGCCATTGGCACTGATTGCATGTGCACTTCACAGCTTATTCTCATACCTTCCCTATGCATGTTTGCATAAACTTACATGCAAACATTTTCAAAGCGCTGCTGCTTTTAAGCAATTCCTAAATATTTATATCAGACAACATCCATGTACAGTAATCAACCTGTTGAAAAGAAGGCTGGAACAAAAGGGTTATTAACATTAAAGCTAAAACTTTGGACTTTTTTGTGTGTGAGCAGAATGTTGAGAAGAGGTTCTGAGAGAGCTATGTATTCTGAAGAAGTAAACCAAGAAATAAAGCACTGTTGCTTCAGTCTTTTTAGGTCAAAATGAAGCAGGAGGTTAAAAAAGTCAGCAACTTGTTAATGAATGAAATATAAATTGAACAAGTTGAGTCATTAAAAAGCATCAAATATCACTATAGATGGCATGATTTATTTGTAAAGGGTAATGTTTTCTTTGATTGTACAGTTTTGTCAGACATCCTTTATAGGTATCCGAGGCAGAGCCTCTTGAACATAAAACACGATTCGGATGGTTGTCCTGTGTCCATGCCACAGGAAACCAAATAAGACTACTGCGTGACTGAGTTGATGCTGATTGGCTTACATGTCAATGCATGAGGGGTAGCATTAAAAATATTCATAATGAAACTGAAATCCTTTCTTTCTTCCTTTCGACTTTTTTCCCGTTCTCGAGAGTCGCCACAGCGAATCATCTGATTCGCACATTTGATTTGGTATGGGTTTTTACATCAAATGCCCTTCCTGTCACAACCCTTCAGCAAGAGACAAACACGCTAACAGCTTTGTAGCCTACTCTTTACGAAAGTCAGCAATGGTTCTTTTACATGCTTCTCACCATACACCATGGAATCTCAAAGAATAATAACGCAATCCAACTCCGGTATGTGGATAAACTTTCACTACACAAAATATACAGAAACACGGAACATGAACTTGTTAAAAGGATAAGTAATTTAACAAGACAAGTCATACAAATGAATGTGATAATCAGCCAGGAAGAGAATGAAAACGGCTCATCACCATAGTCGGTAAAGCAGGGGGGAGTTCGTCATTTATTTCCAGTTCATTTATATCAGTTGCTTAAAGGAGCCGTGTAATACCAGCCATGGACACCAATTAATAGAGATATTTATCAGGGGCTTCCCTTTAGGCAGTGCCTGAATCTTTACAATATAAATTTGACTGGACATAGTAAAGTTTTTCTGAGACGATGACCAAAACATTGTAGTATCTGAGACCACGAGTATAGTATGTGTGCTCAATATGTGGTGGACAGACGCTCAAAGCAGTGCCAAGCAAGTAATGGCATCCATTCTCCCTGCATTTCATTAAAGTTCAGTCTACTTTATGGACCATTAAAATACTCGCTGTAAGCATATAGTACCCGACACAGATGCACACAGGCTGGTATAGAAATAAATGCAGAAGAGCAGTGTTTCATTTCTGAAAGTTATTAGGGCTGACCAGCTGAACTATCCCAGTATACATATTGTTTTTGGGGTCAGGCTTCGTCTTGAGGTCAGACTGGGTCTGCATGATTAAAGTCTATGATTAAAGTCTAATGACATGCCTAATAGGTCAGCACCTGGATGTACACTGTATATGAATGCAGACCTTGTTTTCTTCTCTTATCCATCCTCAGTTCCCACTTGATATCAGTAGACTCAACCTGCTACACTTGAGTGACAGTATCTCACTGTTTCACAGTCGACAGAAATCTGTAATTGGGCAACACAGTGGTGCAATGTTTAGCATGTCCACATTACAGCAAGAAAGTCCTGGGCTTGAGTCTCGGGCTTGGAATTTTCTGTGTGCAGTTTGTATTATCTCTCAATGTTTGTGTGGGTTTCCTCCGGGTACTCCAGTTTCCTTCGACAGTCCAAAAACATGAGTATTAGGCTGATTAGCTGTTCCAAACTGCCCCTAGATGTGAGTGTTAATGTGATTGGAATGGTTCTGCATACAGGGATCCCTCACTTTCTGCGGTTAATTGGGATCGAGATCCCCCCGCGTGACCGCCGAATTCAACGAAGTAGGATCTAACACACCCCCCCCCCCCCCGACGTATATGTACATGTAAATGTATATATAATATCAATAAATACATATTCAATGCTATAAATGCTTATAATTACAAACATTCAAAAATAATACGTAAAATATAAATGAAATATAAATACATACATGTACAGACGCGGGCGCACACACAGATGTGCACCTCACATAAAAAATGTAAAGTAAATTTGATGGGGGGTTTTGGGTTGGGTTTTTGGTTTGTTTGGGTTTTTTCATAATTGGCCTTGTTTTGTTGCATTTCATTAACCTTTTCTCAATTCTTCCTTAATTTCCTTATTTTTTTAATTTGATGAGTATTAAAAAAAAAAAAAAAAACGCGATGCACTGAAGCAGCATGAATTGAAGCATGAAGTAGCGACGGATCCCTGTATATTGGCTCTGCGATGGTTTGTCACACTTTTCAGAGTACTGTATACTCCTATGCCTTCACCCAGTGTCGATGGAGAAAGGCCACATGACACTAATAGGAATCAGTGGTTGGCAAATGAGTGAGATAGGATGAAAAGCTTCATCAAACTAAGTACTTTTTTCCAATACACTGCAAGTTCAACCAATACACAGATCAAATACGCACCAGTCCTCATGGATACTTTGATTAGACTTGTAGATTAACACTTTGATTTTTAGTGCAAGACCACTTATTGAACCACCAAACCACAATTCTATTGGATAATAAGGAAACACACATGACCATTCACACTCACACCTAAAGGTAATCTGGAACAGCCACTTTGCCTAATCTGCATATAATTGGACTGTGGAAGGAAACCGGCACAGACACACGGAGAATATGCAACCTCCACACAGAAACGTGCTTGCCAAGCCTGGGACTCAAACCCAGGATCTTCTTGTTGTGAGACAAACATGCTAACCACTGCGCCACCCTGCTTCCCTCACAAGGCTTTCTGGGGAAAACACCTTTTGCCATTTTTGTCTTTTCTACCCCAAGGCTTCTCAAGACTCTAGTAGGATTAAGTGTTGTGGTAAACGAACCAATGAATGAATATACCCAAACTCTTACTTTTTTAACCAATCCGCAGTGTAAATGATATGGCTGACCCTGATATTTGTCACAGGGAGAAATGATGCCATGTCTGTGGTGTATGGAAAGAATCCATGAAGCCAGAAAATCAAAACCAACAACACTGAAGCTTCTGTCTGAGTAATGCAAGCCTGATGTGTTCCCTCGTCAGTTACGAATGAGAAACCCATGAGAAGAGAGGTTGAACATTACAGAGTGGAATGATGGTTCAGTTCAGTTTCTGTAACCGCTTAATCCTAATTAGGGTCGCGGGGAGGCTGGCACCCCATCCCAGCCGACTCCGGGCGAGGGCAGAGTACACCCTGGACAGCTCGCCAGGCTATCGCAGGGCGGAAACACGCCAACAGCTTTGCAGCCAACTCTTATCGAAAGTCAGCAATGGTTCGTTTACATGAACGTCACACCGTAGACCAGTGGTTCTTAACCTTGTTGGCGGTACTGAACCCCACCAGTTTCATATGCTTATCCACCGAACCCTCCTTTATTGAAAAATAAAATATGATTTTTTTCAAATTCAAGACATGGGTATATGTTTTTACTGGGGCACCAAAATGAACTAATTGAACAAAACCAATACAATACATGAACTCCCCCATCACGTCTACTTACATTTTTATGTGAGGTGCGTATCTGAGTGTGTGCACGCGCATCCGTGTGTGTGTGTGTGTGTGTGTGTGTGTGTGTGTGTGTGTGTGTGTGTGCGAGCGTGCCTGTATGTGTGTGTATTTGTTTTATTTACATCTTATGCATTATTTTTGAATGTTTAATCGTTATTATAAGCATTTATAGTATTGAATATGTATTTATTGATATTATATACACATATACATGTACGTACACGTCAGTCAGCGGGGGTTGATCCTACTTCACAAATCATGCAGATAGGACGCTGACTAGCATCACGTTCCGTTATATGTATACTTTCTTTTTTTGCTCAACATAGTATGGATTAAAA
>CM045741.1:29780015-29792515 GCA_024760905.1 Plotosus lineatus
CCGGAGCACCCGGAGGAAACCCGCACAAGCACGGGGAGAACATGCAAACTCCACACACAAACGCCCAGGCCGGGAATCGAACACAGGCCTTCTTGCTGTGAGGCGGACGTGCTAACCACTACGCCACCGTGCCGCCATATATATATATATATATATATATATATATATATATATATATATATATATACACACCGCATTCAACATAAGCGCCCTTCTCAAATACCCCCCCCCCCCCCAAACGTTTTTGATCTTATGTCTTAGAGCGAAATTGTAGATCAAACTTACCAATTTTATTCAGTCAGTCTCTGTAACAGTAAAATGAGGCGTTCACTGCCTGTAAAAGTGAGTTTACATGGTATTTTAAGACCTCCTGCCACTGGGGAATGTCTATAATGTTCATCAGTAACAACTCATTTGATTGTTCTGGCATGCTTTAAAAAAACAGGAAAATATTTTGTTGTGTTCTCCTGGTAAATGTTCAACAACCGATGAACCATTAGAAACTGCTACAGCAAAACTATGGGATGCTCTGAATGAATGGAGCGATGAGCCAGATAAGGACCTATCAGAAAGTGATGAGTATTTTTCACCCGATTCTCCTGCTCACTAACTTCATAAATTTAAAGAAGTTCCTGGCCATGTGCTTTTGTTTATGTTCGTGTTGATTGGTTCAACGTGCCATGTGCTAAAGTTGACATTTGTTGATTAAAAAAAGTAAATCTAAAAAAACTAAAGTTGATTGGCTTGATTATACTTCCTGGAAAATGTTTAAAGGAACAGCATCGGGAGGGAAAAGTAAGGGGTCTTTTTTTATTAAAAAAATGATGCTGTTTTCTCTTTATTTTCAGCTTCATGTAAGTAGTTTGGTTGATAACGCAAAATGAATAACACAAATACCAGTAAAATTCTTTTATTGTTCTGTTATTATTCATGTTTTCCACCTCGATGGTAATAAGCACTTACTGTTCCACTCTGCTGGTAACATTTTAATAGGCGCCCACCCACTCCAATTTTTAAAGCGTCCTGGGCGCTTATAACAACGAATACGGTATGTTACATGCTTATATTAATTATGATGTATATTTTTGAAGATTTACTCAGACTTCATTTTTAATATTTGGGAATTCTATTTTTATGCATAAAATGCAAAAAAAAAACAAAACAAAAAAAACCTTAAGTGTGCATAATTTGTGTGCCCAGTGAGTGACTCATTCAATCATTTTCTGAGCGGCTTAATTGTAATTAGGGTCGTGGGGCAAGCTAGCACGCATCTCAGCCGACTCAGGACTAGTCATCTTTGCCATCTTTATAATACATTACTCTTGAAAAAATTGATAGATAGATCGATTTTTAAAAACATTCCTGAGTACAAGGTCTTTTTATATATCATTATATATATACATATCTTTTTTTAAATCAGTAACATCTATTAGCCTTCAGTATGCGATTGATTTTTCTGCGCTTTAATGTAATTCCTAAAGCTGCTTTTGCTTTTTCCTCTTCTCTCTCTTTAGCTGAACGTTATTTGGGTGGGAGCTGTGCTGCATTCTCAGGTTTCTCACTAATAGCTAATAAATGTCCTTTAACAGCGAGCTCATCTGTACATTCAGGCCAGATGGCGCGTGAGGCAAATGCTTTTTCCACGTGGCCACATTCCCTCCACCTTCAAGTAGGGAATGAACGGTTCTTTCACATCACTGCACACACTGTTGAGAGGTTAAAAAACGACTGCATGGATGTGTGCAGGGGTCACTGAAACAGTGTGTGTGTGTGTGTGTTTGTGTGTGTGTGTGTGTGTGTGTGTGTAAGGGTTTAGTCAGCCTCAAACAGCCAGAAAGGAACAGAGCAAAATTGAAGAGGAGGGCATAAACTGTTTTGACTGAAACCTACCTACTCACAGAAAATATACCCACTTTAAAGATGAGGCATATCCCAGGTTTAAAGACGACTCTGTCAGTTCTGCTGCAGAAAGTCAGGAATGTTAAGCGAGGAACCTCCCAAATATTAAGACAGTTTCCACATTTCAGTGGTAGAAATGTTTTCAGTTTACTACAACTCAGACAGCTGCACAGTAAATAACAGCCTGAGGATAATTTTCTTGTCTTTACTTAGAACAGACAGATAAATACATGCTCCCATTGAGCATCTGGTACTGGGGGGGGGGGGATCTGACTCAGTGGGTAAACAGAAAATTACTCAGCATATGACTTTTTTTTTTTGAACACTTTGTTGCCCAGAATATGAGAGAGACAGAGAGAGAGTCTCTACTGTCTGAACTACAACACATTTAACATTTGGGAATTCCATACAAACAACCTGATAAACACTGAAAGAACATAAATTACCCTGCTAGGTATGCCATAATATCTAAAATGAAAATTGTATCTATATATGTGTGTGTTTGTGTGTGTGTGTGTGTGTGTATATATATATATACATATACACACACAATCATGCCTCGGTTTAACGGACTAATAGAGGGGAACACTGGTCTGAAGTACCCGATTGTCCGAAGTTTCCAACTCCATATATTTCAACGATTCCGTAACGAAAAACTTTTACTTAAGCACACTATGTAATCTGCAAATGTAAATACTGTACCTGTCTGTCTTCCTTTCGGCTTTTCCCCTTTTACTCGGGAGTCGCCACAGTGAATCATCTGATTCGTACGTTTGATTTGGCAGAGGTACACATATATATCTATATATATCAGCGGGATATCAGCGGTTCTTAATCTTGTTGGAGGTACCAAACCCCACCAGTTTCATATGCACATTCACCGAACCCTTCATCAGTGAAAAATAAAAATATGATTTTTTTACAAATTCAAGACATGGGTACTGTTGTGTTCTTGTCTTCCCCATCTCCATGCAGTTTCATGAAGTGTTCCTTTAGTTTTGCTGGTGTGAGACTAGAGTTGCTCAACTTGGCATTGCAAATCATTCAGATAGGATGCTGAGTCCCATCAAGTTCCGTGATGCATGTGAATCCATGTTGTACATATTCGTCCGACCACTTTCTTTTTTTGCTCGACATAATTAGTATGGATTAAAATATTCCGAAAAAAATCTCACGACTTCACACATTGACTACTGAGCGTGCTAAATTCCCCGCGGCCCTGATTGGCCAAGCAATGTAATGTAATCATCTGCAGCCAGTGATGACCAAGTGGGGCGTGTCATCACTAATTGACATGATGAGTCGGGTGTGTCCTGACCTCCGTGGCAGAGGCTCCGCCGAACCCCTGAGACCGACTCACCGAACCTCTAGGGTTCGATCGAACCCAGGTTGAGAACCACTGATTTTATATATACAGTAAAACCTCCACTGACGAACGCTTAAGCTCACGAACTTTTCGCCTCAAGAACATTAAATTTGCGAGCATATAGTCTCTGCTGACGAACTAGTTTTCGGCGGACGAATCAAACCACGCGGTCGAACAGCGTCACGGTGGCGGCCACGAGAAGCTGACGCACGCTCATGGCGTCACAGTTCGTCACCCCCTTTCTTTGAATGCGGAAGTGGTTTGTGTTTGCTAGACATTTTGGACCATATTGAGTGTACTTTTGCTATTATGGGACCGAAAAAGACCCCACCACAGGCGGAGATCATTGAAAAACACGAACGAGGTGTGCGTTTGTGTGACTCAGCGTCCCAGTACCAGTACGCTAAGTCTACCATTGCTCCCATCCTTAAGAACAAGGAAGCTATTAAGGGTGCGTGTGTGGCTAAGGGTGTTTCCAAACAGTAGGCGTTTCCAAACTCTCCTTCCAAACAGTAAGTCCCTCCCTCCCTCCTCCTCCCACTCCATTCCATCAAGTCATCAACTACCATCACAAAGGTAAATAAAACGACTTTATTATACAGTACAGTTTATTTCTTTAATTACAATACAATAGCACATTTATTATACATAAAATAAGGTATATTTTTGTGTAGTTTTAAGGCTTATTTAGTAGAAAATTATGTTTTATGGGGACCTGGGAACGGATTATTCTCATTTTAATGGTTTCTTATGGGAAATAAATGTTCGGAAGACGAACTTTTCGCCTTACACACACTTTCTGGGAACCAATTATGTTCGTGAGCAGAGGTATCACTGTATATATATATGTGTATATACACACACGTATGCAGGAAAAGGTCATACATGTGAATATTAGTATCAGAGTAACAAACACTTGGTAAGACTCAGAACTAGTCACAGGAGCAATATTTAGCAAAGAATGAGAAACAATGGTAGAGGTGATCAGATTAAATGGGCAATTGGTATGTACATGGTCATATGCTGTGTGAATAATCAAGTGACTGAGTTTGATGCAGTGGATTATGGGAAGAGTAATGCGTTTGAGAGCAGGTGCGAGTGACATTTGGGATATGTGACACCCCGTTTGAGCACAGTGCTGCGCATTGCCTTATTTCCAGTGAAAGGAAATTGTAACACTACAAATTAAGGCAAATTTATTCATAAAGAACATTTTAAAGAAAAGATGTTGAACCAAATGGTGTACAAAAGGCATAAAATGAACACAGCTACATCATTTAACACTACTTTAAACAATTGTGTAGTGCCAGCTTATTGGACCAATTTAAAGAAGACCCGCCTATGGTAATGGCAGCCAAGAATCCAGACAGTTTTGCCCACGTAGTGTAGGATTTGACTTGGGGAATGAGTGAGGTTTCAAGGGCATTATTTTGAACTTTTCATGCATAGCTGACAAGCATGATTTGACATGAGTATGAAAGCATTGTGTTCCTTTTTCTAATGCAGACAGAACTCTCTCCACTTCAGCTGAGGCATCAAAGTCGCCGTGACCTCCTGGAAGATGTGTGTCACTCTTACTCTCACAAACGTCGTGTCCTAATTCCAGAGGACCTCAAACACCTGATTGTGGATGATCACCATGGTCTGCTTTACTGTTATGTGCCCAAAGTCGCTTGCACAAATTGGAAGCGTGTCCTGATGGTCCTGACAGGTGATTCACAACGAGACCCCCTTCAGATTCCAGCCAATGAGGCACATGTCCCAGGCGCCCTGCGCACTCTGTCTGAGTACTCGATCTCTGAAATCAACCAGCGTCTACGCACCTACCTAAAGTTTCTGTTTGTGCGTGAACCATTTGAGCGGCTGGTATCAGCATATCGCAACAAATTCACGCGTAGTTATAACACAGTGTTTCACAAGCGATACGGCACAAAGATAATCCAGCGACATCGTGCTGAAGCAAGTCCGGAGGCACTGGAGCGTGGAGATGATGTCTCATTCTCTGAGTTTGTGCGCTACCTGGTAGACCCAGGCACGCAGCGTGAAGAGCCCTTCAACGAGCATTGGGAGCGCGTGCACTCTCTTTGTCACCCCTGCCTCATACACTACAATATTCTCGGCAAGTATGAGACGCTGCAGCAGGACTCCAGCTACGTGCTCAAACTGGCTGGTGTAGACAGTGAGGTCACATTTCCCAGCTCGGCCAAAAGTACACGTACCACCGCGGACATGGTTGCCAGCTACTTTAAGGATATCAGCTCAACTTATCAGAAAAAGCTGTACAACCTGTACAAGATGGACTTCCTGCTTTTTAATTACACCGTGCCTGCCTACCTGAAGTTTACATAAGGCCTGGTGCCTTTTACAAAGTCTATGGAATCTTACATGAACAATCACCATGATCACCAAGAGAGGGGGAACTAATTGGTCTAATACATCTGTCATGATAAGTAATTTCACGAAAATGAAAAGCAACAACAAAAAAAAAAGATTCTTACTCTTCCCCCTATTTCTGTTTCACTATATATTAGAATGCAGTACATCATGAACAGAACAAGATGAGTGAACCGATCTCAGGTTCCTCCGAAAGTGAGGACAAGGAGGTTGGTACCCAGCAGGTCCCCCAGTTCTGTCACATAGGACAGTCTAGACCATGTTGCTAGAACATTCACAACAACATGACTCCCAACAAGCTGTTCAGGGTGTACCCCGCCTTCACCCAATGTCAGCTGAGATAGGCTCGAGCCTCCGCGTGACCCTAGTAGGATTAAGCATTTTGGCAAATGAGTAATGGATATTCATGAGCTCTGGGCAAGTCTCACATTTGTATATAGCTCAGATGAACATTTTAATTACTAATTATTCCTCGCCCACCGACCAGACGTTCACATAAGGCCTGGTGCCTTTTACAAATATTTAGACAAAAAAAAAAAAAAAAAAAAGAGTTTTATTTTTGTTCACACAAGAAAATAAATCTATGAGAACTGAAACGGTGTTGTTTTAAGGTATTATATTCAGTGAATGCAGTGGAACTGCAGTCACCAATTTGCACAGATAATATCCCAGTTTGAATGAACTGGAAGTTCTCATTCTTTCAATCGAAGGATTCATCCTTGCTTGTCTGTTCAGCCTTTTACACACAATTCACCCAGTGTTCAACTGAACCCATTCAACTGAGAAAACAATAGAGGTGCCGATAAAAACAGGATTAATGCAGCTGAGCATCTATTAGGTTTGCGTCTCAAGGAAGGCCCCATTGTTTTCCTTGTTATTACCGAGTCAATGCTGACTTTGTCTTTCCGGGTGTCTGCCCTGTTTGGAGAACAATTAAGAACTTGATGGGCGCACCATGGAGGTGCAATCATGGACAAAGCGTACTGCTTCCTGCGTGTTCTTTGAGGATGAAGATTGTAAGGAATCATATACTGTGAAGTAGAAATGTTACTGTATAACAGAGAACTATTGCAATCATGTTATTTTCCTGATACAAAGCATGAAAGTTACAGTTATTTATTACAGCATTTAAAGTAGGAGAATCTCCACGTTCAAGGTTTAGCTTTTGAAACTACAGTCAACAACTCTGTAACTGCAGATAAACTCAAATAAAGCAATTCTGACCACTTTTTGGCCATTTATGTGAATGAACCTGTTATTCAGGAATACAAATACACAAACACATACAGACACACACACATATATATATATACACACACACATATATATGCGCTTAGATAAATAACATGAAATTTTAGATTCAGATGATGGATGTCTGAGACACACACATACATATACACACACACACATATATATATAAATACAAATACAGACGCTCCCCGACTTGCGTTCATCCATCCCCCCCCCCCCCAAAAAAAGGCAAATTTTGAATTTAGACGTACCTACGGGGTACGCTGACGTAATGATGCTGCGTCCATTGTTTACAAACGACAGACTGAACGATTATATATATATATATATATATATATATATATATATATATATATATAAAATCAGTTATATAGCGTGTTACTCTTGTGTTAAGACGTCGTCTCTGTGATCTTTGTGTTTACACGGTTTTGCGGACTTTTGTACCCCGAAGCAAATATGGTTGGTCAGAAGCGTAAGCCTACTGGCATGGGTGCAAGTCTCATACACAGAGATGAATTAACTATCTGCTCGGATTGGCGCAATCCACCATGCATACTCAGTTAAGCAAAGAGAGTTGTAAAATATGAAAACTCAAATCCAGGAAAGAAGGAGAACTCTCTACTCTGCTGGTGATTCACATCAGTGCAGGCTGAGTACTAAATGAGTTCAACGAAGCCCTTGCTCACTTGAAAGCCGGAAGTCCGCGTAACCCGCGCTTTGTTTCAAGCAATAAACTACTTTCAGCAAGTGCACTACTTTCAGTATTGAGCGACTCACATATTGTAAGCGTTGATTGGCTGTTTTAAGCTTCATGTAAAGTGAGTCAGCTCAGCTTTATGTTATGTGACCATCCGTCGACCATCGTAACAATTTCAAGCAGAAAGATCACATCATAGAGAATGTTAAAGGTTATATTTGATACTGTATTTGATATTTGATGAGTGAATTTGATTAAAATTTATCAATTTGAAATTAATGTTGATATTATTTTACAATGTTAAATATCAATTGATTTAGGGGTGTTTTATGAGATACGGTAATGGTATTTATGGATGTATAGTACAGTATGAGCGTCATACATCATGCGTCACTGTAACAACTTGCATTTGGCGGTCCGGAACCAATTAAAATGGTAAGTCGGGAGCGTCTGTGTATGTATGTGTGTGTGTGTGTGTGTGTATATATAATATATATATATATAATGACGGTATAAATAAATAAATACATATGGTCTGGTCTGGTACCTTCTGAGTTGTAGGACGACTCTTGGCGACCTGCCATGAAGGATAACACCTTGATTATCATCTTCATGGAGGTTTTCTTGGCAAGGATAGTGCAGTGGTTTGCCATTGCCTTTTGCACGATGCGAACCTACGAGCAATTTAGAACAGCCAATTAGCCTACTGTGCATGTTTTTGGACTGTGGGAGGAAACTGGAGTACCCAGAGGAAACCCACGTGAGCATGGAGAGAACATGCAAACTCCACACAGAAACGACAGGCTGGGGATCAAACCCAGGCCTTCTTGCTGTGAGCCAGACGTGCTAACCACTACGCCACCATAAATATATATAGTAGTATGTATGTGTATAATATATATATATATATATATATATATACACACACACACACACACATATACATACACACATCTATATATATATATATATATATATATATATATATATATATATATATACACCTATATATACATATATATATACATATACACCTATATATATATATACACATATATACATACACACACACATATATATATATATATACACATATATACATATATATATCTATATATATATACACATATATACACACACACATGCACACATTTTATTTGTTATATATTAATCTTAGATAAATAACATGACATTTTAGATGCAGATGATGGATGTCTGATGCAGCGCAGTGTCCCAGGTAGTATTGATGCAGTACTGCTCCAGGGACTGCGATTTAATCCTGAACTCTGGTGACAGACTGGTAAAGGGTTCAATACCTTTTCCTCACATGTACAGGGATCCCTCACTTTCCGCAGTTAATTGGGACCGAGATCTACACGCGATCATCAAAATCCGAGAAGTAGGATCAACCCCCCTCTAATCCCCCCTGACTGACATATACATACATCATGTACATGTGTATATCTTCTTCTATCAATAAATACATATTCAATGCTATAAATGCTTATAATAACAATTAAACATTAAAAAATAATGCATAACATGTAAATAAAATCTAAATACACACACACACATACAGATGGTATTCCATGAGAAGAAGACGACACACATACATACATACACGCGCAGATGTGCATGCACACAGGGATGCAGCAATGTAACTAGTTTTGATGGGAGATTTTGGGTTGTTTTTTGTTTGTTTAGGGTTTTTTGCATAATTGGTCTTGTTTTTGTGGCATTTTCTTTAACCTTTCCCCCCTATTCTTCCTTAATTTTCTTATTTTTTAATTCGATGAATATTTATTTATTTATTTATTTATTTATTTAAAAGCCACGATGCACTGAAGCCACATGAATCGAAACGTAAAGTAGTGAGGGATCCCTGTACTCTATTTTTATGCGTCTTCCCAAAAGCATACCGGTAGGTGAATTGGCTACTCTAAAATCACCCTAACTGTTATAGTGTGTGTTGGGGACAGGATGAATTCTGCCCTGCACCGTGTTCTTGGCATAGGCTCCAGATCCATTAGTATTTGTTATGAAGAGTATTATAATGGGTCAACTTCACTAAATTACAGGAAGATTGGGATTTTTAGAAGAGTTAAAGCACTTGACTGTGAGTATAGCTATGTTCGTTATGTTATGCAAGGCAGATACTTGGCCTGCTGGGAAAATTCAAGTTCAACAACACAAAACACATCACTGCAGCTGTTGGCTATGATTCACACAATATTGCAAGCCAGCTGAGCTCATGATTAGTCAGTACACTTAAGACAACTTTTATTGAATGGCTACACTGTAAGGCTATGACTTTATGAAATGGTGGAAGACACTGCAGCATAAAGGACAAATACATTTAAGTATAAAATATGCAAGAATATAATTTCTTTTGCATAGTCTGTAACATGCCACCTAATTTGTACAATTAATAAATACATTATAGTGAACAAAAGTAGCTTGGTTTTTGAAATCACAAAATAAATACCTAATGTCATATTTATAACAAACAATTTCTATATGTTTAATGTTATATAAGGTCATAACTATATAGTGCTGTCTTCTATACAACAGCAGGTACAACACAGAATAAAGCATGTACTCACAACATCACCATGTAGTTTACATGTAAGGCATTAACAGCACCATATGACGCATTTATTGCCTTCATTGCTGTGGTGACGGAACTATACAACTTTTGTGGTTCGTTTGTAGTAAATGGCATACACAAAAAAAGAGCACAACAGTAGTACAATGCTGTCTGTAAATAATTTGACAATTATTTGTGATGGATTTAAAATGAAACAATAACACTGAAATAAAATATTCATTCATTCATTTTCTGAACCTCTCATTCCTAATTATTCAAATTAATTATTAATTATAGAGAGGCTGGTGCCTATCTCAGCCAACTCTGGGTAGTTCATCAGGCAACCACATGGCAGAAACATGCTGATGACTATGCAGCTACTCTTGAAGAAAGTCAGTAATGTTTGTTTTACACGAACCTCTCACCATAGGCAGTGAGACATGGCCAGCCTATGAGAACCCAGTTAGCTGCACGGGGGGGACAGTGACGACCCATTGAGAGTCGGGCTTGAACCCCCAACCTTGGGATCAGTGATCCAGCACCTTACCACCAGGCCACCACTGCCCTGAAATTATATACAGTGTACCTTGACTTACAAATTTAATCTGTTGTGGGAGCAGGCTCATAAGCCAAAACGTTCATTAGATGAAACAATTATTCCCATAAGAAATACAGTACCGTATTCGACATAATAAGTGTCCTGCTCCAATAAGCACACACACACACCCAATGTTTTTGATCTTACGTCTAACAACCACCCATGTGTACTGGGAGCAAAATCGTAGATGAAACTTACCAATTTTTTATGATCAGTCTCTGTAACAGTAAAATGAGGCATTCACTGCCTGTTGAAGTGAGTTCACACGGTATTTCAAGACCCCCTGCCACTGGGGAATGTCTATAATGTTCATCAGTAACAACACATTTGGTTGTTCCGCCGTGCTTTATAAAACAGGAAAATATTTTGCTGTGTTCTCTTGGTAAATGTCCAACAACCATGAACCATTAGAAACTGATACAGCAAAACTATCGGATGCTCCAAATGAATGGAGCGATGAGCCAGATATAGACCAATCAGAAAGTGATGAGTATTTTTCGCGATTCTCCTGCTCACTAACTTCATAAATTTAAAACATGTTTGTGGTTATGTGCTTTTGTTTATGTTTGTGTTGATTGGCTCCGCTTGCCATGTGCTAAAGTTGACATTCTTTGATTGGCTCATTTTACTTCTGGGAAAATGTTTAAAGGAAATGTTTAAAGAAACAGCACTGGGAGGGAAAGAAAGGGAAGGAAAATTCTTTCTTTTTTAAAAAAATGTCTGTTTATTTTCAGCTTTCATGTAAATAGTTTGGTTGATAGCACAAAATGAATAACACAAATACCAGTAAAACTATTTTATTGTTCTGTTATTATTCATGGTTTCCACCTCGATGGTAATAAGCACTTACTGTTCCACTCCGCTGGTAACATTTTAATAAGCGCCCACCCGCTCCAATTTTTTAAGTGCCCTGGGTGCTTACAAAGTCAATACGGTAATAGAAAAACCAATGAATCCATCCAACCCCCTCCCAAACTCATACCTGCTACAAACACATACTAGTCCTTCTCAAAAAATTAGCATATTGTGATAAAATTCATTATTTTCTGTAATGTACTGATAAAAATTAAACTTTCATATATTTTACATTCATTGCACACCAACTGAAATATTTCAGGTTTTTTATTGCTTTAATGCTGATGATTTTGGCATAGAGCTCATGAAAACCCAAAATTCCTATCTCAAAAAATTAGCATACCATGAAAAGGTCCTCTAAACGAGCTATTAACCTAATCATCTGAATGAACCAATTAACTCTAAACACCTGCAAAAGATTCCTGAGGCTTTTAAAAACTCCCAGCCTGGTTCATTACTCAAAACCGCAATCATGGGTAAGACTGCCAACCTGACTGCTGTCCAGAAGGCCATCATTGACACCCTCAAGCAAGAGGGTAAGACACAGAAAGAAATCTCTGAGCGAATAGGCTGTTCCCAGAGTGCTGTATCAAGGAACCTCAGTGGGACGTCTGTGAGAAAGAAAAAGTGAAAGAAGGGCCGATTCCAGCCTTGGGGGACCTGTGGAAGCAGTGGACCGAGTCTGGAGTAGAAACATCCAGAGCCACTGTGCACAGCCGTGTGCAGGAAATGGGCTACAGGTGCAGCATTCCCCAGGTCAAGCCACTTTTGAACCAGAAATATCGGCAGAAGCGCCTGACCTGGGCTACAGAGAAGCAGCACTGGACTGTTGCTCAGTGGTCCAAAGTACTTT
>CM045741.1:29797515-29807515 GCA_024760905.1 Plotosus lineatus
ATCACGTTTTTGCAGCTGATCAGTTGTAAATCGTCCTGATAATAATGTAAATCCAATTTGATATTCGCGGTGTAAGCTGCCATTGGTCCCTGGCCGTTTCCTGTGACGTCACTGGGTTGGTGGTCATGAACTTGTGTAAATATCACTATGGCTATAATAAAAAGCCCTTAAGTACCGGTCATTGTATCGCACCAGGCTGTACAAACAGCTATTATAAACGTAAAGGCGCGCACTTTCACCGGCTGCCTTTAAGCAACAGTAAGCTATTGAAAGTCTGGCTCAGTGCATTGAAACGTGCCGACCCACCAGTGAATCAAAGCGCACGCATTTGCAGTGCCCATTTCAGGACAGAAGATTATGTACACATATACAAATCCAACAAAACTGGTTCCATGGTGTGATCCAAAAAAAGCATCGTTGAAACCAGGATCAGTTCCGACCGCATTTGACTTTTCTGCATACAATATTACAAGCACTGACAGACCAAGCACACTGCAAAGTACCGGCACGTGAGTGAAGGGCGGAAAAATGAGCTCTCCAGGCTGAACACACAGAGGTATGGAATATTAGACAACCATAGACAACAACAGATAATAACATGACAATTCTGACTTGATCTGTAAACTTCTTCTTCTTTTCCTTTCGGCTGTTCCCTTCAGGGGTCGCCACAGCAAATGATCTGCCTCCATCTCTCCCTATCCTCTGCATCTTCTACTCTTACTCCAACGACCTTCATGTCCTCCTTCACCACATCCATAAATCTTCTCTTTGGTCTTCCTCTAGGCCTTCTGCCTGGTAGTTCCAACCTCAGCATCCTACTACCAATATACTCACTATCCCTCCTCTGTACATGTCCAAACCATCTCAATCTAGCCTCTCTGACTTTGTCTCCAAAACATCTAACATGTGCTGTCCTTCTGATGTACTCGTTTCTGATCCTATCCATCCTCGTTACTCCCAAAGAGAACCTCAACATTTTCATCTCTGCTACCTCCAGCTCTGACGCCTGTCTTTTCCCCGGGGCCACCGTCTCTAGGGAAAAGACAGGTTACTTGATCTGTAAACCTACGGACTATTTATGGGGTTTCAGCACAGACATCTCTCATGGAGACCATGGCCACCTCTAAAATATCCCTTTCAAGGCACCGCATAGGAAACAGTCTGTGGTTTGTTCTGCAAGAGATGGTCAAGCGCTGCGTCCTGGCAGCGAGGCATTTGTGGTAACGGTGTACAATTGTACCAAGTGCACATAAAATTGCCAATCTGATCATGTTCGCCGGCATGTCCGTGATCACTGTCAATATCCCTATTATCGCTCTCCGCGTCAGATTCAGCCGAATCATTTCATGTGGTACTTTGTACCAACCCAGGGATGTCACGGTAACTTTGTGTGGGCGGGCACTTAGCAATGGCGACTTTTGGGTCGATAACTTATACGACAAGCACATAAAACAAAACCGCTGTGTGTACAATGGTTTTTTTATGATATAAAATTTAAGCCACAATTGCTTCAATAAACTATACTTAAGCTAAAGCCTTAAGGGCTTTTTATTATAGCCATTGTGATATTTACACAAGTTCACAACCACCAACCCAGTGACGTCACAGGAAACGGCCGGGGACTAATGGCGGCTTATGGTCTCACACCACGAATTTCAAATTGAATTTACATTATTATCAGGGCGATTTTCAACTGATCAGCGGAAAAAACGTGATATTGAGGACCAAATGAAGTGAGACAAAGTTACATTGTGATGTGCTTCATTTCCCCTTTAAAAGTTATCCTCAAATGGCATGAAAAGATAAGAAAATGGAAATAATTACATCAGAGATGTAGATTTCGTTTTTAAAAACCTTTTTTTTTTTGCCACATTTCAGTGAGATCGGAGCATTTCTAGTTTTATTTTTAATTAAGTACAATTATCAGTGATTTCTTGCTAAATTTAAATGAATTTGGACTTTTCTGACAGCTGAAAAAAAAATTCAGGGTTGCCGAGCGGTGTTGGCTTTCAACGACTCCAAGATGTTAAAGCATGGTGGTCTTACCAAGATGGTGTCCACCATTCTTCAGAATTGAAAACCTGAGGTCTTGTGATGTGTTTCTTGGTATCTGGTGGTAAGCCCTACCGAATGTGGTCCTAGGAAGGACAATCAATGAACTAGCAAGAGTTTGTCACACTCACTGTATTGTATAAGTAAAGTCTGCCGGAAAATAAATTTCAGTGAACGATAAAGTAACACTTGGAGTATAAATTCGCTGTTGTTAATGGATGTCTTTCAGTAGTATGCGAACATGTTTGCCTCACAGCCAGAAGGTCCTGGGTTCCGGTCTGAGGTTCAGTGAGGGTGCTTGCGTGGGTTTTCCTTTTGGAATCCTGGTTTCCATCCACAATCCAAAGATATACACAATAAGCTAATTGGCTGTTCGAAATTGCTCCTAAGTGTGAGGATAAATGGTTGTGTGTGGTGGCCCTGCAGTGGTCAGGCAAGCTGTTCAGGGTGTACATAGTTGGCTTTGCTCCATGTGACCTTCATCGGATTAAGTAGCTTGGCAAATGAGTGAGTGAGTTAATACAGTAATGTGGAATTTTTATTTATTTATTTTTTTTTAACATACATAATATTTCTTTTTTAGACATTTCTTGTTACAATGATCAGGGTCTGCATGGATACTTTCAGTCGTTTTCCTATGGAAGGATGTTTACACCACAGACTCATGGGAAATACAGCTGATTCACTTACTGTTTACTATAGGTGTAAACACAGCCATCCCTTTGAACCAAGGTTCATGTACAGCCTCATCTAGAATTAATCCTCCCACACTGTGAAACCCCAGAGAGAGACACACACACACAAGTTAGACGAGCTCTTAACAGCACAGAATATGTACATTTTTCTAATGGATAATCATTAGCCTTCATTAGCCTCAAAAACCTGTTTCGAATAGTTTGACACCCCATTTTCACCGAGGATCACTAAAGCGAATTAAAGATAATTACATTTCGAGGTCACCGGTGGCTAAATAATCACGCACCATCTATTCAAAAAGGACAACCATGAGATCTGCATGGCCGTATTAGTTGTTTATGTGTTTGTCCTCTTTTCCTTTATTTGTTTCCCCTTTGTTTGGCAATGCTTGATGGTGACAACCTAGTTTGCAATCTTTCCTCAGTCATGCGAGCTGCACAAATTACACACGGGATTGAGGGACACAAAAGTTGGACTGTACTGCAGTCAGCCAGAAAGATCACTGGACTTCTGTTCGCTTCTAATGTGAGACTTGAACACATATCCATTTATAACAATCCATACAACTACTGCTGCTATCCCCACTACCACCACCACTACTACCTCCACCACTACTACTACCACCACCACTGCTACAATTTCTACTACTACCACCACCATCACTAATGCTACTACTACTTCTACTACTATCACCACCACTACCACCTACTACTACTACCACCAACAACACCACCACTACCACCACCACTACTACTACTACATCTACTACCACCACCACCACTACTACATCTACTACCACCACCACCACCACCACTACTACTACTACTACTACTACTACATCTACTACCACCACCACCACCACCACCACTACTACTACATCTACTACTACCACCACCACCACCACCACTACCACCACCACTAATGCTGCAACTACTCCTATCACCACCACCACTACTACTACTACTACATCTACTACCACCACCACCACTACTACCACCACCACTACTACCACTACCACCACCACCACTACTACCACCGCTACTATTTCTACTACCACCACCACCACTACCACCTCCACCACCAGTACTACTACTACTACCACCACTACCACTGCTACTACCACCACCACTACTACTAGTACTACCACCACCACTACTACTACTACTACCACCACCACCACCACTGCTACTACTTCTAGTCCCACCACCACTACTACTACCAGCACCACTACTACTACCACCACCACCACCACTACTGCTACTACTTCTGCTACCACCACCACTACTACTACCACCAGCACCACTACTACTACCACCACCACCACCACCACCACTACTGCTACTACTTCTACTACCACCACCACCACCTCTACTGCTACTACCACCACCACCACCACTACGACTACCACCACCACCCACCACTACGACTACCACCACCACCCACCACTACCACCACCACCCACCACTACCACCACCATCACCACCACCACCCACCACTACTACCACCACCACCACTACTGCTACTACTTCTACTCCCACCACCACCACCACCACAACTACTACCAGCACCACCACTACTACCACATCTACTACCACCACCACCACTACTACTACCACCACTACTGCTACTACTTCTACTACCATGACTACCCCCACCACCACTACTACCACCACTATCACCACCACCCACTACTACTACTGCTACTCCACCACCACCACCACCACTACTACTACTACTACTACTGCTACTGCCACCTCCACCACTACTACTACGACTACCACCACCACCATCCACCACTACCACCATCCACCACTACTACCACCACAACCACCACCACTACTGCTACTACTTCTACTCTCACCACCACCACCACCACCACCACCACCACCAGTACTACTACTCCCACTACTACCACCACCACCACCACTACTACTACTACTACCACCACCAACACTACTAGTTCTACTCCCACCACCACCACTACTGGTACCACAATCACTACTACTGTACTACCACCACCACCACTACCACCACCATCACTACTACTACTACTACTACTACTACTACTACACAGTACTACTACATTCATAGCTAAATTAATTTTAATGCAACATTTTGGGAAATGGGAATTTAAAAAAAAGTAAAGAATTAAATTACAGTATTTTATTGTTACCTGATCATTAAAACTGCAATGATACATAGCCCCAGAGGGGAAAAGTAAGAGGAACACAGCACCAATCAACAGAAGTAAATACCCCATTTCTGCAAGAATGAGACAAGGACAGGAAATTGCAAGTTATAAGAACAGTTAAACAGCTCAACAAGCATGTTTTCTATTTCTTAATGCAAGGGTGTTGAACTGGCATGCACTGCTTCCCTCTAGTGGTAAATTAACAATAAAGCTAAAACTCTCCTGGGTTTAAAGTCATACCATACTTTTCAGTTATTCACAACTTATCATTATTCAGTACTTATAGAAAACTAACTGACTACAGAAAAAAGTAATTCATTCATTCATTCATTCATTTGCGAAACAGTTTAATTCTACATGGGGCACTGGGAGGCTGAAGCTCTGGCTCTGGTATACCCTGAAAAGCTCATCAGTCCATTGCAGAGCCAACACATACAATTTTTCACACCTAGAAGCAATTTGGAAAAGCAATGCAGCGTGTGTGTGTGTGTGTGTGTATTTGTGTATGTGTGTGTGTGTGTGTGGGGGGGGGGGTTTCCACAAACCAGTGTCTCTCCCTCACTCAGGTCCCAAGCCCGGATAAATGCAGAGGGTTGTGTCAGGAAGGGCATCCGACATAAAACCATTGACAAACTTTATATGCAAGTCACAAATATTACCTCCATACTGGATCGGTCGAGGCCCGGGTTAACAACGACCGCCATCAGTGCTGTTAAGCAACAGGATGCTGGTGGAAATTGGACTACTGTTGGTCGAAGAAGGAGAGGTTGGAGGCGTGTCCGTAGACAGAGAGAGAAGAGGAAAGGCATGAGTCTAGGACTGAAAGTAGGGACTTTGAATGTTGGAACTATGAAAGGAAAAGGCAGAGAGCTGGCTGACATGATGCAGAGGAGGAAGGTGGACATAATGTGTGTTCAGGAGACCAGGTGGAAAGGCAGCAAGGCTAAAAGCTTATGAGCAGGGTTTAAGCTGTTCAGTCATGGTGCGGATGGGAAGAGAAATGGAGTAGGAGTCATCTTGAGGGACGGGTTGGTCAAGAATGTTCTAGAAGTGAAAAGAGTGTCAGACAGAGTGATGAGTCTCAAGTTAGAAATTGAAGGTGTGATGGTCAATGTTGTTAGTGCTTATGCCCCACAGGCAGGATGTGAGCTAGAAGAGAAGGAGAGATTCTGGAGTGACTTAGATGAAGTGATACCCCCAGAGGTGAAAGAGTGGTCATTGGTGCAGGCAACAGAGGGGACGAGGAAGTGATGGGCAGGTTTGGTATCCAGGACAGGAGCACAGAAGGACAGATGCTGATAGATTTTGCCAAAAGGGTGGAAATGGCTGTGGTGAATACTTTCTTCCAGAAGAGACAGAAGCATAGAGTGACTTATAAAAGTGGAGGTAGGAGCACACAGGTAGACTACATCTTGTGTAGACGATGTCATTTGAAGGAAGTCAGTGACTGCAAAGTAGTAGCGGGTGAGAGTGTTGCCAAACAGCATAGGATGGTGGTGTGCAGGATGACACTGATGGTAAGAAAGGTGAAGAAGGCAAAGGCAGAACAGAAGACAAAGTGGTGAAAGCTGAAAAAGGAAGAGTGTCATGTTGTTTTTAAGGAGGAGTAGAAACAGGCTTTGGGTGGTCAGGAAGTGCTTCCAGGTGACTGGACAGCCACAGCTAATGTGATCAGGGAGACAGGTAGGAGAGTATTTGGTGTGTCCTCTGGAAGGACAGTAGATAAGGAGACTTGGTGGTGGAATGAGGAAGTGCAGGAGTGTGTACAAAGGAAGAGGTTAGCTAAGAAGAAGTGTGACATTGAGAGGACCGAAGAGAGCAAACAGGAGTACAGGGAGCCACAGCGCAAGGCGAAAATAGCGGTGTCAAAGGCCAAACAGAGGGCGTATGATGGCTTGTACGCTAGGCTTGACAGCAAGGAGAGAGAAAATGATTTATACAGGTTGGCGAAGCAGAGAGATAGAGATGGGAAGGACATGCAGCAAGTTAGAGTGATTAAGGACAGAGAGGGAAATGTATTGACTGATGACAGAAGTGTGCTGGGAAGATGGAAAGAGTACTTTGAAGAGCTGATGAATGAGGAAAATGAGAGAGAAAAAAAAAAAGAGTAGAAGAGGTGATCATTGAGGAGCAGAAAGTAGCAAAGATTAGTAAAGGTAAAGTGAGGAGGGCACTGAAGAAAATGAAGAGGGGAAAGGCAATTAGTCCTGATGATGGTCGTTGGCGTAAGAGAAGATGCAGAGGACAGGGTGAGATGGAGGTAGATGATTTTCTGTGGCGACCCCTGAAGGGAATAGCCGAAAGGAAAAGAAGAAGAAAGAAGAAGGAGCGATTTGGAAAAGTCAGTTATGTAAAAATACATGTCTTTGGATTGTGGAAGAAAACCAGAGTAGTCAGAGAACAGCTGCACAAGTATAGGTAAGACATGCAGGCTCCACACTGAAATGTCCAAGGCAGGCACAGAGCTTAAACCCAGGATTTTCTTGTTGTCAAACAGATGTGCTAACCACTACTCCATCGTGCCACCCACACAGAAAAAGTATACAATTGGTAAGAAGTTTGTGCTGGTGTTGTCCTCCCTGATCTACTGGTTGTAGAAGAAGAAAGAAGCAGAAATTAAAAATACGGAGAAGCTCCTTGAAATAGGTCTGCGGCGTTCGTCACATTTATTGCTCCTCTCTGCGTTTATTTGCTAACCTGAGTAGCTAATTTGAGGGATTTCGTGCACTGATTGGCATGCTGCTGATTCATTATGATTAATTAGACATCAAGGAGCTTTTGGTGCTCCAAATAGTGTCAATGTTGGATATACCAAAGATACTACAGTGGCAGATGCTCATTGACATCTCGACATTGGCAGATGGCCGACGATTGACTTAATTTGCTGCAGGCTTAAGATGCCCAGTTAAAATGCAAACATAAACCTGATGTCACAGTCAGGAGCCAAGCCTATATGAATATTTATAGCACAACAGAACCACAACAAGCACCAATGTCTTTGTTACAACTATGATCAAGAATGTTTGGAATATGGTTGGTCTACCAGATGTGACCGTAAACTGTTTAAAAGAACAACCTTGAAAAGCTAAATGAGTTTAAAGGATCTTGATTTTTTTTTTTTTTTTTTTTTTTACATTATCTCTACACTGGCTATAGAGGACACTGTTGAATGATGGATGAGTCAGAGATCTGCATTACAGTTCAAACATGGAGAAATGTTTATTCCCTTTGATTCAGCAGTTTTATACTCACTCCTGTATGAGGACAATATGTAATGAAGCAGATATGTACCTTTCAACTTGCAAAAGTAGCTGCCAATCTCTGTAAGCAATGAGAGGTTGATCAGGTCACCAAGGATGCCAGCTATGGGGGTCGTGACTACATTATCAGGGTCAATGCTGACTTTCAAGATTTAGTGATCACACCCACCATCAACAGTTCAGTTCATTTTCTGTAACCGCTTAATCCTAATTAGGGTCGCGGGGAGGCTGGCGCCCATCCCAGCCATCTTCGGGCGAGGGCAGAGTACACCCTGGACAGCTCACCAGGCCAATCAGGGTGGAAACACGCCGACGGCTTTGCAGCCGACTCTTGTCGAAAGTCAGCAATGGTTCTTTTACATGCCTCACACCATAGACAGTGAGAGACATGGCCGGCCTTTGATAACCCAGTTAGCTGCACTGGGGAGGACAGTGACAACCTTGTGGAGAGTGGGAATCGAACCCCCAACCTTTGGATCAGCGATCCAGCACCCTATACCACTAGACCACCATTGCCCCCCCCACCATCAACAATTCATTATTATTATTATTATTATTGTTGTTATTATTACAGTGGTACCTCACCTCTTAATAGGAAATATAATATTATTTATATAAATGAAATATATTCGTTTTCTAAGCCACTTAATCCTATTTAAGGTCACGGGGAGGTTGGCACCTATCTCAGCTGATTTTGGGCACCCTGGGCAGCTCACCAGGCCATCGCAGGGCCAACACATACAACCATTTACACTCACTGTCCCACTTGGGGCTAATTTGAAACAGCCAATTAGTGTACTGTGCATGTTTTTGGACTGTGGGTGGAGTACCATGGAGGAAACCCACACAAGCACAGGGAGCGCATAGAAACAACCAAGATTAGGAATCAAACCCAGGCCCTGTGACGCAGATGTGCTAACCACTGTGCCATCGTGCAATAGATCAACTGATTCACTCTGCAGTGCAGCTTTTCTGTTTGTTTATTAAATGAGTTTTATTCTACTGATGCTGTGTGTCGGTGCTCACTGCTCAGGATAGTCTGGATGTTACGGTCATCTCCAGATTTTGTTTTACACCCACTAGTGCAGGAACCAAGATAAACACTTCAGAGGTTTCTATAATCATTTCCCAATGCTGTAACATACAAATAACGAGAAGTAATATAAAAAAATACCAAACCCTGAAATCATTTCATCTATAGTTACATTATGCATATACCCACACACACACACACACACACACACACACACACACACTGTTTTCATGATCATTATTGCAGCCATTACACTCGTTTTTCCAGAAGGTAGAGCAACAGTACCTGAGCAGCATTACATGAAGAACTCTCTGGAAGACAGCCACTGGCTGAACATGTGAGCTTATTGTGAACCCTTGTAGCATCTGTCCTACAAATGGCAGCTCCAGCTGCATAAAGACATCGTAAATTCAGGCAAGTAGCTCGTCCTGAGGCTGATGTGGCGTCTATAATGCATAGAATTGTGCTCTTCAATTCATGATGAACTTTATATGATAAAATTGTAGCAGAATGAAACATAGGGGGTTGTGGTGTCATGATGGAACCCAGAAACATCGTCTTATGCCAGCGATATGTTTTCAATAATCAATAAATACTTTATCGACCCCCAAAAAGACACATGTTCATGAAAAAAAACCTCACAAGTTAAAGAGGAGATGAGGTGCACATGTTGATTCCTTCTCAGCCATTTTCCATCACATCTTGATTCAGTGTCAATGCATGTGAAGAGCAGATTGGGTCCTGATCTGAAGTATCTCATGCATACAG
>CM045741.1:29812515-29927515 GCA_024760905.1 Plotosus lineatus
CAGGTCGTGCTGAAAAATGAAATCTTCATCTCCATAAAGCTTTTCAGCAGATGGAAGCATGAAGTGCTCCAAAATCTCCTGATAGCTAGCTGCATTGACCCTGCCCTTGATAAAACACAGTGGACCAACACCAGCAGCTGACATGGCACCCCAGACCATCACTGACTGTGGGTACTTGACACTGGACTTCAGGTATTTTGGCATTTCCTTCTCCCCAGTCTTCCTCCAGACTCTGGCATCTTGATTTCCGAATGACATGCAAAATTTGCTTTCATCTGAAAAAAAGTACTTTGGACCACTGAGCAACAGTCCAGTGCTGCTTCTCTGTAGCCCAGGTCAGGCGCTTCTGCCGCAATTTCTGGTTCAAAAGTGGCTTGACCTGGGGAATGCGGCACCTGTAGCCCATTTCCTGCCAACGCCTGTGCATGGTGGCTCTGGATGTTTCTACTCCAGACTCAGTCCACTGCTTCCACAGGTCCCCCAAGGTCTGGAATCGGCCCTTCTTTCACTTTTTCCTTCTCACATATGTCCCACCTAGGTGCCTTGATACAGCACTCTGGGAACAGCCTATTCGCTCAGAGATTTCTTTCTGTGTCTTACCCTCTTGCTTGAGGGTGTCAATGATGGCCTTCTGGACAGCAGTCAGGTCGGCAGTCTTACCCATGATTGCGGTTTTGAGTAATGAACCAGGCTGGGAGTTTTTAAAAGCCTCAGGAATCTTTTGCAGGTGTTTAGAGTTAATTGGTTGATTCATCGGGTGCAGTGTGAGTTGGGTGGCAGCCGAAGGCATGGGTTCTGTCGGACTGATCCTCGGCTGCTTACTCTGATCTTCGGGACATGGAATGTCACCTCTCTGGCGGGAAAGGAGCCTGATTTGGTGCGTGAGGTGGAGAGATACCGACTAGATATAGTCGGGCTCACCTCAACGCATAGCTTGGGCTCTGGAACCATCCATCTCGAAAGAGGCTGGACCTTCTTCTATTCTGGAGTTGCTCATGGGGAGAGGCGGCGAGCCGGTGTGGGTATTCTTGTTGCCCCCGTCTCGGTGCCCAAATGTTGGGGTTCTCCCGGTTGACTAAAGGGTAGCTTCCCTCCGTCTTCGGGTGGGGGACGGGTCCTGACTGTTATTTGTGCTTATGCACCAAATGACAGTTCAGAGTACCCACCCTTTTGGAGTCTTTGGGGTGTTGGAGAACGCTCCTCGGGAGACTCGCTCGTTGTCTTGGGAGACTTCAGCGCCCATGTGGGCGGCGATAGTGTGACCTGGAAGGGTGTGATCGGTAGGTACGGCCTCTCCAGTCTGAATCGAATGGTGTGTCGTTGTTGGACTTCTGTGCTCGGTCATAGTTTGTCTATCACGAACACCATGTTGAACATAAGGGTGTCCATAAGTGCACTTGGCACCAGGACACCTAGGTCGCAGTTCGATGATTGACTTTGTAGTCGTGTCATCGGACTTGCGACCATACATGTTCTGGACACTCGGGTGAAGAGAGGAGCTGAGCTGTCTACCCGATCACTACCTGGGTGGTGAGTTGGCCGGTGGTGTGGGAGGTTGCCCTCCAGACCTGGCAGGCCCAAGCGTGTAATCAGGGTCTGCTGGGAGCGTTTGGTGGAGCCCCTGTCCGAGAGGCCTTTAACTTCCACCTCCGGCAGAGCTACAACCACGCCCGGAGGAGGCGGGGACATGGAATCTGAATGGGCCATGTTTCGTGCCTCCATTGCTGAAGGCGGCAGCCCATAGCTGTGGCCGTAAGGTCGTCGGTGCTTGTCGTGGCGGTAATCCCGAACCGGTGGTGGACACCTGCGGTGAAGGGGGCCGTCCAGCTGAAGAAGGAGGCCTATCGGGTTTTATTAGCCTCAGGACTCCTGAGGCAGCAAACGGTACCGGCAGGCCAAGCGTGCTGCAGCCGAGGCTGTCGCAGATGCAAAATCTCGGGCGTGGGAGGAGTTCGGTGAGGGCCTGAGAGTGATTATCGGTTGGCCTCAAAAGGTTCTGGGCCACCATCCGACGCCTCAGGAGGGGAAGCAGTTCTTCACAAACACTGTTTACGGTGGAGGTGGGAGCTGCTTACCTTGACTGGGGATGTTGTTGAGAGGTGGAGGGAATACTTTGAGGACCTTCTCAATCCCACCAACACGCCCTCCGTGGAAGAGGAAGACCCTGGGGTTCGGGTGAGGGTCCGCCCATCACTGGAGTGGAGGTCACTGAGGTTGTCAAAAAGCTCCTCGGTGGTCGAGCTCCGGGGTTGGGCGAGATCCGCCTGAATACCTCAGGACTCTGGATGTTGTAGGACTGTCTTGGTTGACACGTCTCTGCAACATCGCGTGGTCATCGGGGCTGTACCTCTGGATTGGCAAACTGGGGTGGTGGTCCCATTTTTAAGAAGGGGACCGGAGGGTGTGTTCCAATTATCGAGAATTACACTCCTCAGCCTACCTGGTAAAGTCTATGCAGGGGGTACTAGAGAGGAGGATCCGGCCGATAGCTCGAACCTCGATTCAGGAGGAACAATGTGGTTTTCGTCCTGGCCGCAGCACTCTTGACCAACTCTATCGCTCACAGGATTCTGGAGGGGGCATGGGAGTTTGCCCAATCTGTCCACATGTGCTTTGTGGATTTGGAGAAGGCTTTCGACCGTGTCCCTCGAAAGATCTTGTGGGGCGTGCTCGAGAAATACGGCGTTCGGATCCGTTGCTACGAGCTATTCGGTCGCTGTATCACCGGAGCCAGAGTTTGGTCCGTATTGGTAACAGCAGCTCGGATTCGCTTCCGTGGGAGTTGAGTCCGCCAAGGCTGTCCTTGTCACCGATTCTGTTCATAATTTTGCGGACAGAATTTCTAAGCGCTAGTCGAGGCGATGAGGGTTCTGGTTCGTGGCCATCGGATATCATCTCTGCTTTTTTGCGGATGATGTTGTCCTTTTAGCTTCATCAAGTCGGGCCCTCCAGCTCTCATTGGAGCGATTCGCAGCTGAGTGCGAAGCAGCCGGGATGAAGATCAGTACCTTCAAGTCCGAGGCCATGGTTCTCAGTCGGACAATGGTGGAATGCACCCTCTGGGTCGGGGATGAGATCCTGCCCCAAGGGGAGCAGTTTAAGTATCTTGGGGTCTTGTTTACGAGTGAGGAAGGATGGAGCGAGAGATCGACAGACGGATCGCTGCAGCCTCTGCTGTTAAGCGGTGCCTGTACCGGTCCGTCGTGGTGAAAAAGGAGCTGAGCCGCAAGGCGAAGCTCTCAATTTACCAGTCGATCTACGTTCCAACCCTCACCTATGGTCACGAGCTTTGGGTAATGACCGAAAGAACAAGATCACGGATACAAGCGGCTGAAATGAGCTTTCTTCGCCGGGTGGCGGGGTTCTCCCTTAGAGATAGGTGAGAAGCTCCGCCATCCGGGAGAGCTTCGGACTAGATCCGCTGCTCCTCCGCATTGAGAGGGGCCAGTTGAGGTGGCTCGGGCATCTGGTTAGAATGCCCCCCGGACGCCTCCCTGGTGTGGTGTTTCGGGCATGGCCAACCGGGGAGAGGCCCCGGGGGCGACCTAGAACACGCGGGAGGGACTATGTCTCTCGGCTTGTCTGGGACCGCCTCGTGTCCCCAGAGAGTTGGAGGAAGTGGCTCGGGAGAGGGATGTCTGGACCTCTTTGCTAAGGTTGCTGCCCCCGCGACCCGACCCCGGACTAAGCGGAAGAAGATGAGATGAGATGAGATGGTTGATTCAGATGATTAGGTTAATAGCTCGTTTAGACTACCTTTTCATGATATGCTAATTTTTTGAGATAGGAATTTTGGGTTTTCATGAGCTGTATGTCAAAATCATCAGCATTAAAACAATAAAAGACCTGAAATATTTCAGTTGGTGTGCAATGAATCTAAAATATATGAAAGTTTAATTTTTATCAGTACATTACAGAAAATAATGAACTTTATCACAATATGCTAATTTTTTGAGAAGGACCTGTACATATACATCCATATAAAGTCACAATCCGAGTTACAACCAAGATCGGTTCCAACCAACTCGTCATAAGTTGGATTGCTCATAAGTCGGATATTTAACACAACGAAATCGAAACCACCCAGCACTCACTATGAACTCATGTGAAGCTCATCACCTGCACGTTCTTTCAACATGTGAAATAAACTTGTAGTCTTTACTTTGCACTGCTCGCAATATGACTTTCACATTTTTTTGCCCATTATCTTCCAACCATGTGTACAGCAACTTTTCCACTTCTGCAATCGGTCCTTCACGCATCGACTGCTGCTTTCACTGCTTCCTTAATGTGTTCCTTGTCCTTCAAAATTATAGACACCGTGGAGTGAGAGAGATGGAGATTTCACTTTCACTTTCATCTTCGTCTCCAATGACAGTGCCTTCCTTGCTTTCTTGGTAGAATTGCCATCTGATGAATCGGACTTCCTCTTGGGAGCCATTGTAACAGTGTACAGTAAATCAATGTAAAATTGTACTGTAAAAGAGATGTTACTGCGATGGTCACTGAGTAGTGGTAGAATGCTGTGAGTATGAGATGCTGTGCTGCCACAACTATCTTACGCACTGCGCTGTCAGACATATACAGTAAACTTATAATAGGCATCTGCTAGATGTGGTCGTAACTCGGATAGTGAGTGTATATCTCAAAATCAGGTAAAAAGTAAAAATGTGTAAAACAGTGTTAAAATTTCAAGTTCTTTATTTAGAATCGAAACCATTGTCTTAAGGACGCCTCTGCAATGGACATCAATTTTCAATACATCAAAAGATAATAGGAAAGCCAGATTTTAATTAAACTATCCCATTTCCCCTCTGGACAAGGTTGCGCAAGTTAGTTTTGACAGTTAAAATATGCAATTTTAAATCTTAAAATTTTGCTTTTTTTTTTTGCGCCAGCCTCCCCACGACCTTAATTAGGATTAATCCACTTAGAAAATGAATGAATAGGGTTAGTGGCAATTCATATGCTTCTTCCTCAAAGGAAAGGATGCAGCCTGAACAGCTGCCCAGACCATCACACACAGGGACAACACATACAACAACCATTCACAATCACACCTAGGGCCAATTTTTGGTGCATCTCTATGGACTGTGGGAGAAAACTGGAGTACCCAGAGGAAACCCACACAAGCACAGGGAGAACATGCAAACTCCATACAGAAACGTCCGAGTTGGGAATCGAACCCAGGCCTTTCTTGCTGTGAGACAGGTGCCACCATGCCGCCCACTGATTGTTTAAAAACAAGACAATGTTCTTTCTTTTGTTACCTTACTATAGTTATTCCTTACATAAGGACTAAAACAGCCCTCTTAATATTTGTGGTTGTTTTCTTTTTCATTTTGCTTATTTTAATGAAACGAAAATGCTGCAGTTGACTGTACGAGTAAGGCATTTTTAATACTGCTTTTATTTTAGAGGTCATTAAGATCCAGAATCCAATCCAGTCCATTAGAACTGCTGTTTAAATAGATGATGCAGTGAAAATACTGTTTTAACTACACCAACGATTACAAGAGTAATCCTAAAATCACCACACAAAACAATCAGCTGAGAAAATATTAGCTTATATTTATTCCTCTGTGGCCTGTGACAGCAATGCATCAAATGCAGTTATAAATGGCACTGATAATTATACATTATAAAATCTACGGAACATTATTATCCCTTCCTATAGTATAAATATGTAAAAGTACCACTTTCTGAATGCCCGTACTGTTTTCTTCAGATTATGTTTGAAAAAAATGTAATGTCTGAATCAGTATTAAAATGTGGACAAATTATGGCATTACATTCGAATCCAAAGCCAGCGACTCATGCTTCCGCTCCTTTAATCAGACGTCTGGATGCCTTGCTGCATGGTTAATCACGCAGGTAAGGATATTTCAGAAAGTTTAATTTGGTTCATCTGGACGCATGATTTCAGTGAAAGAATGTTTCATCCCCTGTCCATGTGACTTCCTCAAGCTCAGAGTATTGAAATATTCCTCACACTGAACTCAAACTTTCGGGGGTCACTCCAGAATATTGAGCTTTGATTGATTAGTTCGGGAAAGATGATCACATACACAGTTTAAGATCACATGACAGATAGATACTTTTTAATCCCAGAAGAAAATCTTGGCAGCCCCAGAAGTTTCTGAGACTGTCCTCTCAGGAAAGTATGTTAGTGATCTTCAAAACTAAACAGCTAATTCAAGGCCATGATGAATATTCAAAGTGGCCAATCAAAGGAGAGCAGACGTCACCCACTGACTCAACACTCCCACCCCAAAAATCTTACAATAAACTTGCAAGGGCTTGGTTTCAGTTACTGTGTCTGCACAAAGATGAGCCTAACAAGAATGTGCTTTTCTTTTTTTAAATCCACATTAGATCTACTGTTTAAAATCTAAAAAAAAAAAAATCATTTTAGAGAGAAAATCATGTGGCGGTTGCATACGTGTTAGAGCCGTGACAGCCCCTTTAAAGAGCAAGCAAGTATCTGAGCATGTAAAGCAGTGCTAGATCCTCGCAGGAAGGATCCCCATGCAAGTGCATAATGTGCACGCATGCACATAGTGATAGATTTTATATTTTCCTTTTTTATGATAGTACATTAATATCATAGTTGAAACGAGATTTCCTTTTTAAATAATGAGTTACGATATATTAAGTCCCAACACAGTTTGTTCGGTTTAAAACAGTAAAATTCCTTTTTTGTTCATCATGATTTCTGATATTTCACCTTAACAAATCAATACTCAATTGTCACAGCTTTCGTCTTCAAATATTCATTCAGAGCCTCTTGACCTGTTAAAGACAAATATATAACAATAATGATTAGGGGGAGATGCCTATTCATTTGTCTTCACAAATGCTCACACATGCACGTACGCAAGTTTCGGTCTTACCCAGATCTTTGCCAAAACCAGACTGCTTGAAACCACCGAAGGGAGCTGCCACGTCAGTCTTGTTGTAGGTGTTGACAAACACAGTTCCAGCTTGAAGCTTTTCGCTCACGTACAGAGCCTTACTGATATCCTTTGTGAACACTCCTGATGCTAAACCATATTCTGTAGCATTGGCCCTCTGCAAAACCCCATCTACATCACTGATAGAGAGAGAGAGAGAGAGAGAGAGAGAAGGAAGGAAGGGGGGGATGGGTAAGGTTCAAGTCAGCAGTATAAAGACGGAAGTTTATGAGTAGTACCTACCCATCTGGAAATCTAGATATAATCATAACAGGGCCAAACGACTCCTCAATAGCAATATACATGTGGTCCTGCACATCACTGAACACAGTGGGCTCAAAGAAAAAACCTGGAAAAGAAATAGGGGTGATGATGATTAAGTTTGGCACTTGATTATGTTTAGTATGAACCTCCGCCATCTCTCTCTCTACGTCTACATCCAATCACAAGGAATGGACGTCGATCCCTGAAGCTTGAATGATGGTCATGCCTGGATTGTCATGGCTATGATCAGAATGACCTACTGTATGGTTCGCCAGGCCACATACAGACTCACTCACATCTATGGGCAATTTGGAACAGCCAATACTGTGCATGTTTTTGGACCCTGGGAAGAAACCGGAGTACCTGGAGGAAACCCACACAAGCACGGCGAGAACATGCAAACCCCACACAGACACGCCCAAGCCTGGAATTGAACCCAGGCCTTCTTGCTGTGAGGCGGACGTGCCAACCACTACGCCTTTACCTCAGTCATACTCACACACACTCAGTCATTCACTCACACACAGGATCTTCACCTGTCTGGCGAGTGAGCCTGAAGCTGCTTTACATGAAACACTCACACACTCGCACACAGTGTCTTCACCTGGCCGGCTGATTTGTTTCCCACCACACACAAGTGTGGCTCCCTCTTTGACTCCTCTCTCGCAGTATTCCACCAGTTTGTCTAAATGAGCTTTGTGGTTCTGAGGGCCATGATCAGTGGAGCGGTCCAGAGGGTCACCGATCTTCATCTTTTTCACTTCTTCAATCTGCATACATACAGAGGAGCATGTTATAGGCAGAACCATCACAGGCTTCGATTGATTTAATATGCATCACTGTGACACCATAAGACAGTAAAGCAGGGCTGAAAAAAATCTAACAAATATGATTTCACCAATATTCACCTTGTCTTGAGCAAATATTTGTTATTCATTTACTTTATCCATCAGTGGTTTTAATTTTTATACACAAACACACACACACACGACAGACGTACATAGACCCCAAAATATAAAAATCTTTACAGGTCGAAGGAGGCTTGTGTCTTACTGTTGGGTCATAATATCCCATTAGATGAAGATCGTGTGTAACAGTTTTTGCTCTGGTTTGAATTTCTTATGCCATGTCTGCGGCCATGGAACGGGGATTTTTCTCCACTGCTCTCTTCAGGGACCGCAGACATGGTTCAAATCGACCTGGTTGTAGATCCATAGTGGTCTTACCTTCACCGTTCAACTTTACTGTGGACACAGAATATTCAAATTGCCGGCTATTTGTCGCTGGCCGATGCCACAGTCTGACCGATTCGGAGTTCGACTTCTCTGTAAATTTGACAATTCTTGAACTTCTGGAGTGCGAGTCATGAATTTATGAAGAAAAAAACTGAACCACTCCATTAAGTGTTCTCCAGCACATCCTAAAAAACCTTTTAATAGGGTTAAAGTATGGACCCTGGGGTGCCAATACATTCGTTAAAATGTTTCCTTATGCTTGCTGAATCATTTTCACTATTTAAGTTCCTATTTTACATCCGCGCCATCAGGGAAGATAACCTGCTCATTCAGTACATTCACGTCATCCACCGACTTCATTTTATTGCTATATTAATATTGTTGGGCCACGACCTGACCAACTGGAGAAACAATGCCATGGAGATTATATGCTGGGATCAGGGCTAAATGCTCCATGAAAATATTAGCATGTGTAACTTTTCTGCCAATCACTGTTTGCATCATTGCACAACTCTTACTCTTCAGTCAGAACTAATACAGTCGGCTCCCTACTTAAGAAGCCCCCAGGGTACGAAATCCCCGTGTTACGAAGAACATTTTCCTAAGTTTACGTCCCCGGGAAACGAAAAACAACCCCGTCTTACGAAAATTCAAACGCGCCAATCAAAATTTCACACAATGCACGAGTTACTCTCTCATTGGCTGTCTCTCAACATCCCACCCCGCTGGCCTCCCATTGGCTAGGAGAGATGACGCAGAACCAGAAGGAGACCGTAAAGCGGAAATACAGTGAGGACCTCTGATCTTTCAAAAGGTACTGTAATTCCGCTTTAAATAAAACATCCCGTCCATCTGTGTGTGTGTGTGTGTGTGTGTGTGTGTGTGTGTGTGATGGAGAGAGGGAGAGAGTGTATGTGTGTGTGTGTGTGTGTGTGTGCGCGTGCATGTGAGAGAGAGAGAGAGAGACAAAGAGAGAAGCTGAACTCTTTAGTTTTTTAAGTTGTTTAATTCAGTAAATGTTTAATAAATGTGGGTGCATTTGAGCTCATCTGGAATTCCGATCCCTCAGGGAATCAAGTTAAAGTTGAGTTTGGACCTCCTTTATCAAGCAGGTTTAATATGTTTCATAAAATGTTTCAATGGTTTAATAAATAATTTTCTTTTACTTTTAACACATATTTCATACAAAATTGGTGTACTTTTATCATTTTTAAAGAGTTTGTGTAGTTTATCCAGTCCAAAGACTGGAGCCTTGGAACGAATCAGGCGTTTAACATGTAAAATGTAACCACTACTGACAAAATCCCCGCATTACGAAAAAGGTGCTGGAACGGATTAATTTCGTACGTAGGGGGCCAACTGTATGTATATGTACATATATGTAAAAAAGTAAAGTGTGTTGGGCTTTTTACACCCGAGCCATAGTGGCTCATTAGGCCGGTGCTTATCCCCGGTTTCTGTAGCGTGACGCGACCAGGAGTACAACTCCTCCTAGATGGGAAGCTAGTCCATCTCAGGTTATCTTCACAGTATATTTTTACTGAGACTCATTTATACTGCTGGGTGAACAGAGACACACCAGGGGTCTTTGCACAGTGGGGGTCTAACTGGGATTTGAACACAGAACCTTGCGATCATGAGCTCAGCACCCTAACCACTACACCACCGGCCTGTCTCTATATATATGTAGCAAACATTTTAAACTGAATTGAATGGAAATAGTTTCTATCGTACCACTCTTTGGACAAATGTGTCATGAAGAGATTCTTCCACAAACAGTCTGCCTGCAGCAATGCAGTTCTCCCCTTTGTTGAAGAACACTGAACTCATGCCCTGTACAGGCCAAAAAAACAGTGACTTAAAATCTTTGTTTATAAAGTGCATTCTCGACAGAATTTTACAACCTAATATATTTCATTTTCTCCAATTTCATAACACTGAAATATTTCAATCAACATTGAAGAATTTATGACGAGAAGGGCACCCTGACCATTCTAACTGCTTTGTCCAAGTCACAGTCACGGAAAATAATCAGGGGCGATTTACCACCCAGCTCCAGAGAGACCTTCTTCACATTACTGACTGCACAGCTGTAACACACACACACACACACACACACACACACACACACACACACACACACACACGATAAAGTCATAAATTCAACATTATGAGCCATATTGCATGAAGCCGAGGTCAAAGTTCACTGACCTCTTCATGATCTGTTTTCCAATCTGAGTGGAACCTGTAAAGCCCAGTTTACGCACGTCAGGGTGGTCTGACAAACGCTGACCAACCAGAGAGCCTGAAAAATACATGTTCATATTGAGAAGAATAATAACATTGTTTATGGCAATCACTATTTTGGAGCCAGTGCTGACAATTAAGGGTTATAAATTACCCAAGTAAACACATTTAATATACTCAGTAAACTGAACATGATATACTTATGAAAAACATGTGCACTCAGTAGTGATACCAAGAAACTAACATTGCATGCACTATTACATAACAATGTGAACTTTAACTGTAAAAAGAAGAAATGATCAAATCACATGTGTGAAGTTGGCGTTGGGAAGAGAGAGTATACAGATGTGCACAATACAGCCAGTTACACTCGTCCAACCTTAACCCAGTTAATATGTCATCCATTCAGCTGTTAACACACATACACACACATACACACACACAATTTATAGAATACACAGTATTCTGCAAAGGTTTTAGGCACATGCAAGAAATAGTGTAAAGCAACGATGCCTTATGTTTATATGACTATAAAATCAAATGCCTCAACTATATATAAAATCACAATAAGCAGTAAAGATGTATCCACATAGGAAGCTACAAGCAATATGCTCACATGTTGGCAACTCGCTTCATCTCCCCGCTCTCGTTGCAGAGAGAACTCGCTCACATGTTTCCTGCTACATAATCTTTCTGAGAAAAACTAAGGAGCACTGCACAAGCAATGTCTTAGATTATTTACATTTACAGCATTTGGAAGTGACTTACAATGATCATTTTTCATACAACTGAGCAATTGAGGGTTAAGGGCCTTGCTGAAGGGCCCAAAGGACCTTTGAATCAGCAATCCATTGCCTTATCCATTAAGCCAGCACTGCCCTTGATATTATGTTTATTTGAACTCATTATTATTATTATTCTGAACCATTCATTCATTTTCTGAAACTCGTAATCCTATTTCCATTCACTGGCACCCATCTCAGCCAACTCTGGGCCCAACTCTGGGCCCAACTCTGGGCCCAACTCTGGGCGATGGCAGGGTACTCCCTGGACAGCTCGCTAGGCCATCGCAGGGCAGAAACTCAATGAAGACTATGCAGGCTACTCTTGACAAAAGTCACCAATGGTTCTTTAACACCTCTTACCACAGACAGTGAGAGACATGGCGGCTGTTGATAACCAGTCAGCTGCAATGGGGGAACAGCAGTGACATGTTGACAGTGGGGCTTGAACCCCTAACCTTGGGATTAATAATCCAGCACCTTAATACCCTGCCAACACTGTCCAATATTGTTATCTAATATAAATTATTATTATCATACAGTGAGTATAAAATGGAGACTCTTGTGCATCATGAACTATTAACAGTTTGCTCCTCTTGCCATCCCAATCCACTATATGAGAAAGAGCATTGACAAAGTAATCGCTCCTGCTGGATTCACGCAATGACACACGTCCAGTATTAGCACCAACAAAATTACAGATAGGAGCTCTGTTTCAACAGAGAACACCTTCAGCACCTCCGCTTGATGCCTCTGGAGCACACATACTTCTTATGGACTGATTTATTTGGCTTTTGCTTAAAATTTATCTGCCAATACAATTCAGTAGGGAAACACATTAGCAAAACCATGTGCTCGACTTACAAAACCCACATAATGTACATTCTGTGCAGCTCTAAATAATTGAATTGTAAATATAAACTTATAGGAAATGCAGACCGTTACAGAAACGTAGAACCAGGAGTCATGTACCTGGTTATTATAATAAAATTTCTGGGTGCAGTCATAAAGCACAGGATATGTATACAGGGATCCCTCACTTTCCGAGGTTAATTGGGATTGAGATCCCCACGCGACCATCGAAATACGTGAAGGAGGATCACCCCCAACCCCCCTGACTGATGTATACGTACATGTATATGTGTATATAATATCAATAAATACATATTCAATGCTATAAATGCTTATAATAACAATTAAACATTAAAAAAATAATGCATAAGATGTAAATAAAATATAAATACACACTCATACATACACGCGTGCACGCACACAGATACGCATGCACACACTCAGATATGCACCTCACAACAATGTAACTAGTTTTAATGGTATTTTTTTGGTTGCTTTTGTTGGTTTAGGGTTTTTTGCATAATAATTGGCCTTCTTTTTGTGGCATTTTTTAAATCGATGAATATTTTTTAAAAAAGCGATGTACAGACGCTCCCCACGTCGTACAGCTCTCATACATGTCCTGCACCACTCTAACATATTTCCTCATGCAATACCACAGTTCCTCTCTTGGCACCCTGTCATATGCTTTCTCCAGATCCACAAAAGCACAATGCAGCTCCCTCTGACATTCTCTGTACTGCTCATTAACATCCTCAAAGTAAACACTGCATCTGTGGTGCTCTTTCTTGGCATGAAACCAAACTGTTGTTCACAGCTGCTGACCACTGCCCTTAGTCTAGCGTCCACTATTCTTTCTCATAACTTCATCGTATGGCTCATCAACTTTATCCCTCTGTAGTTGCCACAACTCTGCACATCTCCCTTGTTCTTGAAAATAGGCACCAGCACACTTCTCCTCCATTCCTCCGGCATCCTCTCACTCTCTAAAACACTGTTGAATGTTCTTGTCAGAAAATCTACTGCTATCTCTCCTAGACACTTCCATACCTCCACTGGTATGTCATCAGAACCAACTGCCTTTCCACTCTTCATCCTCTTCAATGCCCTCCTCATTTCACCCTTACTAATCTTTGCTATTAGAAACAGCCCCATATCATGATGCTCACACCACCATGCTTCACTGTCTTCACAGTGTACTGTGGCTTAAATTCAGGGTTTTGAGCTTGTCTGATCAGCTGTTTCGGGTGACTAGACCCAAAAAGAACAATCTTACTTTCATCAGTCCATAAAATGTTGCACATTTTCTCTTTAGGTCAGTCAATGTGCTCTTTGGCAAATTGTAACCTCTTCAGCATGTCTTTTCTTCAGCAGTGGGACATTGTAGGGGCTCCTTACCGATAGCTTAGCTTCACACAGGTATCTTCTAATTGTAATAGGACTCTCAGGTAACTTTAGACCTTCTGTGATCTTCCTGGAGCTGATTGCTGGCTGAGTCCTTGCCATTTTAGTTCCTCTTCAATCCATTCGAATGGTAGTTTTTCACCTTCCTCCACATCTTTCAGGTTTTAGTTGCAATTTTAAGCATTTGCAATTATTTTAGCTGAGCAGCCTCTCATTTTCTGAACTTCTTTATGTTTTCCCTTCTCCAATCAACATTTTAATCAAGATATACTGTTCTTCTGAACAATGTCTGGAAAGACCCATTTTCCTCAGAATTTCAGAGAGAAATTCTCTATAACCAGCATGTACATCATTTGCTGCCTTCCTTCCTTAAATAAGGACAAAAACTGGCACCTGTTTTTCAAAGAATGAATGATGTCACTCGTTGAGCTCCACACTGCTATTATTTTTGAACACGCCCCTTTCAGTTACTGATTCAATTACACAGAATCAGCAGCATGTAGGTCATGACTGTTGGGCCTGTTGGATTTTGATTAGTCTACTACACCTGATAGAAAATTAGTTGCCATGTAGAAATATCATTTCTGCCAAAAACACTGATTGATCATGCTAGTGGTGTCCGAATGTTATTATTTTGAACACAACTGTACCTATAAAGTCTTTTCGCACAATCACGTTTCATAACTTAAGGCTAGAATATCCTGAATGCAAAAACATTAAGGTTGGTTTGATTTTGTAAGAGCCATCAATGAGGCAGCCATAAAAGATGGAAAAGACATTTTAGCAGTTTCAATTAATTTTGGACTATTTCTAGTGTGTCGATTAATTTGACCTTGGTGCTGTTTCCTTACTTGCATTTAAAATTCCTTCCCTGATTCAGACCACTGTAAAGCATACCTGATCCAGGTAGGATATTGATCACTCCTTTGGGAAAGCCTGCCCTTGCAGTCAATTCTGCAAACTTCACAGCGGTCAGTGGCGTGACCTAGAGTTTAACACACATTTCCACCGGTAACCCACAGGTGTTATGGAAAATGAAAAACTATGGAGAAATTTTATTGAACTGGCCAGCGCATGCTCCTCACCTGTGCAGGTTTCAATACCACAGTGTTTCCAGCTGCCAGACAGGCTGCAGCTTTCCAGGCCAACATCATCAGAGGATAGTTCCAAGGAATTACAATGCCACACACTCTAAACACACACACACACACACACACACACACACACACACACACACACACACACACACACACACACAAAATCTTAATTTCCAAAGCACTTGCTATGTGCGCTCCATACTTTTTTTAATTAATTGCATGAGAATTAGCTCATAAATGGAATAGTAACATAAAGGCTTTACCCTATTGGCTCTTTCTTAGTAAAGGTGAGGTTTCGATTGGGCCGAGCTTGATTGATTGGAATAGTGCAACCCTACAGAGGAATAAGTAAAATGGATATAAACAGTAAAGGTGTTAAAGATCAAATGCAAGGGTTGAAAAATGGGATATGCAGTATTTAGAGAATCACAAAAATTAAATCCAAGTCAATTTAAGTGAAATACTTAACACACACACACACACCTGTATCTTGTCACACCAGCCAGCAAAGTATCTGAAGGTCTGAATAGACATCCCAACGTGAGTTTTGAGGGCCAGTGTATAAACAGCTCCTGAGTCTATGGACTCGATTGTGGCCAACTCCTCTTGATGCTGCTCCATCAGATCTGCCAGTCTGGAGGACACACACACACACACACAACTTGTAGTTTACGTTGTCACTAGACTGCATTTGTTAATTTTAAGTATTACCGAAGACACCTCATTTTAATTATGTATTTTCTTACTTGTATAGTAGTCTGCCCCGGTCTCTGGGGTTCATTCTCCCCCACTCGCCATTCTCGAATGCTTCTTTAGCAGCTGCCACAGCTTTCTCTACATCTGAGATCTGAGCTAGAGACACATCACAGATCGGCTGCACAGGAAGACAGGGAACAAAAGAGGAAAGAAAAGGTATTAAATATAAGCTGTAAAAATTAATGGGACGATGAGTGGGAGGTGAGAAATGAAAATTTCAAATAAGGACCACATGTAAGAGAAATAAAGGATGTGCCAAATGGGAGTACAGAAGAGACTTGAACATGGGCTATAATCTTGATAAACTTTCTGAAGAAGTTCTATTCATCCTCTGTGCACTGATTACATAGCAGCTACATTATTTATTCTGCTATGCACCTTTATTAAGCGTCGGAACATCTTCCCACTCTACCTGTGCAGTTGTAGGGTTAATAGTCTTATAAGATTTTCCTCCTTCAGCATCTACGAACTCTCCATTTATAAAGAGTTGATGGGGCATTCGGATGGTCATGTTGTTTATATCCATCTCCACCTTTAAGATATTGGTATAAATAGAACATTTCAGTGTGTAGCTTTCATTGAAATTCAGCACAAGGAAACACATCGAACTGATTAAACCATTGCAAATCCTCACATAATCCACGGCAAGTTCTTCCTCAGTATCTTCTCCCCTCAGCTTTCTCACACACATCTGGATGAACTCCTGAAAGGTTGTGGCCATGTAAACATCCTCATTCTGTAGCTGCAGCTGACTCTCCCTTAACTTCACCTCCTCCACCAATCTGCGGGTGATAAACAGATCAGTGAAGAGTTTGTTTTTAAAAAAAAAATACAATGGGTTTGGACTGTGGGAGGAATCCAGAGTAGCCAGAGGAAACTTATGCATATACCTGAGTCTGGGAATCAAACCTAGGACCTTCTTGCTAATGAGGTGGACCTGCTAGTTACTATGCTACCATGCCAACCAATAGGAACATTACGCCAACCCCCCCAAAAAAAACAAAAAAAAAACCCACCTCACTCTCCCTCATAGATCTATCATTTATTCCATACATTCAGGCATACTGTGATAAGTTCCATGGCTGTTGCGACGCAAACCTCAACATCTTTCAACCAAAGTCAACCACTGCTGATATGTAATCGAATATTGTCTTAAGTTTGAGTGGAATTTGCAATTACTATTAAATAACACCAGTGCTTCTTTTTTTCAGTCAGTAACAAAAGTAGATCAAAGTGCAAAGCATTAATCATTCTGGCAGAGGGATTATCCAAACCATCAGCCGAACCATTGCCATGCTGATTGACTTACTCCGGGTGATGTAAAAATAAAGTTTGTCTCCTTCTATAGAAATGGCAACAAAATTGAGCAAGCCAGGTACTCTTTCATGAGGATCAATACAGCTAATATATAAAACAAGTATAATAAATACAATATAATAATGAACAATTATTCTTAATAATAAATTACTACTATCATTATTATAAATAATGAAGTAATAATTAATTAAATTACCTAAAAATAATGAATTCAGAAACATAGATTATTCAATGCCATTGGGGCAGTGGTGGTCTAGTGGTTACGGCGCAGGATTGCTGAACCTAAGGTTGGGGGTTTGAGTCCCCATAGGGTTGTCACTGTCCCCCCCAGTGCAGCTAACTGGGTTATCAAAGACAGGCCAAGTCTCTCACTGTCTATGGTGAGAGGCATGTAAAAGAACCATTGCTGACTTTCGTAAAGAGTAGCTGCAAAGCCGTCAGTGTGTTTCTGTCCCTTGCTAAAGGGTTGTGACAGGAAGGGCATCTAACGTAAAAACCTCTGCCAAATCAAATGCGCGAATCAGATGATTCGCTGTGGCGACTCCTGAAAAAGGGAAAAAGCTGAAAGGAAAAGAAGAGATTATTCAATGCCATAATAAAATGGAGCATGTTGGCATTTGGGGGGGGGGCACCATTGCTAATGATTTTTTTGGGTGCTATTTGGGTGAATAGTTGGCAGTGATCACATCCCGTTTCATCTGACTAGCTGATTAATACAGTGGTACCTCGACTTACGAGGGCGAGCTCGTAAGTCGAATGTTCGTTACATGAAACAAAAATTCCCATAGTAAACAATAGAAAACAAATTAATCTGTTCCAACCCCTTCCAAACTCATATAACCTGACACAAACATGTATTTTCGCCGTAATATATTTAAGATAAACATGTAATAAACATTTCACTATAATAACACATGTACAGTAACATTAATACTGTAATTAACAATAGATAATAATAAAACAAGAATAAATAACAAGTTCAGTTCAGTTCATTTTCTGTAACTCCGTACACAGATCAGCCAATAAAAAAAAAAAAAAAAAAAGTCACAAAATCCGAACCACAGAAAAGAAAAACTTTTGTGCGCGTGCACGCAACAAATGCTGGCTCGGAAAGAAGCGCAGAGAAAGACACTCAGAGAATACGATGCTAATTGGCACATATGACCCTGGGGAGCATGCTTTTTTAAGTATCCTTTACACTAAGTGACAGTAGCGCTCTTACTGTGTTCCCTATGGTGTAGGAAAAAGCACTGAGCAAACAATATGTGAGATATATATATATATATATATGAATATACTTATATAGAGTGGGGCCAATAAGTATTGGGCAACATGAAAATGTGCAAGTTCAACCCATTTAAAAAAATAAGAGAGGTTTGTAATTTTCATCATAAGTACACATCAAGCTTGAGAGACAGAATGTAAAAAAAAAAAAAAAAAAAAAAAAAAAAAAAATCCAGGAAATCACATCGTATGGTTTTTAAACAATTTATTTGTAAAACTGGGAGGCCAATAAGTATTGGGCAGCCAGCAAATGTTAATTTTAATACTTTGTAATGTAGCCTTGGTTGGCAATGACAGAGGTCAAACGATTCCTGTAGTTCTTGACCAGGTCTACACACTTTAGTTGGTATTTTGTCCCACTCCTCTACACAGATCTTCTCTAGAGCTGTGATGTTTGAGGGCTGTCGCTTGGCAACTCGAAGTTTTAACTCCCTCCACAGGTTTTTGATTGGGTTGAGGTCTGGAGACTGGCTAGGCCACTCCAGAACCTTGATATGCTCTTTATGGAGTCACTCCTTGGTTTTATTGGCTGTGTGCTTTGGATCGTTATCACGCTGGGAGACCCAGCCATGTTTCATCTTTAATGCTCTGACCGAGGGAAGGAGGTTTTTACCCAAAATGTCACAATACATGGCCCCATTCATGTTGCCATTGATACGGTGCAGTCTTCCTGTCCCTTTTGCAGAAAAGCATCCCCAAAGCAAGATGTGTCCACCCCCATGCTTCACAGTAGGTATGGTGTTCTTTGGAGGAAGAAGAATGCTGAGTTGCATCAACACAGCGAGTGCTGTGTAAACCAAAAAGTTCAATGTTTGTCTCATCATATTCTCCCAATCCTCCTCTGGATCGTCCAGATGGTCTTTAGCATATTTCAGACGGGCCTTTACATGTTTTTTGTTTAGTTGGGGAACCTTTCGGGCAATGCAGGATTTCATCTCATGATGACGTAGTGTGTTAGTTATTGTCATCTTTGTGACGGTGGTTCCTGCCGTCTTCAAATCATTGACCAGTTCCTGCCGTATAGTTCTGGGCTGATTACTCACTGTTCTCAGAATCCTTTGAACCCCACGAGGTGAGATCTTGCATGGAGCGCCACTCCAAGGGAGTACGTCTTCCATTGTCTAATAATGTTTCCAACTGTTGATCTTTTCTCACAAAGGTGTTTACCAATTGCAGTTTGACTCATCCCAGCTTTGTGCAGTTGTACAATTTTATCTCGTGTTTTTGGGAAGCTCTGTGGTCTCGGTCATGGTGAAGACTGCAGTCTGACAGTTTGAAGGTGTGTGCAGGATTGAAGGTGTCTCTTATGCATCTAATCAGTTCAAACAGGTGTCATTCATACTGTTAACGAGTGGAAGCCAAAGTAATGTTTGTTTTCTAGCTGCCCAATACTTATTGGCCTCCCATTTTCACAAATAAATTGTTTAAAAGTCATACAATGTGATTTCTTGGATTTGTTTTTACATTCTGTCTCTCAAGAATTTTCTTACTGGTTATCTTTCAATAAAGTTGTCAAAAAGAAAATAAGGGCACTTCTCTTCACATTTGTTATGGTCTGTGCTAGTTGGTGGCGTTTAACGCTCCTCTCTCTCCCCAATACACAGTAGACGCTGGCGAAGGGCGTAGCTGTTACCCACAGGCGAAATCCAGAGAGCGCACCTGGATTCCCTCTAGCCATCAGCGAGCCATAAAGAGGAGCGGCACACTCCCCTCCGGCATCAGAAGATTGTTCACTCCATGCAATTCCGTCTCCTCGTAATCTCTCTGACTCCTAATTCCCAGCTTCGTGCCTGATCAGTTTCCCACGTTGATATTCTCCCAGTGATTTTGGTTTCCGTGTTTTTTCCCCCTCACCGCTACGGTGAGCTCAACTTGCCGTACTCCAGTGCTTCCCCTGTGCTCAATAAAAGTTATTGTTTCATCGTGCTTGGTGTCCTGCATATTTGGGTCCGACCAATATACTCCCGGCGTCAGTTCAGTTCATTTTCTGTAACCGCTTCATCCTAATTAGGGTCGCGGGGAGGCTGGTGCCCATCCCAGCCAACTCAGGGCGAGGGCAGAGTACACCCTGGACAGCTCGCCAGGCCATCGCAGGGTGGAAACACGCTGACGGCTTTGCAGCCTACTCTTGTCGAAAGTCAGCAATGGTTCTTTTACATGAACCTCACACTATAGACAGTGAGAGACATGGCCGGCCTTTGATAACCCAGTTAGCTCCACTGGGGGGGACAGTGACAACCCTGTGGAGAGTGGGACTCGAACCCCCAACCTTTGGATCAGCGATCCGGCACCTTATACCACTAGACCACCACTGCCCCCTCTCCCGGCGTCACATTATTCCAAAAGAAATAAACTGATTTTTTTCTTAACAACAAAGATGGCTACATAGCATACTATATGGACAAGTTGACAAATATCTATTAGAAAACAACTACTAGCATGAAGGTTTATGCATGCTACTCAAATGAACCCTTAAAGTATGGTTACCTGACAACATCCATAGAGGCCGCACCACACTTAAAGAAGTCAGTGGAGTCATCAATCTTCTCAACATTAGTCAAAATGCTCTTCCACACCACCTGGACACACACACACACACACACACACACACACACACACACACACACAGATAGAGACACTCTGTGCCAACCTCTTATATAACACATGTCATCACTACAAACGTCATGTTTCAAACGTCTATCTCTTATTTAATATTTTGATATCGATCTGGCAACTGGGTATTATACTTCTATCATATTCCTGGTCTATAAGATACTGTTTACTATATATAGATCAAGTTCAAATAAAAAGTGGAATTCAACTGTGTATAATTAAAATGTTGATGTTATTTTAAGCAGCAGTAAAGCCGGTTTTCATTACGAAATGCCAGTCATTTAGTTTAAACAGCAGAAATATCAGGGTTTTTTTTTGTATTTAGTAGCTATTGAGAGAACAATCTCACCCTCATTTGTTCAGCAAAGCTCTTCTCCTCCTCTGTGAGTTCTACTGCAGTACTGGATGCAGCTTTGAAATACTGAGCAGCTGCAATCATCTTCCCATCATCAAACTGCAGGTTCTTTACCAGCAACTGTAAAAACACACAAATACACACCCGCATTCATTAAATACTATGTGATGAAAAAGTGTTCAATGCTTAGAGCACCTGTGGTGAATTAGCATTACCAGCTATTTAAAATGATCACAGATTTAAAATGGTCAGCCATTCCTTCGGGCAACATCAGTCCATACCCATTTTCAAAGTGCGTGCGAGTGTTATGACTCCATACATGCTCGAAAACATGTTGCCTTTCTGATTTTTCTAGACTGGAAGTGGCATGAACTCATTGGATGGGCAGGGCAACAACATTAACCCTTGCAGCATAACACATAAGCTGCAGAAATCATTTATATTTGTTCCGAAACCAACTGACGACATCAAAGCCTAGTCGAAAAAAACTTTAGTTCCACAAGTCATTTTGGATCTACATATCTACATATGCACATATCTGGCAGCATTCTCATCCTCAGAGTCATGTCTCACTGTCTCCACAACAGACTGCAACCCTGCCCAATATCATGATGTCACATCTGTAGGAGGGGGTGTTAACGTTGTTAACACCTGCTTTTAGTCCCCGCTAATAATCCCTGGGATAGAAAATTATCAGTTTTGTGCTTTCTAAGATAATTTATGTTAAAATAATTCTCTGTATTGCTTAAATATTACCATATTCAATGTGATAAGCACCCTGCTCCAATAAGCCCCCCCCCAATATTTTCAATCATACGTCTAATAACTGCCCAAGTGTATTGGGAGCAAAATCGTAGATCAAACTTACCAATTTTATTTGATCAGTCTCTGTAATTGTAAAATGAGGCATTCGCTGCCTGTAAAAGTGAGTTTACACAGTATTTCAAAACCCTCTGCCACTGGGGACTGGCTATAATGTTCATCAGTAACAACACATTTGATTGTTCCGCCACGCATTAAAAAACAGGAAAATATTTTGCTGTGTTCTCTTGGTAAATGTCGAACAACCGATGACCCACTAGAACCTGCTAAAAATTTGATTTACGAGCTCTGCTGGGGAAATGGCTTTTCCGGGCCGATTAGCCTTGCATTCTTTCACGTGTATTTCTCTGTGCTCCAAGAACGCCTCATACAGTGCTTGTCAATTATTTTCTGTGATGCCACCTATAGGAAGAAACCCCCCCCAGTGCCCCGCGCACAACTATAGTGTTTACTGCATTTCATATAGTTTGCTCTGTGCTTTTTTTTCCCGACACCAAAGAGCACCACTGCCACCTACTGCAGAGGATGTGCAATTACACTCAATTCTAGTACAGTATGGCAAAAAAGCAGGTTCCCCAGGGTCATACGCACCCCTCTGGCATCACAACTTGCCCCAGAAAGCACTGGCCTTGTGGAAGCTCACCACAAGCCTTTCCTCGCTGGTATTTGCACATGCACAAAATTCTCCTCCTCCTCTGTTACGCACCACCTCATGCCTACCCACTTGACATCTTTGTCGCAGTCAATGATCGGAAGGGTTAGTTGACTTATTGTTATTCTTGTTTTATTATTATTTATGTTAATGTACATGTATTATTATTGTTATTATTATTATGAAATATTTATTGTTTTTACATGTTTATCTTTAATATTAGATCAAACATGTGTTTGTGTCAGGTTATATGCATTTGGGAGGGGGTGGGAACGGATCAATTGGTTTTCTGTTATTTCCTAGGGGAATTTTTGTTTTATCTAACGAACATTTTGACTTACGAGCACGCCCTCCGATTAATTTCGTAAGTCAAGTTACCACTGTACATTAATTGACCAATCAGAATCAAATATTCAAATGAGCTACGTAATAAACTACTTTAAATTCTCCTAGGTATTACTCCATGCTCTCACCGTTTTGCCATCGTTGCCAAACAGAACCAAGCCATTCTTGCTGACCAGACCTGGTTGACTGGCTCCAGGGATCTCCAGTGGTTGCCCTTTAGCTGTGGAACCATTATTCACTAATGTTGAACCAAAGAATGTCACATTCTATAAGGGGTGGAAAGAGAGTAAAGAAAATCCTTATAAACAACCATTCCTCAGCATATTTTGGAAAAAATGTAAGTATTTAACTTTTGATACGTGTGTGAGACAGTGAGCGAGAGAGAGAGAGATAGAGAGAGATAGAGAGAGATTAATGATTATTCAACAGGACTTTATAACCTGCTCAATTTTTATTTAACCCATGGTGAACAAAGCAATGCTCAAAAAAAGTTTGGGGTTTATTACCGCTAAAGTGTGGCACAATAAAATAATAAAAAGTGTACACATGTGTAGACATGACAAACCTTTCCATCCACCTGTGCCCAGGCACCAGGAACTTTATCATTTCCTCTGATCCAGTTATGAATGGCTTCTGCAGGCTGGTTCCAATCAATCTGTACACAAACACATATCCTCAAACGCCATTCTTAAACACTAACTGAACTGCACTGAATTAGTTTGTGTTAACCTTCGAGTCCATTGGGAGTGTTCCATATCACTTAACAAGAGACCCACCTTTGCATTGTCCTTTTTCTGAATACACTCATACGTGGCTCCTTCCTCTGGCTGCTTAATTTTAGGAGCTTTACCTTGTGCAATTAACTTTACTGCCTCCACCTTAAATATACACAAGCAGAAATTCAAAGTCAAAAAAGACCATCAGCATATACGAATAAATTAGAAGAGTAAGAATGCATGTCAGTGCAATGTCTGTATCTATGACCGACTGCTTTTAATTGCACATTCTACAAGGACATATCAACAGTGAGTGGCAAGGCTGAGTCCAAAACATTTTAATGATACGTTATGTAGTAGATTTACATTGCGCTTTATCCATACTGAATATTATGCTCAAAGCACACTGGGGAAGTGTTGAGTTATTGATGATAACTCTTTTATTGTCGAAGTACATTACATATATGTTTTTTGTTTTTTTTTTGTGCCCTGGGCACTTGTCGCCACTGTGCAGTGCCAGTTATTGTGTTGTCCTGTCCTTTGATGCGGAGCGCCAAGCAGGAAGCTACAACTGCCAAATTTTAACGTCTTATGGTATGACGTGGCCGGATTCGAACTCCAACCTTCTGGAGGATAAAGCGGACGTTCTACCAACTGAGCTAAATCCCCGGTGTTATCAGGATATCAGGACATGCTCTAAAAAAATCCGAATTTTTGTCATCATTGTATTTGGTTTGCTTTAATGAAGGAATTTTCTCATTTTCTCAATTGTGAAGCCGAAAAAAGGAAATTAAACCTAACCTAAAAGCTTGCATGTATAATTTCTTTCCATTTCTATTTAATTATATTTCTATGTAATTGTTCAATGAATCTTTTATTCACATAAAAATGACTTCACACAGTGAGGAAATATTGTAATGGAAAATGCAGTGAAAGTCACATGATCATCTCATATCGCTTGTGCAACAGGACATTTTGGAAGGCTGGTCTTTCATTTCTTTTTTTAGGAAAATTATATACTGTGATACATGTTATATTAAGAAGATCCTTTGAGTTTAGGATTAAAAACCTGGTTGCAGTAAGGTCTCACCATGCCTTTGACTCCTTCTGGAAACAGGAAGCGCTTATAGATAGTGTTGACTGTGTCATCAGGCTCTACGTCACACTCTTTCTGCAGTAAGATTGGCCCAGTGTCCAGTCCGTCATCAGCCCAAAACACTGTAAATCCACCCTTTTTGTCGCCATGGATAAGAGTCCTAGAACAAAAATGCTTCAATGAATTTTGTCTGTTGAGAGCATAGCCCATATGTGTGTAATATAATGTGTGACATCACGTTGTCAGGACAGAGAATTTCTCAGTTCTATTTTCATTTTCATGGTGGAAGTGATGGGCAGGTTTGGTATCCAGCACAGGAACACAGAAGGACAGATGTTGACAGATTTTGCAAAAAGGATGGAAATGGCTGTGGTGAATATTTTCTTCCAGAAGAGACAGGAGCATAGGGTGACATAAAAGCAGAGGTCGGAGCACACAGGTAGACTACATCTTGTGTAGGCGATGTAATTTGAAGGAAGTCAGTGACTGCAAAGAAGGATGCTGAGGTTGTAACTACCAGGCAGAAAGCCGAGAGAAAGACCAAAGAGAAGATTTATGGATGTGGTGAAGGAGGACATGACGGTAGTTGGAGTAAGCGTAGAAGATGCAGAGGATAGGGTGAGATGGAGGTGGATGGTTTGCTGTGGCGACCCCTGAAGGGAAAACCCGGAAGAAAAAGAAGATGGTGAAAGCCACTTCAGATCAGATAATCAACAAATTCAATTTGTTCTTCAGGAGTTATACACTACGGAAATGTATTGATGTCACAGCAGGAGGACATGTGATCCCCTATGTATGACGAAACTCTTATACACAGCTTGTAAAAACTTGTGTTTGAATGATGGGCAGGCGTGTGAGAACAGATAAACTGGCCGTCTCATTTCCACTTTTTGATAATTGACACTATTAAAAGCGAAACCTTTAAGCTAATCTTGATTAATTCCTGCTATACATAAACATACACATGCTGAATATTGATTTAAAGCTATTTCTCCAGGGTTTTGTTCAACCTGTAGTACAGCATAAGCTTCATCTCTGACTTGTGATGCTTTGTTACAGCCTGGTGTTTACATGCAAAATTTCAGAGTTACAATTAGTTGAAGGCAATAAACTGGACCTGGAAAAAGGTGCATTCCAGAAATCTATTTTTATGCCAGGCTGTATTCTGAGCTTAATTTGAAGTGACTGAAGAGATTAAAACGAAATGAGAGAGAAAATAAGGAAAAATACTGTAGCTTGACTTTTAATGGTGTCTGGTGCTGATGGCATCTACTCTGGAAATTACATTATTGTTTTTACTACTACTACTACTACGAATACGACGAAGAATAAGATTATTACAGTATTATTAAAAATCAAACGTGATATCCGACTCTGAGTGGGCTTCCTGTCAACCTGCCGGTCGGAATAAAACATTAATAGAAAGCCTCCTATGATATTTGTAGTACACAGACTGAAATTAAATCTGGCCTCATCAGAAATCAGTATTGATATTATGAGTTCCTGATCCATCTGTCTCATGCCTGGGTCTCACATTTGTATCTCACTTTGAAATCCTCAGAAAACTCTCAGTCAACCGTACTGGCTCTGCTTGGCATTTTATGAGTCATCTATAATTAATTTTGGGTATGATTACAGCAAATCACGTGCATTGTGATTAGACAAAACTTGTTATCTGATCCCTGTTGAGCACACAAGCATCTTCCACTGGTGACATAGCATGGATTATTATTTTTCAGCCATTTCTTTCTTTGTGTATGTGTGTGTGTGTGTGTGTGTGTGTGTGTGTGTGTTAATCCTGTAATATGGGACTATTGACTAATGTGTAACTAATGCTGAAGAATTGTTTAAAGGTGTGTCGACATTTTCAGCAAAATTTTATGTTACTTCTAACATTTCTTGCCTTTAGAATAATGAAAAAACATGAAAATATTATTTTCACACTTTCTCTGTCTGTATAGCTAATTGCTGTCTATTACTGAGATAAATAAAGACACGAAGAGTATTGTTAATTTAATTTTACAGTAGGGCAGTGGTGGACTGGTGGTAAGATCATTGATCTCAAGATTGGGGGTTCAAGTCCCACTCTCAACAGGTTGTCACTGCTGTCCCCCCAGCGCAGTCAACTAGGTTATCAAAGGCCAGCCATGTCTCACTGTCTATACTTTCGTCAAGAGGAGCTGCATAGCCGTCAGCGTATAAATGAGTTCAACGAAGCCCTTGCTCACTTGAAAGACCGGAAGTCCGTATAACCCACAGCAAGTACACTACTTTCGGTATTGAGCGCCTCACATATTGTAAGCGTTGATTGGCTGTTTTAAGCTTCATGTAAAAGTGACTCGGTATAAATAAGTGACTTATTTGAAATTAATGTTGATATTATTTGATATATTTGATATTATTTAACAATGTTATGTTTATAATAATTGATTTAGGGGTGTTTTATGAGATACTGTAATGGTATTTATGGATGTATAGTACAGTATGAGCGTCATACGTCACATGCCATACGTCACTGTAACAACTTACGCTCACTTTCAACTTACGTTTGGCCGTCCGGAACCAATTACAAATGTAAGTCGGGGAGCGTCTGTATATACGATACAGTATAGCAATTACACACACACACTGACCAGTTAATGGCAGAAGCCCCTCTGTGGCGGGGCAGCAGTGAGGGGTGGTAGATAATGGAGCCATGCTTTGGGTGGTCTATCACCTCCATCGGGATGAATTGAGAACAGAAGGGGAGTATGTTGAGTTCTGCACCCACAGCCTTATACTGTGCCACGACCTCATCAATGGCTTTTCCCTTTACCCGCCAGCGTGGAAACTTAAACACTGCCACACCATCTTTCTCTGCTTCAGCACCTGAAATATTCCACATTCAAACTAAATTAGCTCATATATGAGGTTCGAAAGTTTATTTCACAGCAAAACTACAGTAACAAATTTGAAGATGTACACTTTAACTGTTGCCTATAAACAACAAGTCAAAAATATTAGCAATAAGAACAAGAATTAAAAAAATACTTAAATCCTACAACATCTGTTCTGTGGCTAGAATATATAAGAAAACAATAGCTGCATTCAACTTTATCTGGTGCTTCACACCATTAACTTAAGGTGATGCGTGCTGGACTTAAAACAAGACCTGCTGCTTCGAAATTTTATGACTTTCTGTCACTGAAAAACAAAGACCTGCATGTTATGGAAATTATATTTATGTAATTTGATACAGGAATCATTTTTCATACAACTGAGCAATTGAGGGTTACGAGCATTGCTCAATGCCCCAACATTAACAGCTTGGTACTGGGGCTTGAACCATGTTTTCAAATGCAGAGAGCTTGAACTCCTGCACACAAGAAAAATAAAGAATAACTGAGGTCTCACCTAATGGGTCAGCCTTGCCATCTTTATCAGGTATGGTAAAGACCCCAACAATACTGTGACCCTCCTTTTTCAACTCTTTATACACCTCTTGTCCAAAAAGACTCTGGCCAATCACGGCGATCTTCATCTTGAATCCAAACTGAACCTTAAGTAAAGATGGGAGAATCAAGGGTAGAAATACTGCCAGCTGTTCTGAAATGCATACTTTTTGCACTTTAATGTTACATCTTTTATAATACAATTTACACGGAGATACCAAGATGATGTCAGATTGGAATTAATTAGTTCAAGAACCACTTGTTTATTTTTGTATGTCTAAAGAGTAAGAAAAAGGGCTGGTAAGGGCATACTTAAATACTTTTTGTTCATCCTGTCAGCTCACCTTCAATCTTGTAAACAGTGTCATTATGTCATTGCTTCACTACGTCAGCACGTCTAAACTCAAAATTTGACTTTTTAAAAAAAACAAACAAAAAAAAAACACGTAAAACGGATGAACGCAAGTCGGGGAGTGTCTGTATAAGTAAACTAATGTTATTATACACAGATTAATTTTGCCATTTTGTTTTACTTCGCTTTATCTATAGCGGATGCATAAAGCTATGACCGAGACGCTTTAGTTAGGTCATTTGCAAAAGGACACATTCGTAGAAACATAATAAATGTGTAATTTTACATGTGAGACTTTTCACAAATTGTGAAAGTGAAAATAATTTCAGTGGAAGAATTTATGGAGAAATTAGCTGCAACGTTTCACTGAACATTTTACAGAATTATCACGGTTCTGTTTTAAGACTTTGACTGGCACACTTAGGTCTTCTTTGGCTTGCCAAACCCAGTAGTTTTCATCATTTTACTGTCATGAAGTTATCACGCATGTAATCTGGTTTCTATTCTGTCTTTGAAAACCATTTCCCCTGACTTCATAATGTAAAGGTCATAGAATAAAAATCTCTAATAATGTTGAAGTAATAAATTAAAAAAAAAAAAAAAAAAAAAAATCAGGTGTTTGTTCTTCAGCAGGATGGCACAGTGGTGTAGTGGTTAACATATCTACCTTACAGCGAGAAGGTCCTGGGTTTGAGTCTTGATCTCAAGCATTTCTCCCAGATGTGGATGTGAGCGTGACTGATTGTGTAGGTCTGTTGCTCTGCAATAGAGCATACCATGCCTTCGCCCAGTGTTGGCCGAGATAGGCTTCAGGCTCCCTGCAACCCTAATGGCATTATTAAGCGGTCCGGCAAAAGACAATAAGAGTATTTTCCAGCAAAGGATTTTAACGGATTTATTATTGTGACCCCTGCCAACGGCTACTGTCGGTGACTTTTATTTTGAAAAGTCTTTAACGGCTGAGGTGAATTTGTGTTTGCACCCGTAAAGCAGATAGACAATTTTTAAAAACAGATGTTCCAATGTTAATAATGAAAATTATTGCTTAGGAATAACTTCATGTAATGTAAAGGTTTTTAAGTTATCTTCTAGAATGTCTATTTTTAGTTATTTTTTTGCCTGTTGTATTTTGTAGAGAATAAAAGTTTAACGACATTTTCACTCCGGTCTGCAAGTAAGCGTCATTGTTTGACTTATTAAAGATGCATTTTAATCGTCTGGGGTTTTTTTTTGCACTGTTTTAATAAATCCCGAAGAAAGAATTTCAGGAATAAATTGGGTGTCTGCCACTCAAATAAGTAAGTGAGGTGAAGTAATATTTCTCTGCTCTCCATTGTGTGCTGTGTATATGGACCGAATCATTAGATTTTTTGAAAACAATAAAGCGAATTAGTTTGTATACTTTATGGTCGTTGACGGTTAGCTCGACTGTTCCGCTTGAAGAGCTGTCAAAGCTCCTTCACACTGACACTTAACTTTTCAAAACAGCCCTCAAAATACTCATTAAAGTAACAATAATACCCAGGAAATTTAGTATAAACCATGGGCTGAATACGACACATTAATCTAACAAAGTTTTATACAATAACAACTTGACTTTGCAGAACAGAAGTAAATACCTTTGCAAGCCTTGAAGACCCTCCTTGTGTGGAAAAGAGCGATCCAATGGACGTGGTTGAAATTTATTTCTGTGGCTGGTCGGACAGATTAAAGAACCAATCAAATGAGAGCAAATCCCATAACTGCCAATGAAAGGAGGGGCGAAGAACACGTCATAAAAACATGCAATACCTATACCGAAGCATGATCGGAATGAAGTACAGTACTCAAGACATAAACCATATGTTGGGGTCATTTGTTTGAAATCGCCTAGTTTCTCTTCATGCCTCCACCACGACGTGATGATTGAGCTCTTTTTTTTTTTTTTTTTTTTTTTTTGGGGGGGGGGGGGGTTGTCCAAGAGACAAACAGGGGGAGGGTCACAGCAAAGTTAAGGCAAGGACAAGTGTAAAAGGTTAAAGAGTAAGAACATTTCTTCCAGTTTGCCTGCATACATGTTTCATTCATTAACTTTCTGAATGTTCAGTTCATTTTCTGTAACTGCTTAATCCCAATTAGGGTTGCAAGGAGGCTGGCGCCAATCGCAGCCGACTTTGGGCGAGGGCAGAGTACACCCTGGACAGTTCGCCAGGTCATCGCAGGGCAGAAACACGCTGATGGCTATGCAGCCGACTCTTGTTGAAAGTCAGCAATGGTTCTTTTACATGCCTCACACCATAGACAGTGAGAGACATGGTCAGCCTTTGATAACCCAGTTAGCTGCACTGGGGGGACAGTGACAATTTTGTGGAGAGTGGGACTCGAACCCCCAACCTTGTTGAATCGGCGATCCAGCGCCCTATACTACTAGGCCACCACTGCCTCTTTCTGAACCGCATAATCCTAATTCAGCTCTCAGCCGACTCTGAGCATGTTTGGGCAAGGGCAGAGTATACTCTGGACAGCTTGCCAGGCCATCATAGGGCCGAAACACGCTGATGGCTAGGCAGCTTATTTTTACAAAATTCAGCGGTTCTTTTACATGAACCTCTCACCATAGACAGTTTAAAAACATGGCCAGCCTTTGTATTAATCCAGCACCTTACCACCGGCCCACCACTGCCCTTACATGTTTTATCTTACTGTATATGTTAACCTTCCTGAAAACCTTTGCTGGCTAATATTTTTGATATCAGTATATCAGTTGGAAATTACCATAATTAAAAAATACATGGCAGCACAGTGGGGGGCAGTGGTGGTCTAGTGGTATAGGGTGCTGGATCGCTGATCCAAAGGTTGGGGGTTCGAGTCCCACTCAGCACAAGGTTGTCACTGTCCCCCCAGTGGAGCTAACTGGGTTATCAAAGGCCGGCCATGTCTCTCACTGTCTATGGTGTGAGGCATGTAAAAGAACCATTGCTGACTTTCGACAAGAGGAGGCTGCAAAGCCGTCAGCGTGTTTCTGCCCTGCAGTGGCCTGGCGAGCTGACCAGGGTGTACTCTGCCCTCGCCCGAAGTTGGCTGGGATGGGCACCAGCCTCCTCGTAATCCAAATTAGGATGAAGCGGGTACAGAAAATGAGATGAGATACACATTAGGCGAATCGGCAGTGCCAAATTGTCTCTAGGTGTGGATGTGAGTGCAGGTGACTGACAGGCCTGTTTGGATTTGATGGGTGTGGTGTACCTCAATCAAGATATTGAGTTGTGTAATTCTGTAATTCTGTCAAGTAAAGTATTTCCTGATTCCGAAGTAAATGCTTTAGTTTGCAGAATCAAATCACAGCTAACGACCTTCATGTCCTCCTTCACCACATCCATAAATCTCTTCTTTGGTCTTCCTCTCGGCCTTCTGCCTGGTAGTTCCAACCTCAGCATCCTACTGCCAATATATCCACGATCCTTCCTCTGTACATGTCCAAACCATCTCAATCTAGCTTCTCCGATTTTGTCTCCAAAACATCTTACATGGGCTGTCCCTCTGATGTACTCATTTCTGATCCTATTCATCCTCGTTACTCCCAGAGAGAACCTCAACATTTTCATCTCTGCTACCTCCAGCTCTGCCTCCTGCCTTTTCCTCAGCGCCACTGTTTCTAAGCCATACAACATCGCTGGCCTCATCACCGTCTTCTACACTTTTCCTTTCATTTTTGCTGATACTCTCCTATCGCACATCACACCGGACACTTTTCTCCAACCATTCCAACCTGCCTGCACACGCTTCTTCACCTCGTTTCCACACTCTCCATTGCTCTGGATTGTTGAGCCTAAGTACTTAAAATCCTCCACCTTCTTTATCTCTGCCCCCTGTAACCTCACCGTTCCTCTTGGGTTCTTCTCATTCGCACACATGTATTCTGATTTACTGAGGCTAACCTTCATCCTTTCCAGGGCATACCTCCACCTCTCTAGATTTTCCTGCACTTGTTCTCTGCTCTCACTGCAGATCCCAATGTCATCTGCAAACATCATAATAGGACAATCCCATTGTTTTACTGTGATACGTCTGTGTAATGGAATATCAGTAATGCTAAAACTATGCCAAAAATAAGCATGGGATACCAGCACTTGGAAAACTTAAACCACTGCTGAATTTTTAATTCTGATCAGTCATAATGCTGATATATTTTCTATAATTGTATCTCTAACAGTAGTTCCAGCTCTAATTTAAACCAGGGATTTATATTAATGTTTTCGTTCTAATAATTATATAGTAGTGTATAGGTCCGGGCAGTGGTGGTCTAGTGGTTAGGGTGCAGGATCGCTGATCCTAAGGTTGGGGGTTCGAGTCCCCACAAGGTTGTCACTGTCCCCCCAGTGCAGCTAACAAAGGCAGGCCATGTCTCTCACTGTCTATGGTGAGAGGCATGTAAAAGAACCATTGCTGACTTTTGTAAAGAGTAGGCTGCAAAGCCATCAGCATGTTTCTACGACCTGGAGAGGGATGGGCTCTGCCAGGCTGAATCAGCCCTAGTCTCGCTATGAAGGTGCCCCAACGACATCCTCGGATGTTGAGGGATAAGTGAAGAAGTGTGAAGTGAGTAGTTCCTATAACAAAGGCATATTTTAAATATGGGAAACTGTGATTATGGTGAAGTTTCATGTGAGTATGCTTGTAATGCATTTTTAAAGGTTTTCTAATGTCTTCAGAGCTTTTTAAGACTCAGAGATAAAGTAAGACAGGCAGCAGGCAGGGGAAACACTGTTCTGCATTAACACATGCTTGTGTGTGTGTGTGTGTGTGTGTGTGTGTGTGTGTGTGTGTGTGTGTGTGTGTGTGTGTGTGTGTGTGTGTGCGTGTGTGTATTTTATGAACCTCGCAAGGAAGAAAAGCTGATGAGAAGAAAACTAGTTGTACTTTCATATAAATGATAACAGGAACCAATGTAATTCTTGGGCCTTTCTGGTAAAATTGAAATGAAGCCATACACAGATAAAAAGTGACATGACATGTTTAACAAATGAAAAAGGTGTGCTAAATTTCCAAATTGCTGTGCTGTAAGAGGAATGAAACATTAATTAATTCTTTCGTTCATTCATTTTATGAGCTGCTTAATCCTAATTAGGGTCACAGGAAGACTGACACCCATTTCAGTCAACTCTGGGCAAGGGCAGAGTACATCCTGGACAGCTTGATAGCCTATCACAGGGCAGAAACACACTGATAGCTTTGCAGCATACTCTTGACGAAAGTCATGAAATATATTTTGATTTGCTGGATGGTATCATACCATTGTTGATAAGTTTCCTGTATCAGTACTCTCCACTGTGCTTTTTCCCCCTAACTGGTTTAATTTTCTATAACTATGGTGCATTTAATATTTAGTTGTGCAAACTTCAAATGAATAACAGGGACATTCGGTGAGTGACCTGCGATGAACTTGCTCAATAGCTAAATTCAGACAGGTAATGACTCTGCAGTAATACTTTGCTCTAGTGATAACGTAAAAGAAGTTCCAAAACAAATTTAGGTATTGCATAATTAAAAAAAAAAAGAATTATACTTTGCTCAATTCAATTCTCTGTGCCAGTGCACCAGGGTGACCTTCGTAGATTTGTCTCGTGCTTGGTGGTTACTGCCATCATAAACCAGATTTAGGATCAGAGATAATGAAGTTAATGTTTTGGGAGAGAGTAAGTGCCAACCGCCCAAAGTTCATGAGCCTGGCAGTTTCCATCATATAATAAGGAACAAATAATACACAAACAGCTGTTGATGGCGTTCCTTTCGTCACCCTAAACTTACTAGACGCCAAGAGGTGGTACGGTGGCGTAGTGGTTAGCACGTCCGCCTTACAGCAAGAAGGCCTGGGTTCGATTCCAAGCCTGAGCGTTTCTGTGTGGAGTTTGTATGTTCTCTCTGTGCTTCTGTTGGTTTCCTCCAGGTACTCCAGTTTCCTCCCACAGTCCAAAAACATGCACAGTACATTTACTGGCTGTTCCAAATTGTCTGTAGGTGTGTGTATGTATGTAGCCTGGCGAACCATACAGTAGATCATTGTGATCACAGCCATGGCAATCCCTGTATGGGATCAAAGTCCATTCTTTGTGATTGGATGTAGATACAGAGAGACTAGAAGCCAATATATTGGTCCTCAGGAACTTGATTTTTAAGATTTTAGGGCTTTAACCACATTTCCCTCAGGGGATTAAATCTATTTACGAAACACATCAATTACTTAATTAATTCACTCACTCACTCACTCACTCACTCACTCACTTACTCATTTGCCCAAAGGCAATGTAACTTCATATCATAGAGTTCCTGAGTTTGAGTCCCAGGACCTTGCATGTTAAACCCGTGCTTGCATGGGTTTCTTCTGGGTACTTCAGTTTCTTCCTGCAGTCTGCACCAATGGGCTGTGTACCAAATTTCCCCCAGATTTTATCGTGAATGGCTGTTTGAGGTGAATCCTGCGATCCAAACTCAGGACCTCCATGATGAGAAGGTTACATGGTAAGCACTACAAAAACCTAAAAATGAACCTCTTGTAACACACCCAATACCGGATTTATCCGTTTCTGCTCTCACTCCCGCAAATAAAACTAAACTAAAAAAAAAAAATCTTATTTCAATTATTCAATATAGATCAAACAAAAATAATATAATACTTAATAGGCTTAAATACTATAAGAGATTTCATCAAAAAAAAATTAGGAAAGGGAGTTTCTGTTTATAGAATACTAAAAAAGGAACGATGACTTTACATTTTCAACATTGAAGAACGCAGTTGGTTAGAAATTAATCTGTCTTCCCTTGTTATTAAGAAAATGCAAATCATGAAAAAAGAAACTTTCATCTTTCACTTGTTTAAAAAATTTCAATCATTGCTTAATTTATTCTCATTTTTATACCATTAAAGTATAAAAAAATCACATTGCTGTCAATCAAAAGCAAGGGGGAAAAATCCATATAATTCAAATTCAAATGCTTTCCTCGCATAAAGATGGATTAAAACATTCCATACTGAGAGAACCCTTTCCTACTGCACATTACAGTCATGTTCCTTGTGCTTTTAGAATCACACATCAGTGTTCAGGATTTCTGCAGGAAACTATTTTGATTGACCTTGACATTACAGCTCAAACATTTCTAACAGACTTTGTTCTGCATCGACACCCATCATTGCCTAGAGAAAAATAAACCCTCATGCAGCATATTGCAAAACCTGAATTTAGGAATTGAATTAACATTTATGATTATTATTATTATTATTATTATTATTATTATTATTATTATTATTACATTACGTACACACCAAATTCTTCAGTTTTGCTTAAACTCCATCAAATTCTGAAATGTGAAATTTATTATTTTTATAAATTAAAAATGTTAAAAATTTCCACTGGCCTGCCCAACCTGTGTCATAATACGGTTTTCCATAACATTGATCCTGCCATGAGTTACTGATTGACAGCATTTGACATTAGATGGCCATCAGCTGACAAACATATTCAAACAATTTTTTGCAACTGATTTTTTTCGGTTCTGTGAAAGTTGTTGGCTCAGAAGCATTATGCTGTAAAATGATTGTGGTATAAAAATGATTTAAAAGCACATCACCAATCAAGGGACATGAAAGACTGAGACTGAGAAAGGAAAAGCATGCATTACTGTTTCTGACCACATGTCGGTGTTACTAGTACACAAACAGCACTGACCCAGTCTCACTGCTAAACCACTCGAAGTGTGAGATTAGTGGAGTGTAAGGAAATTGTTCCACTTCAGCTCAGTATAATGTTAATTTAGTGTTAAAATACACTGGTATACATAACACATTCCAAAAGGTGCAAAAAGCTGAATGTACAATGAATTAAGGCATGAGGAGACACAATATTTCAAGCTTTCACACAAATGCTATTATGGCTATATGTCAATGAAATATAAAAATAGAAATACATTTTAAGTAAGAGCATGAACATTAAATGCTGATTCATAGCAATCAGCCTTTGTGCATCTGGTTTGAACTAACCACAGCCTGAGAGCCCAAATCAAATACATCCGATAAGCAACCAGCTTACTCTGGTCCAACCTTCCTGGACCAGAACTTGGCTATGAAGGATTGAGCTCCTTATTTGAAAGGATCAGTCAGAGCTCTGCCAGGAAAGACAAGTACACAGATACAAGCTGCTTGAGTAATTTCCTCCATGTGCACTAGATTTTGAAAGCCAGTTCCTTGTGAGTATTCGTTTGCTGTGTGGAGAATGTAACATCCACCTCACAGCCAGAAAGGCCTGAGTTTTGAGTTCCAGGCTCAGCGAGGACGTTCCTGTGTAGTTTCCATGTTCTGTTCGTGCTTGCATGGGTTTTCTCCGGGTACTCTGGCTTATTAGCACAGTCCCAAAGACATGCCAATGAACATTAGGGAGCAGCACCATTAACAGGTGGGGCCGGTGGTGTAGTGGTTAGGGAGCTGCACTCATGATCAGGAGGTTGTGTGTTCAAATCCCTTGTTAGACACCCCCCCCCCCCACTGTGCTAAGACACCTGGGCAAGGTCTTAACTACAAGTGTGCCTCTGTTCACCCAGCAGTATAACTGGGTACCAGTAAAAATATACTGGGAAGGTAACCTACGATGGACTAGCGTCCCATCCAGGAGGAGTTGCACTCCGAGTCGCTTCATGCTATGGAAACCGGGGATAAGCACCAGTCCAATGAGTCACTATGGCTCGGGTGTAAAAAGCCCAACGGACTTTACCTTACCCAAAGACATGCACATTAGGCTAATTGACTGTTCCAAATTACCTCTAGGTGTGCGTGTGAATGGCTGTCTGTTGCCCCTGCGATGGACTGACGAACTCTTCAGGACGCCTTTTCCCAGATAGCATATAGTAATGAAAGTCGGAAAAATTGTACAAAGACTTTAACATTGTGTTTACTGATGTCAGTGATGGTAGAACAGTGAACTGAAAAGTTGAAAGGCTGAATAAGAAAGAGTAATGCCAGAGCAATGAAACTCGAGAGCTTCTATTCCAAGGGGATCCAAGCACTGCAACACTGATGGAAGAACTGTGCAGACTTCAGGAGGGACTATTTTAAAAATGAACCACAAGGCATCACCCGATACAGGGCCTACTGTTGGCAGGGGCAGTGCTGCAGCCTGACGTCTTTACTGGTATAAAATAATACCCACAGTCATTAGGAATAATCTGACTTATGTAAGAGAGTAACATCAATTGGAGGGGGGGGGGTCACTGAAGTATAAATTCAAACAATGAAACAAAATAAGCATCAGTGAATATAATAACTGAAATTTCAAAAGAAATAAATTGTTTAAGTCTGTGTGATGGTCACAATCCGAAATGGATTTGTATATCATAAAGCAGGATGGTTGTGCACAGTCGACACATTTCCGAGCGTGTTTCCCCACATATTTGTACACTTCGGAATGCCTCTCGTCCACAGACTGAAATAAAACCCATCGTTACTCCACCACATGTTCAGCCACAACTGGCAGTTCGGAACCAGTTTGTTCTGCCTCGTTCTGCTCTCAGTTTGCTTGTGTGTGTGTGTGTGTGTGTGTGTGTGTGTGTGTGTGTGTGTGTGTGTGTGTGTGTGTGTGTGTGTGTGTGTGTGTGTGTGAGGGAGTGGGGGAGGTTTTGGTGGTGGTGGTGGGGGGTCTGAATGGAATGGTACATGGTTTTATATCTTTATACGGATCAGAACACCGGCATGAGAATAGAAATATAGAAATTCTTCTCCTGTGGTCAATTTGCATGCTTTTCATAAAGGAAATGATTGGTTTTTTTTTCCCTTGAAGCATTTAGATGGAGATATAAATGAATAAATGAATAAATGATTATGTCAGTGTCAGGATCCTCACAGGGATATTAAGAAAAAACATGCATGGCTTAAAATTTATGAGCTCATCTTTGGCTCACTACAAACTGAAACACACCCCAGTTCTGAGTGTGCATGTACTGTATATATATATATATATATATATATATATATATATATATATATATATATATATATATATATATATATATATATATATATATATATATATATATATATATATATATATATATATATATATATATATATATATATATATATATATATATATATATATATATATATATACATATATATATATATATATATATATATATATATATATATATATATATATATATATATATATATATATATATATATATATATATATATATATATATATATATATATATATATATATATATATATATATATATATATATATATATATATATATATATATATATATATATATATATATATATATATATATGTGTGTGTGTGTGTGTGTGTGTTTGTGTGTGTGTGTGTGTGTGTTAATCCTATAATACGGGACTGTTGATTTATGTGTAACTAATGCTGAAGAATTGTTTAAATCTCCTGCACTCACTTCTGGATGCTGTTTTTGACAGTTATTTCTAATCTTTGTCATATTTGAATGTACTGACTAATTCTGTTAAATGGACTCTGTGGTTGTACCGTCCTCATTCCTTCTGGCTGACAGTGGTACTTGAAACCCGTTCTGACATTAAACTCCTGTGTTTCACAACAAACTGAACAGACCTGCTCTCTGGCCAGCTTAAGATTTTATTGCCAAGTTTAAGATGAGCTGAGCACAGTGCGGTTCAGTCCGGACATAGATGCTTGTTTGAGTAAACGCAAACATGCACAATCCTGGGAAGTTGCAAGGACATCTTTGTGAAGCCACCTTTAACACATAGTCTACAACTTTTACTCAAACCCTGAGGGGGCCAAGCACACTAGGTCTATTTACAGTCTTCTGGTCAATGTCTGTCCTCCTCTGCCCACAGACAGGCTATAAAAGGCTTCTTTTCCCTTAAATTCCTTTATGTTTACTGTTATGACTGACCATATCCAAAAACTGCATGCTACCAGAATAAAGTCAAAATACAGAAAAGTATTTTGACATACAGTCTAATTTGGATATTGCGTGCTTTTGGTTTGGAGTTTATCAAAATGTCACAAGTATACCACCATAAATGATCACTAGAAACACAAACGTTGTACATTATATGTCTTTATAAGTGAAAACCACTCACATACGACATGCGTTGTTATTTATATGTGCAGTATTTTATTTTTTTTTTTTCCCTGCCGGTTTATTACGTTCTAAATTTGTCTTGTTAAATCATGTTTTTATTTGTGTCTATCAAAGGAGGGTCTCTCAAGTCTGCTTGAGTATCGTGTGTGTGAACATTGATCTAATCTCACACAGATGTCAGTGCTATATTTAAAGCTTCTCGCGCTCCTTTCCCCTGTGATGAAGCTCTTCTCTCATGTCACACATCATCCTGGTGTGTTAGGTTTCAAAATGAAAACACACATACACACACACACACACACACATACATACACACACACACACACACACACACACACACACACACACAAAACTGAGACATAGCAATTCCGTTTACATTCAAGTTGTAAATAGAATCTAATTTCTATAAGTGTCTCTAAGTACTGATAACCTGTGTGAGTTTTTGTTGTTGTTTTTAGTTAAAAAAATGAATGCAAGTACAGGCATTTGAACAAAAAATGCTTTAAATAGTGGGCTGCATGGAATAGTGGGGGCTGGTGGCGTAACAGTTAGGGTACCAGGTTCATGATAGAGAGGTTGTTAATTTGGATCTCTGTTAGGCCCCCTGTGTGCTAAGACCCCTGGGCATGGCTTTGTGGGGCCCATCTAGGAAGAGTTGAGTTCATAGTCACATGGTGGCATTGTGGTAAGCATGTCACCTCACAGCAAGAAGGTAATGAGTTCAAGCGCCCTGCCCTGCAAGGGCCTTTCTGTGTGAATTGTATCTGCTCATGCTTGTGTTGGTTTCCTCCTGGTCCTCCATTTTCCTCCCACAGCCCAAAAAACATGTACATTAGGCCAGTGATCCCCCAACCTTCTTCTCGCCGCGCACCGGTCAATGCTTGAGAATTTTGCCGTGGACCGGGGGTGGGGTGGGGTAGATTGTTTATATTCTAAATATTATTTATTTATATAATTTATTATTATTATTATTATTATTATTATTATTATTATTATTGACTGCCCCCCCCCCGCCCCCCAGTGCAGATAACTGGGTTATCAAAGGCCGGCTATGTCTGTCACTGTCTATGGTGAGAGGTTCATGTAAAAGAACCATTGCTGACTTTCGTAAAGAGTAGCTGCAAAGCCGTCAGCGTGTTTCTGCTCCTTGCTAAAGGGTTGTGTCAGGAAGGCCATTCGACATAAAAACCCATGCCAAATCAAACATGCGAATCACAAATTCGCTGTGGCGACCCCGACAAAAAGGGAACAGGCGAAAGGAAACAAAAAAGAAGAAGAAGAAGAAGAAGAAGAATCACTCCATGAATGTTATTTTTCAACAGCTGAAATAAAGTTGGTTTGGAAGTAGACCTTGAACTTTTATTTTAAAAAAAAAACCAAAAACCACAGGTGATCGTGCATCAGTGGGGAGAATGAAGGCTCAGGCTCTGTCTCACTCAAAATCCCTGCTAATGTTTGAAACATGTCCAACATGCCTCTGTTCGCACACTGTCCCCTTGTGTGTTACATTTTAGCACTCAAATGAACGACATGTAACTGAGAGAATCCGTTATTTTTCAAAATAAAAGATTTTTCATAAATAAAGATCGTTCAGACTCAGATAATAAATAAAACGGAAATAATTATTTTGCCTGCGGCTCGGTACCAATTGAGCCACGGACCATTACCGGTCCATGGCCTGGTGGTTAGGGACCCTGCATTAAGCTACTTGGGTATTCTCGATTGCCCTTAGATGTGAGTGGTTGTAGTTCTGTGCTGCCCTGTGATGGTCTGTCAACCTGTTCTGGGTGTACCCTACCTCCCAGACAGAATGGACCCCAGTCTTACTGTGACCCGAATAAACGATAAAGTGGTATGGAAAAATAAAAATGAATGTGCAGCTTAGAAAATTGATTGTGGCTGCAAAAGTTGCATTGGCTTCAAACTTGATGTGCTCATACTTATTAACCAGCTTCACTGTGCAAGTCACCATCCTCAGCATCAAAAACACATTTTTCTATCTTCCTTGTACCAATGCCACCAGCCCACATGCTCTATAAATGTATATATATATATATATATATATTTTTTTTTTTTTCAAGATGGCGCCGGGTGACCTGCAGCCAGTTACAGGAGCTCTTCAGTTTATTTTTCTTTTTTTTCTCTTTTCTATTGTATATAGGCGTGTTTCTTTATCTTTTTTCAAATTTTCTTTTCTTTCTTCAATCCTGCATCTGGAAAACATACTTTCATGATGCTTTTGTTTTTCTGTGCACTTTTATTTTCACTTTTTGGATCGGCGTCAGGAAACTCATTCACCGACGGCTCTGAGCAACGCAGGTCTTACACACGTGAGACCCTCCTCGGCCTGCGCGCCCCCGCCCTCCTTCACGCGGAAAAGCTCGTTGTTCCTTTGGAAATAGGGAGGAAAAGGAGAGGCTGCAGAGGGGGACGAAAGACGCGGAGGACATGTGTTCCCTCTGTCATCATGGGAAATGTCCGCGCGATCGCCAACAAGACGGAGGAGCTGGCTGCGCTGACCCGGCAGCAGAGGCAGTACCGGGACTGCAGCCTCATGTGTTTCTCGGAGACGTGGCTGAATGAACTCACACCGGACTCTGTGGTTTCTCTTAACGGATTTACACTCGCGCGTGCAGACCGGAGTGTAACGGAGAGCGGTAAGAAGAAAGGAGGGGGTGTGGCGGTCTATGTGAATGAACGATGGTGCCACCCGGCAAACGTGCACGTGAAGGAGCAGCTGTGCACGCGGGACCTAGAGCTGCTCGCGGTAAGCGCGCGGCCATATTATCTACCGAGGGAGTTTTCACACGTGATTGTGTTTTGCGTGTACATTCCGCCCTCGGCTGATGCGGCGACGCGTGTGAGCGTCTACACAGCGCCGTTAATCAGACACAGACTCGTCACCCCGCGCCATGATTCTGATCAGCGGGGACTTTAACCACGCCTCTCTCCGCCTCTCTTCCGACGTTCACGCAATACGTGAAGTGCGCCACAAGAGACAATAAAACACTGGACTTACTGTATGCAAATGTGAAGGACGCTTACAGCTCCTCCCCCCACTGGGACGATCAGACCACAACCTGGTCTACCTGCTCCCCCAATACACACCCAGGGTGCGAAAGGAACCTGCACAGAAGAGGTCTGTGAAAGTGTGGACCGAGGAGACCAACGAGAGGCTTAGGGACTGTTTCCAGACCACAGACTGGAGCATGCTCTGTAACTCCTTTGGTGATGACATCGACGGCCTCACACACTGTATCACCGACTACATGAACTTCTGCGTGGACAGCACCGTGCCAACACGGAGAGTACGGTGCTTCTCCAACAACCACCCATGAGTCACCCCTGAGCTCAAAGTCCTCCTGAACCAGAAAAAGAGGGCTTTCATCTCAGGGGACAGAGAGGAGCAGAAGAAGGTCCAGCGTGAGCTCCAGTGGAGGATCAGGAGGGCAAAGAAGGACTATGGGAAGAAGATGGAGGAGAAGCTGGCTCAAAACAACGTGCGGGACGTCTGGAGAGGACTAAAGACCATGTCTGGATTTGGGCAGAGTGTCAGAGGGACAGCTGATGGTGACCAGCGCTGGGCGGATGAACTAAACTGCTACTTCAACAGGTTTGATTCTCCCCTCCCCTCTGCACCCCTCCCTGTTCCCTCCTCCTCTTCACACGTCTCCAGACCAGCTGACACCTCCCTCCCCAGGCCAACTTCACTTGACTGCTACAGCCCGACAGACACATCCCCCTTCCTCTGCAGCCCACCCCAGCCCCCCTCTCCCTCACATCAGACCAGGTGAGGAGACAGCTGAGGCGACTAAATCAGAGGAAATCTGAAGGACCTGATGACATCAGTCCCAGGCTGCTGAGGACCTGCGCAGACCAGCTCTGTGTGGTACTATGCTACCTGTACAACCTGAGCCTCAGCCTGGAGAAGGTTCCAGTCCTCTGGAAGACCTCCTGTGTGGTTCCGGTTCCCAAAACAGCACAAGCGAAGGAACCAGCCCACTACAGACCTGTCGCCCTGACCTCCCACCTCATTAAGATCATGGAAAGGCTCCTCCTTGAACACCTCCGCTCTATGGTGAGCCCCACCCTAGACCCGCTGCAGTTTGCCTACAGGCCCAACATCGGAGTAGAAGACGCCGTCATCTACCTTCTGCAGCGGGCACTCACCCACCTGGAGATCGCCGGCAGCGCTGTGAGGGTCATGTTCTTTGACTTCTCCAGCGCCTTCAACACCATCAGGCCAGCGGCGCCTGCGGGGAAGCTGGAGGACGTGGGAGTGGACGGGCATCTTGCTGCCTGGATTATTGACTACCTTACTAACCGTCCACAGTGCGTGCGGCTCTGCGCGGCTGTAAGTCAAAGGTGGTAGTCTGTAGCACGGGGCACCGCAGGGCACCGTCCTCTCACCCTTCCTTTTTAACATCTATACCTCGGACTTCATATATAACACAAACAGCTGCCACCTCCAGAAGTTCTCGGACGACTCCGCCATCGTGGGCCGTGTGTCAGAGGGGAACGAGCTGGAATACCGGTCGGTCATCGTCGACTTCGTGGACTGGTGTGAGCGCAACCACCTGTGCTTGAACACTAGGAAGACGAAGGAGATGGTGGTCGACTTCAGGAGAAGCACTCAAACACACACACACACACACATTTACTAGTGAACATCCAGGGACAGGACATTGAGACAGTGGACAGTTTCAAGTACCTGGGTGTTCACCTTAACAATAAACTGGACTGGTCACACAACACCAACGCCCTGTACAAGAAGGGCCAGAGTCGCCTCCACCTTCTGAGGAGACTCAGGTCCTTCGGCATATGCAGACCTCTGCTCAGGACATTTTATGACTCTGTGGTAGCCTCTGCAATCCTCTACGCTGCCATCTGCTGGGCCCCGGGCAGCACAGAGCGGGACAGAAAGAGACTGAACAAGCTGGTCAGGAGGGCCAGCTCTGTCCTCGGCTGCCCACTGGACTCTGTGGAGGAGGTGAGTGAGAGGAGGATGGTAGCAAAGCTCACATCCATCCTGTCCAACAGCTCTCACCCACTGCACCAGACTGTCGAGGAGCTAAGCAGCTCCTTCAGTGTACGACTGAGGCATCCTCAGTGCAGGAAGGAGCGCTACCGCAGGTCGTTCATTCCCACCGCTGTCAGACTGTACAACGCCACTTTGTAACTGTCTGTGAAAATACCGGTTATGTGCAATAAAAACCCCGTGCACTTTAATCAACCACATCTACCCCACTGACTGTCAACCATATCAACCCATCTACTCTGCACTCAGATACATTACACTTTAATATAGGCCAGTCTATAAAGTTGCTCCATTCTTTTCTTTTATTGTTTAGTAATTTATACTATTTATGTATCTATTTATTTATTTACTTATATAATATATGTATGTGTGTATGTTCATACTTGTATCTATTTTTGCACCCCCTACTGATAGTACCTCAAGAGCCTGTAACAGTGAATTTCTCCATTGTGAGATTAATAAAGCTGTATCTTATCTTATCTTATCTTATCTTATCTTATCACAGATGATCTAATAATGGCAGGTAATTTTTTTTAGTTCAACTTCTCCTTACAGTGAAAATAAATGGTTACAGTGTTCAAAAGCAGCCTCAGAATGAATTAATATGAGCAAGTCACCAGCAATGGTGTAATACAACCTTTTACAGCAGTTAAGTACAGTCGGCCTCCTACTTACGAAACCTCCTGGGTACGAAAACTCCGGGCTACGAAAAACATTTTCCTAAGTTTTCATCCTCTGTATACGAAAAACAACCCCCTCTTACGAAAAGCACCAAACGTGCCATTCAAAATTCAAACGTGCCAATCAAGATTTCACACGATGCGCGAGTTGCTCTCTCATTGGCTGTCTCCCAACATCCCGCCCCGCTGGCCTCCCATTGGCCAGAAAGCAGCTGAACAGTACCCATACTTCCTGTACCCATACTTCCTGTTTGTCACACGTGTGAAGGAGAGTTGACGGCTTGTTTTGAGATCATTGCAGCGTTATATTTCGTTATCGCCGAAACCCTTCTACAATCGGGACGATATTAAAGCAGAAGGAGACCGTAAAGCAGAAATACAGTGATGTAGGTGATTATTTCGGCAAGATATTAAAGCAGAAGAAGCATGAGCAGAGTGCTCCGTGCAATAAGACCTCCGATCTCGCAAGGAAACAAGTTAATACTGAACCAGCACCTCCGATCTTTCAAACAGGTACAGTAATTCCGCTTTAAATACAACATCCTGTCCATTTAAACATTTAACTAGAATTGTTCCATCAGCTGCGCGTTGCGTACACCATAGAGACATAGAGAGTTTTGTGTGTGTGTGTGTGTGTGTGTGTGTGTGTGTCTGTGTGTGAGAGAGAGAGAGAGAGAGAGAGAGACAGTGTGAGAGAGAGAGAGAGAGAGAGCGAGAGAGAGAGAGAGACACAGAGTGTGTGTGTGTGTGTGTGTGTGTGTGTGTGTGTGTGTGTGTGTGTGTGTGTGTGTGTGTGTGTGAGAGAGAGAGAGAGAGATAGAGAGAAAGACTGCCTACAGAGTTAGTCAGAGATGAAAGGAGGCTCAACTCTCTTTCGAGAGAGCACATTGCAGTTTAATTCAGTAAATGTTTAATAAATGTGGCGTGCTCTGCTGAATGTGAGCAAAACGCGACTCATCTGGACCTCCAATCCCTCAAGGAATCAAGTTAAAGTTGAGTTTGGACCTCCGATCTGTCAAGCAGGGAATGCGCTTTGAATTCCCTGTTTTAAAATTCTCCGGCGTCCTGCGTGTGTGCGGAGCCCGCATTCAGCGGAGCGCTCCACAATAAACATTTAATGTGTCTATAATACACATTTAATGTGTACTGTATTGTGTGTGAGAGAGCGAGAGCGAGAGAAAGATAGAGAGAGACAGTTTTGTGTGTGTGTGTGCGTAAATAAAAAATGTTTAATAATGGTTTAATTAATAAATATGTTCATAAAATGGTTTAATATGTTAATAAAATGTTTAAATGGTTTCATAAATAATTTTCTTTTACTTTTATATTTCATACAAAATTGGTGTACTTTTATCATTTTTAGATGGTCGTCTTGGGAGCCTTGGAACGAATCAGGCATTTTACATGTAAAATGCGCCCCCTACTTACGAAACCTCCGTGTTGCTAAAAAGGCTCTGGAATGGATTAATCTCGTAAGTAAGGGGCTGACTGTACTTGGATTGCACAAAAACACAACTTCCATGTGTACGATACATTGAAATGGTGCAAATTATGTTCATCATCTGTTCATTTTCTGTAACCGCTTCATCCTAATTAGGGTCGTGGGGAGGCTGGTGCCCATCCGAGCCAACTCACGGCGAGGGCAGAGTACACCCTGGACAGCTCGCCAGGCCATCGCAGGGCGGAAACACACTGACGGCTTTGCAGCCTACTCTTGTTGAAAGTCAACAATGGTTCTTTTACATGCCTCTCACCATAGACAGTGACAGACATGGCCTGCCTTTGATAACCCAGTTAGCTGCACTGGGGGGGGACAGTGACAACCTTGTGGAGAGTGGGACTCGAACCCCCAACCTTAGGATCAGCGATCTGGCACCTTATACCACTAGACCACCACTGCCCCCGCAAATTATGTATGAATACATTTTATTTGTTTATTTTAAGAGGCTCATTTAATAGTGAATAACTTATATATGTTTTGTCTTTCATTATTATTTAATTTTGAGTAAATAAGAAGGTTTCCTGGCAAAACCACCCCAGCTGATGGGCTTAGTATCTCACCTATTTTACATCTTGTTTTGGCTCGGTGTTTCTTGAGGATCAATCTTGTTCATACAGTGCAATGCGATTTGTAGAAAGTGGAAAAGTTCGAAATGAAGTGTTCTACATTGTTGCTCACCTCAAGATTCCAATTTTTACTGATTTAGAGGTCACTGACACTTACGCATATGAGTAAACAAATGGTTTCAGAACAACTTTGTAGTCGGTTGCATTTTATTTCCTAAAGATAACACTGTACTTCATGTTTATTTAATATACCTGAGAAGTGAATGGTTCCGAATCGTGCGAATCAAATGATTCGATGTGGCGACTCCCGAGTAAAAGGGAAAAAGTGGAAAGAATGACAGACAGAAGTGAATGGTTCCCTTTAAAAATACGATGGTCGGGGCTAAGCCATTTAACGTGTGGAATCTGCATGTTCTCACTGTGCTTGTTTGGGTTCTTTCCGGCGCTTTGGGTTCCTCCAACAGCCCAAAGATGTGCATATAGGCTTACTGGCTGTTGAAAATTGCCTACAGGTATGGATGAAAGTGTGAATGATTGGGTGTGTGTTGTTCTCCGGTGGACTGATGAACTGTTCACGAGGTACCCCACCTTTGCCCAGTGTCAGCTGAGATAGGCACCAGCTTCCCTGCACCCTAGTAGTAGTATGAAGCATTTCATTGAATGATGAGTTGAGTGCAACTCTTGTTTACATGAAACTGAATAACAGTCAATGTGATGAATGGGTAAAAATCCAAGTTTACAGTGCGGATGACAAGAGATTGCCAAAAAATTCCTTCAATGTAAAACTATGAAGTGCTTTTTTTGTTTTTTACTTTTATAAATGATTTTTTTTACTATTCATGAAGTGTCTCTTCCTTAATGACAGTGAAATGTCAGGCTGTGAGCAAAAACACCGCTGAGATACTGGATAATTATGGGCACAAACTTTTTCCTTGGTACTAATGGGAAACAGAATAGCATCCTGGTCAGTGCCCTGTTTCTGTTAGACACCTAGTCCTTTATATACACATTGCTGACTCATTCAGGTTGCCAAATGCTAGTTATGCCACAGGGAAAAGACTGTCTGCCTGTAAAAGTGTCCTGACCAGTATCCAGGACTGTTACTCTTCAGAAAGCTAGGACAGCTGATGTAACCATTTTGCTTTTTCGAAACAACCTGAGTCTTTGAGACCTTGAGGACCTGAGATCAGACACACCCACCCACACACACACACACACACACACACACACACACACACACACACACACACACACACACACAGAAAGAGAGGAGGGGGGGGCGAGACAGAGAGAGAGAGAGAGTGAGAGAGAGAGAGAGAGAGAGAAACAGACAGACACACACATGCACAGAGAGAGAGAGAGAGAGAGAGAGAGACTCACACTGAGCTATCACACTGCTGCCTTCAACTGAAACAGAGTAAAGTAGACATGAAAAGCAGGCTCTTGCCCTCACACTTTCTTTATTCCCTTCTTGGTTTTCACACACACACACACACACACACACACACACAGAAAGAGAGGAGGGGGCGAGACAGAGAGAGAGAGAGTGAGAGAGAGAGAGAGAGAGAGAGAGAGAGAGAGAGAGAGAGAGAGAGACAGACAGACAGACAGACAGACAGACAAAGAAGAGTTTTATTCAAGTACAAAATATTAACATAACCACATTGTGTATGTGCTGAACATGACTGGAGACTCCACTACACTTCCATAACACAGATTTAAAATGAAATGTGATTTATATCGATTAATAATGAATGGTGGATCTTTAATGAAACTTTATAGATACCTGTGTGTATAAAGGTATGGGCTTTCAAAAGGAAAATAAATAATAACTAATAGAGCACAGAACGTGCAGACTTTATACTCTCCTATGTTCCATCTCTCTCTCTCTCTCTCTCTCTCTCTCTCTCTCGCTCTCTCGCTCTCACTCTCTCTCTCTCTCACTCTCTCTCTCTTGCTCTCTCTCTCTCGCTCTCTCTCTCTTTCTCTGCTCTCTCTCACTCTCAATTGCTCTTTCATCTATTGAAAGAAGAGGACTACTTGAATACTCTTGGCTCAGTGGAAGTTCACTGGCTGTGTTTCTTTGCCTAGCAACAAGCATAACACACACTTTACTCTTGGGTTCTAAATCCTTAACATATGAGCACCTTTTGCTCCAGAAACATACAAAGCATCTCTTTCTCGCTCTCTCTCTCTCTCTCTCTCTCTCTCTCTCTCTCTCTCTCTCTATCTCTGCTATAATACAATCCTGACACAGCTGTACAACTGAGAAGTATATATGAAAAATATTAGTTTAAAGTGCATTAAATCCATAACAGAAATAATAAGAGGAAAGAATGCAGAAGGAACACTGAGTAAAGGCACATGCATTCTCTATTTGTACATGACCTCAGAGTCAAGAGCAGTGGTGGCCTGGTGGTAAAAGTACTGGATCACTGATCCTAAGGTTGGGGGTTCAAGCCCCACTCTCAACAGGATGTCACTACCCCCCCCCCCCCTCCCAGTGCAGCCTAACTGGGTGATCAAAGTCCGGCCATGTCTCTCACTGTCTGTGGTGTGAGGCATGTAAAAGAACCATTGCTGACTTTCGACAGGAAGCAGCTGCAAAGCTGTCAGTGTGTTTCCGCCCTGCGGTGGCCTGGCGAGCTGTTCATGGTGTACTCTGCCCTCACCCGGAGTCGGCTGGGATGGGTGCCAGCCTCCCCGTGACCCTAATTAGGATTAAGCGGTTACAGAACATGAATGACTTCAGAGTCATATTACACATCTATATGTTTGTTTTTTTGTGTTAAGTGAAGACATTAGACAATGAAATTCTTCTTTGATGTTGGGTTGATTGACAGTGTGGGTGAGACTTTTACACTTTCCAGTTCTCTACTTGTCTCTTTCACAGAGTCAGTTTATGGTGTTTACTTTCTCTTACTAATATGTCCGCTTGAAACATTCAGGAAGCCTCATTTTGGGAAACCCTGCTCTGTGCTAGCACACATTATGTGCTGTATTTTCTAACAGGTGTGTGGATAATGGTATATTTACTGGTACAATGGAATGTTGCTCATTTAGACAGATGTTATCTGATTTAACTTGTTCCTGCTCAGTTGCAGGTTTCGTAATCAAAAACATGTAGCATGTTGGCGGATGTGACGTGAGAAATCTGCTAATAACACACAATGCTATTTTCCAAACATGCAAACATCGGACAACATTGTACTTCCCAAGTGAGCGTTTTCATTCCACTGCTAACAAAATACAACTGATGCAAAAATGAATCAGGCAAAATATTAGACATATAATATAATGTAATATAATATCAACTGTAATAAAAGCTTCCACTTGCAGACGCACAGATTCTATATACAGTACAGTAATCCATTCAGATTCCAAAATGTAAGCACCAGAATAGAAGCAATCACTCGCTGACACTAACCATAACATCACACTCCTACGGTGACATCTTCACACTGCTGCCTTGAACTTTACCCTCTCCCCGCCCCGCCCCCCCTCCAGCTCTTTTGCTCGGGAAACATTTTATGAAGCAAAACGAGGAGATCCACATTTGTGTTCAATTTAGTTCTGTTGGCTTGTCTGGGACCCACAGGAAAGATTTATATCCAAACCCAAAAGGAAGCAATCTGCTTGTGCGTGTGTGTGTGTGTGTGTGTGTGTGTGTGTGTGTGTGTGTGTGTTGGTTTAAAATATTTTTGTCTATTTGTTGTTTGAGCTATCACACTGCTGCCTTCAACTGAAACAGAGTACATGGAAAGCAGACTCGTGCCCTCACACTTTCTTTACTCTCTTCCTATTTTTACACACACACACACACACACACGCGCGCGCACGCACGCACACACACACACACACACACACACACACACACACACACACACACACAGATTGCTTCCTTTTGGGTTTCAGATGTAAATCCATGTGAAAGTTGCATAGTTTTGTACACTGTCATTTTTATTTCACACTGGATTACTCCTACTACATGATTTGGTCAGCCAACATCTGCAAAAGAAAGCAGAGCATTCACGGAATTCGTAGAAATGGTTTGTACAGAACAAACTCGTTCCTGTTGACTTAGTCTCAGATTTGTATTTGTATCTCAGACAGATGCAGACAAGGCACCGGTTTTCTAACTGGGCAAAACTATATAAACATGGACTTCTTCTGGGCCTTGGCCTCTGGACAAGTAGTTTAAAGTTTTGATGTATGATCTGTGACAAGACCACAGTTGTCGGAGTTGCTTTGAGAATTTTTTGAAGTAATAATCTCTCAGTAAATCTAAATGCACTGTTGTCAATATTTGTATAAATCCTGAGCTGTGTCTTTGTCATTTCTTTATGGTTGGTTGCTGTTTTACAAGACAAAAGCTCACTAAACATTTTCCTGCACTTTATTGTGTTACAGTACACTTTAGTTTACATGCAGCTACATGATTAATTTGTTTTTAACTGTACTAATCCCATAAGGGAAATTTTGCCTCTTCCTTTAATACACATCCAATGCACACACACACACACACACACACACACACACACACACACACACACACACACACATACACACACATACACACACACACACACACACACATACACATACACACACACACACACACACACACACACACACACACACACACACACACATACATACATACATATACATACATACACACACACACACACACAGGCAAATAGTGAGGTGCGCGGATATTTGCTCACAGGACAAATGCTCACAACCTTAATGAAAAAATGGACATTGGCTCACAACATCTTTTTTCTTTGTTCTAATAAATGCATAATACAAAGAGATCAAGGATTAGGGTTAGGGTTTAGGGTTCGGGTTCGGGTTATGTTGTGAGCAAATGTCTGTTTTTTCATTAGGGTTGTGAGCATTTGTCCTGTAAGCATTTGTCCTGTGAGCATTTGTCCTGGACCCAATAGTGAGCATGCACACAGAGAGCCACACATTGCGGTGCTAAAGAGCAGTTCTGGGTTAGATTCCTTGTCCAAGGGCACTTCAACCCTGTAGATAGAGCAACGAGAAGGTGCTGCTCACTTTCCCCACCTTCACCCATTTTCCATGCCACCTCAGAATTAACCCAGCGACCTTTCCGTCCCAAACCTGCTTCTCTAAACATTCGGCCATGACTGCCCAAAAGTTCAATTCAATTAAATTCAGTTTTATTTGTATCGTGTTTTTTACAATTGACATTGTCGCAAAGCAGCTTTACACAGTAAAACAGTAAAAGTAGGGACTTACAAAATATATGAGTTTAAACATTTCTTATAACCCCTACATATCCCTAATGAGCGTCGTCCGTGGCGATGGTGACAAGGAAACCTCCCCCAGTAGATACAAGGCAGAAACCTTGAGAGGAACCAGGCCCAAAAGGGAAACCCATATTTATTTGGGTGAAACCATATGGAAACAAACCATATACGAGAAATTCATTACAATCCTTAATGTAGTCCGGTTGGTTTTACAACTGTGTCTTAAATAATTGTGCAGAAGAGAATTAAATATCACCAGCAGTGAAAAGCCATGTTCACAGTCTGTTAGTGCACATCTGGTTCCATTTAGATCTTCAGCAGCAGGAACGAGGGGCTTCCAAGATGAGGACCCAAGCCAGCATCAGCACAACAGGACAGCACTCAGAAAGCAGAAGGATCAGGATCACCAGCGTCCCAGAAGGAGAATGTGTACCTCAACAAAAACAGAACAGGGACCGAGAGAGAGAGACAGAGAGAGAGAGAGAGAGAGAGAGAGAGAGAGAGAGAGAGAGAGAGAGAGAGAGAGAGAGAGAGGGGTTGTTAGGTATACTCATAACAGTGTAATGGAAATAGAGAATTGTATGATTGTTGAGTGCAAGCAGGGACTCCCACATGACTCACTCTGGCAGCATAACTAAAAGAAAGAGAACCAAACAGAAGGACACCCTGTGAAGTTGGGGCAATCAGCCACCCCAGTGTCAACGGAGCTGGGTGAGCATATAGAGTGAGGGAGCGACAGCATCCCAACATCACAGTTTACCAGAACTCTCTGTCTGAGACCCCAGATCTGCTCGTTTACCTCATAAAAGATTATTAATAAAACCCACCACTAAACAAGTAAGTTTTCAGCCTTGTCTTAAAAGTAGAGACTATATTTGAGTCTTGAACATTAAGTGTAAGGTTATTCTATAACTGTGGGGCTTTGTAAGAGAAAGCTAAGCATCCTGCACCTTTTGATCTAAGAGGGCATGCTGGATCATAAACGACAAGAAGTTCACTAAGATAATGTGGCACGAGACCAATAAGTGCGGGCAGTGGTGGTCTAGTGGTATAGGGCGCTGGATCGCTGATCCAAAGGTTAGGAGTTCGAGTCCCACTCCCCACAAGGTTGTCACTGTCCACCCCAGTGCAGCTAACTGGGTTATCAAAGGCCGGCCATGTCTCACAATGTCTATGGTGTGAGGCATGGAAAAGAACCATTGCTGACTTTCGACAAGAGTAGGATGCAACGCCGTCGGCGTGTTTCCGCCCTGCGATGGCCTGGCGAGCTGTCCAGGGTGTACTCTTCCCTCGCCCAGAGTTGGCTGGGATGGGCGCCAGCCTCCCTGCGACCCTAGTTAGGATGAAGAGGTTACAGAAAATGAACTGAACTGAGACCATTAAGTTCTTTACAGGTTAAAAGTAGTATTTCATATTTGATTCGGAATTTGACTGGGAGCCAGTCCAGTGTAAATAAGATAATATGATCGTGTCTTCTGGTTCTAGTTAGGACTCTCGCTGCTGCATTCTGTGCTAACTGGAGGTGTTTTATGCATCTATTAGAACAACCAGACAATAATGCATTACAATAATCTAATCTGGAAGTAATAAAAGCATGAACAAATTTTTTTGCATCATGCAGTGACATCGTATGTCTTATTTTATCAATATTCCTGAGATGAAAGAAGGCTATCCAAGTCATATTATGTACACGAGCGTCAAATGAAAGACCAGCTCTGTTGTATTGTAAAAGTGTATTGTATACTATTGTAGTGTGTTTTGTGTCTTTGAATTTTAATTCACAGGCATTACAGTGGAAATGGGATAATACATTATATAGCACCTATATACATTATAGCATATAGTATGGAGCAGGCGGCACCCATGGCATAGCACTTAGGACATCTGCCTCACATCTAGAGGGTCCCTGGGGTTGATTTCCGAGCTCAGGTGTTTCTGTGTGGAGTTTGCGTGTTCTCCTTGTTCTTGTGTGTTTCTTTCAGGTATTCTGGTTTTCTCTCAAATTCCAAAGACATGCACATTAGGCTAATTGGCTGTTCTAAATTGCCCCTAGACGTGAATGTGAACGGTTGTGTGTTTGGGCCCTCCAACGGTCTGGCAAGCTATCCATGGTGTACTTTGCCTTTCATTCCTAATGTCAGGTGAGACGGGCTCCAGCATTCCCATGACCCTATCAAGATGAAGTGGTTTGGAAAATAGGTGAGTGAGTGAGCGAGTGTCTATATGTCTCCTTACCTGATATCAGGTATTGAGAAATGTTTTTCTTTAACAGTCGAATAATCTTATACTTTTCTGGTGGACACAAACTGATTAAGCTTACTGAAATATTGTTTACTAAATTGTCCCTGGATTATATAATTTTAGAAACTCCCTGAATATTGTAAATATCCCAAAAGAAACTTGTAGCGCACTTGGAAACACATCTGCCAAGGACAATAATGACTCTCCTATAAGCAAATATGCAACTGAAACCACTTAATATGTCTGACAGATTTCCAATGATGTCATTGTATTTCTTCATTGGGTATGTTTTGTCACTGTTTACTGCCATCTATTGGATGTTAAGATGTAAGACATTGTTGAGCCCAGTCGTCTGTTTAAGCCCAACAGTCATGTTACAATATTAAAAAAAAAAAAAAAAAAAGAAAAGAAAAGAAAAAAGTGGATCATTCCCATGACTCAAATCTGCTCTAAAATTTAATGGGTTCTTCCTTGGATTAGTACACCCTTTCACTTCAGTTTAACCTCAATGACAGAGGTGAAATGGTTGTAAAGCGATATAATCGAAGGGGTCAGAGCAAAAAGGAGAAGTCACATTTTGAGTACAAAAATGTTTGTTGTCAAGTAACAGTAGAACTGAAGTGTTTTTCATCAACCAGTTAAAAAACTTAATTCTCATGTGAATCTAGTGTGAAATGAACATCAGATTTGCTAATTTGCTCCATTTCACATGTACAAAGTGAATTAGCCTTTGTTTTGTATTCAGCCCTTTTATTATTACATTATTTCATAATTACCCACAATAAGTTCCCCTTCTTATAACTACCATTAAATTAATTTAAAAAAATTTATATTTTAAATGGCTATGGATAGTCATCTATAAACGTTATCTGCTCCTCTTCAGGCAGTTCTCTCAAAGAAAAAAAAACAACCACAATGAAATATTTCCACATTTCCTATCATTTTAAAGATAGGGTCTCCACCAAGATGTTAAAGACATGGCAACACACACACACACACACACACACACACACACACACACACACACACACACACACACATCACTAAGTTTGTTTGTCTTTCTCCCAGGTTACTCTGGTTGTTTGTGTTGCATGTAGCACTATGCAATATGCACATGTTATGATAGAAATTAAAACACACTCCTATATAGACTGCCCTCCATAATTATTGGCACCCCTGGTTAAGATGTGTTTGTTTGTCTCCCCCCCTTCTAAACAATAAGGGACCACATGGAAAAAAGAGAAAAAGTCAGCTTTAATTCATGTGCAATTATTCAGTTGAGAACCCCCCCACACACACACACACATTAAGAAATAATTATTTTATATCAAATCATGTTCCTAGACACTCTGGTCAGCTTTGTAAACTACTGTAGAAAGGACAGAAATAAGTCAATTACATTTATTACCTAGGAATTGTGAGGCATTCCAATAATTGTGAAACAGGTGATTTTATGAAAAATAATTATTTCTTTGTCAGGGATATTTATATACCAAATGTTGAAATGAAATTATTAATAAACGTGTAAAAAATTCATAAGTGACATCAAGTCCTCACATCGGACCAAGTGCCAGTTAGTGTCCCAAGCCTTTTCTCAATTCTGTGCACTTGAAAAGGCATTTCATTGAAGAAAATCAGCCTTAATGTGAAATTTTCAAACTGGTGCAGAATAAATTAATTCAGACATTTTTAAAGAATTAGTGTAAAGAATTAGTACATTGCTGCAGCCTCCTTTGTGCATCTACATTTACAGCATTTGGCAGACACTCTTATCCAGAGCAACTTACAATTATCATTTTTATACAACTGAATTATTGAGAGTTTAGGGCCTTGCTCAAGGGCCCAACAATGAGGATCGAACCACTGACCTTCGGATCAGTAAACCTAACCACTATGCCACCTCTGCACCCGTGTGCAACTGCACAGGTTCTCCATTAAATAATATTGATAGCCAGAGTTGCACGTGCAGAAGCTGGCAGAATCTACACACTGGAATGCAGAATCAATTAGGAAACAACTTTTAAAACAGGATTTAAAAAACTTTAAGTAACTTATTGAAAGTAAGTTCTGTTAAAAAAATTACACAAATTAGATATGAAAATCCATGAAAAATATGGGTTGGGAGACAAAAGACACTCATTCATTGCTAACCACTACACTCCTGTACGAACTTATTTATTTATATTTCATATTTTCCAGATACATATTTAATACATTGTGAGACAGTAGCATCAGGGAAGGTTTTCTCTTTCACTTGGTGCAGTGCTTTCTATCATATGGTTTTTGTCACACTGAGGAAAGCAGCAGATAACTGTATTCTCAGGGCTGTGAATAACTGGGCTGTGTACTACCTTACTAAATAATTTGTCAGCATTTCAGTGGTATTATTATTATTTGGGGATGCCAGTTAGCGCACATTGTGGCATGCAGTCCTGAATCTTGTACAAAAATATGTTGACGTTGCAGTGTTGGCACTTACAGCAGTGAGATTACTCCATGCGGTGTAGAAGCCACATTATAAGATATTCCTTCACAAGTTGCTCATAATGGCATGTTTCAAGTAGAGAGAGGGTGAATTTTTAAATTCTAACATTCTGAAAATATAATACTTTAAAAGCTTTTAATAGCACCATTTTAATCCAGGATTTTTACACCACAATGACATGTATGCATTTCAAAGAACACTTGTACAAAAATAATTTAAAACCAAAATAGTTCTTTTTAAACTACATAATGTACTATACCTTGTTTTTAAAGAGTACCTGTGGTTAATTTGTATTACTAGCTCTTTAATACAATCACGTATGACATCAGCGATTCCATCAGGCAATGTTAGTTCTTGCTTCTTGTCAAATACATGTGACTGGTGCCACACTATTATTACTACTAGGTATGCACAGCAACATATCTCCTTCTTCATTGGCTATTTCTGCCTTGGTAGTGACACAAAGTCATTGTTTTGTCCTACTGGTTGGCCTGCATGCAGTACACACCAGTCTAAGATAACACATTATCAGCCAGTGCTGAGCTGTGTTGCCAGGAAAATGGCAGAATGTAAAGCATATGGCTGAACAGACAATAAACACAGAATTCACGGAAAACATTACATAACGTTGGCACAGGCCATACTCTAAAAACACTTCCTTTCATATGCAGTTCAGTGGTCTGCGAAGACCACTTCCACCCGACCTGTTATTGGCATGAAGTACTCGGCACAAAGACCACGCTGTAATGTTTAAAACCAGATGCTGTTCTTATGGAATTCCTTCATAACAAGTCAAAGAATGACAAAGGATGAGACCAACCCGTCACCAAAAAGAATCAGAGAAAACCTTTACCATGCAGGAGTAGGCAGTGGTGACCTAGTGTGACAGTGGCGGCCTGGTGGTATAGGTGCTGGATCACTGATCCTAAGGTTGGGGGTTCAAGCCCCACTCACCACAGGTTGTCACTTCCACCCAGTGCAGCTATCAAAGGTCGGCCATGTCTCTCACTGTCTATGGTGGGAGGTTCATATAAACGAACCATTGCTGACTTTCGACAAGAGTAGCTGCAAATCCGTCAGCATGTTTCCGCCCTGCGATGGCCTGGTGAGTTGTCCAGGATGTACTCTGCCCTCGTCCAGAGTCGGCTGGGATGGGTGCCAGCGACCCTAATTAGGATTAAGCGGTTACAAAAAATTAACTGAATTGATGCGGGCATGGTCTTAACCACAAGTGTGCCTCTGTTCACCCAGCAGTATAAATGGGTACCAGTAAAAAATATACTGGGAAGGTAACCTGCGATGGACTAGCGTCCCATCCAGGAGGAGTTGTACTCCTAGTCGCTTCACAATACAGAATCCGGGGAGAAGCATTGGTCCGATAGTGGTCCGATGAGCCACTAGGCTGGGGTGTAAAAAGCTCAACGGACTTTACCTTACCTTTAAGCTCACTGCCTGTTTACTTGACCTGAACAACCCAGCCCAGCAAGATTGCATCCCTTCTGGGAAAAATAGTTGTTTCTCATTGCTTCCGCCTTTTTATTACATCACTCAGAAGTTATACTGTAAGGATGGTCTTTAATGTGTGCATGTTAAAGACATTAAGTAGCAAGGTGGTTCAGGGGTTAGAACATCAACCTCACAATAAGAATGTTTTGGGTTTGAACCTTGTCTTGGACTGCGGTCAATCTTTGTTGAGCTGGCATGTTTCCCCTGTGCTTCCGTGGGTTTCTTTCTGGTACTGCAATTTCCAAAGACATGCCATTATGGAATTAGCTGGAAAGTCTAAATTTCCCATTGGTGTGAATGTTAGTGTGAATAATTGCTTGTTTTCCTGACCTGAAATTGTCTGCCAACCTGAGAGATAAGACCCCTGACGGATAAGATGGATGGAGAGATGGATGCTCAATGTTTTGTTCCGAATGGTTTTAAACACTTCTCACTAACCCAAAGGAAAGATATTACACTTTAATGATACTTATATTTGGGTTTGTAAATGTACCTCACCTCCACACAAACACATATTTGTGCCCACAGACAGCTCGCTGTACCAGTTTTAAACAGGATGCTAATTTGTGGACCATTCAGATCTTACACATATTTTACTATTCTAGACCTTTCGGCCTCTTTCATGATCAAAATGTAGAATTCATTGCTTTCATGGAAAGCCAAACACATAAACAGCCAAGCACTGAGTGAGCTTTAAAGAATCTTTCCATCAGCCAACAGAACTAACACCCAGTCAGACAGCTGATGAAGAAATGGACCACTTCTTTCACAAGAAGCCATCTGTGTCATGTGTTTGCGAGTGTTTATTGGCTTTTTTTAATTCTGTTTGCTGAGTTTTGAACACTTGATGAACAAGTTGTGATGGCCGTGCCCATAGCCACATGAAAGTTTGTAGCATTGACAGACGTCCAGACATTATCACGTTTAGTTATTTTGAGTTGCAGTTATTTAGATTATATACAACAGTTTATGTTACAGAATTGGCTTATTAGCATTCTGATAGTACATTGTTTCTGAATGGAGCATTCACATCTAGTTTGCATTGTTTTGTCATTTTGCTATTAATTTATTTTTTCCTTCTTTTGAGTTACCAGGCTGCTGTGTGGCATTTCCTGAGTGGACAGACAAGATGGAGCTGAGGGCGGAGCATGGTTTTATGCTGAAGTTCAACTAATGGAATAGACCAAGGGTTCCTATATCATGGGGGGTGGGTGAGGTGGGATTATGGTAATTGTGTATGTAGCGTTCCCCCTTGGGTGTTAAATATGATTTGATCTACCACTATATATGTTGCCCCAATGTGTCATTTCATGAGGGCTATCAGTTGAGTTGGTGTTTTGTTTTGTTAGTTTTATTTTCAGTAAAGTTATAGTTTGTTGATTTTTTAAGGGCTCTATAATTTTGATTTTATTCCACGTTATTTTTTGTGTAAAATAAATACAGTTGGCCCTCTACTTATGAAAACCTCTGAATAAAAAAATCCAGGTTACACAAAACATTTTCCTAAATTTTCGTCCTCTGTATACGAAACAACCTCTTCTTACGAAAAGTGCTAAACGCGCCATTCAAAAATTCAAACGCACCATTCAAACATTAAAATGCACCATTCAAACATTCAAACAATGTGCAAGTTGCTCTCTCATTGGCTGTCTCCCAACATCCCGCCCCGCTGGCCTCCCATTGGCCAGGAGGGAGCTGAACTGTACCCATTCCTGTACCTATAATTCCTGTTTGTCACACGCATGAAGGAGAGTTGAACAGGACTGTTGGCTCGTGAGTTTTTTGAGAGTGATCATTGCAGCATTATATTTCGTTATCCATCATGGACCCTGGGGGGCAGTGGTGGTCTAGTGGTATAGGGCGCTGGATCGCTGATCCAAAGGTTGGGGGTTCGAGTTCCACTCTCCACAGAGTTGTCACTGACCCCCCCAGTGCGGCTAACTGGGTTATCAAAGGCAGGCCATGTCTCTCACTGTCTATGGTGAGAGGCATGTAAAAGAACCATTGCTGACATTCGTAAAGAGTAGGCTGCAAAGTCGTCAGCATGTTTCTGTCCATTGCTAAAAGGGTTGTGACAGGAAGGGCATCCGATGTAAAAACCTCTGCCAAATCAAACGTGCGAATCAGATGATTCGCTGTGGCGACTCCCGAGTAAAAGGGAAAAAGCCGAAAGGAAGACAGACATCCATCATGGACCCCAAGGAAATAATTCCTGGTGACATCGAAAAGAAGAAGCAGGCTCCATTATCAATCGAAGTGTAGCAGGAGATAATAAAAAAATACGAAAGTGGGATGCGGTTGAGTGAAATCACATAGGAGTATGGACGAAACCCCTCTACAATCGAGACAATATTGAAACAGAAGGAGACTTTAAAAGCGGAGATACAGTGACAGAAGCAATTATTTTGGAAAAAGCGACCGCCATATTTAAGGACCTCGTGAAGGAGGGTGGGGGTTCTTCAGACCAGCAACCCTCGGACTTTAAAGCGTCGCATGGGTAGTTCGAGAGATTTAAAAAAAAGGTAAATCATTTTCTTTTACTTTTAACACATATTTCATACAAAATTGGTATACGTTTATCATTTTTAAAGGGTTTATGGGGTAGTCTTGGTAGCCTTGGAATGAATCACGCGTTTTACATGTAAAATGCACCTCTACTTACGAAAACTCCAGATTACGAAAAAGGCACTGGAACGGATTAATTTCGTAAGTAGAGTGCAGACTGTAAATTGTTTTTCAAGCTTTAAATCTGTGTTTTGGCTTCTTGGCTGTCAATGTTAAAAGCAGTGAGATGCAAAATTGCACAAAGAAGAACTTAAAATAAATTAATAAAATAAAAAATAGAATAGTAAAAATAATTTAAAAATAGATAAATAGATAAACTAAAATAAAACATTAATAAATCAATAAATAAGCAGAGCAAGTAGGCAGTAAGAAATGAAGGTTGCCAGATGAAATAAAAAAAGAAGATATTTAATGGTATTGGGTGGACAAGGCTTCCACTTAATGGTCAAGGGGCTGCAGGTAATTGAATCTTTTGTTTAATGTAATCTAGGAAGGGATTCCAAGAAAGTATGTCTCGTACCCAATATGTAAAGGTGGGTGAGTACATGTCCTTCTGTCTGAACAATATTAAACCCTGGCAAGCAGGGTGGCGAAGATGATGTAGTTGGCCTCTGCTTTTGATTGGACAAGTGAGCCTGTAGGAGCACCAGAAATGGACATGAGTGGGTATTTGGCAATCAATTCTTTTATGCAGTCAGAAAAAGTTTTAAACATAAGAAGCCAATAGTTTGCAAATTCTGTACACGACCAAAGCATTTGAGCGTGAGTGGCTGGGGAAAAGTTGCAGCCATTACAAGTATGGCTCATATCCGGGAAGAACTTCAACATCTTTTGTTTTGTTCAATGGGTGCGACGAACAATTTTGCACTCCATTAGACCGTGCTTAGCACAGATGGATGAAGTGTGAACTCTCTCCAAGATGGACTGGCAGAGGTCATAAAAAATATTGTCGCCAAGATTGAATTCCCAGTCTGTCCTAAGACAGAGAGGAGGAGCGCTGCAATTGTATAAAATTACACCTTTGAAATTTAGTGGTTGTTCTAAAAAGGCATCACGAGGAGGCATAGAAGGAAACTGAGGCAGGGTTCTGCACAGAAATCTGCAGACTTGTGGCTATCGAAAAAAAATTGCTTGACAAATTGAATTTAGTGCAGATTCGCTCAAATGAGGAACGACATCATCTGAGTAGCATTCAAAAATGTTTTTATATGAAAATTCTGCCAGATTATGAATGGTTTATCAAGGATGGTTTATCAAGAATGGTTGGAATGAATGAAGGAATTTAGTGAGCAAGATAACAATCCAAAATGATGACATAATTGAGACCAAATCCTCATGTTTAATTTCACAAGTTTATTTGCAGTAAGTTCTACCAGGGATGTAGACACACAAGAGTAAACTAAAGCTGGCAAAGAGGAGCGCTGACATGACAAGGATTCAAGAATGTACCAAGATGGGGCATCAGCACCAGGGTCTTCATATAGCCAATGAACAATTGGACAGATATTGGCAGCCAAACAGTAAACTAAAAAAATTGGTGCAGCCATGCCTCCAAGATCTTTTGGATGCTGCAAAATAGTTTTTGTAATTAGGGGGCTTTGTCGTTCCAAATGAAACAGGACATAAGGGTATCACGCCTGCATGAAAGTGATTTAGGGATTTATACTTCAATGAACTGAAGTAAGTAGGTAAATTTGGGGAGAATATTCATTTGCACAGAATTGATACAACCGGCATTAGAGGGAGGTAAAGACATCCAACGTTTGATATTGAGCTCTGTCTGAACTATTTAAAGGAAGAAAGTTAGTTGAGAGAGGCTTAGAAAATTTATCTGTAAAACAGACGCCCAAGTACACAGACTTATTTATCACCCTGAACAGAAGAAAGGTTAATGAAAATTACGGAGCAACACCATTAATAGGTGGGGCCAGTGGCGTAGTGGTTAGGGTGCTGGATGATCTGAAGGCTGTGTGTTTAAATCCCAGTGAAACCCTCACTGTGCCAAGACCCCTGGGCAAGGTCTTAACCACAAAGGTGCTTCTGTTCACCCAGCAGTGTAAATGGGTACGTAATCTCTGATGGACTAGTGCCCCATCCAGGAGGAGTTAAACTCCTGGTCACTTCACGCTACAGAAACCAGGGATAAGCACTGGCCTGATGAGCCACTAGGCTTGCGTGTAAAAAGCCCAGCAGACTTTACCTTTACTACTTTTACCATTAACAGGAAACAGCTCACTTTTCTGTAAATTTAGTTTGTAGCCTGAGAACTCATGCAACTGGTAATGAATTGGCAGAGTCAGAACAGAAGGTCATCCATGTAAAGTGAAATCTTCTGTTCTTGCCCCTCCTTTATAATACCTGCAATCTGCATGTTAGGTTTAAGTGTGAGGGGTATGGGTTCGATGGCTGTGCTAAGAGTATGGGTAATAGGGGCAGCCCTGTCTTGTACCACGGTCCACTTGGAAATGTCTGGAAGAAATGTTGTGAGTGGGAACTGAAGCCATTGAAAACGTATACAGAAGCCTGACCAAGGACGCAAACTTGTCACTCAATCCAAATCTGTCGAGAATGCAAAATAGGAACCTCCGTTCCACCCTGTCAAAATGTTTTCAGCATCACGAGTAGCTAATATTCAAGGGGTGGAGTAGTCTAGCGTGTTGTAGAATAGATAATATTGAATAGCCGCCTCACGTTGAAAAAAGAAAACCTGTTCTTAATAAAGCCTGTCTGGTCAGCGGATGTTATCTTGGTGAGAACCCTCTCAAGTCGACGGGGTGAGAAGTTTTGCAAGCATTTTTATATCTGTGTTCAACATGGAAATTTTGCGGTAGGATTCGCAGCAGTGAGGGTCTTTATTCTTTTTGAGATAAAGTGAAATATAGGCTTCATATGGTGCCCTGAGTAGCATGCCTGATACAAGAGAATCATTATACATATTCAGTAGATGGGGTGAGAGCTTAGAACTTTGAAAAAATTCAACAGAAAAGCCATCTGATCCAGGACCTTTACCACTCTGCATTACACTCATTTAACCTAAATGGAAAGTCAAGGGCTTTAGCTGCGTCAGCAGCCACTTTTGGTAAAGGAAGATTTAAAAAAAAAATCTTGATCAGGTCTTCATGGCAGGGATTTTAATCTGCATAATATAATGACACATAAAACTTTGAAGTTCAAGGGTGTCACGATTTAAACCACTGCTCGTGCCAATATCTGTGATGAAACGTGAAGCAGATGACTGCCTACGTTTGTTATATCCCCATTTCACCGGCACGTGGCAGACTCTTGGAAGCAAAAATGTCGTCATCCTCCAACGTTCCTCAGTCGTTCCATCATCTTCCGTATCCTTCCTAATGATTTCGAATGTATTTCTTTGTTTCCTGCAGGCCAAAATCTTACGTGAACATGCTTTTGAACTACCAAACCAGAACCCTTCAATGTCTCGACTACGCCTAGAAATTCTGTCCATAAAAATTATGAACAAAATCAGTGACAAAGGACAGCCTTGGCGGACTCCAACTCCCACCGGAAACGAATTCGACCTGTTATTGCCAATACAGACCAAACTCTGGCTCCGGTGATACAGTGACCGAATGGCCCATAGCAACGGGTCTGGAACGCCGTACTCTCAGAGCACGCCCCACAAGATTGTTTGAGGGACACGGTCGAAAGCCTTCTCCAAATCCACAAAGCACATGTGGACAGATTGGGCAAACTCCCATGCCCCCTCTAGAATCCTGTGGAGCATATAGAGTTGGTCAAGAGTGCTACAGCCAAGACGAAAACTACATTGTTCCTCCTGGATCCGAAGTTCGACTATTGGTCGGATCCTCCTCTCTAGTACCCCTGCATAGACTTTCACAGGTAGGCTGAGGAGTGTGATTCCCCGATAATTGGAACACACCCTTCGGTCCCCCTTCTTAAAAATCGGGACCACCACCCCAGTTTGCCAATCCAGAGGTACAGCCCCCGATGACCACGTGATGTTGCAGAGACGTGTCAACCAACACAGTCCTACAGCATCCAGAGTCCTGAGATATTCCGAGCGGATCTTGTCCAACCCCAGAGCTCGACCACCGGGGAGTTTTTTGACAACCTCAGTGACCTCCACTCCAGTGATGGGCGCACCCCCACCCAAACCCCCAGGGTCTTCCTCTTCCACGGAGGGCATGTTGGTGGAATTGAGGAGGTCCTCAAAGTATTCCCTCCACCTCTCGATGACATCCCCAGTCGAGGTAAGAAGCTCCCCACCTCCACTGTAAACAGTGCTTGTGGAGAACTGTTTCCCCCTCCTGAGGCGTTGGATGGCCGTCCAGAACCTTTTTGAGGCCAACCGATAATCACTCTCCAGGCCACCCTCACCGAACTCCTCCCAAGCCCGAGATTTTGCATCTGCGACAGCCTCGGCTGCAGCAAGTTTGGCCTGCCGGTACCTGTTTGCTGCCTCGGGAGTCCCACAGGCTAATAAAACCAGATAGGCTTCCTTCTTCAGCTGGACAGCCCCCTTTATCGCAGGTGTTCACCACCGGGTTCGAGGGTTACCACCACGACAAGCATCGACGACCTTACGGCTACAGCTATGGGCTGCCACCTAAGCAATGGAGGCACGAAACATGGTCCATTCGGATTCCATGTCCCCTGCCTCTTCCGGGACGTGGTTGTGGCTCTGCCAGAGGTAGGAGTTAAAGGCCTCTCGACAGGGGACTCCGCCAAATGTTCCCAGCAGACCCTGATTACACACTTGGGCCTGCCAGATCTGGAAGGCAGCCTCTCCCACCATCGAAGCCAACTCACCACCAGGTAGTGATCAGTAAACATCTCAGCTCCTCTCTTCACCCGAGTGTCCAGAACATCTGGCCGCAAGTCCGATGACACGACTACAAAGTCAATCATCGAATTGCGACCTTGGGTGTCCTCGTGTCAAGTGCACTTATGGGCACACTTATGTTCAAACATGGTGTTCGTGATAGACAAACTGTGATGATCACTGAAGTCCAACAACAAAACACCATTCGGGTTCAGACTGGAGAGGCCATACCTACCGATCACACCTTTCCAAGTCACACTATCGTTGCCCACATGGGTGTTGAAGTCTCCCAAGACAATGAGTGAGTCTTCCGAGGGAGCGTTCTCCAACACCCCACCCCCCAAGACTCCAAAAAGGGTGGGTACTCTGAACTGTCATTTGGTGCATTATGCCCCTGACAACATAGCTCCTAGGATCATTAGGTCACGTAAACCCCTCCACCATGATAAGGTGGCGATTCAGGGAGGGGTATAAACATATTGTGAATTATAAACATATTGTAAATTACAAACATATTTTAAATTTTAAATTTATTGTACATTCTAAACATATTACAAATGCTAAACATATAGTACTTTATAAACATCTTGTAAATTATAAACATATGTAAAATTTTAAATTTATTACAAATTATAAACATGTTGTAAATTATAAACATGTTGTAAATTATAAACATATTGACATATTGATATTAAAAATGTAAAAAGACTTCAATACAAACAAGAGTCAATAACAACACACAATTATCTCAACAACAACAGAAACCAGCATATAATATGGTAGTTCAATTAAAGAATGAACTTCCTTGGTCGAATCCATGTATTTATTGGCCGAATCAGGAGCAAATCCTTTGATCTTTGCCGATTTTTCCACGTTGAAATGTGGTTACGCCGGGTATTCCTAAGTCATTCCTCAGTCATTCCTCTGTCAATCTGTGCTGGACGTAAACGTTCCGCTTTCATTCTGCGTGTTTCGTAATCATTCCGTAAGTCTTCCTTCTAAAATGGAGTAGTTCCATGGTCGTTCCTCGAGTGTTCCGTGCTTTCCTTGAACGTTCCATGAATTATCCGAAGGTCTTCCTTTGCAATCAGCACTGTTTCCGAAGGTAATCCATGCGCTTTTACGCATGTATTCCAACATTTTACCGCGGTCTTTCCATGTCTGTTCCGCGCATTCTGTGAACGTTCCAAGAGTGCTCCGAAGGTACAATTTTCGATAGGTTTTTGACCCATTTTCCGTGTAAAAATGCCGAAGCTACTGCGTAGAGTGCCTTTCTGCCACAATCATTGCATTCCGTGCTCCAGTGAAGTGGGGGCATTATTAGATAGAAGAGTGTATGTTGGCTTCATGAGTAAAAATCAGTTTGTAATGCAGGCTCGCATAGTTATGATCACATTGGTGTCGGTGTTTGTTTAAATTAGGGCCAAAACAGAACATAGTGGAACAGACAACTGTGAGTGAGTCAGAAAGACAAGAAAGACGCTTCAGTATTATACGTTCCATCTCATTACTGCTCTTGACAGGCCAGCAGAACTGATAGCAAAAAAAATGCTCCAGAGTTATAGCTAGCTACTGAAGTGAAAGAACTTTCTTCATATAAAGAGGCCTTGAACTCTACCAAAGTGCCTCAGTATCAATCCACAGTTTGGCTAATAGTCTGTTATTAGACCGCCCTTCCTGGTGTGGTGAAAAACAGACAGCATCTCGAACAGGATCTTAAAGCTCTCTTTATGATTTACTTTTAGAAATGACTGGTTGATTTTGTAAACATGACAACATGGCTAGATATATCACATGATGCCCTATTTATCTAAATATGCACTGAGTCAACGGCAGTTTGTACTAAAACCCAAAACAGAGTAACACCAAATTGGATGGAAAAGTTAAAACAAGGTGAGGCCAAGGATTTCTGAGAAAAAGAAACTGGCCTGTTACTGTTCTTTAGGCATTTAGAAAGTGTTAGACTGTTATGTATCTGAAAATGGTATACACGCGTGAAAATGCTATACACGGTTTTTTGCTGTTTAAAACAGTGCACAAAGATAAGAGTAGTATAAAAGCACAAAAATTATTTTTATTATTATTATTATTATTATTATTATTATTATTATTATTATTATTATTTATTAAAAAATATCATCAATGGATGTAATATTCTAATGAGGAGAAAGTAACTTCACATTTCGTCTCAGAAGTCAGAACCTTTAGCAAACAGTACTTCTTGTAGTTTTGCATAAATGTTCCTCAGAAATTGTTGAAATTGTTTACTATTAGGCGTAATATACTGGCATAGTGTTTAGCACATCCACCTCTCAGCAAGAAGGTCCCGGGTTCGATTCCCTCTGCTTGCGTGGGTTTCCTCTGGGTACTCCAGTTGCCTCCCACAGTCCAAAAACATACACAGTAGGTTAATTGGCTGTTCCAAAATTACCTCTAGGTATGAGTGTGAGTATGAATAGTTGTGTCAGTGTTGGCCCTGCGATGGCCTGGTGAGCTGTCCCGGGTGTACCCTGCTCTCGCCCAGAGTCAGCTGAGATGGGCACCAGACTCCCCGCAACCCTAATTAGAAGTAAATGGTTCGGAAAATGAATGAATGAAGGTTTACTATTGCTTCTTAAGTTCCATGATGTTTGAAAATCTTCTTCCATGGACTGCAAATTCTAAGTCTCCCTTCAACCATTCAATGAAGTTTAATTTTGGACTTGGGGCCATTCCATTACTCCATTTCTTTTGTGTGAGCCATTTCGTGGTAGATTGCCTAATGTACTTAAGTGCTTTAGTGTGACCAAAGCCTTTGATTTTTCTAAGTAGTAACTGGATGGTGTGATGCAGCTTCTACTTCCCCATTATTGCTTCTGCAATGCTCACTGGTTGTCTGATCTCAGATGTAATTTATACCATATTTCTTAGTAATGAAATTGTATTACCTTAGATTGCAGCTTAAAGTCTTAATTCTATCTCCTTTTCCACCAACCAATGACTATCTGAAATAACAGTTTAACTAATATGTTTGTGGGATGTTCATGAAAAAAAATATAGTATGCACATAAAACAGCTGCCCATTGCATACTGTTAGAAAAGAAGTACATGACTCAGTACTCAGTTGTTTTTTTTTCATAGATGGACCAGCTAACAACACACACCTTTCCTCAGTCTGTGCTTTGCTTTCAATGTAATTATTTCTAATGAGCAGCTTTCTCATTATTATAAACAAAACAAGTCACAAATCATTAGCTTTATATGTGCACTCACCGGTTATAATAAAATGGTCACTGGAAATGCAGATCATTACATCCAAATCTTCTCTGGAGATGTTGCTGAACCATTTAGATTGCCTGTAGAGTTCATTAGAATGATCAACTTGGCTTTTATTAATTGCTGGGATACAGAAAATTAACGCTTGTCTCTTTCCTGCAACCGATGGAGCATCCAAATGTGGTATATTTACTCGGAGTTCTACATTCACAGCCTCCACAGGGCAACCAGAATGGTACCACAGCAATGCTTTCTCATCGGCTTCCGGTTTGTGATGCGTATTACAGAAGATCAAAGGCTAACGTTCTGGATTCGATTACTCACAAACTATGAATCCATCTTTTGCTATGATTCTCAAACCCCTTAGTTCCATTACTGGAATAGGACCACTACAGAACCACCACAAAGCAGACATTAATGGGCTGGTGAAACTGCAGCTCATCTGGTGTGGTGGTTTGACTCTTTTGGCACAAAGTATAGCTTAGGCTTTTAAGCACAAATTACCAGGATTATGGACCAATACTCCAACCAAAAATGTCCAACAAATGCTGGTACTGTGCTCAGAATAAAGCACATGAGGGTGAGTAAGGCATATTTTGGATGGAAAAAGTGAGCTATCCTTTCAAACTATACACCTCCATGGTGCAGTAATAAGGTGAAAGAAGGTAGATCACCTCTGTTTAGAACCGATAGGTCACGGATTCTTTTTAATGGCCTTATTCTTGAGTGTCATCGTTTACATCCTCTTGTTAACTTCCTTTTAGATGTATGGTATCAGGATTAGGAAATAAGAAGCCCCAGGAGTTCAAATGTTTGCCCCTTATAATCAGAAGTACTTGAAAACATGGAAAGTGGAACCAGCTTTGTGTGTGTGTGTGTGTGTGTGTGTGTGTGTGTGTGTGTGTGTGTGAGTGAGAGAGAGAGAGAGAGAGAGAGAGAGAGAGAGAGAGAGAGAGAGAGAGAGAGAGAGAGAGAGAAATTGCCATAATTTACTTCCCAGGTGTATGTGTGTAGTTACCCATAGGAGCCTTCTGAATGACTGAAGTAAATGCCTAGTCAGATATATGTAGCCTTAGTCAACAGTCTATATAGTGTCTCCAAAACACTAATTTCACAAATAGTGAATTAAAAAAAAAGAAAAAAAACTCTTCTGTGGTTTTTACTCAGTAACATCCTCCATGACCAGAACAGGAAGGAAAAACTGTATTCAGAATCGATGACCTTTGGTTCACTGATTTCTTTCAACACTGTTTAGCAAGGTTTGACCTTTGACCTGTACTGAGGCTAACTAGGTGCCCCTGTTGGGAAGTTATGTTAGGGGAGAGTTTACTGCATCCTATATAGGCTTGTTATTCCCATCATACAAAATTTTTTGACTGGCAACCGGTGTGTGTGCTTCAGTGTGTGCACAGCACACAAAGCAGTCTGTGTTGGCAGAGTCTATGTAAATAAATGCAAGTTCCAGTTTAAATAAAATGAGACATATACAAGACTGGTGATAAAGTGCAATTCAAATAATGTAGTGGCACAGTACAAAGTTAAACAGGCAACAGTTTTATAAATGCATTAAGGAGTTTTCGGAGGAGGGTGGGATCTAGATTACTATTTGTGTTTAGAGTGATTTTGCTATGCCAGCGCCCCCCCCCCCACACCACCACCACACACACACACACACACACACACACACACACACACACATACACACATACACACACACACACACACACACACACACACACACACACACACACACACACACACACACACACACCACCAGCCCAAGCATTAGCCTCTTGAGACCCACTTTCCTCGTATGAGAACATATTTTTTTCCAAGTACACTGTGAGTATGAGAGCAGTTGACCAAGCTGATCAAGTTTAATAGTTATCAGGTTGTTAGGAAAATGTATTACACCATAGTACATATGAGAGCTCCAAGATCTACAAGGATATAAATATAATCTAATATTCTTGATTCATCATATATTTTCACAGTTTTTAGTTATTTAAAACTCTTTCTAGGAAACTGGAACATTTAAAAATTATTAAACATTATTTTAGGCTGCTAATTTCGATAGTAATTCTTTGTGACAGGTTTATACTTATAACTGACAGGTGTTCTCAAGTCTATGAACCTAAAGGGAGTCTCATGTTATTTACCTTTTAATTTTCAGGTTTATACCTGATATAATAATATAGACACTCCCCACTTTACGTTCATTTGTTTTATGTATTTTTCAATTTTAAGTTTAAAAAAAAAAAAAAAAAAAAGTCAAATTATGAGTTTAGCGTGCTCGCTGTAGTACGAGACGTACCTACGTAGTACGCTGACGTAATACGCTACTTCTGCATGACGCTGCGACCATTGTTTACAAACGACAGACTGAACGTGCCCCTCCTTCTTTCCAGTTCACCGCGTGTTACCCTTGTGTTAAGACGTCGTCTCTGTGATCTTTGTGTTTACACTGTTTTGCAGACTTTTGTAACCCTAAGCAAATATGGTTGGTCAGAAGCGTAAGCCTACTAGTAAGGGGCAGTGGTGGTCTAGTATTATAGGGCGCTGGATCGCTGATCCAAAGGTTGGGGGTTCAAGTCCCACTCTCCATAAGGTTGTCACTGTCCCCCCCCAGTGCAGCTAACTGGGTTATCAAAGGCGGGCCATGTCTCTCACTGTCTATGGTGAGAGGCATGTAAAAGAACCATTGCTGACTTTCGTAAAGAGTAGGCTGCAAAGTCGTCAGCGTGTTTCTGTCTCCGACGTAAAACCCTCTGCCAAATCAAACGTGCGAATCAAATGATTCGCTGTGGCGACTCCCGAGTAAAAGGGAAAAAAGCCGAAAGGAAGACAGACAGACAGAAGCGTAAGCCTACTAGTGGGAATCAGAAAAAGCGGCAAGCCATCTCGTTAGAAACGAAGATGGCTATTATCAAGAAAATCGAAGCTGGTGAAAAACATGTGAATGTTGCACGTTTCTTCCAGATGGCTCCGTCGACCATCGGAACCATTTACAAGCAGAAAGATCTCATCATAGAGAATGTTAAAGGTTATATTTGATGCTGTGTTTGATATTTGATGAGTGAATTTGATTAAAATTTATCTATTTGAAATTATTTTGCTTGAATTTAATTTATTTGAAATTTAATGTTTATATTATTTGATATATTTGATATTATTTTACAACGTTATGTTTATAATAATTGATTTAGGGGTGTTTTATGAGATACAGTAATGGTATTTATGGATGTATAGTACAGTATGAATGTCATATGTCACTGGAACATACAGGAACAACTTACGTTTTTTTCACCTTACGTTCAGCCGTCCGGAACCGAACTAAAACGTAAGTCGGTGAGAGTCTGTATAAGACATGTGTCACTCAGAAGAGGGTGGCTTCGGGTATTTTCCCTATCACTATATAGGGAACCTATATAGTCGTCTGTAGTATATAGTGTATAGTCGTCACCTATAGTCGTCTGTTACAATGCATATTATACTATATACCTGAAAATGAACCAAAGCAAGTTATATTTTATCATCCCAAATATGTCCAGCTATTCCTGTCGCTACTTTCAAGCTTTGACTGAAAGCTACTTCTTGTTTGAAATATCATACACAAGTGGCTATGATGCTATAGTTTTAGATAATGACAGGCGAGTCATCGTTCAATAACTTTCACACTGCAGACACAGAAAGTGTTCTAGTGCAAAAGTATAATTTTTACAATTTCAATAAAACATTATTTGAGTGGCAGCATCATGGGACATAGTTTTAACATGTCAACCTCACAGCAGGGGGACTCCCAGGCTTGGCAAGGATGTTCCATCAGTTCATTTTCTGTAACCGTTTAATCCTAATTAGGGTCGCGGAGAGGCTGGCACCCATCCCAGGCGACTCCAGGCAAGGGCAGAGTACACCCTGGACAACTCGCCAGGCCATCATAGGGCAGAAACATGCTGACGGCTATACAGCTACTCTTGTCGAAAGTCATCAATGGTTCTTTTACAGCCTCACACCATAGACAGTGAGAGACATGTCCAGCCTTTGATAACCCAGTTAGCTGCACTGTGGAGGGGAGGGAGGGGGGGAGTGACAACCTGTGGTGAGTGGGGCTTGAACCCCCAACCTTAGGATCAGTGATCCAGCACCTATACCTCTAGGCCACCACTTCCCGATTGGAACTGGTGTTATTTGTGAAATGTCACTGTATTTGCGTGGACTTACTCTTGGAATTCCAGTTTCTTTCCACAGGCCAAGGACATGCTGTTCCGAATATGCCCTAGGCGCGGGTGTCAATGATTGTGCGTGTTGACCCTGTGAAGGACTTCAGGGTTGGCTGAGAGAGACTCAGCCTCATACAACCCTAGTAGGCACATTTTGAGTGAATACAATTAAATCTGTGGTTTCTCTTCTCACAATTCTCCTCTTGCAATAGCTCTTACAGGTCACTCTTTTTTAATGCAAGTTTTTTTTTTAATGTTTTATTACTGATTTTCAGCTCAGAATTTAACTAGCACATTACGCAGGGTAATGGAAACTCAGCTAGTGATGCACACATGATACTGAAAAGTGTGACACAGCAACAATGCTGAGAATCTAAGATTGTGAATACTGTAAGAATGGTCTACAAACAATAAACATTTGATAACCTCATGACATAGCAGTGACATGGTCATAGGTGTGACACAAGTAAATCAGAAGAAACAGAAGTCACTGAAAGTCTGAACAATGATTATAGCTATAGCATTCAGCTTTACACCCATAAGGTGTACTTTTTAAACCTAATACACTGGCTCGTGTTGAAACTCTAACAATGGCGTATTTGCTCCAGCTCCATACACATTACAGTATCAGTATCAGTGTCACCGAGTCTCAGCAGAGCTCTGCTTGGTCAGCGGTGCTTAAGTGGTGGCCACTTTCTAATAATGTAGAGTTCAAGATGGATGACAGGTTGTACAGATCAGCCGTCAGTAAAGCAATACCGATATCTTTTTTTTAGGTTAGGTTGACCGGAGCACTTATAAATGCAATAAAATCTATTTTTTAAGTCCTTATAAGTAATCATTGACAAGTAGGTGATACAATTTATATTTCCCTCATGGTGCATTCTTCTTTGCCTTTCCACTCAGGCCTGTGTTTCGTAAAAAAAAAATATTTCTCGTCAAGATGGAGCTAAATGTGAAAGAACTGAGTGAAGAAATAAACATAATACAAAAGTACACAATATGAGGTTTTGTTCAGCCTGGCTGCACTCTCACCACACACACACACACACACACACACACACACACACACACACACACACACACACACACACACACACACACACACACACACACAGATAGCTTTCCCAGAAAAGAGCACAAAAGACATGCACTACAAGCTTTGTTGCTATTGGCGAGTAAAAGAAGTATCCTATTCCTCCTCTCTTCTCAAGTGAAATATCATATGCTGGCTCAATAAAGATATGCACAGTGGGCAGAAAATAAGAGAACACACATCTACGGAAATCAGTTAGGCATCAAAACATGCACTCTGAACAAATTGAGTGATATAATTTTAGTCAAAACCCATTTTATGCAAGAGACGAGTTGCACTACTGTCTCAGAACAAGACACTGCTGAGAAGAGAGAGAGAGAGAGAGAGAGAGAGAGAGAGAGAGAGAGAGAGAGAGAAAGAGAGAGAGAGAAAGCGAGAGGACGATGTTTGACTGTGCTCTGTCTTTAATCACTTAAAAATCAACCAGTGAGGGAAATCCTGTCTGTAGCTGAAACAGTGCAATCTGCTTGATTAAGGTGTAAAACAGGTTAATTCAATTGGGACATTTTTAAGAGACGAGAAAGAGTTGAGAAATGAGAGAAAGACTTGACCAGCATTCTGTAACTGGTCTCATCATCATCTGACCATGGCATCAGCACAGGCACATGGTTCTGTTTCCATCATGCCACAGTCTACAGGGGATCAACTGAGGGGCAGTCGCATGCTATTTTCCAACATAACATGCTCTCTCTCTCTCTCTCTCTCTCTCTCTCTCTCTCACTCACACACACACACACACACACACACACACACACACACAGGGCGATTCATACCTCAGTAGGATCTCACTCAGACTTTATTTCCTTATACAGCACTTCTACAAGTGTTCCAGATGTGTGTATGAAAAATTAAAATCTTAATAAAGGTATGCTTATTGAAATTGTATTTATCTGACCATTTGTCTGTATTTAATTGCTACATAATGATGGTGTTCTGCCCTGAAAAGGAAAGAGTTTACAGAGTATTTATATTCTTTCACTGTGATGTGAGCTACAGAAAAAAACAGCTGGTTCCAATTCCACACATAATCATATTCTCTCTTTTTCTTCTTAGTTTCTCTCCAGAGATATTTGCGCGAGTGCGCGCGCACACACACACACACACACACACACACACACACACACACACACACACTCACACACACACATATGTGCTGTAATAGGCAGACCTCTGATCACAGTTCCTTAGAAAAGACTCTCAACAGCTTCTTGAACCTTCCTCTCAGTGGCCGCTCAGGTTTCTCCCATGCATCGACCTTCTCATTTCACAGTGGATTGAGATCTGGTATTGAATAGAGTGGCTATAGTGGAGACTCACATTCTAGTGTTTAGCACTTTTAGGTTCTGACCCTTTAATTCTTAATTGTGCTCATAAATATGCCTCCAGTAATAAACTTGATTATAGGAGTCTTATCTATTTCAGAACAACCTGGTGCAGCAGATGTCTGGCAGGGTCTTATGTCAAGGGTGAACTTCAGTAGGAGTTTCTCAGGTTTGATCATACCAGACCAGATTATGATAGCCGTAGAGCACAGTTCTTAATCTGATAATGTTCAACATCGTGTGAGGTTGTTCGTCACAGTGTAATACAGTGCAAACATTTGTACAGGTACAGTACCGTGGAGAGCTAAATGTGTACCATATTAAACAGCTGACAGATTGGTGCCTAGAAATAATAATAATTTCTCAAGCACTCAATTAACCTAATTTACAGATTATCCAACTGTCAGAAGTTCTTAACTGAAGTAGTCCAGTAGTAATAATTAGCTTTCTGTTCAGGGGCAGTGGTGGTCTAGTGGTATAGGGCACTGGATCGCTGATCCAAAGGTTGGGGGTTCGAGTCCCACTCTGCACAAGGTTGTCACTGTCCCCCCTAGTGGAGCTAACTGGGTTATCAAAGGCCGGCCATGTCTCTCACTGTCTATGGTGTGAGGTTCATGTAAAAGAACCATTGCTGACTTTCGACAAGAGTAGGCTGCAAAGCCGTCAGTGTGTTTCTGCCCTGCGATGGCCTGGCGAGCTGTCCAGGGTGTACTCTGCTCTCGCTTGAAGTTGGCTGGGATGGGCGCCAGCCTCCCCGCGACCCAAATTAGGATTAAGCGGGTACATAAAATGAACTGAACTGAGCTGAACTGAGCATACTGAAGCTGACATGAAGCACATATCTGTGTGTCTTCCTTTCGGCTTTTTCCCTTTTACTCGGGAGTCGCCACAGCGAATCATCTGATTCGCACATTTTCATTTGGCAGAGGTTTTTACGTCGGATGCCCTTCCTGTCACAACCCTTTTAGCAAGGGACAGAAACACACTGAAGACTTTGCAGCTACTCTTTACGAAAGTCAGCAATGGTTCTTTTACATGCCTCTCACCATAGACAGTGACAGACATGGCCCGCCTTTGATAACCCAGTTAGCAGCACTGGGGGGGGGGGGGGTGACAACCCTGTGGAGAGTGGGACTCGAACCCCCAACCTTTGGATCAGCGATCCAGCGCCCTATACCACTAGACCACCACTGCCCCCGACATGAAGCACATATCTAGTATAGAAAATTGCATTCTAATATTGAAAATTTCACTTTTGTGTTCAACTATATTCAAATTTTGTTTGCACTATACAAATGTATTCAAAATTATTGTAAAAGAAAAATAATTGTATGAAGAAAAATGCAAAAAATTTAGCATTAACATTACGACTCACTCACTTATTCATTCATTTTCTAAACTGCTTAATTCTACATGGGTGGGGCCGGTGGTGTATTGGTTAGGGTGCTGTGCTCATGATTGGGAGGTTGTGAGTTTGACTCCCAGTGAGACCCTCACTGTGCTAAGACCCCTGGGCAAGGGCTCAACCACAAGTGTGCCTCTGTTCACCCAGCAGTATAAATGGGTACCAGTAAAAATATACTGGGAAGGTAATCTGCGATGGACTAGCGCCCCATCCAGGAGGAGATGAACTCCTAGTCGCTTCATGCTATGGAAACCGGGGATAAGCACCGGCCTGATGAGCAGCCATGCCTTGGGTGTAAAAAGCCCCCTTTTTAAATTCTACATGGTTCACAGGCAAGCTGGTGCCGATTTCAGCCGAAGAGGGGTGGGCTATACCCAGAACAGCTCGCCAGCCCATTACAGGGCAACACACACACAAACCCATTCACACACCCCCCCTTCCCCATGCCAATTTGGAACAATCAGTTAGCCTAAAGTGCATGTCTTTGGACCATGGGATGACTGTGAGGAGCACCCGGAGGACACCTATGCAACCATGGGGAGAACATGCAAATTTCACAAAAAAAAAAAAAAAAAACCCCACAAGCCTGGGAATTGAACCCAGAAGCCTTTTGCTGTGAGGCAGATATGCTAACCACTACACCACCCTGCTGACTAATCAGAAAGCAACAAAAAAATATGCATTTTTGGAAGTGTGGACCCTAATGAAAACTCTAAATACAACATCTTTCACGAGTTGTGCAGATCAGCTGGAAGATGGGCTTCTACCATGAACTAAAAATAGTCAGAGTCGACTTGAGAGAAGAATAAAAACACTGGACTAATAAGCAAGAAGTTTTCACTATGCCGTAATAAATGAATAAAATAAACATTTATTACAGTATGGGCTCTGTCTGCCACTTCACTGCACAGTGCTCAGCATGACAGCATCATTGCTGGTATTTCCATTAACCACACAGTGGTACACAGTACTTTTAATACTGTTCTGAGGACATTTATGTAAAGCTGTTTTGGGCAATGAGTGATTCAAACCTCTGTGTCTTCTCCAGCTGATCCCAAACACTTTCACTGGGGTTAAGTTCAGGGCTCTGTGGTGCCAGTTCATGTGTAAAAATGATTCACCATTTTCCCTGAACCACTCTTTCCTTATGCGAGCTCAAATTTTATGTTCATGCCATCAAGACAAGCTCCATTAAACGAATAAACAGGTCAGTCAATACATTCAAGTCATCAAATGACTTCATTTTATTTCTCCATAATAATGCACCAGCTGAACCAAGCTCAGATCATAACAGTGCATCCAGTTTTCTAAAGTGAGGATATAGGTATATTACATCATACTCTTCCTTTCCTACCTTCTGCTGTCCATCTTTCAAAAATTTCAACTTCACCAAGTGTTAACATGATCTCCAATAATGCTTAGCCAAGTTTTCTTCTGACCATGTTAAATTGACCTTGCACACACCTTCCTGATTTTAATAATGCATTGGATGCTTTGTAATTTCAGTAACCTTGGGTTTACAGTGGGACATGATATCTGGGATCTCCGTGATTTAAGAGAATCATGGTGAGTGTGTGTGGGAACTTGATGAATTCGTGATGATCTTGCAAAACTTGATTGATTTGTGATGATCTTTAGGAAATTTGACGGCAACAATTTGAACGTCTGTCTCTTTTTAAAATCACAGTAGGACTTAGCAGAACTGAACAGAGCATCATCAAAAATCATGGAGCTCCACTTTTTTTAATTTTATTTATGGATACTGTGTCCCAATGTAAACCCAGGATAAGCATCTGAACATTCTGAAACAGTGACATTTTATTCATGACTAAGGGATATGTATTAGATGGGTGACTTTATTTTGGCAAGGCAGTGTATACAGGAATCCTTCGCTACTTCACGCTTCAATTCATGTGGCTTCAGTGCATCGCGGTTTTTAAAAAATATTCATCGAAAAATTTAAAAATAAGGACATTAAGGAAGAATGGGGGGGGGGGGGGGGGGTCAGGAAAATGCCACAAAACAAGGCCAATCATGCAAAAAAAAAAAACAACCCAAAACCCCCCATCAAAACTACTTACATTTTTATGTGATACACGCATCTGCATCCGCGTGTGCATCTGTATGTGTGTATGTATTATATACATACATATATACATGTGTATGTAAATACATGTGTCATGTATTTATATTTTATTTACATCTTATGCAATATTTTTGAATGTTTAATTGTTACTATAAGCATTTATAGTGTTGAATATGTATTTATTGATATTATATACACATATGCATGTTCGTCAGTCAAAGGGGGTTGATCCTACTTCGCAGAATTTGGCAGTCGCGGGAAGATCTTGGTTCCAATTAACCGCAAAAAAGTAAGGGATCCCTGTATTTGCTAGTTAGTTACCATCATGGTAGGAGTTGAGCTGCATCACCTCTGCTGAGAGAGTGTTTTTCCTGCTTGTGAACATATCTTTTATTTATACTATATTTGCTTCTATAAAGGTATTTATATAGCGTGTGCTGTATATATCAGGCAGCATCAGGTTTGGATTATGTAAGTGCCATCCTTTCCATTACAGCATTATCACCACCAGCAATGTCCTGACTAGTCACCGTATATTTATCCAATGCTCCCGATTCCTACTGTAGCTGAGGCATAGACGTCGTTGTTAGTATTATTTTGTCACATCAGGGAATATTTTATTTTGACTTCACTCTTTTACACTCATTTCTACACAACACCATTACAGCATATCAAATTAAATAAACAGTGAATGGGATATTAAATGGTTTGGATTGATTTCGGCCCAGATTTAAACTATGAATTGTACTTTTGATTTTGGCCTGTATGAATGCAGTGGACGTAATACATCAGCTGACACTGTGCAGAGTGTGCAGAGATTGAAAAACCTCACATCAGCTGTGTACTCTTTAAATGTCATGTCCTCAAAGAAGATCCATGTGTATGCATAAGCTTAATACTATTGAAATTATTTAGTTATTTATAACTTGGCAGGCGGCGTGAAGATAACAATGGCAATGCAACTTGCATGTTAACTATTTTCTCCAGTGTTAATAACACAATAACAATGTGGTTTTGTACACAGGTTCTGTGTTTTTTTGTTTTGTTTTGTTTTTCATTTTTTAGCAGCATTTCTTCACACTTTCACTGGAGATGGAGCCCACATTTTATTTACCTTTTATGAGGAAGCAGAGTGGGATTATGCAACCAGTGTAATTACCACACTGCTTTGAAGTATGGGTGTGGAGATGGTGGGGGATTGCCTCAAACTAATAGTGCTTTTTCCCCCCTGACACTCAGGAAATTTGTGATGGTGGTGTTTAGGGTGGCTGCCCTCAGGCCACTGTAAAGATTTTTACGGAACTGTCAATACAAGATACCTGCTCATTAAAAACAGAATCTTCATCTGAACACACACACACACACACACACACACACACACACACACACACACACACACACACACACACACACACATACACACACACACACACACACACACACACACACACATATTCTCTCTAACACTCACATGCAAACACGCTTTCTCTACTTGGAAGTGGAAACCTTGTTGCCCTTGGTGCCACAATGTCCCCTATAATTCACTCACTAAACTTCCAGTCCACGTGAGGCCCCAGAATTCCAGAACAGTTTCGGATCACATAACACTTTTTATGTGGGTACACAAAGGCACAACGTTGTACCAAGTGCTGGCTAAGAAGAGGAAAGGAGAAAGAACTAATAAGTATGTGCCACTACAAGCAGTGTTTTATATTCTCACTTGCTCAAAATACTGTGTATCTGTTTAAAGTTTAATGTGCTGAGAACAAGTTCTTTGACTTGAATAGTCTTAAAGCACCACGAATAAACTACGACACATGATCACAAACTGACACATGATCTCACTGGAAACGTTAGTATTAGTAGATAACATGAGTGCGTTGACCCGGGAGTGTGGCGTGAGCATGAGGCATGAGGCACACTGGCAAAATGTGACCTCTGAGCAGGGGCATTCATTTTATTAGCAGAAGCCATATTGGACATTAGTTTTGATAAACTGATAAACAAAATTCCACATTTCAGGGTTTTCATGGCAAATATATCACAAATGTAAATAACACAATAAATACCTGATCTAATAAAGATTTGTGATAAAGTAAAATATTATTAATATAACACATGCTGCAGAATAATAGTGTTTTGCACTTCAATGCAAGGTAGACGAGGACAAATCGAATCAGCAAGTATTTTAAACTATTACGTAAAGACAGCAGTGGAGACAGAGAGACTTCAAGTTTGTTGAATGAGACTGAGTGTTAATATCTATTTTAAACCGTGTAATGCCAGGGTTTTTTCATGTCTAGTAAACATGGGGGAAGGGGTCTTTGGTGTTCATACAGTTCTCTCTTGGGGAAAGCTTCAAAGCATTCCTCCTGTTAAGGGTTATGTACTATGTAACTCGGGGATCAGTTTGTTGGCCAGATGACCCTGCAGGGATAAACAGCCCACGTGAAAGTCCAAATCAGGAGCCTAACTCAAGAAAACCTTAATGATTTATTCAAGATTTTCTCTGTAGATAAGCACTGTCCCTTAACGAATAAATACATTTATAAATAAATGTAGGGGGGTTAGCGAGATTAGACCCTCACCATGCTAAGACCCTTGGGCAAAGCTTATACCCCCATTTCACTGGAGCACGGCATGCAATGATCGTGGCGGAAAGGCGTGGAACGCAGTCTACGGAAGAGCTTCGGCATTTTTACATGGAAAATGGGTGCAAATCTTACGGAAAAGTGGAAATTCTTATATCCCCATTTCACTGGACTACGGCATGCAAGGATCGTGTAGCGGAAAGGCGCAGAACGCAGTCTACCGAAGCGCTTTGGCATTTTTACACGGAAAATGGGTGAAAATCCTACAAAAAAGTGGAAATTCTCACAATCTCGGAACGTTCACAGCATGTCTGGATCAAGTACACGAAAGTATGCCAAAGTGAGCCCAAGGAACACTCACGGAATTTTTTTCCGTGAACATGAGTTTGAACATGTTCAAAAGCACATTCACGGAATATTTTGGCCTGCCGGAAGCATACGGAAGTGAAAGAAGACTTGAGGAATAACTACGGAATCACACAGAATCACAGGGAAGATGAGGGAATAATTGTGGAACATTTGTGGATGACAACATTTTTGCTTGGGGCAGTGGTGGTCTAGTGGTATAGGGCGCTGGATCGCTGATCCAAAGATTGGGGGTTCGAGTCCCACTCTCCACAAGGTTGTCACTGTCCCCCCCAGTGGAGCTAACTGGGTTATCAAAGGCTGGCCATGTCTCTCACTGTCTATGGTGTGAGGCATGTAAAAGAACCATTGCTGACTTTCGACAAGAGTAGGCTGCAAAGCCGTCAGCGTGTTTCCGCCCTGCGATGGCCTGGCGAGCTGTCCAGGATGTACTCTGCCCTCGCCCGAAGTTGGCTGGGATGGGCACCAGCCTCCCCGCGACCCAAATTAGGATTAAGCGGGTACAGAAAATGATGATGATGAACATTTTTGCTTCCGTAAGTCTGCCGTGCTCCAGTGAAATGGGGGTATTAACCACAACAGTGCCTTTCTCTACCCAGCAGTATAAGTGGGAACCAGTAAAAAAATAAATAAAAATACTGTGAAGGTAAACAACGATGGACTAGCATCCCATCCAGAAGGAATTGAACTAGTGGATTCATGCTACTGAAACCAGGGATAACGTCGAGCCTGATGGGCCAGCTCGGCTCAGGCTCAGGAGTAAAAGCCCAACAGACTGATCTCCCTTGGTTCTTGTAAAGGTCTTTTTAAATACCTTGTAATCTTTCATGTTTTTTTGAGTAAATATCTTGTTAGAGACTGCACGGTGGCACAATGGTTAGCCCATTCATCTCAAAACAAGGTCTCGAGTTTGATTTCCAGATACGTGGCATTTCTCTGCGGATTTTCCAAACCCTGTGCTTGTGTGGGCTTCCTCAGGGTACTTCAGTTTTCTCATATGGTCCAAAACTATGCCAAATAGGCTAACTGGTGGTTCCAAATGGCCTTGATGTTGTGTAAATGGTTGTATGTGTGTTGGGCCTGCAATGGCCTGATGAGCTGTTCAGGATGTTACCCCTTTGCCAAAAGTCAGCTGAGATAGACATCAGTGTCTTTGAGACACATTGCTTTACCTTTTTTTTCCAAATACACAAGTTTTGGTAAATCCTTTCATTCATTTTCTGAACCACTTACTTCTAATTGGGGTCATGGGGAGGGTGACACCCATCTCAGCTGACTCAGGGTGAGAACAGAGTACACCCTGGCCAGCTCACCAGGTGATCACAGGGCCAACACTCGCACAACCATTTATACTCATACTCACAGCTAGAGGCGATTTTGAACAGCCAATTAACCTACTGTGCATGTTTTCAGACTGTGAAAGGAAACCGGAGTACTCAGAGGAAACCCATGCAAGCATGGGGAGAACATGCAAACTCCACACAAAAACATTCAAACTGGGAATCAAATCCAGGACCTTCTTGCTGTGAGGCGAACGTGTGAACCACTACATGACTGTGCCGCCCTGTTTTGTTAAAGTAGAGCACAATTTATTCATATATGGTATTCGACGTGATAAGCTCTCAGGGCGTTTAAAAAATGGGAGTGGGTGGGTGTTTATTAAAATGTTACCGACGGAGTGGAACGGTAAGTGCTTATTCCCATCGAGGTGGAAAAAATGAATAATAACAGAACAATAAAAGAGTTTTACTGGTATTTGTATTATTCATTTTGTGTTTCAACCAAATTACTTACATGAAAGCTGAAAATAAACAGAAAACAACATACATTTTTAATAAAAGACCCCATACTTTTCCCTCGCAGTGCTGTTCCTTTAACAGGGGCAGGGGTCTTGAAATACTTTGTAAACTCACTTTTACAGGCAGTGAACGTCTCATTTTACCATTACAGAGACGGATCGAATAAAATCGGTAAGTTTGATTACCATTTTGCTCCCAGTACACATGGGCAGTTATTAGATGTAAGATCAAAAACATTGGGGGTCTTATTGGAGCAGGGTGCTTATTATGTCGGATATGGTATATATTTCACCACTTCCTAATGGCATCATAAACTTCAGTGTGTACATCACCTTTGCCCAGAGTAATAGGTTCTAGTCTTCTCAAGTAGGATTAAGAGAATTGGCAATTGAATGTTTCAGATCTCACCATGGCTTTTCATAGTAGGAAGCTTAGCAATCAATATGGTTAGTAATCAGACATTGGACAGCATAGAGGCATAGAGGTTAGCAAGTCCACTTCACAGCAAGAAGGTGCTAGGCTAGGGGGTTTCTGTGTGGAGAGTATGTTATCCGCATGCTTGTGTGGGTTTCCTCCAGTTACTTCAGTTTTCCTCCCACAGTGCAAAGACATGCACGATAGGCAAATTGCCCCTAGGTGTGAGTGTAAATGGTTGTGTTTTGGCCCTGGGATGGTCTAGCAAACTGTTCAGAATGTACCTGTTTTTCGATATAGAATCAGGTGAGATAGACTTGGTCTCCCCTCGAGCCTACTAGAATTTAGTGAGAGTTGAGCATACTCAATGTACATGTGGGACAAGGGTTTAAAAGTTTGGCTGCAAACTGTGACCACAATGCAAGTTTTTTATTCACTGATAAATCGCGCTCCACCACAACAAAGCTCACATATGTGTGAAAGGGACTTTAACCAAGTCTTGGTTTAATTCAACATTATCACCATTAGATAAAACATATTATGTACTCTTGCAGCTCACTATACACTTAGCATGGTATCATTAATAATCAGTAGCAGCCAGCATATTTGCATAACGTGTAAAGTCTAGTGCTTTACTTCCATCCTGCCACGTGAGAAGAGCAGCAGCTGCATGCTCAGTCATGCTACCACATATGTATACCTATCAGTCATCACTCATGACTCTCCATTCAGCCCATCTCACTTTGCTTTTCATGCCTTCTTTCATCTACTGCCATGATATAATTCCTACTGTCACACAACCAAACTGCTAAAACTCAGTCTTCACCTTCTCAAGCTATTGTTCAGTTTCTCACTGTCAGGAGGGATACTTGTCAGAAAAAGTTAATAGGTGTGATATTTTTCTCTTTATGTGTTCAGCTTCTCGAGGAAAGTGTTAAAGTCGTGGATTCAGCATCGCTGCAGAGACACACAGCACGAGTGTGCAGTCATGTTACAATCTTAGTTCAGTTCAGTTCATTTTCTGTAACTGCTTAATCCTAATTAGGGTCACGAGGAAGCTGGCACCCATCCCAGCCAACTCCGGGCGAGGGCAGAGTACACCCTAGACAGCTCGCCAAGCCATCGCAGGGCAGAAACACAACGACCGCTTTGCAGCTACTCTTGACAAAAGTCAGCAATTGTTCTTTTACACGAACATCACACCACAGACAGTGAGCGACATGGCTGGCCTTTGATAACCCAGTTAGCTGCACTGGGGAAACAGTGACAACCTTGTGGAGAGTGGGACTCGAACCCCCAACCTTAGGATCAGCGATCCAGCGCCTTATAGCACTAGGCCACCACTGTCCGTTACAATCTTAGCTCAGTTTCTAAATTAAATCATTATTATTGAAATGTGCCGTACGTTTCAGATGCCTCTTTGATACAGTGAAATGGGGAAGCAGTTAAAGGTGGTAGAGATGCATGGTGGCTGCTCTTTGACAGATTAAAACAAAACAGCAAAATTATGGCAGTAAAAATAAATGGCGTAACAAATTTAGAATGTGACCCAATAACTGATGTTAATTTCGAGCACTGACAAGCATATCTTCCTCAGACCCGGTCCTCAAGAAATGAGAGCAAAATGTTTGTCATGTGTCCAACCAGTTCTACAATGGGATATCCTGCAAGCGAATCTAGGATGTTTGGGCAGGTTGAAATATTCTTCGTAAAAAAAAAAAAAAAAACAAAACCAACAAACAAACAAATTTTTTTTATTGTGTCAATAAAACGTGTACCTAAGATCCTAGGCTGTTGGCCCATTGCCCAACTGTGTGTTCAACTCTGCCAGCATGAATAAACTTAAAAGTTTTTTTTTACCATGCGTCAAATATTTACACTTATTAATTTTGTATTTATTTTCTTCAAAGTAGGCCTGGCTCTAACGTGTCCATAATACTAATTTGAACATCTGGATTCTCACAATTATTTTTCCCAATGTTGTGGGTTCTGTGAAATGCATTGGCTAGTGAGTGTTTTGAAATGTCAGTTGTATGGAATTACTGGGTGTTGAATGAAATAATTACAAACAATCTCACAAACTGTACACAATTATGGTACACCAAACATTACATTGTTAGGGGCATGTATATAAATGTGAGTGTGTAAACGGTGTACAGTACATAATTAGATTCAGAGTGTGCTGTAACTAGTGTCACGTGGTATGGCTCAGCTGTAAGGCGGTCTGAAAACTTCGAGATAGACCTAGTTGCGCATACTGATGCGGGTCAGGTGATTCAGAAACTTCAAGAATGGAACTTTCTGGAACTTTGGGGAGGTTATATTAAGGACCTGGTGCCGACTGGCTCCAGTCTCTTCCCGTCTCATGCAGCCTCTTCCAGTCTTTTCGAGGCTCTTCCAGTCTCTTCGGATCTCTTCGGCTCAAAGATCCTCAAAGGAAACTCATCGCGGCGGCTCATCTCATTCAAGGAGGATCATGTAAACTTCACCCAAGTTTCGTCGTTCGGGACTTCATCGCCAAAGTCTATTGTCCACGTTCACCCACAGCCAACGCGAGGATGTTCATCATTTTCGATGTTCATCAACTCGGGATTACAAGCCTTTCCCCGCCAGCGCGCGCTTCTAAATTTACCATGCTGCAGGTGCTTGGTGAGTATGAGACCCTTCGTTTAATTTGTATTTTGGTTGAGCTTTAAGCTGTAAGTATTATTTTGCCTTGCATTGTTTATATTATTAAATTGTATATAGTTTATGTCATGGTCTGTCCTGCTTTACTGGTTCCATGGGGCAATTTACTTCTAAATTCCATACGTAACTAAATTGAGGGCTCGTCCGATAGAATCCATTTGACATACGTAACAACAAACACACACAGGGGTGATATCGTTAGATTAAAAACACGCTATGCACCTAGAGTGAATACACACACTTCTAGTATGTGAAATCCACCCTCCAACAATATGATCATAATAATAATTCATTCATTTTCTGAACTACTTACTCCAAATTAGGGTCGCAGGGAGGCAGGTGCCCATCTCAGCCAACCCTGGGTGATGGGAAAGTATTCCCTGGACTGCTCGCCAAGCCATAATGTGGCAGAAACACGCTGACGACTATGCCGTCTTCTCTTGATGAAGGTCAGTAATGGGTCTTTTCCAGCCTCTCATTATAGACAGTGAGGAACATAGTCAACCTTTGATAACCCAGTTAGCTGCACTGGGGGAACAGCAGTGACAACTGTTGACAATGGGACTTGAACCCCCAACCTTGAGACAGGTAATCCAGTATTATACCACCAGGCCACTACTGCCCCAATAATAATAATAATAATAATAATAATAATAATAATAATAATGTAGGCAGAACTGTGTTGTGTGTACTGGTTAGTATGTTTGCCTCACAGCAAGAAGGTCCCGGGTTTGATTCCTGGGTTTGGGGACTTTCTCTGTGAAGTTCTCATGTTCTTCCCAGTTTGCGTCCATTGTCCAAAAACATGCACAATAAAGCAGAGTGGTGTTCAAATTTCCCTTAGGAGTGAGCGTGAATATTTGATGGTGTGTTCACACTGCGATGGCCTGGCACACTGTTCAGGGTCTAGCTCGCCTTTTCCCAGAATTGGCTGAGATGGGCGCCAGCCTCCCCTAATTAGGATTATGCAGCTTAATGAATGGATAATAATAACAACAACAACCATGATTATTCACCCATATAGGTATGGGGCAGTGGTGGCCTAGTGGTATAGGTGCTGGATCGCTGATCCAAAGGTTGGGGGTTCGAGTCCTACTCTCCACAAGGTTGTCACTGCCCCCTCCCCCCCCAGTGCAGCTAACTGGGTTATCAAAGGCCGGTCATGTCTCTCACTGTCTATGGTGTGAGGCATGTAAAAGAACCATTGCTGACGTTCGACAAGAGTAGTTGCAAAGCCTCAGCATGCATGTTTCCGGCCTGCAATGGCCTGGCGATCTGTCCAGGATGTACTCTGCCCTCACCCGGAGTCGGCTGGGATGGGCGCCAGCCTCCCTGCAACCCTAATTAGGATAAAGCAGTTTCAGAAAATGAACATATAGATATGAATCATAATAATAATATGAATGTATCTGCATGTGTTGCCCTGAGTCCTGTTTGTGTGTATTTTGACTTTGCACTTAGTGTTCCTTAGACAAAAAGCTGGCTTTACTCTCACTCTCAATAAAAAGAAACATATATATAAGATGCTGAAACTCTTCATGCTATGAATTATTCAAACACCACAACAAAATAAACAGGGAAGCTATGAACTTATTCAAAGAGAAATGAGACAACAGACGTCATATCCTGGGTTTTATAATAATCCAAGGGACTAAGTTAACACAACATTCACTATCCATACCAAAGTGGATACTGGAACAGGAAGCAGACCATGTGTACACCACAATGCACCTGATTTAAATAAACAAAAGAGGGAATTTACAAAAAAGAAACAGGGGAAGGCTGAGAAGAGATTTATAGGATCGAGTCCCTGACATTTCACTCGTAACTATGGAGTGATGAGTACAAGTCTATATATGAAGAGTACATATTGGTGGATAAACAAGGACAGGCATCCCTATGGAAATCCTCATCAGTATTCTGTGGACAGAACACCTCAACTACAACTCAAATACATCTCTCGTCTGAGCACGAGTGTCAGAGAAAGCAATTCAAGCAGCCACAAACAATCAAATGGAGGAAATAAACGATGTGTGCATGCATTGAGTTTTTAATTGTGCTTTGGTTTAAGATCAATTAAAAACACAATCCATGCCCACACCCTTGCCTCCTGACTTTTTGGAAAGTGTAACATGTAATCAGCAACAAGAAATCAGCAAATATTTTTCATTAAAAAAAAAAAAAAAAAAAAAAAAAAAGCACAGACATCATAGACAACAAGGTGGCCTTTAATCCAGCATGTACTCAGCTTTTTATTTATTCATTAATTCTTTCATTTACTGATTCGCTTAAACATAATTACGGTCGTGGAGAGGCTGGCGCCTATCTCAGCTGTGTCTGGGCGAGAGCGGGGTACACCTTGTACAGCTCACTAGGCCATCACAGTGCCAACTGTCACATAACCATTCACACTCACACCTAGGGAAAATTTGGAAGAGGCAATTAACCTACTGTGTATGTTTCTGGACTGTGGAAGGAAACTGGAGTACCTGGAGGAAACCCACGCAAGCACAGGGAGAACCACCAAAGTCCGGAAAAAATAAAAAAAAAAGTAAAAAAATAAAAACGCCTGAGCTGGGAATCCAACCCAGGCCTTCTTGCTGTGAGGCGAACGTGCTGTAAGATTTCTCCTTAAATTTCACCACGACACCTGACTTAAAGATATGGCTCTGATCCAGAAACGAAGAAGCACTCCACAATGCTCCACTACACTACTAATCTCCTCATTCTTTCTTTTGTCTACTTTGAGCTTTGTATGTGTTTGGTTGTAGGTGATGCACTTGAATTTTTTATTCACCCGTAAGAGCGTAAAATGGATATCACATAAAGCAGTCTTCTATTTTCCTTTGCTTTTCATATCAATGCATAATTATTATCATTGCTCATCTTAATCCAGTTCTTCATGTCTGTCATTTAGTTTATAATCTTTTAAAAACCCTCAAAGGTTCAGCGTGTACATGTCATTCTTGCGTAATATCTATTATACGCGCGGTTACTAAGGATGACATTTATAACAAAATTGTACACAAATTACAGATTCAGACAGGAAAAAAAGATTTGAAACTTGAAATAAAATGATTTTTTTGCTTGATTGCTGGTTTGATTCCTGAACTAGCAGGAAAAATTTGAGGTGGGAAGGTGGGTGAGTCTTTCCTTCCTCCACATAAATGGCTGAAGTGCCCGGTTTACATGTGTGTGTGTGTGTGTGTGTGTGTGTGTGTGTGTGTGTGTGTGTGTGTGTGTGTGTGTGTGTGTGTGTGTGTGTGTGTGTGTGCTCACTTTGGGTTAAATGCAGAGTCAATAATTTCCCCTGCAGGATTAATATAGTCTAAAAAACTTTTAAAAAAGAATCGTGCATTGCATGTAAGGTGGGCAGTGGTGGCCTAGTGGTAAAGGTGCTGGATCACTGATCCTAAAGTTGGGGGTTCAAGCCCCACTCACTATAGGTTGTCACTGCCCCCCAAGTGCAGCTAACTTGGTTATCAAAGGCTGGCCAGGAGGGGAACCTTAAACAGATCCTCAATAGGACCAGCACATACACAACCACTCCTGGGGACAATTTGTCACAGCCAGTTAACCTAATGTGCATGTGTTTAGACTGTGGGAGGAAACCAATGTACCTACAAAAAATTCACATAAGCACAAGGACAACATTTAAACTCCGCATCCTCGCTGGGCGGCACTTGAACTCTGGACGTTTTTGATTTGAGGTGTTTGTTCTAACCACTACCCCCCCACCCCACCCCCACCCCCGTGCCACCCCACACAAGCTCACACTTGTTTTTAATGCAAAATTTTATACTATACTTTCTTTATAGGGCAGTGGTGGCCCAGTGGTATAGGTACTGGATCACTGATCCTAAGATTGGGGGTTCAAGCCCCACTCACTGTCACTGTCACTACCCCCTGTCACTGTCGCTGTCACTACCCCCACCCCAGTGCAGCTAACTGCGTTATCAAAGGCTGGCCATGTCTCTCACTGTCTGTGTTGTGAGGTTCATGTAAAAAAAACATTGCTGACTTTCTACAAGAGGAGTGAATTTCTAACAGTGAATTTCTCCATTGTGAGATTAATAAAGCTGTATCTTATCTTATCTTATCTTATCTTAGGAGCTGCATAGCCGTCAGCATGTTTCCGCCCTGTGATGGCCTGGAGAGCTGTCCAGGGTGTACTCTGCCCTCGCCCGTAGTCGGCTGGGATGGGTGCCAGCCTCCCCGCAACCCTAATTAGGATTAAGCGGTTACAGAAAATGAAATGAATGTAAGGTAAATGTGTAAATGTTGTAGCAAACTTGGTTTATATACTACGCAGACACCAAAGCAAAAAACCCCAGAAAACACTAAAACAAGATTTTAGATCTGCATAACAGCTTCTTGTTAATCCTTTCTCAGAGTTTGGCAGAACTACGCAGAAGAATAAAAAGCAACTTAAAACAAGATTTTTATAAAGCCAGACATATATGAGTGTAGTAAAAAAAATCCAGCTCCATAATGGTGTGTTCGCATTCACTTACTCACTCATCTGGAAAACTATTTAATCCTACTATTGGGGTTATGGAGAGGCTGAACCCTATCTCAACCAATTGACACTAGACAAAGGTAAGGTAGACCCTGAACTACTTGCCAGACTATTGTAGAGCAATGTATACCACTTGCACCCACAACACCTAGGATCAATTTGAAACAGCCAATTAGCCTAATGTACATGTCTCTGCAGGAAACCCATGCAACCATGTGGAGAACATGCAAACTTCACACAGAAATGCCAGAGATCTGAACTCAAACCCAGAATCTTCTTGCTGTGAGGTACACATGCTAACCACTACGCCATCTCACCTCTGTGTTCAACCAGTAAATCAGAATTAATATAAATTATAAGGGTATACAAGGAAAAATATACTAAGACGAGATGGTTATAGTTTATACTTACATATTTTAACTGAGACAGAGACTATTCAGGTGAGCTGTGTGCTTTGAGGAGCGCTAATGTAACAGGGTTCAATCAGGTGTGCAGTGAACAAGAATACATTTTCATTCAGAGATTAAACCACATACTACAAATGCAAAAGAGAATATCTTTGTAAAGGTGTATTTGAAGACTGAGTTAAATATTTTCTATATACTACATGGATCTACAAACCGGATTCCAAAAAAGTTGGCACACTATACAAATTGGGAATAAAAACTGAATGCAATGATGTGGACGTGCCAAATTTCAATATTTTATTCTGAATAGAGCACAGATGACAGGGTCAAAAGTTTAAAATGTATCATTTTAAGGGGAAAAAATGTTAATTTTAAATTTCATGGCGTCAGCAAATCTCAAAAAATGTTGGGACAGGTAGCAATAAGAGGCTGGAAAAGCCAATTGTACTTATAACAAACAGCTGGAAGACCAATTATCTCTAATGAAGTCCATTTGCAAAATGACAGAGTACTAAAAGAGCTTCTCAGAGTGACAGTGTCTCTGTGGCAAAGTGGAAAACTGTTCTGTGGTCAGATGAATCACGATTCAAAGTTCTTTATGGAAAACTGGGACGTCATGTCATCCGGACTAAAGAGGGCAAGGACAACCCAAGTTGTCATCAGCGCTCAGTTCAGAAGCCTGAATCTGTGATGGTGTAGGGTTGCATGAGTGCGTGTGGCATGGGCACACTTTTTTGAGAATTGTTGACACCATGAAATTTAAAATCAACATATTTCCTTTTAAAATGATATATTTTCTCAGTTTAAACTTTTGTTCCGTCATCTATGTTCTATTCGGAATAAAATATTGAAATTTGGCACTTACACATCATCGCATTCAGTTTTAATTCACAATTTGAATGGGGTCCCAACTTTTTTGGAATCTGGTTTGTACAAGAAAAAACTAAAATAAGATTTTTATGGTTTGTTTTTCCATGATAACGATGACGCTATTCAAGTGCCTGTGACGAATAGTCAGGTCAGGTCAGGTGTGAGGACATGCGCTGGGACGACACTTCGCTGCGTCCACCAGCCGCCTCCACTCATCAGGCCGTCTCCTGGCGATCGACCAGGCCTGCGCAGGGCCCATAACCCCCGGTAGGGCAGCCCTCAGCTGCAACACCCACGTCGCATGCAGCCGTCCCCGCAATTGGCTCCAGCCTCTAGGATCCCGAACGGACAGGATCCGGTGTGCTGGGTCCAAAGGTGGGAAACGCACCAAGTGCCCACAGTAGCACAGCTGACGGTCGCGTATAAAGCAGGTTACTCTTACTATCTCCACATCCTCGAGCACCTTCTGGTTGGTAACAAAGTCTGACCAGCGGTATCCAAAGATGCGGCGAAGGGAAGTCGTAACGAAGGAGTCCAGTCGTCGTCCAAGCTCAACCATGAGCGGTATGTCTCGCTCGAGTAGAGCAAGAGAGGGAGCACAAGGGAGCAAAAGACTCAGGCTTTCATCTGCCTGCTCAGATACCTCAACCGCCACACGGTCCTGTCCAGCGAGTTCATCACCCCATAAGCTAGGCCAAGTCGACGATTGATCTCGGCCCTGCAATCAGTGGAATGATGGACCACACTGCCAATATCTACTCTTTCACGACCCACAGTGATCGAGTCAACAGCAGCATCCAAGAGGTCAACGAAAGCCTGGATCTTGGTTTTGATCCTGGAGACTCGCAAACCAAGCGGTTGTGCTTCCTCACCCAGCGAACAGAGAGTCTCCATCAGGACATCAATCGTCTCCGCGAAGATCACTACGTCATCGACAAAGTCCAGATCAGTAATCCAAATCTCACCAAACGACACACCGCAGGCCAATCCATCCGATACCACCGCCATAATCTAGTCCATTGCAGTACTGAAGAGAGTGGGGGCCAGAACACACCCCTATCTCACTCCGGTCTCGACCAAAAAGAAGTCACAGGTGGAGCCCCCACACCTCACAGCACTCTCTGTCCCAGAATATAGCGACAATATCAGCCGGACCAGAGCCGACAGGATCCCACATAGACGAAGTATGCCCCATTGGGCCTCCCTATCCATCGAGTTGAACGCCTTGTGAAAGTCAATATCGGCGGCAAGGAACCCCCTATCAAACTCCCGCAAGTGCTCAGATAGGACGCGGAGTGCCAGGTCAACGGTAGACTTCTTCAGTATAAACCTGGACTGTTGAGGGCGCTGGTGCGCTAGAAGCTGCTGACGGATCCTGTCCAGTAGAATCCGTGCGAAGACCTTGCTTGGAACTGAGAGGAGAGTAACCCCACGGTAACTGTTGCATACTCGGGTATCACCCTTCCCCTTCCAGATTGGGACAACGAGAACGAACAGCCACCTGAGGATGGCCTCACCTCCCACCTTAAGCATTTCCACGTGAATACCACAAACTCCCGCAGATTTACCATCCGCCAAGCGCCACACCGCCCTCCGAGTTTCCTCAAGAGTTGGTGGGTCGCAGCCTGGGGGTGGATCGGCAACAATAATTTCAGCATCCCCGACAGCCAGGCTCTGGGTGAGAGAGTCAGCACGATACAACTCCTCAAAGTACTTGGCCCAACGAGTCCTCAATTCAGATTCCTCAGTAAGGACACTACTGGCATCGCGATGTGGACCGAGAGGAACGGAGGCTCCACAACGCCCTGTAAGCCGGGCAAGAGTGACTTGAATTCAAGTGGCCCTCGACCGTCTCACAGAGATCGCGGACCGCACCCTCCCAATCTCCTTGCACCGCCTTGACGGCTTCGCGCTTCAGGTCCCTGGCAAGTCCAGCTCTGCCGTCGAGTCGAGCCTGTCTCGCTCTCTCGATGACGTCGATGGCCTCAGAGGAGATGGCTGTTCCTGGTCGTCTGGGCGACCCCAGTAAGCAGCCATGGGACACCTCCAGGATGCGGTCTCTGAAACCAGCCCAGAGATCCTCCATGCCTGCACCCACATCCAGATCCTCCAGGGATTCCCCAAGCCTACTGGCGAACTCCGAAGCCACATCAGGGTCCCTGAGTCGGCTTACGTCAAGTCACGTTTGACGAGCTGGGGCTTTCTCAGGTCGCCTGAAGCGGATCTTCAGAGTCAGCCCGTGGTCTCCCGAGAAGAGCTGGGCACTTCTGAAGACACGGCAGTTCTGGACCAGCCGCCAGCGACTACCTACAAGAACATGGTCGATCTCCTTCCTAGTGACACCGTCGTTGGAGTACCAAGTCCAGCGTCGTGGATCTGATCTCTGCAATCCTTAAGCCCCGACTTTTTGCAAAGTCAAGAAGGGTTAGGGCGCTTTCATCGTGGCGTCCAGAGCCCTGAGGACCAACACATGCTTCGTATGCCATCCCGGTTAGGGCCAGTGGTCGCATTGAAGTCCCCCAGTATGATCAGTGTGTCCCTTCCCGGAACCCCCGACACCACCGAGTTGAGCTGGTCGTAGAAGGTTTCCTTCATAGATCAATCACGCACCCCGGTCAGAGCGTACACTGCGATGATAGAGAGCGTCCCCACTGTGTGAGTCACACTCAGTCGCATAATACGCTCGTTGACCGAGACCACCTCCGATACCAAGGGAGCCAATCAGTCAGCGATGGCGACAGCCACTCCCTGAGTGTGAAGACCGTCGGCCCGGCCAGACCAGTAGTAGGTGTACCCACCGACACTTGTCTCGCCGGACCCAGGCCTCCACACCACAGAGCGAGCCGCAATGCTGACACTAAGCAGACTAAGCTGCCTTGATACCAGAGGCAGGTGAGAGTCGTCCCGCAGAGAAGTCACGTTCCATGCGCCAACCCGGACCGACCGCCTCAGATTCAACCGAGGCGACCGAAAGCAGCAGGTGTCCAACACCTTTGCACCGCCCGCGTCACTCACCCTATCATGCCCGACCTGGTTGCTCCAGGATTTCACCCCATCATGGGGTGGGGGTCCCGGAGGCTTTGCCCCACCCCCCCCTCATATGATGCCACCTGAGGCAGGCGTCGGGGTTACTCCCCCAGAGCAGACTCCAGCGTTTAGTTGTGTGTTTTGCTGGCGTTTTTAAGCGGGTGAGGGTGCAAACCCCACCCCTGAGGCTTCTCTAGGGCAGGGGCGCTGCTCCCTGACAGGCAGATGCCCGGAGGTACCCTAAAATAAGATTTTTATGGTTTATTTTTCCATGATAACGATGACACTATTCAAGTGCCTGTGACGAATAGTGAGGGTCCATGATTTTGAATAATGCATTATTCTCTATGAATAATGATTGTAGCTGTAGGCTATTGGATAGAGAGGTCTCTTTTCAACTGAAAGGTTGCTGATTCAATTCCTGGACCAGCAGGAAAAATGGGTGGTGATGGGGCAGTATTTTCCCTATGTCTACAATAATGGCTGATGTGCCCTTGAGCAAGCTCCATAACCCCCAAGTGGTCTCCAAGTGCATCAGTGTGTTTGGCAACAAGCTGCTCCAAATGTGTCTGCTTACATGTGTGCTCACTTTGGATGGGATAAATGCTGAGGCAATAATTTCCCTTGAGGGATTAATACAGTAAATCAAAAATCAAAAAAGATAGCGGACCAATCAGCTCACACAATTCCCATGCAGTATATATTAATGAAAGATATAAAATGATCAAATATTAAAGCAGTTGAAAATGCTAAATATTTTTGCAGACCATGTTAAAATATATTTTTGGAGTGATTTTTAAATTGAGCTTTGAATCCCTTTCAATAGACTTTGGGACAAGTTTCGATGACAGAAATTGGTTGTGAGTCAGTCAGTTTACACATGGAAGCCAGCAGCTGTTGCAAAACTGTATCGCTTTGAGTGATTAAACTGATGTAAAAATGACAAATGCGATCAAGGCTGATTTCATCCTTTCTCTCAAGTCTTCTATTAAAAGTTCTCTTTAGAGAAACGTGCAGCTTGGTAACTCCCCATACCAATAGAGGGCAGTAGTCCGTATTTGATGTTTGCCTACAATTTCAATCTGTTTCTTTAGCATTAGCTCTAAAAGTAACCTAATGAGAAGGAGCACATTTATAAAAAAATGACTTGGATTTAGTATGAATACACTGCAGAGGTTTGGCTATATATGCTGCTGCTGCACAGTCTTTTAAAATTTCTTTTTATGAACATGCGATCATTTTGTTGTGTACTTTTAAATAACATGACATTGCTCCAGTACACCATCATTTAAAAATCATTCAAAATCATAAAAATGTCCTTTTGCCTTAAATAGCACAAGGCACAAGAGTAGACTGCATAGCTGCCTGCGTGTTTCTGTCCTGCAATGGCCTGGTGAACTGTTTCGGGTGTAATCTGCTCTTGCACAGAGTCAGCTGAGATGGGTGCCAGTCATGACCCTAATAAGGATTAAGTGGAAATGAGATGACAATGAAATGACAAAAACAAGGTCTGTATTACAGATCTTTCTTCATATTTTTTCCTTTCCTTTCTTTTTTTGGTGGCATTATGTTGATTTTGCTGGATGTAAGAATTGGAAAGCAAAATTATGACAACAATCATGACAAAAGATTTTTTTTACATTTACTTATACAGACACTCCCCGACTTACGTTCATTCGTTTTACGTATTTTTCGATTTTAAGTTTTTTTTGTTTGTTTTTTTTGGCAAATTTTGAGTTTGCTCTCTGTAGTATGAGATGTACCTACGTAGTACACTCACATAATACTCTACTTCCGCATAACACTGCGTCCATTGTTTACAAACGACAGACTGAATGTGCCCACCTTTTTCCCAGTTCATTTCGTGTTACCCTTGTGTTAAGGCATCGTCTCTGTGATCTTTGTGTTTACACTGTTTCGCAAACTTTTGTGACCCTAAGCAAATATGGTTGGTCAGAAGTGTAAGCCTACTACAAGTGTGTTTTTAGAATTCTCATTTAGAGGTTGGCCTACGTATTACACAAACACAGAAGAAAACTGGCTCTTTAAAGATGTGTTTCCAGACTAATTCAAAATATTATTGTAAACTAGAAGGAAATACAAGAAAAAAATGTAAAATTACCTATTTGTGGGGTTTTCTATTGTAAAGTTTGATAATATAAAAGCTGTCTGCTAAAGTGCCTGAAACAAGCTGCGAGTGTCTTTTCTTTTCGTTCAAGCGTTATCCATTTTTAATCCCAAGACAGCAGACCAATCAGAATGCACCATTCTTGTGTAGTAGACTATGTATTAATTTCACTTATTTTGAGCTATGGAAAGTTATCTTCTGAATTATATAATGAAGTTCTAGAAATAACACAAAGAAGAGTACAATGAGGTAACATGCATTTTTTTTTCAAGCAACGGCTATGTATTGCCAATTCATTTAAAATGTGCATTATATACTTGCCTAGATCTAATAGGAGTTTGGATGAAGCAAAAATTACAGGGGTTTTTCTTTACACAAACACTCGTTTAAGGGTTTAATCCCAAGTGCCATCACTGCTGGACGCTGGAACAAGGCCCTTATCCCTTAATTGCTCAGTTGTGTACGAAAGTGATAATTGTAAGTCACTCTGGAAAAGAGCATCAGCCAAATGCCATAAATGTAAATTTAGAAATGTGGACCTACCAGTTGATATTCAAGGAATTTTTGGTAGGCCGCACGATTCTTTTACTATCAGCAATCACAACATCTTTGTTCAGTTCAGTTAATTTTCTGTAACCACTTAATCCTAATTAGGGTCGCGGGGAGGCTGGCATCCATCCCAGCCAACTTCAGGCAAGGGCAGAGTACACCCTGGACAGTTCGCCAGGCCAATCAGGGCGGAAACACGACGTGTTCTTGTTGAAAGTCAGCAATGGTTCTTTTACATGCCTTACACCATAGACAGTGAGAGACATGGCCGGCCTTTGATAAACCAGTTAGCTGCACTGGGGAGGACAGTGACAACCTTGTGGAGAGTGGGAATCGAACCCCCAACCTTTGGATCAGCGATCCAGCACCCTATACCACTAGACCACCACTGCCCCACAACATCTTTGTAAAGTACTAAAATATATGCAGAGGTAAAATATGGGGATTAGCCAAAGAAAAACATGGTCATATTCTGCTCAGTTACACTAGTGATATTAAGTTATCCTTGCAGTAATTGTTTCCAGCTGCAATAACACCAGCCGAGTTTTAAACTATGGAGATAGCTAATTACTTTATATCAGTGAATGAACTCTGTTTATTAATCCAATAAAAAGGTGGGAAAGTGGAGAAAAGCATTTGCTTCTACAGCAGAGAAAAAGACTGCTTCCTCGAAATGTCACCAGATTTTAGTGAAAGGGATAATTATGAGCACCATCTCGCCACTTACATAAAACAGAAATGTAAAAAAAAAAATAAACTAACAATGAGCTCCTTGGTGGTGGCAGTGTTCATGTTTTCTGTAACCGTTTATTCCTAATTAGGGTCGCAAGGAGGCTGGCACTCATCCCAACCGACTCCGGGTGAGGGCAGAGGACACCTTGGACAGCTCGCCAGGCCATCGCAGGGCGGAAACACGCTGATGGCTTTGCAGCTACTGTTGTTGAAAGTCAGCAATGGTTCTTTCACATGAACCTCACACCATAAACAGTGAGAGACATGGCCGGCCTTTGATAACCCAGTTAGCTGCACTGGGGGGGCTTGTAAAAGAAGAGCCTTGTAAAAGAACCATTTCTGACATTCATAAAGAGTAGCTGCAAAGTTGTCAGCATGTTTCTTTCCCTTGCTAAAAGGGATGTGACAGGAAGGGCATCCGATGTAAAAACCTCTGCCAAATCAAACGTGCGAATCAGATGATTTGCTGTGGTGACTCCCGAATAAAAGGGAAAAAGCTGAAAGGAAGACAGACACATATATATATATAAAATCCATACCTTTTTGTTGTTGTTGTTTTTTTTCTGCCCAATTTAGTCATATCCAATTGCCACATAGCACATGACAAACCAGGGAAGGGTGAAAGCATGCAGATTCCCCCTACATCACATGCAATGCTTGCCACCTGCCTCTTTTCAAACTGTGGTGCTTGCATGTATGGGTGTGGTCTAACACACTCGGAGGGAAAGCACTACCCGCCCCTCTAACAGATGCCCGTGTTTGACTGGTAATCGAGTGTGACAGGGAAGTGAGTGTATGCGATCCCTCCCTCCCATAAAACCTCGGCCAATTAGCTCCCGTGGACTTCCGGTTATGGATGGCTGTGGCATTAAACCGGATTCAAACTTGGAATCTCCTGGTTAATAGTCATGCACCTTGTCGATGCGCCACTCGAAAGAGACACATAATCATTCTTAACATAATGCTGTAACACACACACCCCCCCCCCTCCCCCGTTATTCGCAGGGGTTGTGTTCTGCCCCTTCCTGAAAATCCGCAAATTATTGATGCGGTTTTAAAACCCTATGTATGATATTACGTGCGCTAAAATATGCATCTTAAACACATTCTATAGACAGTCTTACTCATTAATACAGTAATAATGCAGTAAAATGTAGCAATGATTCAGTAAAAACTTTTACATTTTGCACTGTGATAATATTTATGAATAAATAAAGTGCTTAGGCTCCTTACCAGAAGCTAGAGAAGATGCAGGGCATTTGAGTGACATCATAGGGCTTCAATAATAATTAAAAACACACTAAAAAAACTGTGAGTTCATATTTCAAGCAATCACGTTGATGACATGTGTGCGAAGGAGAAAAAAAAAGGTGTACGCATCATCTGCAACCAATCAGCAGGAAGGAGAAACAAAAGCCCTCAGCCATTGGCTAAATTTGAATCACATGCCAGCAACTTCCGGGGTTGTCGCTAATCCTCGAGTATGTGGGGCCGCGACTGGTGAACCGCGAATGGGCGGGAGGGTTACTATACTGTCTGAGTAAATCATACGAACATAGAGAAATAGACAACGATTTATTAAGTAACAACTTTCACTTTTACAGCATTTTCATTTCACTCAATAAAACTTTTAAAACAATTTGGCACATGGAAAGTTTAGAGTTCATAGTAAGTTGAAATAATTAACAATTAAATAATGATGCCATTTGAAACGAGATTTTTCATAATCATGAGAACATTATTCATTCATTCATTTCCTGAACCAGTTAATCCTAATTAGGGTCGCGGGGAGGCTGCCGCCCATTGATTATATTATTGAGATATTTCAAATTAATGTTCCTCAATGAAAGACAGAAAGATTTGAGGATTTGACCCTCTGTGTTAAATTATAAGTAAATGATTAAGGAATCTCGAGAATTTTCTGCCTTTCACATGAGCTACACGAAAGGTACTGTGATGATCTGATTTTCATTCTACAGGAGATTGGGTGTGTGTTTGGGTGTGTGTTTGTGTGTGTGTGTGTGTGTGTGTGTGTGTTTGCCTAGTAGGACGGAGCACACATGTGGACTGTGAGCAGACAAACACAAAATGTTTTCAAAACATCACACGCAAGGTCAGAGGAAACCCTGTGTGCCCATGCATTCTACAAAAATGATCTTAAAAAAAAACTTAATACATTTCAACAAAGACAAAATCGAAAATCTGAATCGTCTGCATGACTTTAACTGGTGGCACACGAACTGTCAGTGAACCCGTGTGTTCACTCCACCAGTCTTAATTATGAAATGGTAGCTTCTTATACGATTTAATAGTTCACACCAAGTGATTAAGGCTCTGAATTACTGATCCAAAACTTGTGTTTTCAACCCCTCTGACACCAAGCTGTCACTGTTGGGCCCTTGAGCAAGACCCTTAACTCTCAGCTGCTCAGATGTACGAAAATGATAACTGTAAGATGCGTAAATGTGAATATGATTAATAAAGCCAGCAAAGCAATTTAAAGATGGATATAAAATACATGTGAAATTCAAGCAACACAATAATTTAAGCTTTTTTTGTATTAAATCTGTTGGCATCTGATGTTTAACTTCCTTATTTCGTTTTCATTTATTGTTGATGGAAATTGTAAGTATAAAATTTATTTATGAATTGGTGGAATGATGGCCCAGTAGGTAGAGATGCTACTTAACAGGTCCCCAGTTTGACATGGCTGCTGACTGTGTGGAATTTGTCCCACTTCCTTGAAAACCATTATATTCTAAGGACTGGCTCTATGTTAAATTGCCCATAGATATGAATGTAAATTGCAACTCTCACCAAGATAAAGTCTTCTTCTTCTTCTTCTTCTTCTTCTTCTTCTTCTTTTCCTTTCGGCTTTTCCCTTCAGGGATCGCCACAGCAAACCATCCGCCTCCATCTCACCCTATTCTCTGCATCTTCTACTCTTACTCCAACTACCTTCATGTCCTCCTTCACCACATCCATAAATCTTCTCTTTGGTCTTCCTCTGGGCCTTCTGCCTGGTAGTTCCAACCTCAGCATCCTACTAGCAATATACTCACTATCCCTCCTCTGTACATGTCCAAACCATCTCAATCCAGCCTCTCTGACTTTGTCCCCAAAACCTCCAACATGTGCTGTCCCTCTGATGTACTCATTCCTGATCCTATCCATCCTCGTTACTCGCAAAGAGAACCGCAACATTTTCATCATGAATATAAATTGTGACTCTGACAAAGAAAAAGTGGTTTCTGAAAATGAATGAATAAATACCTCAGCCTGCAACCAGTGTAACTTATGAAACTTGTGAAATATAGATGGAATATTCCATGTATGATTTTAGATACTGTAATTTACTTATCTGGCTACTCCCTAGATTATTAAATAATTAGCACAAGAATCATGTATTACATGGCATTCATTATTGTCTGTTCTACTGCTGGGACGTTGGCATTGATTTCTTCTTCTTCTTCTTCTTTTTCCTTCGGCTGTTCCCTTCAGGGGTCGCCATAGCGAATCATCTGCCTCCATCTCACCATATCGTCTGCATCTTCTATTCTTACTCCAACTACCTTCATGTCCTCCTTCACCACATCCATAAATCTCCTCTTTGGTCTTCCTCTAGGCCTTCTGCCTGGTAGTTCCAACCTCAGCATCCTACTACCAATATACTCACTACTCCTCCTCTGAACATGTCCAAACCATCTCAATCTATGACGTTGGCATTGATTTAATTTTCATAATCTTTTATTGCCAATATTAGCAAAAATGCAAAGAAATACATCTTATCCGCATATAATATAAAATATTTCAGGGATAATAGTCCAACAATGATGGAGTAAACATGGGGAAACTCACTGATTGCCTTCTTGATTACAGTTCCAGTAATACAATAGAAGTGGATGTCAGTCTTTGTATTAAATAGAGAACGAAAGACAAAAGGAGGGAAAAGAAAGGGGCAGGTTTATTGTACAATAAAAAGAACACTACTCAGGAATTCCATATCCCATTCTTTCAACACACACACACACACACACACACACACACACACACACAATCTTAGAATTTACGCATGGGCGCCCACAAGCGTTTTCTCTCTCTCTCTCTCTCTCTCTCTCTCTCTCTCTCTCTTTCTCTCTCTCTCTCTCTCTCTCTCTTTCTCTCTCTCATATAGACATAGCCATGAGTTTACTGTTTACCCACAAGCATTCACATGGTTAGCAGGAAAATAGGTCATAGTGTTTTAGAAAGGGAGGTTATTTGATGTGCTGATGAGTCTGGTACCATATTCCCCTTCACAGCCCTGTTTGTGTGTTATCAGGGTGAAGGAAAGTTCTTATGTCTTGTGCTTTACAAAGACTCAGTCACATGTAGACATAGAAGGAAATGATAACCTTCAATACCCTTTTTTAAATTTTGATCATACTGTAAATGCACTTTACAGTATTTTATTTATTTATTTTTGACACATATAGCCATGCCCCATGATTTTTTTTTTGAAAGCTGTATTTACTGATAAATAATTGTAAAAAAAAAAAAAAAGAAAAAAGAAAAATGCAAACAGAATGCTGTAATGTATATAAAATGCACCTTAATGCCCAACACCCACAACTGCTTGGGTTTGGACATTCTCCCTCTTTCCGTGGTCTCAGTATTGGCGAGTATATTTCTGCTATAAATCACATGCAAACCAAATTAAGATAATTTGGTTTTATTAAGTCTTGACTGTAATGTGGATATCTAAATAAATGCAATAATGGCTTCAGAAGTAAGTCATATGGTTGTATGCGGTATAAGGAGATTTACATTCATGCCTCTGAAGCTGAAACACAAGATTGTTGGTGTTTAATTTTCCACACAAATATTTTCCACCGTTTTCCAGCATATGTGTTTTGAGCCAGGAAGGATTTGAAGCAAATGTCCTAAAACCTCATCAACAGTTGTAATGGAAAGAGTTACAGGAATGCAAAAACACATACAGTACATGCACACACTACATGTTCCTGCATTTGCAGGTAGCCTAGAGGAACATACTCAGATGTGTAATTTGTGATGGATCGGTGTATAGGCAGGCACAGAGTATAAAATTCATCTTCATCTATACATATAGCAGTGGTGACAAATAAATGGATTACTGTTCTGAATTCATTGGACTCATAGTGAACTTTATGACTGTTTTAAGAACAATGCAATTCTTCCTCTTCTTCTTCTTATTATTATTATCATCATCATCATCTTCTGAAATGCTTAATTCTACCGGTAATGAGGGTTGTGGGGAGGCTGGCACTCATCTCATCCGACTCTGGGCGAAGGCAAAGTACACCCTGAACAGATTGCCAGGCCATCACTGGGCATTATTATTATTATTATTGTTGTTGTTGTAGTTGATAATATTAGTGAAATTAATACATAATGCAAATTGCATTTATAAATTGCCATGTCCAGAATGTACCCCATATATTGCTCGATGTTAGAATGGATGGGATCCAGATTATGAATTAGAAAATGAATGAATAAATAAATAAAGGACCCTATCTTTATCTGTAGTGCAATGGTTGGCAAATGCACCTCAAAGCATGAAGATCCTTGGTTCAAGTCCCTGGCTCTTTATTATAAAAGCAATGTACAGATTATAAAATATGACACTTAGACTATAAATTATGCAATGATTATGCTTTACAATACCTAAGGGTACTTTGAAATCAGAAAGTACCGCATCTTTATCAGTGCCTAGAATAATGTAGACTATAGCAGGTGATGTAACTAAACTTGATCCTACATTAGACCTCTTCAAATTTGACTTTTTTCATCAAACATATGCAAACTGATATTTTTCCCATTCTCCAAGGTCTAAATTAACTAAATATACCAGTTACTTTGATCTTGGACCTTGGCTACGCCTGCCCCAAGAGCCATGTAGTTTTATTGTTGATGTTTTTTCAAAAACGCTGCAAAATTGGGGATATTATGGCTTTGTTTTCATTGTAGCTTCCCAGAGGTTGCTGCTATCGCATTAAAAGTGCTACCAAATACAAGCCAATAAAATTTTCTTACATATGGTAGTAAACACATGAACACCTGGGTAAATTTTAACTAATAAATGCCTATTTTTTTGTGCTTCGAAAAGATGACATACTATACGTAACTGTCTCAAAAAGTCTGTCTGACAGTTTGTTATGCAAAATATGTGTCAGTGCATTGCTATCATACTACTACGTTGATTTTTTGCAGTGTCCCAATTGTTTGTGCATTAAAATTAGTTCAAATTTACACGTGTTCATATGTTTTGTTGTGTTTACTACCATATGCAAGAAATGTTTTACTTTTTTCATGCGATAGCATCAACCTCTGGGATGCTACAATGACAACAAAAATATAATATCCCAAATTTTGCAGCATTTTTTGAAAAAAACGTCAACAATAAAACTACATGGCTCTTGGGGCAGGCATAGCCAAGGTCCAAGATCAAAGTCACTGGTATATTTAGTTAATTTAGACCTTGGAGAATGGGAAAAATATCAGTTTGCATATGTTTGATGAAAAAAGTCAAATTTGAAGAGGTCTAATCCTACATGCCCTCTCAGATTATATCGCTGTTATGTTAGTGTGCAAAAATCAGGCCACAGTCTGAGTATTAATTCTGAAACACACCTCATTTACTGAGCCATTTTTTAAAGTTCCTCACAGAAATATGCAGATCCAGTAACATGAAACTGTCATCATGAGATGTTGGATCTGTCACACACACTTTCTGTCAGATGATCACACCGATTGGTGTGACAGGATGCTGTCTGTCAGTTCTAGACCTGTCACTGTTCCTGTCTGCACTGCGATCACGATATCCACCATTTTAAAGCAATACTTGCACGGATGCTGTGTTTCCTCTTACCTGATGTTCCCCCACATCTGCTCCTCCTGTTTCTCCAGCTTGGAGTCATTCACACATTATTTGTCTTCACATGTTCCTATTAAGGATGTACATACTCCAGGCTCCACGGATGGCTGAGTGCATTAAACCGGATTCAAATTTATCCGGGTTAATAGTCATGCACCTCGTCGATGCACTTATTCATTCATTTTCTAAATTGCTTAATTCTACATGGGTGGGGTCGGTGGTGTAGTGGTTAGGGTGCTGTGATCAGGAGGTTGTGAGTTTGAATCCCAGTGAGACCCTCACTGTGCTAAGACCCCTGGGCAAGGGCTCAACCACAAATGTGCCTCTGTTCACCCAGCAGTATAAATGGGTACCAGTAAAAATATACTGGGAAGGTAACCTACGATGGGCTAGCGTCCCATCCAGGGGGAGTTGAACTCCTGGTAGCTTCACATATGGAAACCGGAGATAAGCACCGGCCTGATGAGCCGCTAGGCTCGGGTGTAAAAACCCAACAGACTTTACCTACCTACCTACCTCGTCGATGCACCACTCGGGAGTCCCACATAATCATGCTTAACATAATACTGTCTGAGGAATTTATTCGGACATACAGAAATAGACAACGATTTATTGAGTAAAAACTTTCACTTCAACAACATTTTCCTATTACTCAATAGACGGCTGCATTCAGCTGCTTTTTGCTCAATACTGTGTAATACTGTGGTGGAGCCGGTGGTGTAGTGGTTTGGGTGCTGGGCTCATGATCGGGAGGTTGTGAGTTCAAATCCCACTGAGACCCTCACTGTGCTAAGACCCCTGGGCAAGGTCTCAACCACAAGTGTGCCTCTGTTCACCCAGCAGTATAAATGGGTACCAGTAAAAATATACTGGGAAGGTAACCTGCGATGGACTAGCACCTCATCCAGGGGGAGTTGAACTCCTGGTCGCTTCACGCTACGGAAACCGGGGATAAGCACCGGCCTGATGAGCCGCTAGGCTCGGGTGTCAAAACCCAAACAGTTAATCAATCAAAAAAAAAATCACTGTGTAATACTGTGGCCTTCGGTGTAGTCCTGGAGGTACATTTATTCCATCTTCTTTGTCTTCTTTAACTGAAGAACTTGTCTGCACAAAATCCTATCAAATCAGCTGTTGGCAGTGACTGGAAGGATGAGGTAACATTTTGCTGAAAACTCATTTTGAGAAGACCCTGTGTGGCATAAAAAACCTGTCATAGAAGGTCCATCTGTCTGTCTGTCCAGACTGAGGATGGTGCTGATAGTACAAAGCCAAATGCCTTCAGCACAGGATATGTTTTGTTATACTTAAAGTCATAGTGCTGTAGTGGCTTTAAAAGTTTCCCTATTATAAATAACTGAAATGTTTTGAGGTAGTTTAGACTTTGCCTAGAAGAAAATGCTCTCTCTCTCTCTCTCTCTCTCTCTCTCTCTCTCGCTCACACACACACACACACACACACACACACACACACACACACACTTTAATACAGAGAGAGGGCTTTGGTTTATTGAACTAGGAAGTTTCTGCAACTAATTGCAGAGGACTCTATGCCAAGATTTGTTTTATAACATATCATATAGCTATATTTGCTTAACTTGCATTTTAATGGAAAACTAACCTGGATTACTTAATATGGGGTAAGTTCAAAGGTCAGAGAAAGATTAGACATTCACTACTGCACTCACATTCTGCTTGAAGCAGTACTGTTTTATTATGTGTTGTAACATGATCAAACAAACCCATCAAGAAAAACGTGTTGTTATGTTTGAAAAAGTCCAAAGCTATAACAGTAATGATTAGAAGAGCTTCACGGGTGGAGAATGTTAGTTGAACACAGGTACAGTGAACGTTATTTTCAGTGTACAGTATCGTAGATATTATCTTACATTTCACTCTAACACTTGTCAAAATCAAGTACTATGGTATTGACATGAACAAGTTTATGAAAGTTTATGAAAGTTTATGATGGGTATACTGAGTGGCAAATAGTTCAATCAGTTATTATCTATATAAATATATCTGTTGGCATCCGTCAGTCTCGGAAAACTATGGATCTGTGCCTTGAGCTGGGATAGCGGGAATATGGCAACATTGTTTGTGGCTGTATAGCTCAATACGAGAGTGAAATTCACAGTTACAGCGGTTGCAGATGTAAGTGCTTGTCTGTAGTGTCTGTTTCAATGCATTTTTTCAGGGGTCGCCACAGCAAATCATCTGATCCGCACATTTGATTTGGCAGAGGTTTTTACGTCGGATGCCCTTCCTGACACAACCCTTTAGCAAGGGACAGAAACATGCTGACGACTTTGCAGCTACTCTTTACGAAAGTCAGCAATGGTTCTTTTACATGAACCTCTCACCAGAGACAGTGAGAGACATGGCCCGCCTTTCATAACCCAGTTAGCTGCACTGGGGCAGACAGTGACAACCTTGTGGAGAGTGGGACTCGAACCCCCAACTTTAGGATCAGCAATCCAGTGCCCTTTTACCACCAGGCCACCACTGCCCCATATATATATATATATCATCAGTTCATTTTCTGTAACCCCTTCATCCTAATTAGGGTCGCGGGAAGGCTGGCGCCCATCCTAGCCAACTCCGGGCGAGGGCAGAGTACACCCTGGACAGCTCGCCAGGCCATTATAGGGCGGAAACACGCTGACGGCTTTGCAGCTACTCTTGTCGAAGGTCAGCAATTGTTCTTTTACACGAACATCACACCACAGACAGTGAGCGACATGGCTGGCCTTTGATAACCCAGTTAGCTGCACTGGGGAAACAGTGACAACCTTGTGGAGAGTGGGACTCGAACCCCCAACCTTTGGATCAGCGATCCAGCACCCTATACCATTAGACCACCACTGCCCAGCCTCCATATATACATATACTTTATATACTAGTATATATGCAAAAACAGCAAAATGTACCAGCACACTAATTCATGGAGATAAATTCAAAACAAAAATACACAACAGCAGGCCTGTGCAGGTCTAAATTATGCTGCAGGAACACTCATCAGTGGGCTGAAATAATATTTCAACATTTCTATCCCACTTTTATTAGTCATTTTGCAATGCATAAAGTCTAATCTATCTCTCTCTCTCGCTTTCTCTCTCTCTCTCACACACACACATAAACACATATGCATGCATAAGCACAAGTTCCCGCAAACTTGAATCTGAGAAATATGTATAATAATATTTAAAACACACACGATTGACTGAGATAGTAATGCTGTCTTTCTTCCATGAGTTTGTAGATGGTGAAATATTCTTTCCAGAATATTCTTTGCAGTCTTTGAGGGAGGCGGCTGGACTTTCTGGGCAGCCTTGTGCAATTTTAGTCATCTTGTTTTAATAAAGCAAAACAGATTTCTAATGATGGCCTCAGGATGGTTTTCATGAAAATTGTAAAAGTTTGGGTTTTTGTCATAACAATCCATGTAACACGTCAAAACCAAAAAAAGCCACGGTCAGCACTTTGAAGTAAATATTGCATTGTTCAATGTTTAGGTGTTCGTGCTGTAAATGGTAGTGTAGTGTAATGTTCTACATTAAGAATCCAGACACATTTCCATGAATAATGTACGTACCTCCATGCAATCGAGAGAAAAAATACATATGTAAACAACTTCTATAACTACATACAGTATATATAGATTTTGTTTGTTTGTTTGTTTTTTGTTTTATTTTCCACATTACCTTTTATTAGGGTCAGGGGGAGGCTGGAGCCCATTTCAACCAACTGCAGACAAACTTCCCTGAACAGCTTCCCAGACCATTTCAGGACTAACATACACAAAATTATTCCCACTCCCTTTTACACCGAGGGGCAATCAAGAATATCCAGTTAACCTAGTGTGCATTTCTTTGGACTGTGAGGGAAACCTGCAGAAAGCCCCTCGCAAAGCCCGGGGTTTGAACCTACAGCCTTCTTGTTATCTGTACATACATACATTATATGACAAAAAGTAGATGAACATCTGACCAAGACACCAATGTGTAGATTTTTCCCCAAAAAGTTGGACGAACACAACTGTTCAAGATGAATTTGTGTGTTGTAGCATAACAACAACGTAAGCCCTCGCCGGAATGAAGTGTGTATGTATGTATATAAAGCAAGGCCCAGGAAAACATGGTTTGCCAAGCCTGGTATAAAAAATTAAGCCCTCTCACTTTTTATCACATTGATGGATGGTGTTAGAGACGTTTTCTCCTCTTCAGTCCAGTGGTTCACACCACATGCGTCTTAGCCAATCACACTATACGTACATAAACATCTCCAAAACGCTTCCTTATGTGAAACGAACGTGTGTTTGTTGTACCTACAGATAAAACCTCATACAAAACTTCATTCACAACTCATCATTGTTAACTATTTTACATTTATTTTTTATTTTATTTATTGTTTACCAAACTTAACTCCATGCAACACAATTATCTACACAACCCCTGCTTCTACCCACACGCCGTGCAACAGTTCTCTGTATCTATGACATGTGTTCATGATAAGCTATAAACCAGCCTTTCCTGGTTCACATATACTTTAACTCGCTCCTTATGGCTGGTGACTAAGCGGTTTTTACACACATTGGAAGAGCCTCATGCGATACGGGAGAAAGAGCAAACATGTTGCAATAAATGTTCAGATAAACATTATGTACATTTGGATATTTGGATTACAGACGAGATTTTATTTGTTTTGGCAGAAGTGGTTGCTCATGTGTAATGAAGCTGAGGTCTGTTTTTTGAAATGCATAACTGCTGCATGTTTAATGGTAATTATTATTTCTGCCCATATCATTATGCAGTCCCTGTTTAATTCCAGCGTTGTAAGCTCTCTTTTTGTGTCTATTCAATGCTTATGAAAACTGTTCGACCTGCAGTTGATTGTCCGAATTCCTAATAACCTAATATCCTAATTAATTATTCAATTTATTATTCCAATCCGAAATTACAGATTAATCTTTTAGTGAAAAAGTGAACATTGCTGACTTTCGACAAGAGTAGCTGCAAAGCCGTCAGCGTGTTTCCGCCCTGCGATGGCCTGGCGAGCTGTCCAGGGTGTACTCTGCCCTCGCCCTGAGTTGGCTGGGATGGGCACCAGCCTCCCTGCGACCCTAATTAGGATGAAGTGGTTACAGAAAATGAACTGAACTGAAAAAGTGAATGTTGAAATACAGGGCTCCCTCGCTACTTTGCGCTTCATGCGGCTTCAGTGCATATGAATTGCATACTTTTTAAAAAATATTCATTGAATTAAAAAATAAGGAAATTAAGGAAGAATACGGGGAAAAGTTAAGGAAAATGCCACAAAAACAAGGCCAATTATGTAAAAAAAAAAAAAAAAAAAAAAAAACTTAAACAAACACATACAAAAAAAAAAACCCCAACCCAAAACCTCCCATCAAAACTACTTATATTTTTGTGAGGTGCACATCTGAGTGTGTGCATCCGCATTTGCATGTGTATTTATATTTTATTTATATCTTATACATTATTTTTGAATATTTAATTGTTATTATAAGCATTTGTAGCATTGAATATGTATTTATTGATATTATATACACATATACATGTACGTATATGTCAGTCGGGGTGGGGGTTGGGGTTTGATCCTACTTCACGTCCACCTACATCCACCTCATAGGCTCGAAGAGGACATTTCCTTGGAAGAGTTTGCATGTTCTCCCTGTGCTTAGGTGGGGTTCCTCCAGATACTCCAATTTCCTCCCACATTCCAAAGACATTCTGCATTAGGCTAATTGGCTGTTTCCAATTTTTATGTTTAGTGTGAGCGTGAATGAGTGTGTTTACCTTGGTCGTGTTATGGGTCGGCGAGCTACTCAGGGTATACCCTGCCTTCACCCAGAGAGATTCTGAGATAGGTTCCATTCTCACTGCAACCTTAGAAGGATCAGGCAGTTTGATGGATTATTTAATTGGAAGTCCTTCAGCACAGAATAGTATGATTTGCATTGTAGTCTTCACTGTCTTTGGTAATTTTTGAGGAACAGTAAATCTAGTTACAGTGGTCCCTCACCTTACAATAGTCCCAGCAAACGAAAAGTCGAGGTTACGAACAACATTTTCTAAAATTTTTTGTCTGTTTAAGAAATAAGTTCTTCTTTCAAAACGCGCCATTCAAACATTAAAATGCACCATTCAAACAATGCACGAGCTGCTTTCCCATTGACTACCTTCCAACATCCCGCCCCGCTGGCCTCCCATTGACTAGGAGGGAAGACGCAGCTCCCTCCCATTAGCTATTATGGAGCTGCATCTCCCATAATGCTTTTGTTGTGTAAAGGATAGAGTTACTGTTGTTTCATGAGTGTGCTCATTGCTTTATTTTTTGACTCAGGCTTTTAACCTTCCAATAACATTTGTAAGATTACAACTCTGCTAAGAGGACATGGTCTAAACATACACGCGCACACACACACACACACACACACACACACACACACGTGTGATTTCGGTGCGACTGAAAAGAAGAAGCGGGCTCGTGGCATGTGGTTCAGTGATATCGCAAAGGAATATGGCCAAACCCGTCTACCATCGGTATGATATTGAAGCAGAAGGAGGTGTTAAAATGTGTGCTTTTATAATTTTTAAAGGGATTAGGAGGTAGTATTGGGGGCCTTGGAACAAATCACGCGTTTTACATATAAAATGCGGTTCAATTTACGAAAAATCCAAGTTAAGAAAAAGGCTCTGGAACGGATTAATTTCGTACGGTAAACTACCACTGTACTTGGATATTGATTCTAGATTTTTATATATGTGTTTTTTATACTATGGAAAGTAGATATAACCACAAAAACACATGTTTCTATATTTAAATGTTTTATTTGTAAATGAATTTAATGTACAAGGGGGAATATATATATATATATATATATATATATATATATATATATATATATATATATATATATATATATTTATATTTATATATATATTTATATACTTATATGTACGGAAACACTTATGTACACATTTTTTGGGATTACACTAAAAAACAAATATCAGTTTGCCTCGCAGCCTCCCCAGCCTAAAAATTATACAGGTTTTATTTACATACATTCATAGGATGTGGCTAAAAACACTTGTGTGTTAACAAGTATTTATCAAATCATTCTATGAATGACAGGAATGCCATATTTTCATATGTACAGTGGGCCCTTTGATCAGAAAAACAATACAACAAAACAGAGAAGGAAGGAAATCTCCCCACTGCCAGAAGTTCCCTAAAGTAGTAGTAGTAGTAAAAATAATAATAATAATAATAATAATAATAAACACTAAATAAAGCCTGGCACCAGTACTAGTGTGGTTTTGCCTGTTTCAGCCACAAACACCTCAGTATGTCCACACCACTAACCCAATCTTCTGAACAAACCCCAAAACCCTGACGTGTAAATGTTGCAACGGTACAGTATGTAATCCTCAAACCGTAACAAACCTGTTGTAGCTTGACTGCTTTCCGTTTACTGTAAGTAACAGCTAAAGAAAGTGTCTTATGCTCATGTTTATACGAAGGCGGTTTTGGGGGGCTGGGGGACTGGGGTAGACAGATGTAGCACCAGCATTAGTAACACAATTATCTGTAAGTAATCAAGTAACATGCTGACGTTTGGAGGCAATATTGTGTCACAGGAAATAAAGTAATAACACACAAAGAGAAGACATTTGGTTTCAAATGCTCTTTGTGCTTAAAAATATCAAGTAAAACTGACGTAGTGTCTCGAAACTACTACGAGTATAAAATATAGACATTCTCATTATTGTACCTTGTTTGTGTCACATTGTCTTCAGCCTTATCAGTTGTTCTGAAATGCTGAGATTATGTTTACAGTGTCCCCAGCACCCTAGTTAGACCTGAGATAAGAGCTTTGTGGTTGATTAAGGCAAAAAGGAAAAAAGAAAAACAGTAGTGCCTCTAAAAGGCAACACTAATAAAAATATAAACACCTTTTTTTTTTCAAAACAGCTTGCCTTAAAAGCAAAAATGAGATTTTCAACACTGATTGAAGTGTACATATTAAACATGTACATTTGACACTGTGCTTGTTCTTTGCATTTCTATTGTCATTCCGCACTTACATAAAAAAAAAGTGGGTTTTACGAATGTGTCCCCGTAGCTTATTCCAATCGACTGATCCCCATCAACATAGTCTGTATTAATGCCACTCTGCTGTTCTTAGTAAATTTTCCAGAATGGACCACCAAACATCGCACTACATTTTGCCTATGCTCTGCCACTCAGATTTCATTCAA
>CM045741.1:29935015-29950015 GCA_024760905.1 Plotosus lineatus
GGCAGACTTTATACTACTGTAAGACAGGAAGTTCTCTTCAGATGACACGAAATGATCCACCATTCCTAAGATTTTCCGTTTTATTAAAATGTGTAAAACAACTCCTTTTCCAGTGAAAAGTAAATTCGTATCTCTCAGGTTAGAGGAAACTGATGCAGTCCAAGTAAAGTGAGAATGCTGTTAATGATTACAGCAAGAAGGACATCTTATGATTTGCACATATACACCAAAAGCTCCAGGCTGCACCTATACACCCAGAGAGGAGAGAGGATCAGATCAATATTATTTTGGGGTTTTTTTTTTTGTTTGTTTGTTTGGTTTTTTTTTGTTTGTTTGTTTTTTTACTATAAACAATTTTTGGTAATGTAAAGATATTGTGAATGAAAAAAATTCAAGTTTCAATTTCATAATCTCAGTGCTTCTCCAGCATTTGATAGTTTGCCACGTTTTACATGTGTAAACAATAAATACTGCTCGGCATTTACAGAACCTTTTCTGCCGCTAGATGGCGCACAAACGCAATGGCGTTTCATCAGATTTACAATTACAGTTGTACTCTAAGATACCATAAAAGAAGCTGCATAGAGTTTACCTGATTATCATCCTATATAATAACCAAATATTACTACACATTGTTTTGAAGCTTAACAAAACATAGGATCAATTATTGGTAAAATAACGACACTGTTTATTGCACCATGTGGTATAAAACATGGCGGATGGAGGGATGAATTAACTAAAATGATAATTAATTGTTTTTTATCTTGTAAATCGTTGTATAAAAGTTTTATCAAAGATTTAAAATGCAGTGTGATGATCTCCATGGCCATCACTCAGTGTTTGCAATGATCACACCACTGTCATGTGACTTTACTGCTTAAAATGACATTGAAGCAATTTCTTAATGAATGATTTCCGAATTTCCAGCACGAGAATGTCGGATCGACTTCCCAACGGACGGTGTGTTTTTCTCTTCTGCCTTGCTGGGTGACCGACAGTAACCTCTGCGCGCGCCACTCAAACTGTCAACACGTTGTGCAGAGAGCATGCAGCACTTTTAATAGAGCTTCGGTCACTGGAGTGATCTGCACACACCCTGAACTCGAGTTAAAGCAGATTACACTCACGAGCGCGTCTTTAATATCAGTCCGCAGATTCAACTGATCAAAGCGATTAAAACACAAGTGCACGCCCTACGTCATGAATAAAAAAAAAACAAAACATATAATGCTTCAATGTTACATTTTATTACTTTAAAACCTGCATATCCCAGAGGACGGCACGTGTAAACATCCTTTGATCATTGAAATGTATCGGATGATGTTTTAAATGAGGATCCACACCATGGTACTGGATATGGATAGGAATCGGTAATCCAACCGTAGGAATAAACACAGTTCCTTCCACGAGATGAAATCGTTCCCCGCCTCCAGCCTTCAACGTAAACATGTTTTCATCCGGGGCAGCACACGCGTGCCGCAGCAAACCACAGCAGAAACCCACACATACACACTGATCGAATCCAAGGGAGTCTTGGGTTGAGCCTCTTACCCGTTTATTATAGCAGCCGATTATAAATCCAAATTGCTGGTGCGGTTGTTGTCTTGTTGTTGTTTTGTTTGTTTGTTTGTTTTGTTTTTGTGCACCACCTCTAAGTATAAGAATAGCTGAATTCAAGCGAACTTGCCCTTGAAGCCCTCCGCGCGGTGCTGCTCCACTACTGGCCAGATACGCGGGCACTGTAGTTGTACTATGTCTGGAACACGTGACTTTTGCGCGCGCCACAGGGGCGAGAATGACCGGTGGGGTGCGAGGGCTCGTCCCAAAAGCGTGATCTGGTTGGTTGGCAGTGCGACGCAGGGCGGGGCTCGTCGACCGGCATCACCGCGCGAGTGCGTCTTGTTTTTTTTTTTCTTGTTTTGTTTTGTTGTTTGTTTGTTTTGGATGACAGCGCATGGATGTTGGGAAAAAAAAAAAAAAAAAACAATTTCCATCTTTTCCTTCCCGTCTTTATCTAAATCGAGTCGGAAGGAAAAGCGGCTGTGCAACACATTCAACACAAGAGACACAGCAAACACAGGAAAAGTATTGGCACCCGTCACATGAAAATTATATTACGGGGAACATTGATGAAAAAGACCAGTTCAGGTTCCTCTCTAGAACACAGCTATACTTCAGAAAAACTATTGCTCCACGCTTATTATTTTTACTTCTCAAAAGTGGAGGAATCCTTTTCTCTGAGCTCTGAAATGCTTGGGTGACTTAAGAAAAACCTTTTAAAACTACCATACTGTGGTAACATGTCTACTACATGTAAGATGGTTTTGGAGACAAAGTCAGAGAGGCTAGATTGAGATGGTTTGGGCATGTACTGAGGAGGGATAGTGAGTTTGTTGGTAGTAGGATGCTGAGGTTGGAACTACCAGGCAGAAGGCCTAGAGGAAGACCAAAAAGGAGATTTATGGATGTGGTGAAGGACGACATGAAGGTAGTTGGTGTAAGAGAAGAAGATGCAGAGGCTAGATTGAGATGGTTTGGACATGTATAGAGGAGGGATAGTGAGTTTGTTGGTAGTAGGATGCTGAGGTTGGAACTACCAAGCAGAAGGCCTAGAGGAAGACCAAATGGTGAAGGACAACATGAAGGTAGTTGGTGTAAGAGAAGAAGATGCAGAGGCTAGATTGAGATGGTTTGGGCATGTACTGAGGAGGGATAGTGAGTTTGTTGGTAGTAGGATGCTGAGGTTGGAACTACCAGGCAGAAGGCCTAGAGGAAGACCAAAAAGGAGATTTATGGATGTGGTGAAGGACGACATGAAGGTAGTTGGTGTAAGAGAAGAAGATGCAGAGGCTAGATTGAGATGGTTTGGACATGTACAGAGGAGGGATAGTGAGTTTGTTGGTAGTAGGATGCTGAGGTTGGAACTGCCAGGCAGAAGGCCGAGAGGAAGACCAAAGAGGAGATTTATGGATGTGGTGAAGGACGACATGAAGGTAGTTGGTGTAAGAGAACAAGATGCAGAGGCTAGATTGAGATGGTTTAGACATGTACAGAGGTGGGAAAGTGAGTTTGTTGGTAGTAGGATGCTGAGGTTGGAACTACCAGGCAGAAGGCCTAGAGGAAGACCAAAAAGGAGATTTATGGATGTGGTGAAGGACGACATGAAGGTAGTTGGTGTAAGAGAAGAAGATGCAGAGGCTAGATTGAGATGGTTTGGACATGTACAGAGGTGGGATAGTGAGTTTGTTGGTAGTAGGATGCTGAGGTTGGAACTACCAGGCAGAAGGCCGAGAGGAAGACCAAAGAGGAGATTTATGGATGTGGTGAAGGACGACATGAAGGTAGTTGGTGTAAGAGAACAAGATGCAGAGGCTAGATTGAGATGGTTTGGACATGTACAGAGGTGGGATAGTGGGTTTGTTGGTAGTAGGATGCTGAGGTTGGAACTGCCAGGCAGAAGGCCGAGAGGAAGACCAAAGAGGAGATTTATGGATGTGGTGAAGGACGACATGAAGGTAGTTGGTGTAAGAGAAGAAGATGCAGAGGCTAGATTGAGATGGTTTGGACATGTACAGAGGTGGGATAGTGAGTTTGTTGGTAGTAGGATGCTGAGGTTGGAACTACCAGGCAGAAGGCCGAGAGGAAGACCAAAGAGGAGATTTATGGATGTGGTGAAGGACGACATGAAGGTAGTTGGTGTAAGAGAAGAAGATGCAGAGGCTAGATTGAGATGGTTTAGACATGTACAGAGGTGGGATAGTGAGTTTATTGGTAGTAGGATGCTGAGGTTGGAACTACCAGGCAGAAGGCCGAGAGGAAGACCAAAAAGGAGATTTATGGATGTGGTGAAGGACGACATGAAGGTAGTTGGTGTAAGAGAAGAAGATGCAGAGGCTAGATTGAGATGGTTTGGGCATGTACAGAGGAGGGATAGTGAGTTTGTTGGTAGTAGGATGCTGAGGTTGGAACTACCAGGCAGAAGGCCTAGAGGAAGACCAAAAAGGAGATTTATGGATGTGGTGAAGGACGACATGAAGGTAGTTGGTGTAAGAGAACAAGATGCAGAGGCTAGATTGAGATGGTTTGGGCATGTACAGAGGAGGGATAGTGAGTTTATTGGTAGTAGGATGCTGAGGTTGGAACTACCAGGCAGAAGGCCTAGAGGAAGACCAAAAAGGAGATTTATGGATGTGGTGAAGGACGACATGAAGGTAGTTGGTGTAAGAGAAGAAGATGCAGAGGCTAGATTGAGATGGACGCAGATGATTAGCTGTGGCGACCCCTGAAGGGAGCAGCCGAAAGGAAAAGAAGGCTGTGGGTTTGTCTACTGGCCTCTTTAAGGTTTTCATTTGTGTTCACCCATGGACTGAAATGGCTATTCCAACCCACTGAGTTTCCCCTGCAATCATTTCCGTTTTTATTTGGACGAGTGTTCGGGGTCATGCTACAAAATCACCTGTTAAATTGCAACTCAGTAACATTGAGCTGTTCAGAGGAAAAGCAGCACTTCCAGAGAGTAACTCACACACAGGCAGCTGAACTTGATGGTAAAATTTGCTAGAAATATACAGAAACTGCAGTCATGTGTTCAGGTGAGAACTTTTTGACTACGTAACATGGGTGGCCATAGCCTGGTGGATGGAAAAGCAGCTTTGGGACCAAGAGGTCACTTGTTTGATTCCCAAATCAGCAGGAAAAATATGTGGTGTTGGGGGAGTGAGCTGCACCTACCCTTCCTCCACATAAATGGTTGAAGTGCCCTGGAGCAAAGCACCTCACCCAACTGCTTTCTGGGCACCTCCAATACCAGTCCTTCTCAAAAAATTAGCATATTGTGATGAAGTTCATTATTTTCTGTAATGTACTGATAAAAATTAAACTTTCATATATTTTAGATTCATTGCACACCAACTGAAATATTTCAGGTCTTTTATTGTTTTAATACTGATGATTTTGGCATACAGCTCATGAAAACCCAAAATTCCTATCTCAAAAAATTAGCATATCATGTTCAGGTACTCTAAACGAGCTATTAACCTAATCATCTGAATCAACTAATTAACTCTAAACACCTGCAAAAGATTCCTGAGGCTTTTAAAAACTCCCAGCCTGGTTCATTACTCAAAACCGCAATCATGGGTAAGACTGCCCACCTGACTGCTGTCCAGAAGGCCATCATTGACACCCTCAAGCAAGAGGGTAAGATACAGAAAGAAATCTCTGAGCGAATAGGCTGTTCCCAGAGTGCTGTATCAAGGCACCTCAGTGGGACGTCTGTGGGAAGGAAAAAGTGTGGCAGAAAACGTTGCACAACCAGAAGAGGTGACCGGACCCTGAGGAAGATTGTGCAGAAGGGCCGATTCCAGACCTTGGGGGACCTGTGGAAGCAGTGGACTGGGCTACAGGTGCCGCATTCCCCAGGTCAAGCCACTTTTGAACAAGAAACAGTGGCAGAAGCGCCTGACCTGGGCTACAGAGAAGCAGCACTGGACTGTTGCTCAGTGGTTCAAAGTACTTTTTTCAGAAGAAAGCAAATTTTTCATGTCATTCGGAAATCAAGGTGCCAGAGTCTGGAGGAAGACTGGGGAGAAGGAAATGCCAAAATGCCTGAAGTCCAGTGTGAAGTACCCACAGTCAGTGATGGTCTGGGGTGCCATGTCAGCTGCTGGTGTTGGTCCACTATGTTTTATCAAGGGCGGGGTCAATGCAGCTAGCTATCAGGAGATTTTGGAGCACTTCATGCTTCCATCTGCTAAAAAACTTTATGGAGATGAAGATTTCATTTTTCAGCACGACCTGGCACCTGCTCACAGTGCCAAAACCACTGCTAAATGGTTTACTGACCATGGTATTACTGTGCTCAATTGGCCTGCCAACTCTCCTGACCTGAAGCCCATAGAGAATCTGTGGGATATTGTGAAGAGAAAGTTGAGAGACACCAGACCCAACACTGTGGATGAGCTTAAGGCCGCTATCGAAGCATCCTGGGCCTCCATAACACCTCAGCAGTGCCACAGGCTGATTGCCTCCATGCCACGCCGCATTGAAGCAGTCATTTCTGCAAAAGGATTCCCGACCAAGTATTGAGTGCATAACTGAACATAATTATTTGAAGGTTGACTTTTTTTGTATTAAAACACTTTTTTTTAATTGGTCGGATGAAATATGCTAATTTTTTGAGATAGGTATCTTTGGTTTTTCTTTACTTTTTGGCCAAAATTATCAATAATACAACAATAAAAGGCTTGAACTACTTCAGTTGTGTGTAATGAATCTAAAATATATGAAAATCTAATGTTTATCAGTACATTACAGAAAATAATGAACTTTATCACAATATGCTATTTTTTTAGAAGGACTAGTGTGTGTGTGTGTGTGTGTATGTGTGTGTGGCAGCCCAGTGGTCCAAGTGTGTGTGCTCACTTTGGATGGAAATTCAATTTATTTAATAATTTAATCAAATTATTTCCTTTACAGGATTGATATAGTACATGTATATCAAAACAATAATAAAAGAATTTCTGTACTGCATGTGAGACCATTGAATGTAACTCACTATGAAATGTACAACACATTCGTGATGGTCTGGAGTCATTTTGTTTCTGTTGTTCCGTGCATTCCTCATTGTTTTTCTGAAACACTTTAACCTAATTAGGATCACAGAGTTATGGTGCCTATCTCAGCCAACTCTGGGCAAGGGCAGTGTACACCCTGGACGGCTCTCCAGGCCATCACAAGGCAGAAACACACCAAGTGTTCTTTGAAAGTCAGTGATGGTTCTTTTAGATGTCTGGCCTTTGAAAACCCAGTTAGCTGCATGTGGGCGGGTGGGTGGGGGTTCAGTGTCAACTCAGTGATAGTGGTGCTTGAACCCCTGACCTTTGGATCGATAAATCAGCACCTTAACCACAGCGCCCCTGCTGACATTGCCCCTCTATGCATTCCTGTGAGATTTTAAAGCATCATGATTACTGCATAAGCTCCGGGGTATGAAGCCAAATTAAAACCAAGCATGTGATGGTTTTCATATAGGCCTTTTTAAAAAAATCAAATATATAAGGGGCTTGGCTACACCACGTACAGTCGGTCCATATGGTTATCAATGGTTGTTCAGGTGAGGAATGTTATAGGTTACTCTTGAGGACTTTCATGCAACTCTCTGAAACAGCTGCAAGTTGATTCTGAATCTTGACAATTCCAGTCTAATGTGAATGTTCTTCCTTACCTCTCCCACTTTCTTCTCACTGTTGCTAAAGTGTCCAACCCCTGTGAAATTTTCGACTGTTCTAGGCTTTTGAACAAAACAAAAATATGGTTTAGTCCTGGATTATGGTATAATCATACTTCTTAAAGCTTGTGTATTTGTTTTTGAGGTCACCAACCATCTGTCTGCTTGTATCCAGAGATATTTGGTAATATTATAAGAATAAACAATACATTTTTACCTGTGTTTAAACTCATGTTTTATTGTTTTTCAAAGGTTAAAGGAGTCTAAATAAGACTTGTTTTTAATTATTTATCCAAAATGTGTTCAGAATATAATTTGGCTTGTTTCGTGGCCACTCTGTGTCTCTCCTGTTTCATCTCACAAAATTACAGTATTACAAAGTACTAATATGGCCAAAGGTCCACATGTGCTCTGAGACAATATGAGGTCATTGGCCTCTACTTGTCTCTCTGTTGTAACCACAGGGCGACCAGCTTGTGTCATATTTTGCAGCATTGGGCAACACCATGATTCACTGCTTCCATGACCATGAGTAAAGATGCTATTAAATCTGTTATTTATGTAATATTAATTTATAGTGAAATATGAATAAATGTGAATGATATAACTGAGATAGGAAGTTGGAACAACCTTCTTTTGAGGTGGAAATTTAGAGAAACAAAAATGTCCATTAATATATTTAATAATGGTTGTCACTGCGGAACAGTGGTCAGCACGTCCACCTCAGCAGCACGTCCACCTCAGAGCAAGAAGGTCGTGGGTTTCGAATCTCATGCTTGAGGAGGGTGTTTGTTACTTCTGGGTACCCTGGTTTCCTCCCACAATCCAAAGACTAGCACATTAGGCTAATTGGCTGTTCCAGGTTTCGCCTTGGTGAAATTCATACTCTCACCAAGGCGCAACCTGGATAAGCCAATTAGCCTAATGTGCTAGTCTTTGGATTGTGGGAGGAAACCAGGGTACCCAGAAGTAACAAACACCCTCCTATGTGTGATGGCCCTTACCATGAACTGGTACTCTGCCCTCACCTAAAGCAGGCTAAGATAGAATCTAGCCCCCCCAGTGACCCTAGCACGGTTAAACAATTCCAGAAATGAATGAGTGATGTCTAATAAGTAACAGGATTAGATGACAGGATTATATGAAACGCAAAGAGTATGATTGTTAGAATAGCACAGAGATACCTGATTGGTGATGAGAAGGGGTAAACACGGGCCAACCTGCTCAGTAACGCCATAATAACACACATACAATTTGCTTGTTTTGCGATTCTGAGTGATGTAAAGATATCTGATCTCAAAGTTATTCTGGGAAAAGCTGGTAATTAAGCATATCCACATAATTATCCAAGAGGGTGTTCTAATTTAGCCCTTTGCTTCCTCCACACCACATAAAAATAAACAAAACTGTGCAAACTAGATTAGGGAGGGAACGAAACACATTGTTGTATTCTCTGTGCTGTCTGCACACACACTTGCTTATTTAGGATCTGCGGGAGCGCTAGAGTTGCTAACGCTAATGAATAGAAAAAACTGAATATGTTTTGGTATCTTATTGCAAAATAATGAACACACACACACACACACACACACACACACACACACACACACACACACACACACACACACACACACACACAAACAATCTTTTACCCAAAACCCTAACCTTAACTATCACAGCTTAAATGTCTAAACCTAACCGTCATCCTTAGCCTTAGCCAAAACTAATTCTAACCTTAACCCAAGACTAAGTCTTAACCCTTACACAGCACTTTGGAAAAGTGAGGGACAGCCAAAATGTCCTCACTTCCCAAAAATGTCCTCACTCTGTCAGTTCTAAATATGTTATGGTCATCATGTAGCAAACACACATGTGTTGTATTGTAAGTACTAGAGACAACTTTCTTGTGACCTTCTGTCTGTCTTCCTTTCGGCTTTTTCCCTTTTACTTGGGAGTCGCCACAGCGAATCATTTGATTCGCACGTTTGATTTGGCAGAGGTTTTTACGTCGGATGCCCTTCCTGTCACAACCCTTTTTAGCAAGGGACAGAAACATGCTGACGACTTTGCAGCTACTCTTTACGAAAGTCAGCAATGGTTCTTTTACATGCCTCTCACCATAGACAGTGAGAGACATGGCCCGCCTTTGATAACCCAGTTAGCTGCACTGGGGGTCTTGTGACCTTCTGTAACTTTTTAATATACACATCACACCGCTTTACTCTGGGCTGTGTTGGAGCTGAGACTGTGTGATGGAGGGATTGCAGTGACGGGATGCTTAAGGCTCATTGATTGAACACTGCTATCATAAACTGTCGATCTCAGTGATTAAACTGTTGCCTTTTGTCCTGGTTTTACACACACACACACACACACACACACACACACACAGAGAGAGAGCGAGTGAGAGAGAGAGAGAGAGAGAGAGAGAGAGAGAGAGAGAGAGAGAGAGAGAGACTGCATATTGCTTTAATTCATAGTGAAGCAATACCAGTGACTGGCACAAAGAGAAGAAATACTGAACGGTTTCAACATGGAAAGCGTGTAAGTTGCACTTTAAAATAAATTTCAGCAATGCATCATACTTTTTTTTTTTTTTTTTTTTTTACAAGTCTTCTCAAATCCAATGAACAGTGCTGGTTTAGTTTTTAAAGCTCTGGGTTACTGAGCAGAAGATCATTGGTTCAAGCTGCAGTACTACCAAGCTTCCATTGTCCTTAAGCATGGCCCTCAATTCTTCACTGCTCAGTTGTGTTAATTAGAGAAAAATTGCTCTGGATAAAGGAGCCCGACAAATGCCATAAATGCGCATTAAGCATTTCAATATTCTCAGAACTAACGACATGACTTAGCTGTTCTACAGGGCTCAAGTACTCAAGGCTTCTTACTCAATTAGAATAAGATCCCGTTCAGCAAGCAGCATGTTAGTGTAACGATGTGTGATATTTTTTAACATGCTGCAGTGCGGTGGGTGGCACTGTGATGTTTTCATCCAAAAGTCAGGGGTTGAAGTCCCATCACCACCAAAATGCAAGTGTAAGACCCTTAACTCCCATATGTCACTCTGGATAAGTAAGGTAAGGTAAAGTCCGTTGGGCCTTTTAAACCCGAGCCTAGTGGCTCATCGGACCGGTGCTTATCCCCGGATTCTGTAGCGTGAAGCGACTAGGAGTACAACATCTCCTGGATGGGACGCTAGTCCATCGCAGGTTACCTTCCCAGTATATTTTTTACTGGTACCCATTTATACCGCTGGGTGAACAGAGGCACACTTGTGGTTGAGACCTAGCACAGTGGGGGTCTAACTGGGATTTGAACACACAACCTCCTGAGCATGAGTGACATGTACAGAGGAGGGATAGTGAGTATATTGGTAATAGAATAGGCAGAAGGCCGAGAGGAAGACCAAAGAGGAGATTTATGGATGTGGTGAAGGACGACATGAAGGTAGTTTGTGTAGGAGAAGAAGATACAGAGGATAGGGTGAGATGGAGGCGGATGGTTTGCTGTGGCGCCCCCTGAAGGGAAAAGCCGAGAGGAAAAGAAGAAGAACCTCCTGAAGATGAGTGCGGCACCCTAACCACTACGCCACCGGCCCCACTACCAGCATAGGTTACCTTCCCATAATTTTTCCTGGTATCCATTCATAGTCCTGGGTAGACAGAGGCACACTAGTGGTTATGACCTTGCCCAGTATGGTGGAGGCTTTATAGGAGTTCGAACCCATGAGCTCAGCACCCAAACCACTACACCACTGGCCCCACAAAATTCAATGTGTGCACCTGTAATTTTATGTATGGTATTTATCTGTTCTAGAGCATTTACAACATTTATCAGATGCTCTTATCCAGAGTGACTTACAATTATAATTTTTTTATACAACTGAACTCTGGATAAGGGTGTTAACCAAATGCTGGTTGGGATGGTACACAATAAAGAAAATCACCTGATTTATTGTTGGAAGCGTTTGATTAATCTGCTGCACATCATGCACTAAGTAATCCCATGTGAGAAACATTAACACATTCATTAGTTGATAATGATACAAGTGCGAACTAAACAAGTCACTTTATTTCAGCCCACACAATCTAACAAACAACCACCTCAATAACCACAAACCTCTTGTGGGTTGCTTTGCTGTATGTTCATCTACTTGATAAAGAAAAAATGCATAATAACATTCCCTGTTTAGATTATGAAAGATATTCGAAGGACACTATAACAGTAAACCACCCACAAGACTCAAGTGTGCATGAAATTGCTGTAACAGCTTTACACTGACACTTGGCTTTGTGTCAACCATTTCCAAAGGCATTGCATCTGTTAAGTTTAATATTTAGTCAGGATTTGGGAATAGTGACATCCACTGGCAATGATAAACATGCTGGACATTTAAACTATACTACAGTAGATCTTTGTGATATCTCCAAGTCCATTTTGTTTCGCATATGACACATTTCAAATTTTAACGTGATGTTTTTTTCAGGTTTAATATGTTGAAATGTAACTACGGATATAACCAATAGCGTGACATCAGCAAAAAGTGAAAATAAAGAACAGAAAATCAGTCTTCAATCAGCAATGGTGGCACAGTGGCATGGTGGTTTGCATGTTCGACTCACAGCAAGAAGGAGTTGTGTTCAAATCTCAGGTAGGGTGTTCTTGCGAGGAGTTTGCTTGTTCTTCCCACGCCTGTCTGGGTTTCCTGTGGGCACTCCAGTTTCCTCCTACGGTCCAAGAACATGTACATTAGATTGATTGGTGGTTCCAAGCTGCCCCCAGGTGAGAGTGAGTGTGAATGACTGTATGTGTGTTAGCCCTGCAGTGGCCAGGCAGGCTGTTCAGGGAATACCCCACTCCAGCTGAGATGGGCGCCAACCTCCCCTAATCCTAATTAATCCCCTGATTAAACAGCTTGGACAATGAATGACTCAATCAGCAATGGTCTTCAGTCTTCAGCTGCCCTTGCACTGTGAGCCATTTAATGGATACTTTCTAATGTCTGTGGGGCCGGTGGTGTAGTGGTTAGGGTGCTGGGCTCATGATTGGGAAGTTGTGGGTTCAAATCCCAGTTAGACCCCCACTGTGCTAAGACCCCCTGGGCAAGGTCTTAACCACAAGTGTGCCTCTGTTCACCCAGCAGTATCAATGGGTACCAGTAAAATATACTGGGAAGGTAACCTGTGATGGACTAGCGTCCCATCCAGGAGGAGTTGAACTCCTGGTCGCTTCATGCTACGGAAACCGGGGATAAGTACCAGCCTGATGAGCCACTTGGCTCGGGTGTAAAAAACCCAACAGACTTTACCTTTCCCTAACTGATGCTGGTCCTGTCCATGAGGAATTGAACTGTCGCTTCATGCTCCAGAAACTGGTATAAATGCTGCCTCTGATGGGCCATGACACTTGGCTGGAAACATGTATTCATTCATTTGCCAAACTGATTAATCCTACCCAGGTGGCAAGGAAGCTGGTGCCTATGTCAGCCGACTCTGGGCAAAGGTGGGGTTAGACCCTAAACCTCCTCGTCTATCACATTCTCAGCACACACACACACACACAGAGTAAACCATTCACCATCAGGGGGCAATCTGGACCAGCAATTTAGCCTAATGAGCATGTCATGGACTTTTGGAGAAAACTTTCGTATCCAGAGAAAACTCATGCAAGCATGGAAAGAACATGCAAACTTCACACAGAAATGTCTTCATTGAACCCAAGACTCAAACCCAGAATTTTATTGCTGTGAGGCAGACGTACTAACCACTATGCTCCTGCTTTCAAAATCATTATTGCCTGGATCAGAATATGGTTAGTGGAGCAATCCTCATTCTGTAATCATTGCACATAAGGCGGAGGAGGACTCATAAATCTCATTTATGCATGTGTGCATATGTTCTTGACGGCATACCTAAAATGTTCTATGTGTATTTTGCAGTAGGCACTGAGTTGAAACTCAGTTTTAAAGAAGGTATCATAGCACTCATGGTAAAAATATTTATTTAAAAGGCAAATATATCACTGAGACAGAAAGCGTCTGTATGTATGGTGGTGTATATTGATTATCAGTATGTGACAGATTTTCCTGCACACAGATAGAATAAATACAGGTCTGCATAATATCTGTTATTATAGATATTGTAATGCATGACTATAGTGAATTGTGCCAGGTTCACTGCATTGGCAGACATGTTTCAGGCTAATTACTATTGCAGTTATTTGTGGGCATCATTGATTTGTTGATCACTTACAACACTGGACGAAACTTCAGAACCAGGTATTTGCATTGTATAGAAAGAGCAAAGAGGGGAAAGGGATTTATCCAGACAATTTATTTTTACATTGCATATAAAGAAAGTTCAGTTCAGTTCATTTTCTGTAACCGTTTAATCCTAATTAGGGTCGCCGGGAGGCTGGCGCCTATCCCAGCCGACTCGGAACGAGGGCAGAGTACATCCTGGACAGCTCACCAGGCCCCCACAGGGCGGAAACATGCTGATGGCTTTGCAGCTCCTCTTGTCGAAAGTCAGCCATGGTTCTTTTACATGCCTCACACCATAGACAGAGAGACATGGCCGGGCTTTGATAACCCAGTTAGCTGCACAGGATGGGGAGTCTTGAACCCCCAACCTTAGGATCAGTGATCCAGCACCTATACACTGGGCCACCACTGCTCTATAAAGAAAGTATAGTATAAAATTTTGCATTAAAAACAAGTGTGAGCTTGTGTGGGGTGGCACGGGGTGTAGTGGTTATAACAAGCACCTCAAATCAAGAAAATCCAGGGGTCAGGTCCCGCCCAGCGAGGATGCGGAGCTTAAATGTTGTCCTTGTGCTTGTGTGAATTTCTTGAAGGTACATTGGTTTCCTCCCACAGTCCAAACACATGCACATTAGGTTAACTGGCTGTGACAAATTGTCCCCAGGAGTGGTTGTGTATGTGCTGGTCCTATGATGGATCGAGGTTCTGTTTAAGGTGTCCCTCATCTTTGCCCAGAGTCGGCTGAGACAGGCTCCGTCTCCATCTTAGAAGGATTGTGTAAGGTCTAAGGTTAAGCAAAGGAACAAATAAATGGATGGATGAGCTTACTGTGTATGCATCTACCCACACATCAGAAAAAACTTCTAACCTGAAAGGAGACAAGACAGTAAACACACGAGTACATTTTAGTGTGCTAATGAATGGTTGGATAAACTGACAACATCTGCCTCAGCCTTTTTATAGCACTAAGAGAGCAGTGTAAAGGAATCTGTCCACTGTGGTGACTGCAGTTGTTCGTGTGTTGGGTCATAGCACCACCTGCTGCTCATAGGAAAAACGTGCCAGATTCAGTTGCTATAGTAACAGTCTTCAAACATTTGTAGATAGAACTGAAATGCAGTCTGAAGTCTTTTAAGGATTAAATCACAAATAAAATCAAGACAATTATTTATGGTGTTTTAATCTGACGTCACGCCATTGCTACAGAAGGTAAGTGTGTTCTTCATGGAATTGTTCAGAGTTTATTATTTTTCCCCCCTGAAGCCTCAGAGTGAAATGTAGATTAATTCTAATTCACTTCTGTATTTCCACCTCATTACCATGTGTGTGTTCTATTCAATACTTGTTATGTTTGTGTATAAAACAACAGACCTCATGGAAATAAAACCCCAAGTCTCAGAAGTATGTTTGTTGTGTGTGTGTGTGTGTGTGTGTGTGTGTGTGTGTGTGTGTGTGTGTGTGTGTGTGTGTGTGTATTCCCAGTGTGAAACATGGTCGTAAGCAATATGGT
>CM045741.1:29955015-30245015 GCA_024760905.1 Plotosus lineatus
TGTCTGAAAATGTGTTGCCCAATAAAATCCAAAAATGTCAAACATAAAAGAATGATTGGCGTCGTTATGCCAATCTCGCCGGGTCGAGGCTTCACAGTGTTGTGCAGTATTTCCTAGTTATGGATGAGATCATTAGTAGGTCTGTAAATGACTGATAAGTTCAATTCTAGCTTGGAATGTTCAGTCACAGTGAAGGCAGGTTGTTCCATGGAGAAGTGCAGGCCAAGATTTTTTTTTGGTCTCCTTTCTGTTTTCATCTCTTTTCTTCTAGCTCCGCAGACAATTTGCTTTCAAAAGTTGTTGTCCCTTCTTTGATGATGTTTCTCACTGATGTTTCTCCTCTCCATTGGAGAAATGGATATTGAATTTCTTGAGGTTGGCTTTTAAGACATCTTTATAGTGTTTCTCCTGGCCTCCTCTTGAAAGCTTGCCCCCTATGGGTTGGGAATATAAGATCTTGAGAAGGCTATCATCAGGCATTCAGACTTGACTGTTCCATCTTGGTTGGGTCTTGATGATGATGGCCTCAAAGCTTTTCATTCTTGCTTCCTGTAATATGATTAGGTTTGTTCTTCTATCTTCCCAGTTGATCTTGAGGAACTTTTCAAGCATTTTAAAGTTGAATAAAAAAGGAATAATCTTAGATTGATAAATAAAATATAAATTTATAAGACAATGCTTTTGTGGAAGTCCCCTTAATATCACTCTCTCACATACTCATTCGCCAGACCACTCAATCCTACTACCAGGGTCACAATGATCAACCGACCATGGGCGAAGGTAAAGTACAAAATGAAGAGCTCAACAAATGTACAAACATTTATACAGCTACACTTTGGTGCAATTTGGAACAACCAATTAGCCTGAGTATGTCTTTGAACTATGCAAGGAAACTGAAGTACCCAGAGGGAACCCATGCAAGCACGAAAGAATATTTAAACTCCACACAGAAACGCCTCAGCCCAGGACTCAAACCGAGGACCTTATTGCTGTGAGGTGGATGTGCTAACCACTACACCTCATCTAATTTCAGATATAGATTGTCTACAAACCGGATTCAAAAAATTTGGGACACTATACAAATTGTAATTTAAAACTGAATGCAATGATGTGTAAGTGCCAAATTTCAATATTTTATTCCGAATAAAACAGATGACAGGGTCAAAAGTTTAAACTGAGAAAATGTATAATTTTAACAGAAGAATATGTTGATTTTAAATTTCATGGTGTCAACAAATCTCAAAAAAGTTGGGACAAGGCCATTTTCATCACTGTGAGGCGTCCCCTCTTCTTCTTACAACAGTCTGCAAATGTCGGGACCGAGGAGACAAGTTTCTCAAGTTTAGAAATAGGAATGCTGTCCCATTCTTGTCTAATTCAGGCCGCAAACTGTTCAACTGTCTTGGGCCTTCTTTGTTGCACCTTCCTCTTTAGGATGCGCCAAATGTTCTCTATCGGTGAAAGATCTGGACTGCAGCCTGGCCATTTCAACACCCGGATCCTTTTCCTACGCAGCCATGATGTTGTAATTAATGCTGCATGTGGTCTGGCATTATCATGTTGAAAAATGCAAGGTCTTCTCTGAAAGAGACGATGTCTGGATGGGAGCATATGTTGTTCTAGAACCTGAATATATCTTTCTGCATTGACGGTGCCTTTCCAGATGTGCAAACTGCCCATGCCACATGTACTCATGCAACCCAATACCATCACAGATGCAGGCTTCTGAACTGAGCACTGATAACAATTTAGGTTATACATGTCCTCTTTAGTCCAGATGACATGGTGTCCCAGTTTTCCATAAAGAACTTTGAATCGTGATTCGTCTGACCACAGAACAGTTTTTCACTTTTGCCACACTCCACATTATATGACCCCTGGCCCTGAGAAAACCCCTGCGCTTCTGGGTCCCGTTTAGAAACGGCTTCTTCTTTGTACTGTAGAGTTTCAGCTGGCAACGGCGGATGACACGGTGGATTGAGTTCACCGACAATGGTTTCTGAAAGTACTGCTGAGTCCATTCTGTGATTTCCCTTACAGTAGCATTCCTGTTTGTGGTGGAGTACCATTGAAGAGCCCGAAGATCACGGGCATCCAGTATGGTTTTTCAGTCTTGACCCTTACGCACAGAGGTTGTTCCAGATTCTCTGAATCTTTGGATGATGTTATGCACTGTAGATGATGATAATTTCAAACTCTTTGCAATTTTTCAGTGGAAAACACCTTTCTGATATTGCTCCACTATCTTTCTGTGTAACATTGGGGGAATTGGTGATCCTCTACCCATCTTCGCTTCTGAGAGACACTGCCACTCTGAGAAGCTCTTTTTGTACTTAGTCATGTTGCCAATGTACCTCGTCTATGTTCCATTTGGAATAAAATATTGAAATTTGGCACTTCCACACTTTGCATTCAGTTTTTATTCACAATTTGTATAGTGTCCCAATGTTTTTGGAATCCGGTTTGTAAATGCACATAATTAGGCAACAGTCATGGTTAAGTTGTACACTGTTTAGATATTACAATGAAGATCACAGCAAATGCATATTATCTTTATGCAAATTTATTATGATGTATGTGGTCTCATGCATAGTGCTGAGCAGGAGAGCAAAGCAAAACTGGAGAAAGTAGCTGAGATCAAGAAGGTCACAGCAAAGATAGTGGCCATTAAAAGGTATGTACTGCATAGTAATAATATTCTGACTTAAAATCTAAAAATGTTGAATGAATACAATTCACATGTACTGTCATTATACTTGGAATACGTTCAGATAAGGCTAGGTAAAGCAAGCATGCATTCTTATTCAGTTCTTTTTTCTCTCTGTTTTTCCATCTTTCATTCAGCAACATTTCTAAGCTTGAGGACACAATGCAGGAGTACAAACTCTACAGGGACTTTTTGTTTAAGCTTTCTCCTCCAGAGTGGCAGGAGAAGCAGAGAGCAAAGAAGAAAAGCTGCATGAAACCCACCTCTGTCATGAACAAGGAAGAGCATGAGGGAATTACCAGAAGGATAGACAGAGCAGAGAAGACCAGTCAGTCTGTTAGATGTTATTATTTAATTTTTTATTATTATCATCATCATTATTCTGATTATTATTATTTTTATTATTGTTAATAATAATAATAATAATAATAAAGTGGCAGTTGTGGCCCAGTGGTAAAGAGCTGGATTACCGATTCCAAGGTTAGGGTTCAGGCCCCACTGTCAGTGGTTGTCATTGCTGTCCCTCCAGGGCAGCTAACTGTCCCTCACTGTCTATGGTGAGAGGCATGTAAAAGATCCATTCCTGACTTTCGTCAAGAGTAGGCTGCAGAGCCATCAGCGTACAGTATTTCTGCACTGCGATGGTCTGGTGAGCTGTCCAGGGTGTAGTCTGTCCTTTCACAGAGTCAGCTGAGATGGGCACAAGTCCTCCTGTGATCCTAATTAGGATTAAGCAGTTCAGAAAATTAATTAATGAATAATGGCCTGGTGGTCGGGTGTTGAGCCCAAGGTTGGGGTTCAAACCCCACTGTCACCATGTTGTCACTGCTGTCCCCCGAGTGCAGCTAACTGAATTATTAAAGGTTGGCCATGTCTCTCCCTGTCTATGGTGAGAGGCTGTAAAAGAGCCATTGCTGACTTTCGTCATGAGTACCTGCATAGCCATAAGCAATTCAGACAATAAACGAATGAATAATAAAAGTAGCTGAAGTGTTAACACAGTATTTTAGTTTGTTCATTCATTTATTTGCAAAAGTGCTTAATACTACTAGGGTCATGAGGAGAATGGATCCATTTGGAACAAATCTATAGACTGTGGGTGGGAACCAGAGAACCTGGAGGAACCCCAGGCAAACTTCACGCAGAAACGTCCTCGCCAAGCCTGGAACTTGAACCCAGGACCTTCTTGCTGTGAGGTGTGGGGTACTTTAGCACAACCCTATTTAATAGTCTGTGGTTCAACCATTAATATGACAAAATTAAAACTGTTCATATTATGTGAACAAACATTGGTGAACAATTGTTTAGTTGTCAGTACAGACACTCCCCAGCCTTCGAACAAGTTAGGTTCCAGACGGCCGTTCATTAGATGAATTTGTTTGTACGTCGTTACAGGGCATTCTTTAGAGGGGAATGTATGTTTAAACCTTGTATAAGAAACCTATACAAGTTTGTACTGTATACAATCTCTCTCTCTCTCTCTCTCTCTCTCACGCGTGCGCACACACACACACACACACACACACACACACACACACACAGGCAACACTACAACTGGACAATTGAACTGATCAGCTTCCAGTTGCCCTTAGAAGGAGCACTGGAAAACTATAATCGAACTTCTACATGAAGATAATCTGATTTATTTATTTATTTAACCGAAGTGTGTGGAATGTTTCCTAGATAATTCTGTTTGTTTGGTGGATTATTTGTGAATCATTTCCCAATATGATTCATGGTTTGTGTCTCACTCAGCCCCACGTTGACCCGACTCGACTCAATCTGCTGTCCGGGCGCCTGATGCTTTAAAGTCTTTATGGTGTTAAATCATGACCATCACAAATCAATGTTAATGACACCATTCCTTCCTCTACACCGCAGTAAACATCATCCTGCACATCAAAACCACTCAGCATCGTCAAGGCACACCATTTAACCCACCAGTCCCGATCCCAGATAATGAAGTTATCTGTGTAGGATCTGGAGGTCGCATGTGCGCTTCAGGCTGCGAGTCGCTGTGCAAGACATGCTGACCTCTGAGAGCAGCACAAGCACATTACCGGTTCACAGGTGGAAAGTTCATACTAGTGGGGGACATGAAATTAAACACTTAGAAAATGTTTAACCTCTCTCTCTCTCTCTCTCTCTCTCTCTCTCTCTCTCTCTCTCCATAATAATCACATTATCAATATCATTATATCCCGTGTTTAAACTCCTGATTCCTCTCAAGCACACACAGAGGATCTGATCAGATTTACAGAGAGTTTCACTCTTATCCAGTTCATTATAATACTGGAGTCAATTTGTTTCTTCCTTAAAACTTTTGAAGGAGTTCAGAAATGTATTATTCTGCTTCTCTTCCCGGACCTCCACTTGGTGTAAAGCACGCCAGCCACGCCCTCTGCCGGAGCCTAGTATTACGTGTACCTCAGGATAATGTTTAATCATATTCCATCCTTATATTTATGATATCTCTTTCTATAGATTTTATTCCATCTCTATTACTACTTGTTCTTCCATTTCATTTCACTTTCACTTTCACTCTTGACCTCGGACACGATCATATCTCTGGATGTAAATGTTCGTAAGTGGGGGAGTGTCTGTACTTATTCACGGCATGAAGATCCTGTGTTCAAACTCTGTACTGAGGAAGGGTCATCCTGTGGAGACTTTTCATCTTTTGCCCACACTCTGGTTTACTCCCTCAGTCCAAAGGTAGGCAGATTGGATATTCTTGATTGTCCTTTGGTATGAATGTAAGTGTGAATGGTTTGTGTGTGTGTGTGTGTGTGTGTGTGTGTGTGTGTGTGCACGCGCGCATGCGTATGTGGAGCAGTGCGTCTCAATTATTTTCTGTGGCGCCCCCTAGGACGAAAAAAATATTTCACGTCCCCGCAACGCCCCATGAGCGTCTATAAATAGTATTATTTGTCTATAAAATGATATTATTATATCATTGTATCTTTATTAACATTAGAAACAAAAAAATAGAGAAATATAGTTCAACTTACAATAAAGAAAAACTTCATTAACATTGTTTTTAAAATATTTAAAGTGCACCAATGTGCTTTAAATAAATTAAAAAAAACATCCTTATTTAAACTCATTCAATGAGTTATTAAAGGCGGGCCATGTCTATGGTGAGAGGTTCATGTAAAAGAACCATTGCTGACTTTCGTAAAGAGTAGGCTGCAAAGCCATCAGCGTGTTTCTGTCCCTTGCTAAAGGGTTGTGACAGGAAGGGCATCCGACATAAAAACCTCTGCCAAATCAAATGTGCGAATCAGACGATTTGTTGTGGCGACTCCCGAGAAAGGGAAAAAGCCGAAAGAGAAGAAGAGATATCGTTTGCTGTGTGAAAAACCGCCTCACCATAGCGTGACAATGAGAGCGCTACTGCCAACTAGTGGAGCGGAGGTGCAATTACACTTAATTCTCGTACACAATTCCAGAAAAGCATGTTTTCTTGGGTCTTACGCACTCCCCCGGCATCATACCGCCCCACTATTTGAGAAGCACTGGTGTGAGGGAATGTGTATACTCCATATTGCATATTTCAGCCTAGTTACATACATGCACGTCAATATCACAAAAAACAAAATTGTTTTTATTATTCCACTTACACTGTTCCATGTTTTGAGTCTTATTTGTGCAATTGATTCCACTCCAAGATATTTAGTCTCATGATGATAATATTAAGAGCATTGTAACTTTAATAACCTTTAGTTTATCCTTTATTTCATCTGATGCATAGATAGAGAAAGAGAGAAGAGGAACCCTGTTTCAGGAGGGCTGCCTCCTGTCCATGAGGACCAGGTTTCTTCCAGACAAAGCTTGAAGTTAACCCCTCAGGGTGACAAAATGTTAGTAATGAACATTGATACACACGCATGCACATCTATTCTAGGCAAAGAACATCTGTTGGTAACTTTGGTTTGTGTTTGTAGTAGCTGTGCATCTGAAAGTGACAGCTCAGACTATGAGGTGAGCTTGAATTACTTTAAAACTAGCTGCTTATTTATTCATAATACAGTATATCCTTAAATTGAAAACTCATTCCTGTATTGGTGCAAAAAACCAAAACAAAACAAAATGTAATAAATCTGTAATAAAACTACTTAAATAGGACAATTACATAAGTATGCTTTTTCAAAGCTAGAAATTAAAACAGTTATTAACTAAATGCTTTGGGCTATGATCATCATCATCATCATCATCATCATCATCATCATCTTCTTCTTCTGCTGCTTGTTTTGGGGTTAAATTGTGGAAACTATAGCCTAATCAGTGAGGTCCAGACATCCCTCTCCCGAGCCACTTTTTACAAGTCTTTTGGGGGGACACTGAGGCGTTCCCAGACTAGCCGAGAAACATAGGTCCTCCAGCATGTTCTGGGTTAACCCCAGGACCCCGGGGTCTCTTTCTGGTTGGCCATCGCCCGAAACACCACACCAGAGAGGTGTTCCTGAGGCATTCCAACCAGATACCTGAGCCACCACAACTCCTCTCAAAGCGGAGGATCAAAAGTTCTACTCCAAGCTCCTCTTGGAAGACCGAGCTTCTCACCCTTTCTAGTTGAAGATAGCACGTTTCAGCCACTTGAATTTGTGATTGGACTCCGGTGTTGAAGGAAAATAATCAAAGAAATGGTTCTCTTGATAGATCTGATTAATTTCTTGTCCTAAATTATCTATCTAGTGGTTGATGGTTTTCACTGTGCACCCTGTAGGAGGAACCAGAGCTGTACTTCACAGAGCCTCAACAGCTGTTGGACCTGCTCAGTGAACTGGAAGAACAGAATCTTTCTCTAATACAAAACTGTCAAGAGACTGAAGAGAGTCTGGAGGTGGTCAGACACACCATGGAACAGACTCGAAAAAACAGGTGAGAATATTGCAAGGTTCATAGTGAATTTATTTGAGTAAATCAGCATTAGAATCCTCATTGGGCGCCTTTTGAACCTTGAATGAATGCGTATGTTATTGCGTGCATATAGTGAGCAAGAAGCCAATCACCTGAAGCAGCAGATTGATGCCATGACAGAGAATATTAAAAGAGAAAAGGAGAAAACTGCACAATTACAGCTCAATACCAGATTCTTTGACCTCGGAAAGAACAAAGAAGAGGAGGTATTATATGTATTGACTTCAGTTTTATAATATAAAATGAACTGTAAATATGATTGGTGAAAGAAAGAATAACTGCTGTTACGGTACACTTCTTTTTTTATTATTTTTAGGAGAGCAGTCTGAATGCTTTGAGCCAGAAGGTAGATGAAGTTTATCGGCATTGCATTGGTGACACTGAGGGCAACCTGAGCACGTTGCAGATGCTGACAGCCATAGAGAAGCGACTGGATGATCTACTGGAGAGCATGGAGCTGATTCCTGCTGACCGTATTGCGGTGGCTGAGAGGGCCAAGGAAAAGGAGAGAAGACTCAGGTCAGACTAATGACTATCTCACTTCAGCACTCTCACCACAGCTTTATTGAATCAGCCATGAAGCATCTACTGTAGATGCAAGTAAATGTGTTGTTTTAGACTCCGAGATGAGAAGCTGGCACTACAGAAACAGCACCAGGAAGAAAGAATAAAGAAAGCAATTGAGAGAGCTCAGGCTGAGATTAAACGAGTAAGACATATAATTTAAATATAGTTAGAAATAGTTATGAATAACTTTAATAGGGAGCAGAGTGAACCATATGCATACACAATAAAAAAAAGTCTAATCCTTGTCATACTTTTTCTAGCCTGGTAGGAAGCTGATGCCCCGCTCCCAGCCTCCTGTTCATAAACTCAAGAACAGAGAGCACAATGAAATCACAGACGAGGAAAAGGAGGAATATCTTTACTTCTTCACTTAAAATGCTACTGTTTACTAATGATTCCATCAGTATGGCAAGCTCCCAATCAGGAACTGATCATTACATCCATAACCATGGCAGGAACCTAAGCAGGAACTGCGCCCATCCTGCTACACATGAATCACTTTATATAGCCTGAGTTCCTGAGTTCTCAACATCTTAAATCATGCAAAATAAAAGAAGGTGGTGGTGGGTGGGTGGGGTGAGGGGCAGTACATACAGTGCAAGAATGTAAAGTTAATTTGCAAATTACATCGCAATGTATTAATAAATGCTGATTTGTTGATTATTAAAATGCCTTACTGGAAATATTGCGTAAACAGTGTTTTAAATACTGAACATATGATTCACAGATAAATGCTTCAACTGTTGTTTACTAAATAACTCGTGATTATATACTCTCCCACTCAAAATTAATTGCATGTACTGTACTCAGGCGAGGGTGTTAGCAGGTGAAAGTCATTTTGATTGAAACGATAGTTGGTGATTTTGGAGACCACAGTTGAGAAGCAGCTGGATGAGCCACCATATCCATGGGCCTAAGATGTACAAAGCAGAAGAGCACAGAAAGGGGTGTCATACCCCCCCAAGAAAATTTGCTGCTCAGAGATGCATCACGAAGGGAATTTTTTATTTACATTTACAGAATTAGAGCGACTTACAATTATCTCTTTATATATGTGTATATATGTGTATATATATATATATATATATATATATATATATATATATATATATATATATATATATATATATATATATATATATATACAGGGTGACCCAAAAAAACGGGAATTTTTGAAATGTGTATTGCTAGACATGAGCAAGTGGCAACACTGCGAGACAGTGACCATGAACAAGTAAATACTTCGCCATGAAAGGTTAGTCATTTATTCTTAAATGGCATGTTTTAAGGTTTCTTCCATCACTCTTGGTTTTATAGTATTGTTAAAAAGTTCCCATTTTTTGGGGTCACCCTTTATATACACATACACACACACTCACACACACACAACTGAGCAATTGTGGGTTAAGGAGACCAACAGTGCTGACACTGGGTTTGAACTGCTGACCTTCAGACCAGTAACCCATCGCTTTATTACCGAAACCACCTCCCTTAAACTGTCACAGATTTTATTAAAACGAGAGAAAGTTTTAATCCTGTGTGTCACACACACAAAACAAAAACGTAAATCACGTTTTATACAAATCCATATAAAAATAAGCTAACAAAGCAGGTGAAGGGACCTTCCATGACCAAAAAAGTTCCTATTAGAATGTGAAGATTAACTCAAGCAACATTCATGTCAGTTATTTTGTGGGGGTACTGTTATGTAATTTATACTATAAACACGATGATTAATAATAAAAATATGTATTATTGTATATGTATCTATTTTGCACCCCCTACTGATGGTACCTCAAGAGCCTGTAAGAGTGAATTTCTCCATTGTGAGATTAATAAAGCTGTATCTTATCTGATCTTATCTTATCTTACTTCCATTATATCTTCTTGTGCTGATGGACAATACAATGACTTAACCCTGCTTCAACAGACTTGACAAAATAACCAGATGTATTAAGCAGCTGTCACATAAGTTCATGTTCCCTAATTCAGAATGCATGCCTTACTAAAGAAATTACAGCCATATATACCAAATTGAACCAGTAACTCATGGCTGTCCACCAACATTTTAATGACGAGAGTGTTGGTTTGCAAATACAGTAGGCCCTTGACTATTCACGGTTTTGCACTAACGGTTTGCATATTCGTGGACTGCCGAGCAACTGTCACGTCATTCAAATTCAGCCAATGGCTGTCCTCCTTCCTGCTGATTGGTTGAGATGATGTAACTCCCCCTTTTTCCTCATTTGCACACAAGTTGTCAATGAGCCTTTGTTTAGTGTGTTTAAATTATCAGTTAAGCTCTATGATGCCACTCAAACGTCGGCGAAGCGCCAGAAAAAGGTAATGAGGTTCGATGTCTCTTCTTCTTTTCCTTTCGGCTGTTCCCTTCAGGGGTCGCCACAGCAAATCATCTGCCTCCGTCTCACCCTCTTACTCCAACGACCTTCATGTCTTCCTTCACCACATCCATAAATCTCTTCTTTGGTCTTCCTCTAGGCCTTCTGCCTGATAGGTCCAACCTCAGCATCCTACTGCCAATATATTCACTATTCCTCCTCTGTACATGTCCAAACCATCTCAATCTAGCTTCTCTGACTTTGTCTCTAAAACATCTTACATGGGCTGTCCTTCTGATGTACTCATTTCTGATCCTATCCATCCTTGTTACTCCCGGAGAGAACCTCAACATTTTCATCCCCGCTACCTCCAGCTCTGCCTCCTGTCCTTTTCTCAGGGCCACTGTTTCTAAACCATACAACATCGCTGGCCTCATCACCGTCTTGTACACTTTTCCTTTCATTCTTGCTGATACCTTCCTATCGCACATCACAACAGACACTTTTCCCCAACCATTCTAACCTGCCTGCACATGCTTCTTCAGCTCTTTTCCACAGTCTCCATTGCTCTGGGTTGTTGAGAATAAGTACTTAAAATCCTCCACCTTCTTTATCTCTGCTCCCTGTAACATCACCATTCCTCCTGGGTCCTTCTCATTCACACACATGTATTCTGATTTACTGACGCTGACCTTCATTCCTCTCCTTTCCAGGGCATACCGCCACCTCTCTAGATTTTCCTGCACTTGTTCTCTGCTCTCACTACAGATCACAATGTCATCTGCAAAGATTATGGTCTATGGAGATTCTTGTCTAACCTCATCTGTCAGCCTGTCCATCACCATCACAAACAAGAAGGGGCTCAGAGCTTATAATTAATGCAGTCCCACCTCCACCTTGAATTCTTCGGTCACACCGACAGCACACCTCACCACTGTCTTACATCTCTCATACATGTCCTGCACCACTCTAACATACTTCTCTGCCACTCCAGACTTCCTCATACAATACCACAGTTCTTCTCTCGGCACCCGGTCATATGCTTTCTGCAGATCCACAAAGGCACAATGCAGCTCCCTCTGACCTTCTCTGTACTTCTCTATTAACATCCTCAAAGCAAACACTGCATCTGTGGTGCTCTTTCTTGGCATGAAATCAAACTGTTGTTCACAAATGCTGACCTCTGCCCTTAGTCTAGCTTCCACTATTCTTTTCCATAACTTCATCGAATGGCTCATCAACTTTATCCCTCTGTAGTTGCCACAACTCTGCAAGTCTCCCTTGTTCTTAAAAATGAGCACCAGCACACTTCTCCTCCATTCCTCTGGCATCTGCTCACTCTCTAAGACCTTGTTGAATGTTCTTGTCAGAAAATCTACTGCTACCTCTCCTAGACACTTCCATACCTCCAAAGGTATGTAAATCAGGACCAACTGCCTTTCCACTCTTCATCTTCTTCAGTGCTCTCCTCACTTCACCCTGACTAATCTTTGCTACTTCCTGCTCCTCAACGGTCACCTCTTCAAAGTACTCTTTCAGTCTTCCCAGCACACTTCTGTCATCAGTCAATACATTTCCCTCTCTGTCCTTTATCAGTCTAACTTGCTGAATGTCCTTCCCATCTCTATTTCTCTGCTGTGCCAACCTGTATAGATCATTTTCTCCCTCCTTATTGTCCAACCTATCATACAAGTCATCATACGAGCCGCGTTATCCCTCTGAGCCAATGGGGTGGGAGGCCAGCGGGGCAGGATGTTGGAAGATACTCAATGGGAGAGCAGCTCGTGCATTGTTTGAATGTTTGACTGGTGTATTTCGTAAGGAGAACTTGTTTCGTATACAGAGACAAAAAATTTGGGAAAATGTTTTTTTTTTTTAACCTGGATTTTTTGTTTATATACATACATATACATATATATATATATATATATATATATATATATATATATATATATATATATATGCTGTGTAATGTGTATAATTTATTATTAATAAATATCACAGTAAAAAATTAAGTTTTTCTTAATAATTACTACATTTTACTACATTAGTTACACAATTAAAGCTGATCCAAAGGTTGGGGTTCGAGTCCCACTCTCCACAAAGTTGTCACTGTCCCCCCCAGTGCGGCTAACTGGGTTATCAAAGGCGGGCCATGTCTCTCACTGTCTATGGTGAGAGGCATGTAAAAGAACCATTGCTGACTTTCGTAAAGAGTAGGCTGCAAAGTCGTCAGCGTGTTTCTGTCCCTTGCTAAAAGGGTTGTGACAGGAAGGGCATCCGACGTAAAAACCTCTGCCAAAATCAAAATGTGCGAATCAGATGATTCGCTGTGGCGACTCCCGAGTGAAAGGGAAAAAGCCGAAAGGAAGACAGACAGTTACACAATTAAATGAGGCTTACCTGTAAGTTGATTGTAATTCCACCAACCTATGAAGTACTGAGGGACTACGTGAGATGCGCATGCGCAGAATATCAGGTTTTAGAGTGTAGAAATATGATTTCATATTTTCCAGCCAGGGTGGGAAGCGTGGGCACGTAATCCCTCAGTACTTCATAGGTCGGTGGAATTACAATCAAATATCAACTTACAGGTAAGTCTCATTTAATTGTGTAATTCCACCTCCCTATTCCGTCCTATCATTGGGGCCGGTGGTGTAGTGGTTAGGGTACTGCGCTCATGATCAGGAGGTTGTGAGTTTGAATCCCACCGAGACCCTCACTGTGTTAAGACCCCTGGGCTCAACCACAAGTGTTCCTCTGTTCACCCAGCAGTATAAATTGGTACCAGTAAAAATATACTGGGAAGGTAACCTGCAATGGACTTGTGTCCCATCAAGGAGGAGTTGAACTCCTGGTCACTTCACACTATGGAAACCGGGGATAAGCACCGGCCTGATGAGCCACGAGGTTCGGGTGTAAAATCCCAACAGACTTTACCTTTTACCTTACCTATTCCATCCTATCGGGACTACCTGAGATATTTAGAGTGAAATCATATTTCCATCAATTTCATCAAGCCCAATCTTGTAATGCTTATGAACAAAGCTGTCTCGTCTCCTCTGAGGTCGCGAGTCATATCCAGATATAGTTTCATCACACTGACAATGCACAGTCTCTGATCAGGCATATAGCCCTGGAGAGAGCGTTCACCTTGGTGAAAACCAGTTCGAGTCTGTTTGAGGAGATCCCCAATTCTAATTTTTACACAGTCATCAGAAATATCTACATTTCTAATGTCAGTAAGATGGAGGGCCTGAAATCTTTGCCCTGATAAAAGCAGGGTAAGCATGGGCAACTTAGGTGTCAATCCTTTTAACAATTCACATGTCAATTGATCTCTCAAATACAACAACACATGCTGTACCTTCCAAGTGACATTATATCTAGGTAAATTAGATAAAGTTGATCTAGAGTATCCAAAAACCAGAGTCATATAACACTGATCATAAATGCAAAGCCTCACCCAAAGGTGGTGAAAGGGAATGAACACCCCTTGCAATGCAAAAACACAACCACTTTTGGTAACATGTCCCATATTGCTGGTATGTTGCATGTCTCCATGACTGCAGGATAATGTTTGTAACTGATGGTGAAAGGCCCTGCGTTTCCAAGCCTTCTCTGATAGCCTGAATGCTGCTAGTTTGAGTTTCTTGTGGAGTGGATGTCGAAACTGTGGCCGATTGAGGAGCCGTAACAGGGATTGAGAGTTTGGCAGCAATCTTGGACAATTCCAGTAACTTCGTAAACCAAAATTGAGTTGTCCATATCAGTGCCACCATGAGCACTTCTGCCTCTTCGTTACTTACTTTGTGCAGAACTCTTGCCAAATACAATGAAAGGGCAAAATATATGTCTGTCTTCCTTTCGGCTTTTTCCCTTTTACTCAGGAGTCGCCACAGCGAATCATCTGATTCGCACGTTTGATTTGGCAGAGGTTTTTACGTCGGATGCCCTTCCTGTTACAACCCTTTTTAGCAAGGGACAGAAACACGCTGACGACTTTGCAGCCTACTCTTTATGAAAGTCAGCAATGGTTCTTTTACATGCCTCTCACCATAGACAGTGACAGACATGGCCCGCCTTTGATAACCCAGTTAGCTGCACTGCGGGAACAGTGACAACTTTGTGGAGAGTGGGACTCGAACCCCCAACCTTTGGATCAGCGATCCAGCGCCCTATACCACTAGACCACCACTGGAAAGGGCAAAATATATAGTCATAAGAATTTCCCCAATACACAGTAAAAGCATCAACAGCTTCTGCATCGGGTCACGGTACCAAGATATGTATCTGTTCAATTGTGTATTTAATTTGGAAGCAAACGATTCTATAACCAGCTTCCCAAACACATCACACATTTGTGTAAACGCCTGCTCATTTAAGTGTCATTCTTTGTCATCTGGGAACTTCCTTGAACACTCATCTGCTTCATAATTACACAGCCCAGGCAAATGAGCAGCAGCCAACCAAATATACCTGTCAATGGCCCCTAGGCACAGTTCCCTAGTGGCATTGTTACATCCAACCTTCATCCCACCCATATGTTTAATATACGACACCGCTGTTGTATTATCTAACATTAGCCTGATATGAATATATTGTCTGGGATGAAAAGAAAGTTTGTACACAGAAGTAAGTTGCCTTTAGTTCCAAAATATTGATATGAAGTTCACTTTTTTCAGCAGACCATAAACCATTAATACTAATTTGATCACAGTCTTTCACTCCTCCCCAACCAGTTTTTGATGCATCAGTCTTAACTACCACTTCTGGCTGAGGAACATGAATTGGTTTGGAGCAATTGCCTGTATTGTTTATCCACCAAGTCAAATCATTCACACAATCTGAATCAAGCAACACTGTAGAGTCAAAATTGCCTGTAGCTAATTTCAAGACATGATTTTTGAGAATTTCAATTCGCTTGGAGAAAACAGGGGCATCTTTCATTCCTTGTGGAGCCACATTAAATTGACCACTCAAAACAGCCAAATCTCTGATGGGGACTTGTTCGCCATTTAATAATTCCAAACATATTTGAACAATTTTGCTCTTCTTATCCTCCGTCAACGTGACAGTCATGCTCTCACTGTTGAGAACAAATCCAAGGTACGTAATTTCTTTAGTTGGGGAAAGAGCAGACTTATCAGGATGTACAGTAAAACCTAAACTGTCAAGATGTTTTTAAACTAATCAAAAGAGAGTCGTCAATGTAGGAGGTGCTTGGAAACCCCTGACTTCTAAGCGATGAAAACTGGTTTCACCAGCTCAGTAAAGATTCCAGGTGCAGACGCAAGCCCATTTGGAAGACAAGGAAACTAAAATAAAGTTTCATTCCAGACAAATATCAAATATTTACTGTCTTCATGCCTCACTGGAATACTAAAATAGGCGTCCTTTAAATCTACAGAGGCAAAATAGCAGCCCTTTTCCCACCAGAAAATGGCAGATCTGAAAGTATCCATTTTAAATTGGCAGGTTTCAACACTGTCATTCAATGTTTTGATATTCAAATTGATTCTCAAGGAACCAGTTTCCTGATGCGAGAAAATATATTTGATATAAAATCCCCATATACATGCTCACATATATACATGCCCCCATATACATGCTCACATGCAATGCAGCCATGAGGTGGGGGGGCACTAACCAGTGTCTCTCCCCCCTCATGCCGGTCCCAAGCCCGGAGAAATGCAGAGGGTTGTGTCAGGAAGGGCATCCGACGTAAAACCAATGCCAATTATTGATTATGCAAATCAAAAGTATTACCTCCATACCGGATCGGTCGAGGCCCGGGTTAACAACGACCGCCATCAGTGCTGTCAATCAACAGGGTGCTGATGGAAATTGGACTACTGTTGGTCGAAGACGTCGAAGAAGGAGAGGTGGGAGGCGTGTCCGTAGGCAGAGAGAGAAGAGGAAAGGCATGAGTCTAGGACTGAGAGTGGGGACTTTGAATGTTGGAACTATGCACAGAAAAGGTAGAGAGCTGGTTGACATGATGCAGAGGAGGAAGGTGGACATACTGTGTGTTCAGGAGACCAGGTGGAAAGGTAGCAAAGCTAAAAGCTTAGGAGCAGGGTTTAAGCTATTTTATCACGGTGTGGATGGGAAGAGAAATGGAGTCGGAGTCATCTTGAAGGAGGAGTTTGTCAGGAATGTTCTAAAAGTGAAAAGAGTGTCAGACAGAGTGATGAATCTCAAGTTAGAAATTGAAGGTGTAATGCTCAATGTTGTTAGTGCTTATGCCCCACAGGCAGGATGTGAGCTAGAAGAGAAGGAGAGATTCTGGAGTGACTTAGATGAAGTGATGCACAGTACCACCAGAGGTGAAAGAGTGGTCATAGGTGCAGACTTCAATGGACATGTTGGGGCCGGCAACAGAGGGGACGAGGAAGTGATGGGCAGGTTTGGTATCCAGGACAGCAACGCAGAAGGACAGATCTTGATAGATTTTGCAAAAGGATGGAAATGGCTGTGGTGAATACTTTCTTTGAGAAGAAACAGGAGCATAGGGTGACTTATGAAAGCGGAGGTAGGCGCACACAGGTAGACTACATCTTGTGTAGGCGATGTAATTTGAAGGAAGTCAGTGACTGCAAAGTCATCGTGGGTGAGAGTGTTGCCAAACAGCATAGGATGGTGGTGTGCAGGATGACTCTGATGGTGAGAAAGGTGAAAAGGCAAAGGCAGAGCAGAAGACAAAGTGGTGGAAGCTGAAAAGGAAGAGTGTCGTGTTGTCTTCAAGGAGGAGTTGAAACAGGCTTTGGGTGGCCAGGAAGTGCTTCCAAATGACTGGACAACCACAGCAAATGTGATCAGGGACACAGGTAGGAGAGTACTTGGTGTGTCCTCTGGAAGGAAAGTAGATAAGGAGACTTGGTGGTGGAATGAGGAAGTGCAGGAGTGTGTACAAAGGAAAAGGTTAGCCAAGAAGAAGTGGGACATTGAGAGGACCGAAGAGAGTAAACAGGAGTACAGGGAGACACAGCGTAAGGCGAAAGTAGCAGTGGCTAAGGCCAAACAGAGGGTGTATGATGACTTGTATGATAGGTTGGATAGTAAAGAGGGAGAAAATGATCTATACAGGTTGGCACAGCAGAGAAATAGAGATGGGAAGGACGTGCAGCAAGTTAGATTGATAAAGGACAGAGAGGGAACTGTATTGACTAATGACAGAAGTGTGCTGGGAAGATGGAAAGAGTACTTTGAAAAGCTGATGAATGAGGAAAATGAGAGAGAAAAAAGAGTAGAAGAGGTAACCATTGAGGAGCAGGATGTAGCAAAGATCAGTAAGGGTGAAGTGAGAAGGGCATTGAAGAGGATGAAGAATGGAAAGGCAGTTGGTCCTGATGATATACCTGTGGAGGTATGGAAGTGTCTAGGAGAGGTAGCAGTAGATTTTCTGACAAGAACATTCAACAAGGTACTAGAGAGTGAGCAGATGCCGGAGGAGTGGAGGAGAAGTGTGCTGGTGCCCATTTTTAAGAACAAGGGAGACGTGCAGAGTTGCAGCAACTACAGAGAGATAAAGTTGATGAGCCATACGATGAAGTTATGGGAAAGAATAGTGGAAGCTAGAATAAGGGCAGAGGTGAGCATTTGTGAACAACAGTTTGGTTTCATGCCAAGAAAGAGCACCACAGATGCAATGTTTGCCTTGAGGATGTTAATAGAGAAGTACAGAGAAGGTCAGAGGGAGCTACATTGTGCCTTTGTGGATCTGGAAAAAGCATATGACAGGGTGCCAAGAGAAGAATTGTGGTATTGCATGAGGAAGTCTGGAGTGGCAGAGAAGTATGTTAGAGTGGTGCAGGACATGTATGAGAGATGTAAGACAGTGGTGAGGTGTGCTGTCGGTGTGACCGGCGAATTCAAGGTGGAGGTGGGACTGCATCAAGGGTCAGCTCTGAGCCCCTTCTTGTTTGCTATGGTGATGGACAGGCTGACAGACGAGGTGAGACAAGAATCTCCATGGACTATAATGTTTGCAGATGACATCGTGATCTGTAGTGAGAGCAGAGAACAAGTGCAGGAAAATCTAGAGAGGTGGAGGTATGCCCTGGAAAGGAGAGGAATGAAGGTCAGCGTCAGTAAATCAGAATACATGTGTGTGAATGAGAAGGACCCAGGAGGAACGGTGATGTTACAGGGAGCAGAGATAACGAAGGTGGAGGATTTTAAGTACTTAGGCTCAACAATCCAGAGCGATGGAGAGTGTGGAAAAGAGGTGAAGAAGCGTGTGCAGGCAGGCTGGAATGGTTGGAGAAAAGTATCCGGTGTGATGTGCGATAGGAGAGTGTCAGCAAGAATGAAGGGAAAAGTGTACAAGATGGTGGTGAGGCCAGCGATGTTGTATGGCTTAGAAACAGTGGCGCTGAGGAAAAGGCAGGAGGCAGAGCTGGAGGTAGCGGAGATGAAAATGTTGAGGTTCTCCTGGGAGAAACGAGGATGGATAGGATCAGAAATGAGTATATCAGAGGGACAGCCCACGTAAGATGTTTTGGAGACAGTCAGAGAGGCTAGATTGAGATGGTTTGGACATGTACAGAGGAGGGATAGTGAGTATATTGGCAGTAGGATGCTGAGGTTGGAACTACCAGGCAGAAGGCCTCGAGGAAGACCGAAGAAGAGATTTATGGATGTGGTGAAGGAAGACATGAAGGTCGTTGGAGTCAGAAAAGAAGATGCGGAGGACAGGGTGAGGTGGAGGCGGATGATTTGCTGTGGCGACCCCTGAAGGGAGCAGCCGAAAGTAAAAGAAGATACATGCTCACATGCCTCTATGATACCTTTGTCATACATGTGGGAAAGTTCTTCTGTAATGAGCATGCGCTCATTCTCAGTAAACTTAAAAGCATTAGGTTTAGTCTGCTGGGATGGTGTTAAGAGTGAAATCTATATCTTCCTCTTCTTCTTTTCCTTTCGGCTTTTCCCTTCAGGGGTCGCCACAGCGAATCATCTGCCTCCATCTCACCCTATCCTTTGCATCTTCTCTTACACCAACAACCTTCATGTCCTCCTTCACCACATCCATGAATCATCTCTTTGGTCTTCCTCTGGGCCTTTTGCCTGGTAGTTCCAGCTTCAGCATCCTATTACCAATATATGAGTGAACTCTATATCTACACCCTCAATATTAGATAGCATCCAAGGATCAGATGAAATGTCAGCCCATTTACTTACAAAATGTTGCACTTTCCCAGCATAAATGTTTTCAGGAGTGTTTATCACAAAACCTCCTCAGGTATGTGCCTCACATTGTCACCTTTTTGACAATTCTGCCTTTACTTGCGGAACCCTTCGTCCCTCTGACGCTTCTGGAAAAAAGTGTTCGGTCCTTTTCCACCACCTCGACCTTGCTTAGCTGTGTAGCTGTGGTCTTGAATTTTTTATTGACGATAACCTCCAGATCCACTGTTGTTATATGGATGAAACCGTGGCTTGTCCTGACGATATCTTGGTCTGTCAGACTCAAAAACTTTCTTTCCCATCTGTTTAATCTCCAATGTCCTTTATTTTCTTATGCAACTCGGCACCAAACAAATACTTACTGGTGGTGATCATACCAGAAGTACAAAGGCTCTTATATGGGCCAGTCAAGTACAGTACTGCTTAAAAGCATCGCACCTTTCCATATTCATGTCTGCTTGTGCACCTGTCAGCAGTCTAAGCCCTGGTGCGTTGGCCAGGAAACAAACCCGGGTCAACTGCCTGGAAGGCAGCTATGCTCACCACTATACAACCAACACTGTATTATGCTTGTCATCAGCATGTCGGTAACTTGAATGATGGCGATTATGGATTTAACCAGTAAGCCCTGCCCATGTTGCATTTTTTATTGTCTCTTGTTTTGCTTTATGCTTTCGCCTCGTGCCAGATTTCTTCATTTACTTTCAGCAACACTAAGCCTTCACAATTCTTGGGACGAAAATATTTGTCCATTAGGCCCTTCAACTTTGTGAAATCTGGCACTTTGGCCAGTCCATCCCCAATCGACTTCGCTAACTCCGGTTTTATCCCGTCTGAAGTCTTTTCATCATCACCAAAGAAATCTGCGAATTCGTTCATTAATGAAGACATGAACGAGGCATCGGAGTCTTCTGTGTCTGGGTCACCGATTTCACTATCATTCCCACATACCTGAGACATGAATTCGTGACTAATCGGTATCGGAAGTGGCATTGCCTTCCGCCATTATTTGTTTACTTCCGCCTGGTACACAATCGGAAGTGGGCTGGATTGGAGACGACCGTGAGTTTCCGTCACCGTGAAAAATGGTCAAATTCCTACCAACATTTTCTAACATCTTTTCCATTTTCTGCATAGCTGCAGTCTGGGTCACTTGATTTTTCACCATAAAATCTAAAAGCTTCATGAGATGGCTATCAGCGGTGACTGTGCCTTCCCTATTGCTCACTGGCATGTCGCCTCGAGCTTTGGCCAAAACTAGATCATCAGGGGTCTCACCACCCGATTCAATTTCTCCGTCTGAGGCAGCAATGTGCTTGACATGTGGCTGCTCTTTCCTTATCCATGAGGATTTCCTTCTCTTTCCACTTTTGGAAGTTGACGGCATGCCCTGTACAATGCCAAGTGCTCCCTCACGAGCCTCTACTCCCTCAGGGTTGTTGCTGGGCACACCACGTGTTGCCATTGTTCTAGCCGTTTAGGCTGACCACGACCCGTGGCCATTTTGGTCAAATTCACAGCTGTTGTTCAAGCGAACCAGCTAGAAAGCTCCAAAGGTGATTTCAAACAAAGAATCACACGCTATCCTCCAAAAGTTCTTCGAACTTCCACTTCCAACGAGAGAATTGCAATTGAGGAAGGTTGTTGCTGGACACTCTTTGTGTCGCCACTGCTCTAGCCCTTTAGGTTGACCACGACCCGTGGCCATTTTGGTCAAATTCACAGCTGTCGTTCAAGCGAACCAGCTAAAAGTCTCCAAAAGTGATTTTTAAACAATGAATCACACTCAGTCTTCAAAAAGTTCTTTGAACTTCCACTTGTAATGAGCGAAATTTCAAAAAAACGTAGACGAGATAAAAAGTATGTTGAATACATATTCTACTCACGCGAACTGATATTCTGCGCATGCGCAGCTCACGTAGTCCCGATAGGACGGAACAGGGAGGTGGAATACTGTATTAATGAGTAAGACTGTCTATGGAATGTGTTTAAGAAGCATATTTTAGCACATGTAATAGATACATAGTATTTTACTTCTGGTTAATGATTTGCGCATGTAATATGATACATGGGGTTTTACTTCCGGGTACAGAACTCACGGATTATCTTCATCCACGGGAGGGGCCGGAATCAAACCCCCACGAATAACGAGGGCCTACTGTACTAAATTAGTAATAAAGCTCATTTAATACAAAGGAAATTTAGCTAAATATATGATGCACCTTAATAAGCTTTAGTTTTGGTTAGATACATTTCGGAGTGAAAGTAAGAAATTAGGCTGTTTAAATGTGGTACGTGAAATGTTTTATTTATTCATTCATTCATTTTATGAACCACTTCATCCTAATTAGGATCAGTCGACTCTGGGCGAGGGCAGAGTACACCCTGGACAGCTCACCCTGCGGGTGGCTACGCAGCCTACTCTTGATGAAAGTCAGCAATAGAAATACACGAGCACAGGATTTGAACAAAGGACCTTCTTGCTGGAAGGTGGACGTGCTGACCACCATGTCACCGGTACTTGAAATTCTGATGGATTAATAAGTGCAATATTCGGCAGTAATACATTTAGCGATGTGCTGCAGAAAACATTTATGCCTTTAATGAAAGTAATAAAGAGAAAATAAACTGGCATGAAGTCTACTCGGAGCTCTAGCTTCTCAGGCGAGTCTCTTATTCCAGGTCCTGTAGGTTAATGGTACTTCCCGTGAACTGAGAGTTATCAGATCCATTGTCGTCCTCAGCCATGGCAGAAGACTCCTTAGGAAATACAGGCACATTTCAGACAGTTCATTATTCATCCACAAAACCAACCATTTTAACTTCAATATTTAACATTAAAATGTTCCCCGCGACTAGACTTCATAATGTAATAAAACAAGCGATTGACTGCTACATAAATTCAGTAATGCCCTTCTACGTCAGGGTTCACCAAAATAATCCCCCCCCATTATTCTTTTTTAAACAAGTTTTTCCCACTTTGAAATAAGCAAGCTATTGTACAAAATGTATTAATAAGAACAAATATTAATTAGAAAGCAGTATAATAAATAAAACGCGAGCAAAAAACTAAATTAAAATAAAAAAAAAAAAAAAAAAAAAAAAAAACATCATAGCACGCTTTTCATTCTCGAGTGCTGACTGGCTGCTGCCGACATGACCGTCTCAGACAGAATGGCAGGAAGCATCGCACCTTGCTTAGTTCGTTATGTATCATTCTGCATTGTTTATCACTTTAGTGTTTCAAGCTCTACAATGCTGCCCAAATGCCCTTGCATCGGTGTAGATGTGTCGTGAAGTCCCTTTGAGGGTTAAAATCAATACCAGCCCTGATGAACATACATAAATATATCTCCCTTCATTTCCAGACTATAGTCTGGAGTGAAAACCAGGAAGGTTAACACAGTCACTTTGATTTTTGTGTTAATTTGTACCACCTGTTTTGTTAGTTTAATTATTTGTTTAACAAGTTCATGTTCAATGTTGTTCTACCTAACAAGGTTGCCTGCCTGACCATCGAAGTCATGTTCCATGCCTACGGGGCTCCACTCAGGAGCTCTGCCATAATACTAATGCACATCAGTGTGATGTAAATTACATGATCCCAGGGAGTTTTAGAGAAAGAGAGAGAAAACGGGTTTAGAAATAGAGGAAATTAAATATTTCAGCTGGGGGTCAAGGGGGCCGCAGGGCCCCTTGCGGGGTACAGGGGCAGAGCATGTCATGTAAAAAAATCATGCAAACAAAGTTGATCATTGTTTTGTAACATGAATAAACACTAAACAAAACAGCTTAAATAATGTAAAAAAATACTAAAAGGTTATTTCAGTGTAGATAAAAACACAATTCAAGTAGCATTGCCCTGTGGCTCGTCATTCATGTGTAATATAATTACGTTAATAATTATAAACTAATTTGTAGAATTATGACATAACGCGACATATACCATATTCGACATAAGAGCCCTGCGCCAATACTCCCCCCCCCAGTGTTTTTGATCTTATGCCTAATAACCACCCATGTGTACTGGGAGCAAAATGGTAGATCAAACTTACTAATTTTATTCCATCAGTCTCTGTAATGGTAAAACGAGGTGTTCACTGCCTGCAAAAGTGAGTTTACACGGTATTTGAAGACCCCCTGCAACTGGGGAATGTCTAATGTTCATCAGTAATTTTTGATCCTAGCATCTAACCCTGATAACCGTTCCGCTATCTCTCTTATGTAGAACGTCTCGCTTCCACGACATTTTGAAATTGAGAAATCCGACAAGAAATCGACCAGAAATTCGGCAAGGAAGTCGCCATATACGTTTTCTCATTATTTCGAGTACATTCTCGCGGTACTTTACTTCCGAGTGTTGTCGAATGTCAACGAAATCAACTGACATCGACCAAAACAAATCTAAATAAAGCCAACTCGATTGGCACACATTCCGCTAATCTATTAACCATCCACACAATTTTTTTTTGCGAAATTATACAAGAATAAAAAGAATTATTACTTTGGCAAGCAAAAACATCGGAATTCTGCTAGATAGCGGACGTCTGAGATTCCTTTTGATTGAAATAAGCTGACGAGTTGAGAATTAAAAGTTAATGTGATGACAGCTGACATCATACAAGACGAGACAGTGATCTCTAGTCGTTGCTCCAGCGTTGCTGGCAAGCAACACAATACTCCAATGTTCCCATGGCAAATATTTATCAAGGCAAGACTCCTTCGAATGGATCTTCACAAAATTACACCATCCATGCTTTTAATCATCCATAATAGAACTTTCATTCTACTTAATTGTTTTACTGACTGTCCTCTCCAATTTTATATTATTTTACAGAATCCCAGCCCCAATATACACAGTAAATGCTCAACATTTATTTAGATCAAGAATACATTTTAAATTATGAGGCTGAACCTGCAAGATGTTGACGGGCAGATCGACTGTTAACTGTGAATGAGAACTGGAGGTCTGCGAACTGAGCTGGAAAGCCAAATCTCCATCTGTAGCTGGTTCATCCTAAAATAAACACACAAACTTTAGTAGTATAGTACATCATGACTTAAAAAGTTAAGTCAGATTAACAATGCTCTCAAACTCACTCACCTGCAGTAGCTGTATCTGTACATACTGTACACCAGTGACTGGGTCTCGGATTGTGAGACCTGCCGTGGTTGTTGAGGCATTTCCTTCTCCGAACCGAGCACTGTCTGAAGCCATTGTTCCAACAGTACTGGAACTCTTCACTCCTTTAGTTTTCCGCTGTGTCCCTGCAGTAGACAAACTTGCAGCAGGACCTTTTTGCTTCTTCCGCTTTGCTAGCTGGATGGCTCTGTAGTCTGTGCGGGCGGAACCACTGCTCTCCTTCAGGAAACGGAAAAAAATAAATAAACGAAACGCAAAATTATACCTATTACAAGTAAATTACACATAACACAAGACCCTTATACTGGTACAGACAAATGCATAACTTAAGACCTACAACTAGTACACCAACGCAACACTCGTACCATCTGCGACTAGTTGTTGTGGTGATATGCTAAGTGGCTTCACTGTTTTTATCATAACCAGCAATGAAAATTCCCACCGTTTCAATCTCCAAAGTGACTATTCTTCACCGTAAAGTGTCATGTGTTTTTAAATGGGGGTGGGGTCGTGATTCGGGCTAAGCCGACTGCTGCACGGCGGGCCCGACTTATGGCAGCTGTTTTACTGGTGACGAGACCTCAGATGCAATTGGTGTTTCAGTTCATCCCAAAGACATTTAGTGAGGTTTGCGTGCGCCACTCAGGCTCTTCACTCAAACCTTGGAAAACTTGTCTTCATGGATCTCGCTTTGGCCCAATATAATGCTAGACCATATTGGGTCAATTTTAGTTCCAATGAAAGGAAATTGAAATACCACAGGATTGCCACACTTTGTGATGGCCAGGGGTCCACAAACTTTTGGCCATATCTGTCCGATACCCATCTGAATATATCCTATACTGGTTAATTAGGTTAACACTTTATATCTGCAAACAAAACTATTTCCATCTTGTTTGTTATTACTTGCACTTGACGGAACAGCTAAAAGCTCAACGTTAACAATATGCTTAAATTTGACTCCTTATTGTTCGGTAATAAGAAAAAAACCAGTGAACCTTTGAAATGAGCATTTTCTGTATAATCATGCACTGTTGAAATGTAACCAGGACAAATTCACATGTTCCATCTACACTCACAATAAAAGCACAAGGAGTTACTGAGGTCAGCTCTGTCTCTTTCTGCCCGCTGTAGGACGCAGTGTGGTTAGGGAAAAATTGACTCAGAGCCTTGCTGTTCTCCGTCTGGCTCAAGACCTCCACTCCACTTATTAATGGTCCCACAGCTGCTTCACTGCCCCCAATATCAGCCTTTACCTGTGGAGACATCAGCTCAGGTACTGCTGAGGAAGTCAGAGACTGAACAAGAGTGGATGTCAGAGATGGAGCAAGAGAAGATGACAATGGCGATGTAAGAGTGGAAGAGAGGGAGGGGGTAAGGGATGGGGTAAGAGAAGAGGGTGACTCTGCTGTTAATGCACTTGAAGAGCTCAGGGCTTGGAGCTGTTCTGTGGCTGAGGTGCTTTGTATACCCAAGGCTGTTAATGCCCCAAGTGCTTCTGGGTTCACTGTCTGTACATCATCCAACTGGAGTGGAGCTGGCTGTAAAACCCCACCCCCTCCCCCTGCATCCAGGACATGTACTCCCATATCCCCACCTGCAGACAAAATCAGTGAGTCCACAGGTTTGGCTCCTCCCAAAGCCGAGCCCACTGAGGCTGGATCAATGGTAAGAATCCCGCTGCTCGCCAGAGCCATGTCCATGGTAAAAGAAGCAGGGCCTGACTGAGGGGTAGGACCTGTTGGTACAGTGGAGGCTCCTGACGGAACATTGGAGAAAAGGGAGGAGAGATCCAGGCTGCTGAGCTCAGTTCCCACAGAACCATTAGTGGTGGCACTTTGAGCAGCGCTGGTGAGCTCACAGCTGGGCGTCAGAGCGGCTGCGTTTTCCAATTGATTCAACACATCTAGAAAGAAATAGAAAGAGGAAAGACTGCTTATAATTAATATTAAAGATGTACAATTGATTGCACAGTATTGACATGGACATGTTTAAATTCTAAAGCGGTGCTCACACAGGAAGTGGCAAGCAACAACCCACCCACCCCAAAAAAAGGAAGAATAAGAAAAAAAAAAAACACACACTGTATTAACTCTGCCAGGGAAACTTTAATGTCTGAAAGTAACCTCTCCAAAGTGAACACGCCCACTTGGGAGCAGTGAGCTGCCACAAATTGCGGCGTCCGGAGAGCAGCTTTGGGGTTAGGTGGCATACTCAGGGACACTTCAAGCAAGAAGGTGGAGAAAGGGAAGGTGCAGCTTACTCTCCCACCAACACCCATTTTTCCTGCTGGTTTGGAAATCAAACCAGTGACCTTTCTGCCCCAAACACACTTCGCTAGCCATTAGGCAACAGCCACCCCTGAGCGACATGCCAGGGCTGAGCAACATCTGCCTAGTGAGGAAAGCGAATCGAATCGCTGCACCTCTCTTGTTGCCAAGGTAACTCCCTCACACATTTCCCACTTAAACATCTTTCAACAAACACTGCCTCTGATAAGAGTTTAGCATATTTAACTACAAATGCAGGTTGAGCTGTTTCTCCAGAGCAGCGGTTTTCATCGTTATCTACAAAGGGCCGGTGAGGTGCAAGTTTTCTTTCTAATCCTGCAGGAGACACAGCTGAGAGTTTACTGGAAGAGAAAGATCAATTCATTTTAACAGGTGGAAGGTGCGGCCCCTGCTTGGTCCGTACGAACACTTGTACCCGCACCCTCCCTTTGCAGATAAGGCAGAATACACCAGTTCTCAGGTACGGATGTGTATTAAAACAACACAGGCCTCTCAGAAACATAATTTATGAAATTCTGAAAACATTACTAAAAGAAATCATGGCTCCCCTACATGAGGATAAAAGGCTTACTGGTCTAAGAAATTACCAAGTTGCCACTTAATGCCTGTATCTTAATAAACAGGAAGTGCAGAGTCATCATAAGCAGCTGGAAACAATGCAAAAAGCATTTAAAGTGTTGCCAGATATCATGAATGTCTCAAGTTGTGGGTGTGTGTACCTGGGCTGAGGTTGTGTTGTTTAAGCATATGATTCTTGAGGCTGCTGCGGGACGAGAAGTGCTTGGCACATCCTGCCACGGGGCATCTACTCCTCAGAGAAATCCCATCCTGGCGATGTTTCTTAGAGTGGATGTACAGGCTACTCCGCGCTGAGAATTTAGCATTACATCCTGCACATAGAATTTTCAAAATATACAAGTCAATGAAGGTCACAACTTTATAAACACATTCATGATAAATCTTCAAACTACCCAGTTTGTATCAGATGGGAAAGCATGTGTTAACAGAACTAATGAGTGTCCAGCGTTACTTTGCTGTCTAAAGTAAGCATATGCATGTTGTAAAGAAAAAAAAAAATTCAGAATATTTCTGACAGTGATCGCCAATGTGCAAACCGATCAGGTTAAAAATACTTAAAAATGCCTTTTATTATGGACCAAAGACATGCTATGGGTGTGGAGGAAGACACCCTCTGCAGTCTGTGTGAAATTTTGGGTACTCTGATTTGATTTCTTCTGGACAAATCATTAAGCCTGGTCATGTTAGTTGCATGGCAATAAACTTAAGACATGTTATTACTTAAGAAAAAAAAGCTTCATTGGCAGCATAAATACCACATATCACAAATAAAGCAGTATGCTTGCTCCATACAACCAAAAAAAAAAAGGACTACTCTGGGGTTTATGCCGCATGGTGTGCGCAACACACATTGGGGCGCCTGGAGACCAGTTGGCTGTTAGGTATCTTGCTCAACAGTACTCCTCCATATTTATGACTGAAGTGCCCTTGTGCAGAGCACCAAACCGCCAACTGCTCTCTGGGCACTACAATATGTGTGGCAGCCCACTGCCCCGAGTGCGTTTGCTCACTTGAATAGATTACATGCGGAGGAAGTAATTTCATTTGCAGAATAAAATACAGTATAGCAAAATAAAACAAAAAAATTAATTTAAAAAAAATGATGAATTTATGTGTCGCTCCTTAGTTTTACAGAATGGTTTCATGCACTTCTATAAAGACTTTTGTGACCATATAACAGGGTGTCAGACTCACTTTTATGAGAGCCACATCACAAAATTTATAGGTCACCAAGAACTGAATAATCACCCATCATCCATTTCAAAAGGACACAGAACTCATTCATTTTCCTAACCGCTTGGTCCTAATTAGAGTTGCCTATCTCAGCTGACTCTGGGTCACAGCAGTGATGAAATGAAACCAGCATGTTATTTATTTAATTAATTAAGTAATGGTATTCGTCCCCTTATTCTTTCCCCGTTGCTTCTGTCAACACACATCTCTTTTTTTGAGTTATGAACGATGAGCTGGTTATTTTTTTTGTTTGTTAAACAGGTTGCTGCCACCTACTGGAAAATAGACGAAATATGTTTCAAGGTAGAGCTAAATTAAAAAATATATATATACAGTGATACCTCTGCTCACGAACATAATTGGTTCCCAGAAAGTGTGTGTAAGGCGAAAAGTTCGTCTTCCGAACATTTATTTCCCATAAGAAACCATTAAAATGAGAATAATCCGTTCCCAGGTCCCCATAAAACATAATTTTCTACTAAATAAGCCTTAAAACTACACAAAAATATACCTTATTTTATGTATAATAAATGTGCTATTGTATTGTAATTAAAGAAATAAACTGTACTGTATAATAAAGTTGCTTTATTTACCTTTGTGATGGTAGTTGATGGCTTGATGGAATGGAGTGGGAGGAGGAGGGAGGGAGGGACTTACTGTTTGGAAGGAGAGTTTGGAAACGCCTACTGTTTGGAAACGCCCTTAGCCACACACGCACCCTTAATAGCTTCCTTGTTCTTAAGGATGGGAGCAATGGTAGACTTAGCGTACTGGTACGCTGAGTCACACAAACGCACACCTCGTTCGTGTTTTTCAATGATCTCCGCCTGTGGTGGGGTCTTTTTCGGTCCCATAATAGCAAAAGTACACTCAAAATGGTCCAAAATGTCCAGCAAACACAAACCACTTCCGCATTCAAAGAAAGGGGTGTGACGAACTGTGACGCCGTGAGCGTGCGTCAGCTTCTCGTGGCCGCCACCGTGGCGCTGTTTGACCGCGTGGTTTGATTCGTCCGGCGAAAACTAGTTCGTCAGCAGAGACTATATGCTCGCAAATTTAATGTTCTTGAGGCGAAAAGTTCGTGAGCTTAAGCGTTCGTCAGCGGAGGTTTTACTGTATATATATATATATATATATATATATATATATATATATATATATACACTGTATGTGTGCCACCTCACCGAAAGTAGGCTGTTGCATCCAAAAATGAAAAATGGGCTTTTTACACAGACAGAGTAGACCAAACAATGCAAAATGCAACAAAAAGTTTGTCAATACCTTGAAAACTGACTGAGCTATGCCATTTCTTGTGTCAGCATTCAACTAAAAATTTCATAAGACGTTTTACAGAAAAATGAGCACAAAGATTGCACTTCTTCCAAGATCATTAGTCCTTAGCAACCAAACATTTTATGCACTTCAGCCATATAAACTTTTAGAAAACATGTCTAGGAAAGGTATTAGGAAGAGATAAGAGAAATCATACTCATTTTAATCTGACACGCCCTTTTTAAACCCACTTGTCACCGTGGTAACCCCCCAAAAATGAACAAAAAAAACAACAACACTTTTTTCCACTTCTGTTTCTTCCAATAAGATCAGTATGTATATTTTCAACCATTATATAAAGTTTCAAATTAGGGGCAGTGGTGGTCTAGTGGATAGGGTGCAGGCTCGCTGATCCTAAGTTTGGGGGTTCGAGTCCCCACAGGGTTGTCACTGTCCCCCCAGTGCAGCTAACTGGGTTATCAAAGGCAGGCCATGTCTCTCACTGTCTATGGTGAGAGCTTCATGTAAAAGAACCATTGCTGACTTTCGTAAAGAGTAGCTGCAAAGTCGTCAGTGTGTTTCTGTCCCTTGCTAAAAGGGTTGTGACAGGAAGGGCATCCGACGTAAAAACCCATGCCAAATCAAATGTGCGAATCAGATGATTCGCTGTGGCGACTCTCGAAAACGGGAACAAGCCGAAAGAAAAGAAGATATAAAGGTTTAAATGCCTTCAAATGATACAGATTAAAAAAAAACACTGTCAGGTTCAAACAATCACACTCAAATTAAGAAAACTAGTCACTACGGGTGGAGCACGGCTATCGAATCTGGAGATAGGCCCGTATTTCGCGTCCCGGGAGGGCTACGGAGTTGGGGTCGGTGTCGTTGGAAAGATCTCTGCAGGTCGAGCTGGGATGTCGAATCTGGAGTCGCTGGGACTTTGCCCCGGCCCGCGGGAGCCGTCTGAAGCCCCGTGGTGGAGATAGGCCCGTATCTCGGGTCCCGGGAGGGCTACGGAGTTGGGGTCAGTGTCGTTGGAAAGGTCTCTGCAGGTCGAGCTGGGATGTCGAATCCGGAGTCTCTGGGACTTTGCCCCGGCCCACGGGAACCGTCTGAAGCCCCATGGCAGGGATAGGCCCGTATCTCAGGTCCTGGAAGGGCTAGGGAGTCGGGGCTGGTGTCGTTGGAAAGCTCTCTGCCGGTGGAGCAGGGCCACTATTTTAAAGGATGTTGGCAGATTATCGCCGGTTTTTCTTTCTTTTTCTGCTTTCCACCATTTTCAGACACATCAGTATCCATGCCCTCATCATTTTCATTGACTGGCTCTTCATTCATTCCAGGAGGCTTGGAGCACACAATATCTTCAGTTCCTGGTTTACAAAACTCGGATCTCTTTATACAAGTAAGCTTTTATAGCTGGATCAACTTCCTTTGGGAGTTTTTGAGCCAAATAAGCATTCTGGCATCTTCAAAGCCCAATTCTCGTGTCGAATTTAGAATCCGAGCTATACTAATACTGCTAGACATCACAGATGACATTTCACTCTCATTTTCCAGAAATTAACAATCTTATAAATAAACTTAATGACTTTGATTGAAGAGAAAGTCGGAGAAAAGTTCCGCATGACTAGAGTCAGGAAGTAAACGGGAAGTTAACGTGTAACAGGCACTGCGCATGTGCAAGCCCGGCCCGACCAATCAACAAACAGTAAGGAATAATAGCTGAACACTGTCAATCAAACAAAGTGAGAGTGTGAGAATAAAGCAGTTTGTTAGTCCCGCCTCCTGCACATGTGTTAGAACACAAACATTGACGCACAGAGAATGAATGGCGAAAGTAATCATAAGCCATCCAGCCTGGATCTGCAGCCTCATGCTCAGTACTTTTATGAAATTAATAGAATGTTTTTGTGCTGTAAATATGTATTAATATTTGTTTGTGCCTTGGAATATATAAATAACTTTAGCTCAATTTGTAAATTTATTTAGCACATGTACTTGAAGATAATTTTTCACTTAATTTGCGGACCTATGGTATGAGTTACAGCACCATAAACTTCTGTTCAAATGACGACGGAACAAATCAAGACCATTTACATTATTTGTAATGGGAAAAACAGCTCCGGAATTCGACCAGCCGTCTGGAACGAATAATGTGTGTGTGTGTGTGTATATAATATATATATATATATATATATATATATATATACACACACACACAGATATACAATGGTACCTTGTATGTGTGTGTGTGTGTGTGTGTATATATATATATATATATATATATTCCCTCCCTGTTTTTCTCGGCGCACCTAAAATGAGCTAGCGGGCTGGATTAGGCCTACAGGGCTTAGGTCTGACATCTGTGCTTTAGAATCTTATGTTGTATAAACAGAATCTTGCCTTCGACTGGGCACTTGAAAGGTTTAGTGCCAAGGTGAGTGATACTATGGCCCTTCAGATGCTCTGCACGGGTAAAGGACTTGCCACACCCTTCTTCGGGACAGGTGAACCGCCGGTCATCATCATGCTTCCTGCAAGGGAGAAAAAGAAAAGAAACAAAAACATACATGAGACAAAAATCATAAAATATAGTGATCATGACTGTACCTTTACTCCTGAATACTTAGTCAAATCGATACCTTTTGTGGCGCAGCAACTTTGACATGCTAGTAAAAGTCCAACCACAGGATTCCGAGTCGCAAACAAATGGCCTCTCACCTGGAGAACAGCAAAAAGTGGAAGAGCAAAGGAGATGAACAGATAGATCAGTCTACTATTCAGAAGCATTTACTTGTTTGTTACATAGCACCGCAGTGGTGTGTACCTGTGTGACTGCGAAGATGGATTTTAAGGCGACAGGCCTTGTCATAGCGCTTATCACAGCCTGGGTATGTGCAGGTGAACTGGCTTGTTTCTCTGAAGTGAGTCCTGTTGTGGGAGAACAGGGCACTGAAAGTGATGAAGGCTTTCTCACATCCTACGGAGCAGAACACAAACACACACAAATTTACTTCTTTTAAAATTATGCCAGATGGCAGAACTTGAGAATCTCATTAAAATGTGCAAAAATATGTATAGATAAAAACGAGAACAATCTCTGCACGGGACACCACGTCGCCTCACAGTAAGAAGGTCCTGGGTTCAATTCCCAGGCGTTTCTGTTTGGAGTATGCATGTTCTCCCCGGGTTTCCTCTGGTTTCCGCCCGCTGTCTGACCTGCACATTCGGCCAACTGACTGTTTCAGATCATCTTTAGGTGTGTTCTTTCTCACCTGGGACCTCGCACTTGTGCGGTCGCTCGGGTTCGAAATGGGTCTTCTGATGGTTGGTGAGGCGTGTGGCACTGCGGAACCTGTCCCCACACAGCTCACACGCAAATGAGTCCTCCTGCTTGTGCGCTCGCGAATGCGCCTTCAGGTTATATATGGTGGTGAAGCGACGGCCACAGTTTTCATAGTCGCACTCGTAGGGTCGCACCTTGTCATGTGACTGCAGATGCCGCTTCAGCTTGTACGAGGTAGTGAAGGACCAGCCACAACCCTCGACAGTACATTTAAAGGGCCGCTGGTCTTCAGCGTGAAACACCACATGCATCTTGAGCTTCTGACGGCTGTCGAATGCGCATGCACATCCAGGCTGTGGGCAGCGATACGACACCGCGCCACCTTTCTTCGCTAAACCGGCTGGAGAGATAAAGCTTGTGGGTTGTATGTCGCCTTCAGACGGAACTCTTGGGGTGTGAGGTGCACACCCGGAGTCGCACGAAGCTCCTTGTTCCCGTTTAACAGACGGACAGGCGTCCAGAGACCCCAGCTCTGATAGCGGGCCGTGTTCGGGCAACGTCAGTTCCTCAGAGTCGCCTTCGTCCTCGGCCATCTTCCCAAGAGATTTCGGTCCACCTTCGTAGTTTAGGAGGACAATGTCCTCGTGCTCCTTCACGCCCAAATGCTCCTTTAGACTCACCACCGTGTCCTCCTTGTACGTGTAGCCGTCAGGCGGAGCCGCCAGAGTTAAAACCCCGTTCTCGATCGTCACGATGATGCTCTGATTGTTGATCATGATGGTGCCGGAGAAAGTGTCAGGTGGTCCATCAGGGGTCATGTCTCCGTTATGGCCTGCTAAATTTACATAGTCGGCCATGAAAGCCGGGCTGGTGTTATCCGTAGGAATGACATCGGTGCCGTTTTTGCTATCACAGTCCGTTAAATGACCTGAATCCTGCTCCACTGAGACCAAGTCACTACACATCACCACGGCAGACAGTTTCTCGTCGTCGGCTGTCTTACCGCCGTCGGTGTCCTTGTCGGCTCCCTGCATCCTGTCGGTGCCAGAACCAGATTCACTCACGAGCTTAGACACAGTCGCCAAACTATCAACGCTGCACGAGGACGATAATTTGGTTTTGATGGTCGGATCGCCTCGTCGTGATAAGGAGAAACCCGGGCTGTGCGGCAGTACCGACGGCCCGGAAAGCGATTTGGACCCATCTGCTCTTTTCTCCCCGTCCTCGCCCTGTGTTTTATTCAAAACAACGTAAAACTCCCTCGGGTTTTTGGGTTCGAGAGCCCGGGCGGTGCAGTGGTTCGGAGATGAACACGTGGGCGTCATCACAGACTCGTGTCGGTGCTGCTGTGCTCCCTGACAGGGCGAGCTGTATCCGGCGTCCTCTCCGTCGAACAGCGGCAGCGCCATTTGCAGCCCGCCGTCTTCACTCCCCTCTCCGTATTTGAGCTCGGCCCGCACGAAGTCCGGCGGCAGCTCTAACTCCCCGTACTCCTTCTCCTTCATCACGTGCAGGTCACAGAGCTCAATATGAGCCACATCGGACAGAGCACCGCCGCTTCCGCCCCGTTTCTGTTGTACTGACAGAAGAGTATCGCTGCCATTTTGTGCCAGCGGTCGGAGAGGACCAGGCGAGAGGTGGCGGTTGATGTCGCTTTGCGAGCTGAAACCGTTCTCGTATGAACTTTGTCTAGAAAGAGTCCCCGTTGTCGTTTCCGACGAAGACATACCAGTTTCAGGCGGGACGCCATGTTGGTAGTGAGTGTTTTGGGCATTAGAAAGCCCCTGGATTTCCATCTTGGTATCCCTGTAGCAGCGGCGCGTAAAAGCCCCGCCCTCTACCCCCCACACTGAAGAGCCACCACGCGCTTTACAGACATCGTGACAGTCATTCCGAGTCCGGAACTGGACGGTTGGGATGTGGATTGGATTAAAGATTCATTCTGTCGTTTTATTTATTATTATTTTTTTAATTTACAAAGTGGTCATGTAGGACTGAGTGACCTAGTTATTTTCTATATAATGTAACAAGTCTCCTTCAAAAATGTATATATAATTTTTACGATCTTGGACGCAAAATTAATGACGACCGCTAGTTGGCGGTATTGAACAACGATCCGCTTTGTGAGTGCTGTCATTGGCTGATTATGATCTGAGTCCTTGTATGGGAAACCCACAGACATGTTATAAAGCGAGATGGGTCAAATATTGCTCTCGTGGTGTCAACATGACGCCATCTTGGAGAGGGTTCTGCTATAGAAACAGTGGAAGAAGCGCGCATAAAGAAAATGTTTCATTGCCACTAGAAAGTGAGCTGTGGGTTTATTTGGCACAAAAAGATAATGTAATATCAGTGTGTTTAATTATTTTGTAATGGAATGTGTAGTATAAAATAAAATACATAAAAACAATATAATTATCTCACTTTATAATGCGTTATTTGCAACATGCAAACATTTCTATTGAAAACCTATTGCAACATTTTCTATAAAGTTATTCTTTAAAAAGAACAGTTAAAAATATAGAATACAAATAGGCTTGCCTAGTTATCTCTATATAGATAGATAGACACACAAGTGCTTTTTTCATGCCCACACACCAGTCTCAATCCTGTGTTTTCTCATCACAGTGTGTCGTAAATTATTTTCCTCATCAAACAATGACTACTGTCATTTTAAAATTTAACTTCACCTGACATTTTATTTTTCTGTTATCATGTTTAAACAAGATTGTTTTCATACCGCATCTTTTTAGCTGAGTTGATGGTTCAGCACTATCCTACTAAATTTTAATTATATGAAGGGCTGAGAACCAGACTGCTCTAACCCACAGAAAGTTGTTTTCAATCTAAAAAAAAAAATCAGAAATAATTCTTGTAATATGATTGAAGGTCATAAGGAAGATGGAGGGATATTCTGTACCTCAGACATTATCTATATACTAGTATGTCAAAATATGACCTTACTTTATATTATTGTTTTTTTGTTTATTTGTTTGTTTGTTTTTCTTGGTGGTGTTTTTTGATGGTTGAAAGGCGAGAGGTATTATACCACCGTGGTATATACCAGACAGTTGGTTCTTAATTAAATTTCATTGTAATTGCTTGATGGTCCTGAAATGCAGTGATATCTTTCTCGCATCCACAGGTTAATTTTTTTTCCCCTCAAGAAAGGTGAAGGTTGTAAAGGTTCTTGCCTATTTACTGTTTTAAATCTAGGTAATGGCTTTTTTTGGGATGGTAAGTGGAGGGGTATAAAAAATTGACTCTTAATAATAATAATACAATCTTTTTTTTTTTTTTTGCTTTACTGTCTTTAGAGAACATCTCAGCTGTATTTATCAAGTACAACTTATATTTTTACTTTGTTTTTATAATAGCAACTGTTAGAAAATTAAAAATGACTTCAGAATCACAAAGATGGCGAAAAAAATCATCCTCTCATAAAGTACAGTGCTTCTAAACTCAATCAGATCTAATTGCCCATTAAGTTGCAATCACTTGTCATCATTCTGATTAATTCAGTAGAAAGACAGCAATTCCTAGGCTTTTTAGTGCTTGGAAACTGAACGCAGACAGTCAACTATGGGTGGAAAGACATTGTTAAAGGATCTCAGGGATAAACCTATTGAGAGGCACAAGTCAGCAGAATTCTACAATTATCAAAGCTTAATCAATACCAAGGGGGACTTGGTGACTTGGTAAAAGCACTGACCTACATTTACAACTTACATTCTAGTACTGTATTTGCTTCATTAAATTGTATTCATTTATTCCCAACAGTCTACGTATTCTGTTCATTTTGTAGCGTGTCTGTTTGCTGTGCTGATTCCAGTATGTGTATGTGGATGTTAGATTTTTTATTATTATTATTTTGTCCAATCAGATTTCAGCTTCTATGTGCCATCATAAGATCTATCAATCTAATCTGCACAGGGCCTTCAGAATCACCAATGCGATGTCACTTAACCTATTAGCTATTTCTTTTCCAAATCACATTTCAGATTCACCTCACAGGGCCAGCTAGCTGGCTAACAATAACGTCAGCAATTTTCCGTCCTCTGATTGGATGGTTAGAGCAAAACTAGGTGAATGGTCTGCATGGTGTGGAGATGAACACTCCCATCTACCGAGTCCCCAGGTTGCAGATAGGGAAATGGGTTCAAGATATTGATGGGTTAACTGCGAATATATTGAATAATATATTGAATAAGCAGTCACAGACAAAACCATGGGTTGCCCTTTTGCAAGGTATAGCACTCGTTTGACCAATGCAGCCATGAGGCGGGGAGGGCACTCCCAAGCCAGGATAAATGCAGAGGGTTGCGACAGGAAGGGCATCCGGCGTAAAACTTCTGCCACATTAAAAATGCAAATGGTCAAAACAAAATTCATACCGGATCGGTCGAGGACCGGGTTAACAACGACCGCCATCAGTGCTGTCAACCAACAGGGTGCTGATGGAAATTGGACTACTGTTGGTCGAAGACGTCGAAAAAGGAGAGGCGGGAGGTGTGTCCATAGGCAGAGAGAGAAGAGGAAAGGCATGAGTCTAGGACTGAGAGTGGGGACTTTGAATGTTGGAACTATGCAAGGAAAAGGCAGAGAGCTGGCTGACATGATGCAGAGGAGGAAGGTGGACATACTGTGTGTTCAGGAGACCAGGTGAAAAGGTAGCAAAGCTAAAAGCTTAGGAGCAGGGTTTAAGCTGTTTTATCATGGTGTGGATGGGAAGAGAAATGGAGTAGGAGTCATCTTGAAGGAGGGGTTTGTCAGGAATGTTCTAGAAGTGAAAAGAGTGTCAGACAGAGTGATGAGTCTCAAGTTAGAAATTGAAGGCGTGATGGTCAATGTTGTTAGTGCTTATGCCCCACAGGCAGGATGTGAGCTAGAAGAGAAGGAGAGATTCTGGAGTGAGTTAGATGAAGTGATGCAGAGTACCCCCAGAGGTGAAAGAGTGGTCATTGGGGCAGACTTCAATGGACATGTTAGTGCAGGCAACAGAGGGGACGAGGAAGTGATGGGCAGGTTTGGTATCCAGGTCAGGAACACAGAAGGACAGATGTTGATCGATTTTGCAAAAAGGATGGAAATGGCTGTGGTGAATACTTTCTTCAAGAAGAAACAGGAGCATAGGGTGACTTATGAAAGCGGAGGTAAGAGCACACAGGTAGACTACATCTTGTGTAGGCGATGTAATTTGAAGGAAGTCAGTGACTGCAAAGTAGTAGTGGGTGAGAGTGTTGCCAAACAGCATAGGATGGTGGTGTGCAGGATGACGCTGATGGTGAGAAGGGTGAAAAAGGCAAAGGCAGAGCAGAAGACAAAGTGGTGGAAGCTGAAAAAGGAAGAGTGTCGTGTTGTCTTCAAGGAGGAGTTGAAACAGGCTTTGGGTCGTCAGGAAGTGCTTCCAGATGACTGGACAACCACAGCCAATGTGATCAGGGAGACCGGTAGGAGAGTACTTGGTGTGTCCTCTGGAAGGAAAGTAGATAAGGAAACTTGGTGGTGGAATGAGGAAGTGCAGGAGTGTGTACAAAGGAAGAGGTTAGCTAAGAAGAAGTGGGACACAGAGAGGACCGAAGAGAGTAAACAGGAGTACAAGGAGACACAGCGTAAGGCGAAGGTAGCAGTGTCAAAGGCTAAACAGAGGGCGTATGATGACTTGTATGATAGGTTGGACAGTAAGGAGGGAGAAAATGATTTATACAGGTTAGCACAGCAGAGAAGTAGAGATGGGAAGGATGTGCAGCAAGTTCGAGTGATAAAGGACAGAGAGGGAAATGTATTGACTGATGACAGAAGTGTGCTGGGAAGATGGAAAGAGTACTTTGAGGAGCTGATGAATGAGGAAAATGAGAGAGAAAAAAGAGTAGAAGGGGTGACCGTTGAGGATCAGGAAGTAGCAAAGATTAGTAAGGGAGAAGTGAGGAGGGCATTGAAGAGGATGAAGAGTGGAAAGGCAGTTGGCCCTGATGACATACCAGTTGAGGTATGGAAGTGTCTAGGGGAGGTAGCAGTAGATTTTCTGACAAGAATATTAAACAAGGTCTTAGAAAGTGAGCAGATGCCAGAGGAATAGAGGAGAAGTGTGCTTGTGCCCATTTTTAAGAACAAGGGAGATGTACAGAGTTGTGGCAACTACAGAGGGATAAAGTTGATGAGCCATACAATGAAGTTATGGGAAAGAATAGTGGAAGCTAGACTAAGGGCAGAGGTCAGCATTTGTGAACAACAGTTTGGTTCATGCCAAGAAAGAGCACCACAGATGCAGTGTTTGCTTTGAGGATGTTAATAGAGAAGTACAGAGAAGTACAGAGAAGGTCAGAGGGAGCTGCATTGTGCCTTTGTGGATCTGGAGAAAGCATATGACAGGGTGCAGACTTTGACAAGTGTCAAGATAGAAGAAAAAAATGGCTGTCGCAGTATTTGGCAGTTGACGGTGCCCTCTACTAGAAAGTTGTCAATGGTTTCATTTTCCAACATTAGCAATGATCTGAAGTTGACCACACAATGGGGGAAGGAGAAAAAGGTGAATGTGTTTGCATGGTCAAGTCTGATCCCAGACTTAAAGCTTCCCATAATGCACTGACATTTTTTTATGTTTAGATGTTTTTTTATGTTAATTATTTTTAATTTTCACTGTACATTACTTTTAGCATAGTGTAATTGAAACCCCTGTCTTTCCTTTTGCAATAAGGACTTTCCTATAGCGAATCATGTGACTCATGAGAAGGAAACCTGCAACAACTGTGTGTGTGAGTTTGAAAAAGTGGAAAAGTGGTCCCCAAAGTTAAACATTAGGAATTTTTAAAAAAAAAGGCTGGTTCATGAAATTTCCTAACGGATGTACTGCTGCAGGTTGGAGGAACATCTCATTGTGTCAGAATGCATCCACGTTCCAAGGCCGCTAATCTGTGGAAAACTTGGACCACAAAACTGAAACAAGAAGCAATTGGATGGCTAGAACAACTCAGATGTGACATGTGGTGTCCATTTCTTAGAAAAGGATGGCTGGCTGTATCCTGAGTTGTATTTTGGAATGAATGAGTAGATTTTAGCACGTTCCATATAAAATATTAAAAGTTTGGCAACCCAGAGCCATAAGGGGGAATCTGTGAGGTAAGCTACAGCAAAGACAAAGAAAACAAGGTTAAGTTCTGTAACTTCTGTATGCTACTGTTTGGTCCTGATGACAGCTATCCACGTTGTTGTTGTTATTATTATTACAACAACACTAAAAAAGGGGGGCAGTGGTGGTCTAGTGGTATAGGGCGCTCGATCGCTGATCCAAAGGTTGGGGGTTTGAGTCCCACTCTCCACAAGGTTGTCACTGTCCCCCCCAGTGCAGGGACAGTGGTGGTCTAGTGGTATAGGGTGCTGGATCGCTGATCCAAAGGTTGGGGGTTGGAGTCCCACTCTCCACAAGGTTGTCACTGTCCCTCCCAGTGCAGCTAACTGGGTTATCAAAGGCCAGCAATGTCTCCCACTGTCTATGGTGTGAGGCATGTAAAAGAACCATTGCTGACTTTTGACAAGAGTCGGCTGCAAAGCCATCGGCGTGTATCCACCCTGCGATGGCCTGGCGAGCTGTCCATGGTGTATTCTGCCCTCGCCCAAAGTTGGCTGGGATGGCACCAGCCTCCCCATGACCCAAATTAGGATTAAGCGGTTACAGAAAATGAACTGATGAATGAACACTAAAATATTAAAGTGTTATCGAATACAGAAGTGATTTTTTTTTTTAATGATATCAGTGTTGTTGGGCAAAGTTGGTGCTTTGCTAATTGTACAGGAACAGTAAAAATATAACTTGTAACACACAAATACTGTATAGCATACATGTTGAACTGGCAGTAAATTTTCAGTTAGCCATTTTTTTTCCTGACCTGCGGTATGGCGGGACAAGAAATTAAGAGTTAATGATTATACAATATTAATGTGGCATGGTAGCGTAGTGGTTAGCACCTTTATTTCACAAGAAGGTTCTGGGTCCTCGTCCTGGCCTCAGCCGTTTCTGTGTGGAGTTTTGTATGTGCTCCCCACACTTGCATGGGTTTCCTCCGGACACTCTGTTTCCTCCCACAGTCCACAGACAGGTTAAACGGCTCCTCCACCCTTGCCCCTCGGTGTGAGTATAAATGTGAATGGCTGCGTATGTTGTTCCTGTGACAGTCTGGCATGCTGTTCAGGGTGTAGCCTTCCTTTCACTATGGTCAGCTGAGACAGCCTCTAGTCTTTCTGTGACCCTAATAGGAGTAAGCAGCTTAGCGAGTGCTTGAATAAGCGTATCCGTCCGTCCGTCTGTCTGTTTGTGGGGTTGGTGAATACAAATCTTGTTCAGAAAAAAAAAAATTGTATTCCTTTGAATACTTACATTCAATATCCTTGTCAACAACACTAGCATTGCTAGTCAGCTCTGACTCTTGGTGACTTGGCAGATTTTTTGTAGGGTATGTTCTCAGGTCTTTTCTCTAATCTTCCACAGCACTTGGTATTCCAGTGTAGTTTCTTTCCAAGTACTAATTAAGCCCGAAGCTTCTCAATTGCTAAGATTAGATGGGATGAACACTTCCCTGTGTTATTATAATAAATTATAAATGGTAGCCTAGCATCAACTGTTGATTTTATAGTAAAACATCTATTAGAAAGCCTACTGTAATATTTATAGTACTGTACATTGTAATGTATGTCATGCCTCAGTTGGTCTCAGAAATTTATTTATGTTCTTTTTCAGCCCCATGAACAATGCTTGAGTTATTCGTCATTAAAATGGAAAGTTATGGATTTTGTGACTAGACGAAACATGTAAGCTGATGTCTTCTTAAGATAACATCACTGGGTTATGCCTATTTATACACACCTTTTGTGTCTGATGACTCTTAAACCTGATTGAAAATATATAGTGTGGGGCAGCTATGCTGTATGATTTAGAGACAGTAGTGCACCCATGCACAAAAAAACAAAACAAAACAAAAACAAACAAACAAAAAAAAACATAAGGTGAAGTTGGAAGTGGCAGAGATGAAGATGCTGTGATTTTCTCTGGAAGTAAGAAGAATGGGCAGAATTAGGCATTAAATCAGAATTAGAGAAGGAGAGACAACAGGTAGGAATGTTTGGGAATAAAGTGGCAGGTACAAGATTAAGATGGTTTGGCTGGACGTGGTGAGGGAGGACATGCAGGTGAATGGTTTGACAAAGAGGGATGCAGAGGACCCAGCAAAATGGAGAAAGATCATTTGTTAGGCAACAGCTAACAGGAGCACCAGAAGAAGCAGCAAAGTTGGTTAGAAAAAAAAAATGTGGAAATAGACTAAAGGCTGTAATCGAAGCAAAAGGTGGTTCTGCTACGTACTTACCCAGCAGGTCATCCTTTAACCATCTCATTGATTCTGTTTTCTGATCTTTGACTTGGTTGTTATATTGGACTATGATGTTTGCAGATGACATTGTGGTCTGTCGTGAGAGCAGAGAACAAGTGCAGGAAAATCTAGAGAGGTGGAGGTATGCCCTGGAAAGGAGGGGAATGAAGATTAGCCTCAGTAAGACAGAATACATGTGCATGAATGACAAGGACCCAAGAGGAACGGTGAGGTTACAGGGAGCAGAGATAAGGAAGGTGGAGTATTTTAAGTACTTAGGCTCAACAATCCAGAGCAATGGAGCGTGTGAAAAAGAGGTCAAGAAGCGTGTGCAGGCAGGTTGGAATGGTTGGAGAAAAGTGTCCGGTGTGATAGGAGGGTATCGGCAAGAATGAAAGGAAAAGTGTACAAGACGGTGTTGAGGCCAACGATGTTGTATGGGTTAGAAACAGTGGCCCTGGGGAAAAGACAGGAGGCAGAGCTGGAGGTAGCAGAGATGAAAATGTTGAGGTTCTCTTTGGGAGTAACGAGGATGGATAGGATTAGGAATGAGCACATCAGAGGGACAGCACATGTAAGATGCTTTGGAGACAAAGTCAGAGAGGCTAGATTGAGATGGTTTGGACATGTACAGAGGAGGGATAGTGAGTATATTGGTAATAGGATGCTGAGGTTGGAACTACCAGGCAGAAGGCCCAGAGGAAGACCAAAGAGACGATTCATGGATGTGGTGAAGGAGGACATGAAGGTCGTTGGTGTAAGAGAAGAAGATGCAAAGGATAGGGTGAGACGGAGGCAGATGATTCACTGTGGCAACCCCTGAAGGGAAAAGCTGAAAGGACAAGAAGAAGACTTGGTTGTTATATGTTGCAGTGGGTAAATACACTGTACCTCAAAACAATCTTAAAATACACACCTGTGAAAAATCACAAGTAACTGGCATGAAAATATCTGAAATTGCACTTATTTTAGTTATAAAACAAAATTCCCAATTTAGAAATTCGCTTTTGTTCATGACTACCACTGGAGGGCAGTATGCCTCTGCAAACTTAAAAAAATGCTCCAAAAACTCTAAAGTGTAGCTCTGTTACATCAAAGGTTTATTTTTATCTCATGTTTTGAATTTGAGCTTCTGTGGCCTTTTACTATACGTGATTACTGATACTCCTTCTGGAGGAATTGATGGAAGTGGCCAGGAAGAGAGTGTCTGGACCTCTTGAGACTCTTCTCCCCCCTCAACCTGGTTATAATAGAAAATGAGAAGCAAATATGGGGAATGAATAAATAAATGACTACTGATGTGTCTGGATTCAAAATAGGGTTTTTCAAAATGTAGTGCATTTATGTATGTCGTGCATATTTACATATATAAGTTGTGTGTCTTCTTCTTTTCCTTTCGGCTGTTCCCTTCAGGAGTCGCCAAAGCGAATCATCTGCCTCCATCTCACCCTGTCCTCTGCATCTTCTTCTCTAACACCAACTACCTTCGTGTCCTCCTTCACCACATCCATACATTTTCTCTTTGGTCTTCCTCTAGGCCTTCTGTCTGGTAGTTCCAGCCTCAGCATCCTACTGTCAATATATTCACTAGTCCTCCTCTGTACATGTCCAAACCATCTCAATCTCGCCTCTCTGACTTTGTCTCCAAAACCTCTTACATGTGCTGTCCCTCTGATGTGCTCATTCCTGATCCTATCCATCCTCGTTACTCCCAAAAAGAACCTCAACATTTTCATGTCTGCTACCTCCAGCTCTGCCTCCTGTCTTTTCCTCAGCGCCACTGTTTCTAAACCATACAACATCGCTGGCCTCATCACCGTCTTGTACACTTTTCCTTTCATTCTTGCTGATACCCTCCTATCACACATCATACCGGACACTTTTCTCCAACCATTCCAACCTGCCTGCACACGCTTCTTCACCTCCTTTCCACATCTCATTGCTCTGGATTGAGCCTCAGTACTTAAAATCCTCCACCTTCTTTATCTCTGCTCCCTGTAACATCACCATTCCTCCTGGGTCCTTCTCATTCACACACATGTATTGTGTCTTCCTGAGGCTAACCTTCATTCCTCTCCTTTCCAGGGCATATCTCCACCTCTCTAAATTTTCCTCCACTTGTTCTGTTGTGTGTAAACATATATAAAAGAATCTTACTCCCCAATATTAAAAAGAAAATATTATGCTGATGATTTGCCTTATACTTCATTAACAGTGGTTCATACATTATTATAAGTGTTATATGTTTCCACTATATTGCTGTAGACATAAACATTATTGTGGTGCAGTGGGAAGTATTTTCGCCTCACAAGAGGATTCTGGGTATGAACCTGACAGACAACCCAGGCCCTTCTGCAAGCACTTCAATTTCCTACCAGAGTCCACAGACTTGCATCAGTTCAGTTATGTGTGAATAGTTTGTGTCTGTGTTAACCCAGAAATGGGTTGGCCTGTTCTCCCCTGAAGTCAGTGGGGATTGACTTCAATTTCCCCTTCGACCGGGATTATGGCTGGATGAAAGTAAATATTTTTATGTGAATGATTAATTTAAGACAATGCACCATAACTTGCAGAGTACAGAGTAAGGCTGAATGAAATGTGATATCTATTATTATGTATAATGTAATTTAATCAAATTCAGAATGTGAAAGTTTGGGAGAAGAATGGTAGTGTGATAAAAATGAAAAATGAAAGCAAAGACAAATCATTGCCCCGTGTGTGTGTGTGTGTGTGTGTGTGTGTGTGTGTGTGTGTAAAACACACAATCATAGACTGTAAACATACAGTACTGTATATATATTCATCAATTTTCTAAGCCACATAATCCCAATTAGGGTCACAGGGAAGCTGGCGCCCATCTCAGCTCTTAGCGCCCAACTCTGGATGAGGGCCGAGTACACCCTTGACAGCTCGCCAGGACATCACAGGCCTGAAAGACACTTAGGTCTATGCAGCCTTCTCTTGATGAAAATCAACAATGGTTTTACCCAGCTGAGATGGGCGCCAGCCTCCCCGCGACCCCAACTAGGACTCCGTGTCTCAGAAAACGAATGAATATATTTATATACAGACATGGGCAGACCAAACTAACTGCCTGAGGTTTAAATAGGGCAAGCCTTCTTCAACATGCTGGGTAACAACGTTCTGATCATGCACACCTGATCTGACACACCTGTTTATGATTATAATATCCATTTTTAATGGGAAAATATGTGGAGGGAGTGCTAATCCTTTCCTCCATTGATATACACAATGTTGTTCATATCTTTTGTTTGAGGGGTAAAAATATGTTAATTTATGTTGTTTAATTACAATTAAATCACTGTCTTTCCATAAATAAATAAAAACAAATTTGGACCTTATGTGAACATTTATTAATAAAGAGTTGACTATGTAATGGGGTGTCCTCATTTTTTACATGACTGTACACACAGACACACACTTACACACAGACACACACGCACGCACACACACACACACACACACACACACACACACACACACGTACAGTATATACGTGATATTTTTAAGCAGGACGTATGTCATGCAACTAGAGTTATTCAAGTAAAATCATGAATTTCTGCCACTCAGTAGTCCAATAAGCAATAAACTGTTCATATGCTTTCTTCAGGGTAAACATATTTTATTGTAGCATGGCAAGAAAACTGCTAGAAAAATTGATATTTGGTGATAAAAGCAAATGCCGTGGAAAGAATAAATAAATATCCAATATTATCCTGTCTTCAGTAGCACTGTATTTGGGAGTTACGTTCTTTGCATGCCTTATTATTCTCCCAGACAAGGTGCATACAATGAACAAAAACCACTATTATAATGCATACTTGCGCATACATTTATATAGTCGTGCAAAAATATAAAATATATGATATAAATTAAACTTCTACACATTGTTTTATCTCTCCTAAAGTTGCATGCTAAAGCTTTAACAAATTAAGTCATTCATTTATTGTGTAAATATCTAGAGAAATATACTATTTTCCTGCAGCAAGCTACATATTGTTTTGTGCTGTATCCTATAATATTCTGCAGTTTCCACAGAATACGGATTGTACACAACAAAAGTCACGGACAAGCTATACAAAAGCAAATTGTCATAGAAAACCAACACAGTGTGCTAACTATACATATGAACATTTGTAACGACAACAAAAACTAGCATTAATGGTCCCCTTTTATACCATGCAATATCATAAACTGCAACATACAGCATTACAAAGTCAGCTGATACCCCTAACTCAGGTACAGAAACCTGCAACATAGAAATACTTAAATTAGGCATTACCAAAGTTCTTCAGATAAAGACACTTGATGAAATGTAATGCAAAACCCAGCTCTCACAGTTCACTTGTTTTTTTTTTTTGGCATTGGTTTTTAATCAAAGTATATACAACAGGACACAATCCAAGAATTTTCTAGAAGGTCCCGCATTGCTTATTTGGCTTGGAAATGAAACTCATGACATTCCTACTTACAGCATAAAACTACGACCAATCAGCAAGCAGTCAGCCTGTGCACAATGGGCCTCATTCATCAATGTCTTTCCTTAAAGAAATCCGTAAGAAAAGTCTACATTGGATTCATGATGCGTTCTTAAACCTGGTATTTGTAAGTGGCTCTGCTCTTAGAATGGTGAATCCCAGTACAGTATTTTAACAAATTGAAAGCGCACAGCAGCTGCTTTAAGTGGTACAGGTGACTGCATCCTAAATTTCCATAAAAGGTCATCGTTTGTGCACACAGATGTTCACGAAGATGGAAACAATGGTAAAGCAAACCTGCAGATCTGTGCTGGAATCTAGCAAGAGAAAGCACTGCAGGATGAGATGCTGGTGCCTGCAAGTGCTGTTTCAATTTACCATTGGCTGTATTTTTTATATACAGCATTAAATATATACTGTATTGAACTGATATACTCAAACACATCCAGTGTGTATCACCGATCTCCCAATGCTGCATGTCAGTGTAAGAACAAACGTCTGGTTCTGGGACTCACAGGTAATTTGGACATTAATTGAATGTTACTGTTTATAATTGAGGAATAGGAATGGCCTATAAGTTAATTAAATTGACAACAGAATGATGTCCTCTCCTGAATTGGTGCTATTTACTTTCAGGGTAGAGGAATTTAATATTGTCTGGCCGGTAGTTTTATACTCTCCAGGATGGGCTGAGATGCCTGTGCTGTCATATCCATCCAGTCTCCAGGATTCCTAGGAAGGGTCCCTGTGTCAAAATAGACCATTCTAGATGCTATAAATATGCTACAGTGCCAGGCAAGAAACAATCTGTCCATGATCTACCTGTGGTGTTATTAATAAATAAATTATCGTATTATATTTGATGCTCTGTTTATACAGTATAATGAAAGAAATTGCTTAAAAAAATTAAAAAGAAGGGAAATAGTAGTGATTTCATAACATAAAGAGTACTCTTTCATGTTCATAGCTGCTGAGTAAAGTATGAATTTCAATGTGAACATGGTTGGTAAATGAGGCCCAATGTTTTTAATTGCATAAGTTGCTGAACCTTGGCTCATAATATTACTATACAGATGTTGATCTGAAAACAGCCTGATGGGATCGTCTTTTAACCAAACAGGAATTTTTGCAGACTTTACACTTGTTCTAACTTTTAGCTCCAGTTTAAATCAGGATAGTGAAAGAAAAAAAAAATCCAGCGATTATCAGTTCTATGAAATCCTTGTCAATGAAAGAACTCCGAGGAAAATGACCAGACTGCTTCAACCTGAGAGAAAGACTTCAGTAACTCTATACAACCGTGGTGAGCAGAAAAACATTTTACAGTGTGCACAGACTTACTGGAATTGGAAAGCAAAAAAAAAAAAAAAAAAGGTAAAATTACCTTAATCGTTCAGTTAGAATAATTGGAAATGTAACTTCTAATATTCAACAGTCCATACATTGATTGACTTGCCACACTGCTTAATCCTAATTAGGTTGCAAGGCGGCTGGGGCCTATCTCAGCTAACTCTGGGCAAAAGCAGGGTATGTCATGCACAGCTTGTCTGTCCATCACAACCAATACTCACAAACACACACATAATCAAGTTCGGAACAGCCAATTAGCCTAATGACTTTTGACTTTGAGAGAAAACCGAGGTATCTCGAGGAAACCTACACACGCACAGAGAAAACATGCGAATCTCCACCGTGAACTTCAACCCAGGACTGTCCCGGCTTTCAAAGGTGCAGTTTCAGTCAACCTTTAATAAAACTCATCAGCATGTACAGTCATCCCTTGAATATCGCGGATAATGTAGACCAGACCTGGCTGCGATATTCGAAAAACCGTGAAGTAGGAACGCCCCGCCCCGTCCCCATTTCTACCTTGTTGTCTCATTTCTATATGTTTTCGTGTCTACAATATCAAGAAGTGTATATCAAACGTTACACAGTTATATGCATATGTAAATACTGTAATGTATTCATATTTAAATAGAATTTATATATAAATACTTTAAGTACTGTACTCAACTCTGACAATATTTCTTCTCTGCGGTGCAGGACGTTCACAAACACTATACAGAAAGATCACAAAATCACAAAAAATCCCGCGGGAATGTGCGAGGCAACAGCATCACGCGTCTAAGCCAATCAGCTTGCAAGACTGAGTTGAGTGGGCAGGAGGAAAAAAAAAAAAAATCCCCTCGCGTCTAAGCCAATCAGCTTGCGAGATTGAGTTGAGTGGGCGGTCCCTGCCTGAACTGGGGAGGAGGGGCGCTTCAGTCTGTCGTTTGGAAACAATGAAGGCAGCCTGCCTTGGGTCCCTGCCTTCCGCTTGCTTGTTTCAGCACAAATTTTGAATTTTTTTTATTAACATTTTTAAAAATTTTAATAATTTTTTATTAAAATGCCGCGATGTACCAAGACCGCGATGCTCAAATCTCGAGGTGGCATGGGATGACTGTATATGTTTTCTCCAACCAGGACCTCCAAAACTATTTGAGCATTCAAACAACGCCCAAGAATGTTGTCTAATTCGGCAGCTACGAGCAATTTGCATTAAGTTTGATCAATAATCAGACCTTTGGTAATGCAGTAAGCAGCAAAGAAGCATCAGTAGCCAGAGACAGAACAACCAACAGATTTGGAGTTTGAACTGTTACATGCACCTAGCACAGGAGTCAGTGACATGGAGCGAGAGAAAGAATAGAATAATTTTGCATACATTTGCCAAGGAGAAGAGAAATATTCTGGATCCCTTGAAATTAACATAATGGCCCTGTGCAACATTTTCAAGTGGTAGTTATGATCACATTCTCTTTCCCCTGATCCTTATTCATTCAGGTTTTTTTTTTGTTGTTGCTATATATAAAGAAGTGAAGGTGCCCTTGCAGTCTAGATGTAGACTTGCATTTTTGGCTCTTGTGTATTTTGTTGTATACTATGGTATGTTTTATGCTGAACTGCCAAAATAAACACCCCCAAGTTCTCAAAGAAGACGGTGGAGGGATTCAATCATAGAGAACTAATGCCACAATACATTATTCATTTGGAAAAACCTCACAGTTTATGACTGAAAGGATGGTCAAAATCAATAAAGAACTAATCCATATGAAAAAAAGGTGCTGAGGATTTTAATCCGGGAGTATAATAATAGAGAGATACGTAAAGTGTACGGAAACACTGACATCTTGGTAACAAGGAAACACGGTCACTTGACGGTTGTAGGAGTCTTTTCCAAAAACCAAACACTAAAGTCTTGGGTGTGGCAATAGACGTTCATAAAGAGGAGGTTTGCAGCTGTGAAGTCTATGAAATAAATCTAGGCTGATGAATCTGAGAAGAATGAAATGTATGAGTCAAGTTGAGGGTGGCTGCATATCAAACTGTGACAGAGGTGGTGAAGGCTGTTAGTTCTTTCTCTTTCTCATTTCTTTTTTGCTTAAAACTCCCTGTCAGTTATTCAGCCTTCAAAGACAAAACCAACATCCACTGATTAGTCATCAATCTTTTCTAACACACTGTTTGAGAAATTGTGAGGAAAAGGGCTGGAAGTGGGGTGGCACGGTTGATATAGTGGTTAGCATGTCTGACTGACACCAAGACGGTCCTAGGTTTAAGTCCCAGTTTAGGGAGCTTCTGTATGAGTTCATGTTCTCCCCATGCATGCATGGGTTTCCTACAGGTACTCCAGGTTTCCTTCCATAGTCGAAACACATGCAGAGAAGGATGATTGGCTGTTCCAAATTAGCCTTTAGGTGTTCGTGTAAGTGGTGTGTGTGTGTTGCTGGGAAGCATTTTAAGGTGTGCCCTACTTTCACCCGGTATCGGCTGAGACAGGCTGCAGGATCCACATTGCTCAAATAGGATTTGGAGGTTATGAGTGAGTGAGTGTGTGAGGGGTTGGAAGGGGGTTCAGAGTATGGAATATGGTTCAACTGTAACATTTTGCAGATAAGCTCTCTGTTGTCTTCAACCCACAAAATATTACGTGTTTTTTTCAGGACATCAAAAACATTATTCTTTTAAAACAAAACACACAGTTATATTAAACCAATATTTTGAGAAATGTCTGTGTTTTAGACGTGTTACAATAATTTATGCTGTTCTATTGCTTACTCTGAGTTTCTAAAAAAAAAAGGTCTTATGGTTAATTATTGATTGCTTCTTGCCATCCTTGGCATGGTTGGGGTTATCGGGGTTTGGGATAGAAAATGAGTTTGTCTGCCCTTTCACTGCATATGGTACCAGTGATTTTCTCTCATATTCTTTCTCTCACCCTACTTTGTCTTCATTCTCCTTGATATTTGTCTTTCTGGTTTTATTACTCTTGTTGCCACTCTCTGTGTGTCTGTAATATATATAATAATCACAAAAGTGTCATATATAAGCTAAAAGATTATACACCTCTGTATATAATGTTTTTTTTGTTTTTTTTGTCTGCACAAAGCTGTTTTAGTTGCCAAGCATTTCTTCGTGCGAACATTTTTTTTCAGATGCAAACATATTGAGTGCAGACAGTTTCACAGAATTGTCCTCATTCTGATTAAAACTGAATACAGAACTGTAACATATATTTAGGTGCTCAGATACGCATATTGACAAGCGGTTTGTTGGGCATGCTGCTGGCAGGAGGAGCAGGACGTGGTTCAATCCCTTTACTTTTCATGAAAGACAACAACTGGTCAGGGATCTCTGCTAGAACATCTTTAGCCAGCCGAGCCATACTCAGGATCTGATTTCCAGAGCGGTCAATGTAGTCACGGAATGGCACAAACTGGGTAAGGAAACAGAGAGAACATGAAAATAGACATACAGTGCACTGTGCAAAAAATCTTCGAGACCTTATTTGTTGCATGTGAAATTTACTAAATACAGTATTTTCATTTTATCTACATTAGTAAGTCAGTATAAAAACACTGAAATTTTCAAATATTAGTTTTTCAGTACAAATTAAATGTTACAGAAAAAAAAAAAAATCTATTCCAGTAAAGAACGCAGAATGTTACGTCAGAGACCACTGTTCAGAGAAAGCCATAATGAAGGTTGCTGGGTTTTAACATGCAAATTAAGAAGCAAGTAAGACAGTCCAAATCTCCAGGAGAATTGTTCTGCAAAATGCTCAGTTAAACTGCCAGCTGATTACCTTGTAAAACTGCAAAGTCTTTACCTGAGCTATTCAGGATAAAGCCACTAAAATTACTCCTATCTGTTCTTTTTTCCTAGGACTACAACCTCGCCCAACTTAATTTTATATTTCAAGTCTGAGTTACAAAATTATGTAATCAACAATATAATAATAATAATAATAATACTTATTATTATTATTATTATTATTATTATTATTACAACATTGATTATATAATGGGCAGTGTGGTGGAATAGCGGTTCGCAGGTCTGCCTCACAACAAGAAGGTCCTGGGTTTGATTCCCAGCTCAGATGTTTCTGTAGGGTTTCATGCAGGTACGCCGGTTTCCTTCCACAGGTCAAAAGCAGGCACAGTGGGATAGTTGGCTGTTCCAAATCGCCCCAAGGTATGAGTGTGAGTATTGAATGGTTGTGTGAGCCTTCACCATGCAATGACCTGTCGAGGTGTCCAGGGTGTATCCAGAGCCGGCTGAGATGGGCACTAGTCTCCCTGCAACCCTAATTAGGATTACTGTACATGGCGCTGAAACTGAATGAATTTTATATATACAGTATATGGCAGTGGTGGCCTGGTGGTAAAGGGTGATGGATCGCTGATCCTAAGGTTTGGGGTTCGAGTCCCACTCTCCACAAGGTTGTCACTGTCCCCCCAGTGCAGCTAACTGGGTTATCAAAGGCTGGCCATGTCTCTCACTGTCTATGGTGAGATGCATGCAAAAGAACCATTGCTGACTTTCGTAAAGAGTAGCTGCATAGTCGTCAGTATATTTCTGCTCCTTTAGTGTCAGGAAGGGCATCTGACGTAAAAACCTATGCCAAATCAAACATGACAGTCAGATGATTTGCTGTGGTGACCCCTGAAAAGGAAAAAGCCGAAAGGAAAAGAAGTATACTGTGTACAGTGTGTGTGTGTATATATATATATATATATATATATATATATATATATATATATATATATATATATATTCATAGAGTGGAGGGAGGATATTGAAAAGTAGGGGGTGGAAATTGTTTGAGGCAAGCATGGGGATGAGGGTGTCCCCTCCTGCAGGGGGGTCTGGGGGACCACCCCAGAAATTTTTTTTTTAATTCGTGTGCTCTGTGGTGCATTCTGGGCCCATATTTATGAGAAAATCAGACAAGCTAGAAACAAATAAAACTAAAAGTTTATATTATAAAAAATAGTATTTGTTACAAGAATAGTAGACTGACTTCTCAAAGGAAAGTATATAAAACTTCTTATTTGAAAAATCTAATGTTACCTTACTAATATGGAACATTTGTGAATCAAACTGCTGCCCTAATCTGTCAAAACTGTTTATGTAATATCATTTTAGGATTAATAAGATTAGGCTATTAGAATAAGACTAGGTCTTTTAGTTGGTGGCTAGTTTTCACTATCGCTCAGTGCAATCAAGAAATAATTTGTGTTCGGACATTAACTTTTTTACCTATTTCATGAGATACGGATGTTTCCGAAACAGTGGAATCATCGGTCTTGAGTCGCTTCCACAACGTATTTAATGTTGGTTGTTTAGATCTACTTCGCTTCAGTGCCATGCTTGTTGGTACGACTCACATCAGTTTGGACTTCATTTTACCCGGGTTTGTATGACCCATCACGATCTAAATCTACACGGGAGCACAGGCAAATGGCGGCACGTACTGTATATAAAAAGCGCCGTGCTTTTGAATGAGGTAGCATAGGGCATCATGGGATATCAGAAGTGAACCGATTGAGAAATTATCAAAACAAGTGATCGTGTTATCAAGTGCATAGCTTAACAAAGCTGTGACAATGTTTTTATTAATATTATTTACTATTATAAAATATAACCGGCTCTAGGCACTTCCGCCGGCCGCCGGCACTTAATGAAAAGTATGAAGTATGATATATATATATATATATATATATATATATATATATATATATATATATATATATATATATATATATATATACACACACACACACACACACACACACACACACACACACACACACACACACACACACACACACACACACAATCGGCCCGGCCATCTACTTACAACATTAATCCGTTCCAGTGCCTTTTTTGTAACCTGGAGTTTTTGTAAGTAGAGGTGTATTTTACATGTAAAACACGTGATTCCAAGGCTCCCAAGACTACCCCATAAACCCTTTAAAAATTATAAAAGTATACCAATTTTGTATGAAATATGTATGAAATATGTGTTAAAATTAAAAGAAAATTATTTACCTTATTTAAAATCTCTCGAACCACCCATGCGACGCTTTAAAGTCCGGGGGCTGCTGGTCTGAAGAACCCTCACCCCCCACCCCACCCTCCTTCACGAGTTCCTTAAATATGGCGGTTGCTTTTTCCGAAATAATGTCCTCCGTCACTGTATCTCCGCTTTTAAGGTCTGCTTCTGATTCAAAATCATCCCGATTGTAGAGGGGTTTCGGCCATACTCCTTTGCGATTTCGCTTAACCACATCCCACTTTTGTATTTTTTTATTATCTCCTGCTTCACTTCGATTGATAACAGAGCCCGCTTCGTCTTTATGGTGTCACCGGGAATCACTTTCTTGGCGTCCATGATGGATAACAAAATATAACGCTGCAATGATCACTCTCAAAAAACTCACCAGCCAACAGTCCTGTTCAACTCTCCTTCACGCGTGTGACAAACAGGAAGTATGGGTACAGGAATGGGTACAGTTCAACTCCCTCCTGGCCAATGGGAGGCCAGTGGGGCGGGATGTTGGGAGACAGCCAATGAGAGAGCAACTTGCGTATTGTTTGAATGGTGCATTTTAATGTTTGGATGGTGCGTTTGAATTTTTGAATGGCGTGTTTGGCGCCTTTCGTAAGAGAGGTTGTTTTCGTATACAGAAGACGAAAATTTATGAAAATGTTTTTTGTAACCTGGGTTTTTCGTATTGTATGGATATTGTGTGTTGCTATGGATGCATTTTGTCTGATGCCATTAATATCTGCTAAGATAATAAATATAAGATGTAGACAGACTACTCTAATTTAAAGCAAATCATTCAGATTCAGAACACTTTAATACTGTTAGGGATATATAGGGGTTGTAGAAAATGTTTAAACTCTTTAATACTTTGGAGACTCCCATTTTACTGTGTAAAGCTGCTTTGCGACAATGTCAATTGTAAAAACTGCTATACAAATAAAACTGAATTGAATTGGATTTATTAATCCCAGAGGAAATTGTCAACCTAAATTGTGAACACACTCAATGTAGATTGTGTTTCATTTAATACTCTTTATGGTGCTGTTAAAATGATGGTGCTTGCAGGCAGGTTGGAATGGTTGGAGAAAAGTGTCCGGTGTGATGTGTGATAGGAAGGTATCAGCAAGAATGAAAGGAAAATTGTACAAGACGGTGATGAGGCCAGCAATGTTGTATGGTTTAGAAACAGTGGCGCTGAGGAAAAGACAGGAGGCAGAGCTGGAGGGAGCAGAGATGAAAATGTTGAGGTTCTCTTTGGGAGTAACGAGGATGGATAGGATCAGAAATGAATACATCAGAGGGACAGCACATGTCAGATGTTTTGGAGACAAAGTCAGAGAGGCTGGATTGAGATGGTTTGGACATGTACAGAGGAGGGATAGTGAGTATATTGGCAGTAGGATGCTGAGGTTGGAACTACCAGGCAGAAGGCCTAGAGGAAGACCAAAGAAGAGATTTATGGATGTGGTGAAGGAAGACATGAAGGTCGTTGGAGTAAGAGAAGAAGGTGCAGAGGACAGGGTGAGATGGAGACAGATGATTTGCTGTGGCGACCCCTGAAGGGAACAGCCGAAAGGAAAAGAAGAAAAAACTAGGAATCATCTTGCTTTCATCTGTTTTCTTTTACATCCATGCAGACAATGTTTAACTCGTGTGTGAGCACACCATTAAGAGATGGTTTTCTCATGTATCTATATAGTATGTATTCTACTGTATTTTAGCTGTGCGACAACACTTCGTAACGTTTACTATCTCCGCTGAAAGCACAGACCCACCTGGCCAGTCTCCATCGTGGCTAAAGTGTGTCATTATAATCTGTAAAATTTTCACTTTAGTTTGCTTTTTATCTTTCCTCAAAGCACTAAATCTCTGAAGGGGCTTGAAAAAATTGCACTGGGAGCGTTCTTGTGTCTGTTCTGATCAAAAAAGTAAATAAAAACAAATAATTGTCTCATTTTAGTTTACTTGAACATTATGTTTCTGCATAGCACTACCAAAACTCTGAAAAATTATATGAAAAAAAGAAATAAATACAAAAATAATAAAACCCTTAAACATTACATAGAGTTCTTAGGTTCTACATCTGTATATATTGTGAGCTCATCTGTGGAAGTTATGATAAAAAAAAAGAATAATAATAAGTTAGGTGTAACTTAGGTGTCTGTGTAGTATATACAAAATACTGTACAGGGATCCCTCGCTACTTCTCACTTCAATTCATGCAGCTTCAGTGCATCGCATTTTTTCAAAAATATTCATCAAATTATAAAATAAGGATATTGAGGAATAATAAGGAACAATGTTAAGGAAAGTGGTGCAAAAACAAGGCCAATTATGCAAAAAAAAAAAAAAAAAACCCAACCCAAAACCTCCCATCAACACTAGTTACATTTTTGTGAGGTGCGCATCTGAGTGTGTGGATCTCGGTCCCAATTAAAAAAAGTGAGGGATCCCTGTATACACGTATACAGTGTACACACACACACACACACACACACACACACACACACACACACACACACACACACACACACACACACACACACCTCAGGCTCTGCGAATTTCACAGAAATAAACATTCTGTGACATCCACCACACCTTTAGGGCGTACAGTACTTGTTTAAATTTAAATACTATTCTGCACTATCCACCAAGCCTGAGGGAAATAATTGTTTTAGTACATACAACACAGGAACATAAAATAGAAAACTAAATCAAGATTGTATGGTTTATTTATACATATTTAATTGAAGTAATATTTAATTGAGTTCATAATGATTCTCAGAGGGATTGGTGAATGTCGTTAAATAATCCCCGAGAGAGAACAGCGAGGTGACTATTCAGAGACGTGTACAGAGCCTGAGGTCAGGAACTGTTTTAGTATATACAATATGCAAATGTAAGAAAAGCAAATAAGAACAAAATATTTATAGTTTCTTTTTAAAATTTAAGCAAAACAGTGGCAGATGAGTTCAGTGTATGTACACATATGTCATTGATAGACAGAAGTTAGATAGAAGTTGATAGCAAAGTACTGCTGTTCTAGAGCTAATAAATAACTTGAAATGTTAAGCAGTTGTATTTATTTGTGAAGATTTAGAGTACTGACTGTAATGATTATAGTTTTACTCAAAATCATTTACTGAATAAACAACTGAATAAACCTGGTTGGCCATCAACAGGCAGCTAGCGAGACTGGATAGGCTCTATGACCTTCATGAATGCAAGTATTTTTGATTTTTGTTTAAAAACAAGAATCTTAAAGCATATTATATACATGCTGTATATTACATACTCATATTGTTTTGATGTTATTCAAAAGCCACATGCTTTAATCCATCAAGCAGCTCTCTTGCCTTTCAGGATGCCCTTAATTAGAACTGCACTATTCTTAAGTGCATGTAAGCTCATACATTTTAGCAGTAGCGGTGAAGAGCTCTGTGTGATTTCTGTACTAGCCTGCATGTATTTGTTCAGCAGTGCGACAGAACAACTGTGGGAGGTAGATGCTTAACATAATAAGGCATTTTGATTGTTTACAATTCGATGCATGATTACCAGCGAGGAAAGGTCCATAGTCAAATTAGCTGTATGTACTCCGAGTTACCTAATAACGCAAATTCAACAATTTGAATGCATCCTCTTTCTCGAAAATAATTTCAAGAATTAGACTTTTTTCACTAAACAGGGCTGTATACAATTTTTTTCTGTGCTCAAGTACTCTTAAACATGGACAACTGTTTTCTCACTAGGTTTCTCTAGAGCAAGCTGGAGAGGATGAACATAGTTATCACCCCACCATGGACAGCAGCCCTGAGCTGTAATTTTTTCACAGTAGTGGTAGCAAACATATTAAGAAAATAACATAACATGTACAGTTGGGACAGTGGTGGTCTAGTGGTATAGGGCGCTGGAACGCTGATCCAGAGGTTGGGGGTTCGAGTCCCACTCTCCACAAGGTTGTTACTGTCCCCCCCAGTGTAGCTAACTGGGTTATCAAAGGCCGGCCATGTCTCTCACTGTCTATGGTGTGAGGCATGTAAAAGAACCATTGCTGACTTTCGACAAGAGTAGGCTGCAAAACCCTCGACGTGTTTCCGCCCTGCGATGGCCTGGCGAGCTGTCCAGGGTGTACTCTGCCCTCGCCCGGAGTTGGCTGGGATGGGCACCAGCCTCCCTGTGACCCTAATTAGGATGAAGCGGTTACAGAAATGAACTGATGATATATATATATATATATATATATATATATATATATATATATATATATATATATGGGGGGGCAGTGGTGGCCTGGTGGTAAAAGGGCACTGGATTGCTGATCCTAAGGTTGGGGGTTCGAGTCCCACTCTCCACAAGGTTGTCACTGTCCGCCCCAGTGCAGCTAACTGTGGTTACAGAAAATTAACTGATAAACATGTACAGTTTGAAGGTGGCTCCTAATCGGCTGACAGTTTATTGATATGCATATTACCGAGCCCTTGTGTGAGGTCAAGATGCAGAATTTTGAGGCAAGCCTCCTTCTTCACTATTCCATCCACTTTGTACAATGCATCAGTTCGACTGGCAGAAATGGAGCTATCACCATTATTCTTAATATGTTTTCCCTGTTTTGCTTAAACTTCATTGAAGCTTTACGCTGTCGATTTGCAAACAGAAGCTTATGGCTCTCAAAGCAACCTCTTAGTCCAAATGTAAAATTATTTTGATTGTAGAAAATGAAACAGTGTCATGGCACACCTGTGCCTTGATAGTTCTTGGAATTTTTCTGATCACCTGTTCCAAAATCCTCCAACCTGAGGGTGGCAGTATGGGTTTTCTCTCAGCCTTTGATAAAGTGGCTATACATATTAGATATTTGTAAATTTCCAAACTCCACAGTACACCAACATCCACACTGTATGAGAAAAAAACAAAAACAACCAGCAATAAATCATCATCATGTTCTTCTTTTGCGTCTTCCAGGGTCCGGTCAGGGGGCAGCAACCTAAGCAAAGAGGTCCAGACATCCCTCTCCCCAGCCACTTCATCCAGCTCTTCCGAGGGGACACCAAGGCGTTCTCAGACAAGACATAGTTGCTCCGGCATGTTCTAGGTCGACCCCGGGGTCTCTTCTCGGTTGGACATGCCCGAAACACCACACCATGGAGGCTTTTAAGAGGCATTCTGACCAGATGCCCGAGCCACCTCAACTGGCCCCTCTCAATGCAGAGGAGCAGTGGATCTACTCCGAGCTCTCCATGGATGGTAGAGCTTCTCACCTTATCTCTAAGGGAGAACCCCACCACCCAGCGAAGGAAGCTCATTTCAGCGGCTTGTATCCACGATCTTGTTCTTTCGGTCACTACCCAAAGCTCGTGACCATAGGTGAGGGTTGGAACATAGATCGACTGGTAAATTGAGAGCTTTGCCTTGTGGCTCAGCTTCCTCTTCACCATGACGGACCGGTACAGCCTCCATTTAACAGCGGAGGCAGCAGCAATCCGTCTGTCGATCTCACGCTCCATCCTTCCCTCACTCGTGAAGAAGACCCTAAGATACTTAAACTCCTCCACTTGGGGCAGGACCTCACTCCCGACCTGGAAGGTGCATTACACCCTTGTCCGAATGAGAACCATGGCCTCGGACTTGGAGGTGCTGATTTTCATCCCAGCCGCTTTGCACTCGACTGCAAATCGCTCCAGTGAGAGCTGGAGGTCTCGACTTGATGAAGCCAAAAGGACAACATCATCCTCAAAATGCAGAGATGAAATCCGAAGGCCACCAAACCAGAACCCCTCAACCCCTCGGCTGCACCCAGAGATTCTGTCCATAAAAATTATGAACAGAATCGGTGACAAAGGACAGCCTTGGGGGACTCCAACCCTCACTGGAAACAAATTTGACCTGTTGTTACCAATATGAACAAAACCCTGGCTCTGGTGATACAGTGATTGAATGGCCCTTACTCTCAGAGCACGCCCCACAAGATAGCCCAAGGGACACGGTCGAAAGCTTTCACCAAATCCACAAAACACATGTGGACAGATTGGGCAAACTCCTATGCCCCCTCCAATACCTATGTGTCATGGTCTGTGCTGGCTGGAGACACTAACCTTTCCTCAGTTCATTGCAGGTGCGGGCGAGGGGCGTGGCAATCACCGGTAGAGGAGTTTCGGAGCGGAGCGCACCCGGTCCTAATCGGCAATCAGCGGCAGCCAGCTGTAAATGGGAGCGGCCTGCTTCCCTCCGCTGTCAGAAGATTGATTCCAGTGACTCTGTTCCTCGACGTTCTCTCTGATCCCTGGCCCGCGCTTTGTGCACGACCAGTTCCCGCCATTCTGCGTTTTCTAGCGATTTCCAGTTCTGAATGTTTAATAAATTGTTGAACCATCCTTCGGTCTCCTGCATCCTTGGGTCCTACCCAAACACTCCCACCATGACAGAATCTTCTGACCTGAACATGGACCCAGCGGAGACTGCTCAGCTCCGGCAAGCCTTGTCCAACCAGGAAGCCCTGTTGGGACGACACGACTCCACCCTGCACCAAATGGTGGATACCCTCCAGCACATCACCACCAGCTTGGCGCAGCTCGGCGGAAGTATGGACGCCGTCGCCGCTCATCTCGCTGCCACGACCCCGCCCCCGCACCCTTCACCCTCCGTTTCAGCAGCAGCACCAGCGGTACTCCCCGCGCACCAAGAACCACTCATCCCCACACCAGCCAGGTATTCGGGTGCGATCGGCTCCTGCGCACAGTTCCTCCACCAGTGCTCACTCGTTATCAACCAGCACAGACCATGACACTGTGGAGTGTATAGAGTTGGTCAAGAGTGCTACGGCCAGGACAAAAACCGCATTGTTCCTCCTGAATCCGAGGTTCAACTATTGGTCAGATCCTCCTCTCCAGTACCTCTGCATAGACTTTTCCGGGTAGGCTGAGGAGTGTGATTCCCCGATAATTGGAACACACTTTTTAAAAAGGGGGACTACCACCCAGGTTTCTCAATCCAGAGGTACTGGCCCCGATGACCATGGGATGTTGCAGAGACATGTCAACCAAGACAGTCTTACAGTATCCAGAGCCCTGAGATATTCAGGGCGGATCTCATCCAATCCCGGAGCCCGACCACTGAGGAGCTTTTTGACTACCTCAGTGACCTCCACTCCAGTGAAGGGCAGACCCTCGCCCAAACCCCTAGGGTCTTCCTCCTCCACGGAGGGCGTGTTGGTGGGATTGAGGAGGTCCTCAAAGTATTCCCTCCACCTCCTGATGACATCCCCAGTCGAGGTGAGCAGCTCCCCACCTCCACTGTAAACTGTGATGGTGGTCTAGGACCTTTTTGATGCCAACCAATAATCTCTCTCCAGACCCTCACCGAACTCCTCCCACACCCGAGATTTTGCATCTGCGAATCTTTAATCGCCTCAGTGCCTTCGAATTAAATTCAGTATACAGCCTCTCAAAAAAAAATCTCTTGAACCACCTCTTGTCCAGTTTATTTCTTTAAATCAACATCCCTCTGAAAGCCATGCATGCTACCAGAACGCAATAATGCATCTCATAGGCATTTTTCAAAGCATTTTTCACAAACTTTCTGAATGGAATAAAAATGGCTTGCTCTATTGTATCAAGCTGAAGCAGAGCTATGTTAAACTTGCAAACTGAACAAAAAGGAGTGCAATTTTCCCCTCTGCAGGTCAAAAATTTCCCTCTACTAGATTTGAAGGGCTGAGCACTAGAGTGGTCCAAACCCTGGTGCTTAGACCACTCTGGTTCTTTGTCCTAAATTTTGTAGAAACCATAAAAACAGAAGAGATTTAAATACATATTAAAGATCCAAATCGATTCACAGGTCAATATCTATACACATAGACATCTATAGATGAATGTAGCTTCATTCCACTGGTGATGTCAAGCGAGCACTTAATCCAAATTTTAAAAATTATTTATGAGTAAAGGATAATGAGTTATGAAGCAAGTAAACATATAATTTCTTTGTGAATTATTTCTCAGATAAGCAATATTTAAGAGAAATTAAAGTAAAAACTTCAATAAATTAACGATACTCTAAGGTACATATAAGCTAATCTGGTTGATTTCTGTCTGCTTTAAGTACAATTGTTCTGTTCATTTCTGTAACCGCTTAATCCTAATTATGGTTGTGGGGAGGCCGGCGCCCATCCCAGTTGACTCCGGGCGAGGGCAGAGTACAACCTGGAGAACTCACCGGGTCATCTCAGGGCGGAAACATGTTGATGGTTTTGCAGATACTCTTGTCAGAAGTCAGCAATGGTTCTTTTGCAGCCTCACACCATTGACAGTGAGAGACATAGCCGGACTTTGATAACCCAGTTAGCTGCACTGGGGGAGGATAGTGACAACCTTGTGGTGAGTGGGGCTTGAACCCCCAACCTTAGGATCAGTGATCCAGCACCTATACCAGTAGGCCACCACTGCCCATAAGTACAATTGTTTAAACTGGTAATCTTATAATTTGTATTTGATTAGGAACGATTCCAAGAGATTTTTCTGAGTTGCATAAATTGATGATCCTCTTTCTCAGACCTGCACTGAGGTCACCTCACCCATTATACTATATATTGGTAAATCCAATGAGTTCTGTCATACAATCCCTGTCGGCATAAAAAGGGAAATAAAATTATTCATACACTGTGCTGATCACAAATGACAAAAGATAAACTTAGAACCAAACACTTATTGGGTTTCTGTTGTTGATTTTATAATCATTGTGAATCAGAAAAAACACTTCAAAGCTAGAACTAAAGCTTAAAATTTCCATGAAAATTTTGATGAAATGGAATATAAATATACTGGTCCTTCTCAAAAAATTAGCATATTGAGATAAAGTTCATTATTTTCTGTAATGTACTGATAAAAATTAAACTTCCATATATTTTAGATTCATTGCACACCAACTGAAATATTTCAGGACTTTTATTGTTTTAATACTGATGATTTTGGCATACAGCTCATGAAAACCCAAAATTCCTATCTCAAAAAATTAGCATATCATGAAAAGGTAGTCTAAACGAGCTATTAAGCTAATCATCTGAATCAACCAATTAACTCTAAACACCTGCAAAAGATTCCTGAGGCTTTTAAAAACTCCCAGCCTGGTTCATTACTCAAAACCGCAATCATGGGTAAGACTGCCGACCTGACTGCTGTCCAGAAGGCCATCATTGACACCCTCAAGCAAGAGGGTAAGACACAGAAAGAAATCTCTGAGCGAATAGGCTGTTCCCAGAGTGCTCTATCAAGCCACCTCAGTGGGACGTCTGTGGGAAGGAAAAAGTGTGGCAGAAAACGCTGCACAACCAGAAGAGGTGACTGGACCCTGAGGAAGATTGTGGAGAAGGGCCGATTCCACACCTTGGGGGACCTGTGGAAGCAGTGGACTGAGTCTGGAGTAGAAACATCCAGAGCCACCGTGCACGGGTGTGTGCAGGAAATGGGCTACAGGTGCCGCATTCCCCAGGCCAAGCCACTTTTGAAACAGTACTTGATCTGATACAAGTACTTGATACAAGTACTTTTTTCGGATGAAAGCAAATTTTGCATGTCATTCAGAAATCAAGGTGCCAGAGTCTGGAGGAAGACTGGGGAGAAGGAAATGCCAAAATGCCTGAAGTCCAGTGTCAAGTACCCACAGTCAGTGATGGTCTGGGGTGTCATGTCAGCTGCTGGTGTTGGTCCACTGTGTTTTATCAAGGGCAGGGTCAATGCAGCTCGCTATCAGGAGATTTTGGAGCACTTCATGCTTCCATCTGCTGAAAAGCTTTATGGAGATGAATATTTCATTTTTATACACGACCTGGCACCCGCACACAGTGCCAAAACCACTGGTGAATGGTTTCCTGACCATGGTATTACTGTGCTCAATTGGCCTGCCAACTCTCCTGACCTGAAGCCCATAGAGAATCTGTGGGATATTGTGAAGAGAAAGTTGAGAGACACCAGACCCAACACTGTGGATGAGCTTAAGGCCGCTATCGAAGCATCCTGGGCCTCCATAACACCTCAGCAGTGCCACAGGCTGATTGCCTCCATGCCACACCGCATTGAAGCAGTCATTTCTGCAAAAGGATTCCCGACCAAGTATTGAGTGTATAACTGAACATAATTATTTGAAGGTTGACTTTTTTGTATTAAAAACACTTTTTTTTAATTGGTCGGATGAAATATGCTAATTTTTTGAGATAGGGATTTTTGGTTTTTCTTTACTTTTTTGCCAAAATGATCAATATTAAAACAATAAAAGGCTTAAACTACTTCAGTTGTGTGTAATGAATCTAAAATATATGAAAGTATAATGTTTATAAGTACATTACAGAAAATAATGAACTTTATCACAATATGCTAATTTTTTGAGAAGGAGTACACCTGTAAATTGAACACATCTGTTCCTGAAGTAGGTCTGTACAATCACCATGGAGCTATGATTTTTTTTTGTTTGGACATGCTCACCATATTATATAATAAACTTGGTTCTGTTTCATATAATATAAATTCTTTAGATTTATTTTAAAATTAATAATAATAATAACAATAATAATAATTAGGGCTGCGCAATAAAACTGGTTTATCGGTTTAAACCAGTTCTAACATGCAAACAATATGTCTTGTGATACTCTGAAGTAAAACCAGTTTTTTGACATGCCTTTGGAAAACTTAGGGACAGTAAAAAAAAACATTGGCTATTCCAGCTAATTGAACCGGAAGTAATTCTTTCGTTGAAAAATAAAAATGGCGACCACAGCGGTCCCGGCATGTAATCCTGACACAATTGTGTTTCCGTCCTCATATCTACAGTCATTCAGTGTGTGTAGAGCCTGGTATGAGAGTCATGCCGTGCGGACTGTCACGAAGGCCTTCAGCCAATAGAATTTGTTTTTATACAGGATCCAGAAATTCCAGGTAAAAACAAAACCACGGTTCATGTTGCTAATTGTTCAGAAATTTACTGACGTACTGCATCTAGATTTTCACTTCAACATTTATTTTTAAAAGATTAAAAGACCCATGAACCTGACCTCCAACAAGGCACATTAACCATGCATGTTTTTTTTGCTTAACGCGACAATGATATCTCCGTCGACTCTGGAAAAAAATGACTTCACACAACTTGCGAACTCAGCATCAGGCTCAACATGCTCCAAATCGGTCCAGATTCCGGTAAAATACATTCCACTTCTCTCCATAATGATCATATTAATGTGATTTATATGATAAACGATATTGCATATTATTATTGTAAAGTTCTACAGTTTGATGGACTTTCCTGAGCTGTCAGTATCACTGTAAGTGTTACACGTGTGGCACATGCCCAGCAGGACTATGGGCATCGCTGTGATGGCATTAATATACAGTGGTACCTCACCTTACGAAATTAATCCGTTCCAGAAGTGGTTCCTTAACCTGATTTTTTTTTTTTTTTGGAAGTTGAGCGGCTTTTTACATGTAAAAGGCCTGATTCGTTCCAAGGCTCCTAACACTACCCCATAAACCCTTTAAAAATGATAAAAGTATCCCCTTTAAGGCCTCCTTCTGCTTCAATATCGTACCGATGGTAGACGGGTTTGGCCATATTCCTTTGCGATATCATTCAACCGCATACCACGAGCCCACTTCTTGTTTTCACTCGCACCGGGAATCACTTTCACCGGGAATCACACACGCACGTATGTGTGTGTGTGTGTGTGTGCGTGTGTGTGTGTGTGTGTGTGTGTGTGTGTGCGAGCGTGCGTGCATGTGTGTGCGTGAGCGTGTGTTGAACATGTCTTCTTAGCAGAGTTATAATCTTACAAATGTTTATGCAAGGTTAAAAGCCTGAGCCAAAAAATAAAGTTGCAATGAGCACACTTGAAAAACTCACGAAACAATAGTAACTCTGTCCTTTACGCGTGTTAGAACTCCGTGACGAACAATGGGTCGAAGGCACACGAAAAGCATCATGGTTATTATGGAGATGCAACTTCATAATAGCCAATGGGCGGGAACTGTGTCATGGGTATTATGGAGCTGCAGCTCCCTCCTAGCCAAAGGGAGGCCAGCGGAGCAGGATGTTGGGAGATAACCAATGGGAGGCCAGTGGGGCAGGATGTTTTAATCTCGCCTTAAAAATTTAATATGCATGCATTAATGATTAAGGCTTCACAATATGCTCATAAAAGCACTAGATGCAATAATACTATTGTAATATTTGTTATGTCAAAGTTAATATGTTTAAATATCTTATCTTGCTCAATATGCAATTCTATTTCAGTGTTAATGTTTGTAGGTAGGTAAGTCTGTTGGGCTTTTTACACCCGAGCCTAGTGACTCATCAGGCCGGTGCTTATCCCTGGTTTCCGTAGCGTGAAGCGACCAGGAGTTCAACTCCTCCTGGATGGGACGCGAGTCCATCACAGGTTACCTTACCAGTATATTTTACTGGTACCCATTTATACTGCTGGGTGAATAGAGGCACACTTGTGGTTAAGACCTTGCCCAGGGGTCTTAGCACAGTGGGGGTCTAATCGGGGTTTGAACCCACAACCTCCCGATCATGAGCCTAGCACCCTAACCACTACACCACCATCCCCAATGTTTGTGCCAAAGTTTAAAACATTAAATTTTCATAAGTAGATTTTTTCTGATGCTTAGAATTTTTGTTTTAATGACTAAAAACAATATTTTAGGGTAGTTGATTTCTCTTTTTGAAATAAAGTATAAATACTGTCCAGAACAGGCACACTTTTTATTTAAAATTCTTTTTCCAATATATCATAATACATGCTAGAAATCACAATATATTGCAAAACATAAAATCTAGGCAATTCCCACCCCTAATAATAATACCCTGACACCAGTATAAATCCACCCTCTCCTACTGTTTTCCCCTGATGCACTGAATATCCTTGTATACGATCTACATGCATACATACATATATACATACATATTTACACACACACACACACACATGTACGCACGCACCACACACACAAACACAAACACATTCACATATATATATATATATATATACATATACAGTCAGCCATTAATTAATCCATATATACATATACAGTCAGCCATTAATTAATCCATTCCAGTGCCTTTTTCATAAACTGGAGTTTTCGTAAGTAGAGGTGCATTTTACAAGTAAAACACGTGATTCGTTCCAAGGCTCCCAAGACTACCCCATAAACCCTTTAAAAATTATAAAAGTACACCAATTTTGTATGAAATATGCATGAAATTTGTGTTAAAAGTAAAAGAAAATTATTTACCTTTTTAAAAATCTCTCGAACCACCCATGCGACGCTTTAAAGTCCAGGGGTTGCTGGTCTGAAGGACCCTCCTTCACGAGGTCCTTAAATATGGCAGTTGCTTTTTCCGAAATAATCGCCTCCGTCACTGTATCTCCACTTTTAAGGACTCCTTCTGCTTCAATATCTTCCTGATTGTAGAGAGGTTTCAGCCATACTCCTTTGCGATTTCGCTCAACCACATCCCACTTTTGAATTTTTTTTATTATCTCCTGCTTCACTTTGATTGATAACGGAGCCCACTTCTTCTTTTCTGTGTCACCAGGAATCACTTTCTTGGGGTCCATGATGGATAACAAAATATAACGCTGCATTGATCAATCTCAAAAACCTGACAAGCCAACAGTCCTGTTCAACTCTCCTTCACCCGTGTGACAAACAGGAAGTATGAGTACAGGAAGTATGGGTACAGTTCAGCTCCCTCCTGGCCAATGGGAGGCCAGCGGGGCGGGATGCTGGCAGACAGCCAATGAGAGAGCAACTCGCGCACTGTTTGAATGTTTGAATGGCACGTTTGCATTTTTGAATGGTGCATTTGCCGCTTTTCATAAAAAGAGGTTGTTTTCGTAAAAAGAGGATGAAAATTTAGGAAAATGTTTTTCATAACCTGGATTTTTTATATTCAGAGGTTTTCTTAAGTAGAGGGCCGACTGTATGTATATATATATATATATATATATATATATATATATATATTTATAGACAGTGGTACTTCACCTTACGAAAGTCTCAGCAAACAAAAAATTCAGGTTACGAAAAGCATTTTCATAAAATTTTTGTCTCAGGATACGAAACAAGTTCACATTACGAAAGCGCGAGCTTAAAAATTCAAACACACCATTGAAACATTAAAACGCACCATTCAAACATTCAAACAATGCAGGAGCTGCTCTCCCATCAATGACCTTAAAATATCTCGCCCCACTGGCCTCCCATTGGCTAACAACTAAGCTGTCTTTCATGTCGCCTTCACTCGAGGACAGAGGTCCACCTGATGCCATCTTGGACAGGAATCTCATTGCCTAGGAGGAATGACGCAGCTATCTCCCATTGCCTATGATAGACCTGAATCCACCATGATGCTTTACGTGTAAAGCACAGAGTTACTGTTGTTTATGCTTTATTTCTTGACTCAGGCTTCTAACCTTCCATAAACATTTGTAAGATTATAACCCTGCTAAGAAGACATGGTCAACACGGGTGCACACACACACACACACACACACACACACACACACACACACACACACACACACACACACACACACAGACTGCATGTGAGGAGAAGAAACGGCTCGAGTAATATTACAAAGGAATATGGCCAAACCCGTCTACCATCAGTATGATATTGAAGCAGAAGGAAGTATTAAAAGGTATGCTTTTATAATTTTTATAGGGTATAGGGGATAGTATTGGGAGCCTTGGAACGAATTATGCGTTTTACATTTAAAACGCGGTTCAACTTACAAATGCAGGTTACAAAAAAAGGTCTGGAATGGATTAATTTCTAATTTTCGTAAGGTGAGGTACCACTGTGTGTGTATGTGTGTGTGTGTGTGTGTGTGTGTGTGTGTGTGTGTGTGTGTGTAGTGGAATTACATATATATATATATACACAAAAATAAAAGGACAGGACAAAGACTTTCTATTGAAACTCCATTTATCACTACAGATCTGTTTCGAGGGGTGGTGAAACCGTCCTCTCTCTTCAGGTGATTCTTCTGTAATCACCTGAAGAGAGAGGACGGTTTCACCACCCCTCGAAACAGATCTATAGTGATAAATGGAGTTTCAATAGAAAGTCTTTGTCCTGTCCTTTTATTTTTGTTTATTTGCTCTACCAAAAAGTATTGAGCACTCTCCTATGGAAGGATCTACTCAGAAAATCCTCTCTCTCTCTCTCTATATATATATATATATATATATACATATAAAGTCGGCTCCTACTTACGAAACCCTCTGGGTATAAAAACTCCAGGTGACGAAAAATATTTTCCTAAGTTTTTGTCCTCTGTATATGGAAACAACCTCCTGTTACGAAAAGTGCCAAACGCGCCATTCAAAAATTCAAACGTGCCATTCAAACATTCAAACAGTGCGCGAGTTGCTCTCTCATTGGCTGTGTCCTAGCATCCCACCCCACTGGCCTCCCATTGGCCAGGAGGGAGCTGAACTGTACCCATACTTCCTGTACTCATACTTCCTGTTTGTCACACGAGTGAGAGAGGAGAGTTGAACAGGAATGTTGGCTTGTGAATTCTTTTTGAGAGCTCATTGCAGTGTTATATTTCGTTATCCATCATGGACCTGGAAAATACTGAAAAGTGGAAATACAGTGACAGAGGTGATTATTTCTGGACGATATTGAAGCAGAAGGAGCATAGAAATAGAGTGCTCCGTGGGACAAGACCTCCGATCTTGCAAGGAAGCAAGTTAATATTGAAACAGGACCTCAAACAAGTACTGTAATTCTGCTTTAAATACCACATCCTGTCCATTTAAACATTTAAATATAATTTCTCCGTCAGCTCCGGGCCACGTGTGGACGGAGCCCGCATTCGGCAAAACATACCAGAGAGTTTTGTGTGTGTGTGTGTGTGTGTGTGTGTGTGTGTGTGTGTGTGAGTGTGAGAGAGAGAGAGAGAGAGAGAGAGAGAGACAGAGAGATGGAGAGAGATAGAGACAGTGTGTATCTGTGTGTGTGTGCGTGTGTGTGTGTGTGTGTGTGTGTGTGTGTGTGTGTGTGTGTGTGTGTGTGTGAGAGAGAGAGAGAGAGATAGAGAGAGACAGTGTGTGTGCGTGCGTGCGTGTGTGTGTGTATTTGTGTGTGTGTGTGTGTGAGAGAGAGAGAGACTGTGTACAGAGTCAGTCAGAGATAAAAGGAGGTGTTCTTTACTCTCTTTCGAGTTTTTTAATTTACTCTCTTTTAAGTTGTTTAATTCAGTAAATGTTTAATAAATGTGGCACGCTCCGCCGAATGTGAGTAAAATGCAGCTCATCTGGACCTCCGATCCCTCAAGGATACAAGTGAAAGTTGAGTTTGGTCCTCTGATCTGTCAAACAGGGAATGCGCTTTGAATTCCCCATCTTAAAATGCTCCACCGTCCTGCGTGTGGGCGGAGCCCACATTCAGCGGAGCGCATGTGTATTGGTTGTGTGTGTGTGTATGCGTGTATGTGTGTGACTGTGTGTGACTGTGTGTGACTGTGTGTGTGTGTGTGTGTGTGTGTGTGTGTGTGTGTGTGTGTGAGAGAGAGAGAGAGAGAGAGAGAGACAGTGTTGTGTGTATGCGCGTTAATAAAAAATGTTTAATAATGGTTTAATTAATAAATATGTTAATAAAATGGCTTAATATGTTAATAAAATGATTAAATGGTTTAATAAATAATTTTCTTTTACTTTTAACACATATTTCATATATATTTCATACAAAATTGGTGTACGTTTATCATTTTTAAAGGGTTTATGGGGTAGTCTTGAGAGCCTTGGAACGAATCAGGCGTTTTACATGGAAAATGCGCCTCTACTTACCGCGTTATAAAAAAGGCATGGAACGGATTAATTTCGTAAGTAGGGTGCCGACTGCATATACTGCACACACAAAACAAGCGAAACGAAAACAAGCTCCTCTTTCGAAAAGCGCCAAACGCGCCATCCAAATTTCCCACGATGCGCGAGTTGCTCTCTCATTGGCTGTCTCCCAACATACCACCCCACTGGCCTCCCATTGGCCAGGAGGGAGCTTAATCTCCATAGTACTGCACCCATAAAGCTTGTTTGTCACATGAGTGAAGGAGAGTTGAACAGGACTGTTGCTTGTTTTGAGATCATTGCAGGGTTATATTTCGTTATTGCCGAAACCCCTCTGCAATTGGGACAATATTGAAGCAGAAGGAGACCTTAAAGCGGAAATAGAGTGACAGAGGTGATTATTTTGGCACGGTATTGAAGCAGAAGAAGCATGGAAACAGAATGCTCCATGAAACAAGACCTCCGATCTCGCAAGGAAGAAAATTAATATCGAATCAAGACCTCTGATCTTTCAAACAGGTACTGTAATTCCACTTTAAATACAACATCCTGTCCATTTCAACATTATAAAATGTTTAAAAATAGATTATAAATTTTTAAATGTTTAAAGATAATTATAAAATTCCAAAATAGAATTGTTCTATCAGCTGCGCATTGCGTGTGGGCGGAGCCATAGAGACAGAGTTGTGTGTGTGTGTGTGTGTGTGTGTGTGTGTGTGTGTGTGTGTGTGTATGTGAGAGAGAGAGAGACAGAGAGAAAGAGAGAGAGAGAGAGAGAGAGAGACTGCCTACAGAGTCAGTCAGAGATGAAAGGAGGCTTAACTCTCTTTCGAGAGAGCACAGTGCCTTATTTATCGTTTTAAGTTGTTTAATTCAGTAAATATTTAATAAATTGGCCCGCTCAGTCATATGTGAGCGAAACGCGGCTCATCTGGACCGCCGATCCCTCAAGGAGTCAAGTTAAAGTTGCGTTTGGACCTCCGATCTGTCAAGCAGGGAATGCGCTTTGAATTCCCCAGTCTTCAAATGCTCTGGCGTCCTGCGTGTGGGCGGAGCTCGCTTTCAGCAGCACCATGTGTATTCTGTATGTGTATTTTGTATTTGTATTCTCTCTCTCTCTCTGTGTGTGTGTGTGTGTGTGTGTGTGTGTGTGGGTGTGTGTGTGTGTGTGTGTGTGGGTATGTGTGTGTATGTGTGTTTGTGTGTGAGAGAGAGAGAGACAGACAGAGAGAGAGGGATAGAGAAAGAGAAAGTGTTGTGTGTACGTGCGTTAATAAAAATGTTTAATAATGGTTTAATTATAATATTATAATAAAATGCACCTCTACTTACGAAACTTTCGTATTATGAAAAAGGCTCTGGAACGGATTAATTTCGTAAGTAGGGGGCCGACTTCTTCTTCTTCTTCTTCTCCTTTCGGCTGCTCCCTTCAGGGGTCGCCACAACAAATCATCCACCTCCATCTCACCCTGTCCTCTGCATCTTCTTCTCAGGCTCCAATGACCTTCATGTCCTCCTTCACCACATCCATAAATCTCTTCTTTGGTCTTCCTCTAGGCCTTCTGCCTTGTAGTTCCAACCTCAGCATCCTACTGCCAATATACTCACGATCCCAGCTCTGTACATGTTCAAACCATCTCAATCTAGCCTCTCTGACTTTGTCTCCAAAACATCTTACATGGGCTGTCCCTCTGATGTACTCATTTCTGATCCTATCCATCCTCGTTACTCCCAGAGAGAACCTCAACATTTTCATCTCTGCTACCTCCAGCTCTGCCTCCTGCCTTTTCCTCAGCGCCACTGTTTCTAAGCCATACAACATCGCTGGCCTCACCACCATCTTGTACATTTTTCCTTTCATTCTTGCTGACACTCTCCTATCGCACATCACACCGGACACTTTTCTCCAATCATTCCAGCCTGCCTGCACACGCTTCTTCACCTCTTTTCCACACTCTCCATTGCTCTGGATTGTTGAGCCTAAGTACCTAAAATCCTCCACCTCCGATATCTCTGCTCCCTGTAACATCACCGTTCCTCCTGGGGTCTTCTCATTCACACACATGTATTCTGATTTTCTGAAGTAGGGGGCCGACTGTGTGCATATATATATATATATATATATAAAGTTGTGTTCAAAATAATAGCTGTCAGACATCACTAACCTGATCAATCAGTGTTTTTTGTGTTTTTGGTAGAAATTATGTTTCTACATGTCAAATAATTTTCTATCAGGTGTAGTTGAATAATAAAAATCCAACTGACCAAAACAGTCATGACATACATGCTGCTGATTCTGTGTAACTGAATCACTAAATGAAAGAGCTGTGTTCAAAATAATAGCAGTGTTGAGTTCAAATTAGTGACGTCATTCATTCTTTGAAAAGCAGATGCTAATTATTGTCCTTATTTAAGGCAGCGAATGTTGTACATGCTGGTTATAGAACATTTCTCTGAAATTCTGAAGAAAATGGGCTGTTCCAGACATTGTTCAGAAGAACAGTATACCTTGATTAAAATGTTGATTGGAGAGGGGAAAACAAAGAAGTGCAGAAAACGAGAGGCTTCTCAGCTAAAATGATTCCAAATGCTTAGAAATGCCAACCAAAACCTGAAAGATGGCAACAAGATGAAAAAGCCTACAATCAGCTCCAGGAAGATCGCAGAAGGTCGAAAGTTACCTGTCAGTCCTGTTGCAATTAGAAGACGCCTATGTGAAGCCAAGCTATCGGCAAGAAACCCTTGCAAAGTTTCACTGTTGAAAAAAAGACGTGCTGAAGTGGTTACAATTTGCCAAAGTGCACATTGACTGGCCTAAAGAGAAACAGTGCAACATTTTGTGGATGAAAGTAAGATTGTTCTTTTTGGGACCAGTTGCTGGAGAGAGTTTATCAGATGACCCCCAAAACAGTGAATTCACCCCATAGTACACTGTAAAGACAGTGAAGCCTGGTGGCGCAAGCATCATGCTATGGGGATGTTTCTCCTACGACGATGTCGGGACTACTTATCGCATACCAGGGATCATGGATCAGTTTGAGTACATCAGAACACTTGAAGAGGTCCTGTTGCCTTATGCTGAAGAGACAATGCCCTTGAAATGAGTTTGAAAAAGACAACGACCCCAAAACACCAGTAAATGGACAACATCTTGCTTCCAGTCAAGAAGATTGATATTATGGAACATCCAGCCTGATTCCTGGATCTGAATCCAATAGAAAACTTGAGGGGTGACATAAAAATGCAGTTTCTGAGTCAAAACCAAGAAATACAAAAGAACTGTGGAATGTATTCCAATCAGTCTTGGCTGGAAAACCTGTTCAGGTGTACAGCAGTTTTCAGAAACAGTGTTTATACAACTAAATGTTAGTTCAGTGATTCATTTTTTTTTTCCACTATCACAGAATAATTATAATTTACTCACTGAAATCAAGGTGTACATCTCTACATAGTTCCCCAGATTGAATTTTAATGGGTGTGAATGCAATAACAACCATGGCAAAGGCAGATGAGTGCTGTACCCTCCCAAGCAGGGCATAAGTTTAAAGGGTTTATGGGGTAGTCTTGGGAGCCTTTGAACGAATCACGAGTTTTACATGTAAAATGCGCCTGTACTTACGAAAACTCCAGGTTCCGAAAAAGGCTGTGGAACGGATTAATTTCGTAAGTAGAGGGCCGACTGTATTGGTCTCGTCTACAAATATTTAACTGGAAGGGTTTCTGCTGTTTATTTAAAAAGGTGACAATCACTCTGATATTGTGAATTGACAATGGTATGACAGAAAGGACAAAAGTAAATACCTGAACAATGTCTCTTTCTGCAAACCGTCCTCTAGATGACACTCTGACTTCATCACCATCCAACTCCTCCATAGCTGTCAGTGAGAAGACACACTCGTTTGAGCTTCACCTACTGTGTCATCATCATCATCCACTCACACACTCAAACCTTCTAACAGTGTATTGAAATTGTGTGGCTATTAGCATCATCTATCCATGTTGGACATTGTTTACTCCTTTTATAGTGATCGCTATAATTGTGTTTTTCTGCCAGAGAGAGGAGCATCTGTTTTCTTTTCTTTTTTTTTTTTTTTTGGTGTGTGTGTGTGTGTGTGTGTGTGTGTGTGTGTGTGTGTAGGCTGGAGGCAGATGTCAGATAGCTCAGTCTCCGGAGGTGGCACAGGCTTAAGCACTGCTTCTCCAGGGAGGAGAGGGTACTTATGCCATGTGTGTTGTGTGCTTAGAGAGTGGGTGTGACAATGTGTGCGTGTGTGTGTGTGTGTGTGTGTGTGTGTGTGTGTGTGTGTGTGTGTGTGGTATGTGCCTGTTATGTGTGAGTATGCTTGTGTGCATGCCTCAGAGTGCATAGTATTGATCCTGGAGATCCAAGTGTGTATGTAAATGAGACAGTGGGTACTATGGGGCTTTGAAAGGTAGGTGGGTGACAGATGGCAGCTGAAGACACAGAGACAATGACAAGTTGAGAAGAAGCAAGAGAAACAAAGGCAATGATGCAATGTAAGCGGACAAATGACCAAGGGTAATAGGGAATTTTATTTTTTAACTCTTAACACAATTTAGATGTGATTTAGGTGGTCTGAAATTAACCCCGTAGAGCCAAGTCATAGAAAACAACATGGGAAAAATTCTAATTAGAATTTGCTGTACATATGCAACATGGGGTGCCACAGGGTTAAATGTGACCTTAAATGCATATTCCAATGTTTTACAAAAATTATAAATTTTGATATACTGTATTAATCCCATATTATTATTACTTCCCTGCATTTAACACATCCAAAGTGCGCACACACACACACACACACACACACACACACAGCAGTGGGCTGCCACACACATTGGGGGTGCCCGGCGAGCAGTTGGGGGTTAGCTGCTTTGTTTAATGGCCCTTCAGCCATTTATTTGGAGGAAGGGAAGGTACTGCTCACTTCCCCACTGCCAGACATTTTGCCTGCTGGTTTAGGAATCGAACCGTGACTTTTCGGTGCCAAGGCCACTTCTCTAACCATAAGGCCACAGCTGCTCCCATGTATGTGAAATTTTCACTATGAAAACTATTTGGCATTGAGTTCCTGAGTGGCACATTGGTGTGCAACTGCTAGCCTGGAGATTGCTGTTCAAGCTAGGCTGAGGTCACAGTCATCCATGACTGAACGTTTATGAAAAGAAGAAGATGAGGCAGAAAATTCCTGGGGTAGATGTCATGAGCATTTGTGACAAGAATGGCATATGTTCACTTCCCTGCCACTTGCACCGATTACCAGCCGATCATGGGTATCTGTGAACTCCTTCGTACACGCTGTGGATTCTACTTTCCCACCTAGTATGTTAGGCCACCTCAAAAATATGCATGTACAGCAGTTTGTAAAGAGGCGGGTGGCAGCACCGAGTGTCATTTGCGTCCTCCCCCCTATTTGCTGGTTGTATGATAGCAAAGGTGGTGCTTGTGCTTGACAGGTACGAATTGAATACAACTAAATTAAGGGAGAAAAATGAACACCCACCTCCCAAAAAAACCCAAAAAACTATTTGTCATATTTCCCAGTACTAAGAAACTCCATGATTCCATGAAAAAATGATAAAAATATGCTTACATCATTGCGTTTTAACAGTAAATGAAAGTCACAGTAAAGTGTTGGATGAGATACAGAAATCTTACACATTTTTGTGTCATCAAAGCAGAACGAAAGCCACTTGTAATCTATGCGCATTACATCACTGAGGCTTTCTATAAATTCATCTAATGTACTGTAGTCCAATTTCAGAAAATATATAATTTATAGATTTAAAGCAACCAAAAATCTTAAACTAACTGAATAATTTCTGAAAGAATTCGCCAAAAATATATTTCATATAATCCTTTTTTTCCCCAGAGATTTTTAATTTCAGTTTCATAACTGTACCAAACTAGACTAGAATTGAGAATGTTCAGCTGTCTTTTCCATATTCTCCACAAATGTAGATAACTGAAGTCATTGACATGGACAGAGTAAATCTTTAAGTAAAAGTCTGTGAATTATTAAGCTGAAGTGCTTTTATTGTGTTGCTGTGTGACAATAGGCTTCTCAAACAAATAATTCATTCAATGTGTCCAAGTATATCATGGACAGCACTCATAATTATTCAAATATAGAGTTGCATTGTGTACTGCACTTCAGGATATGCTGCATAACTAAGCTGTAATTCAGAAGGGAGACCTCACTCAGACTTTTACGCCAGACATTGTGTGTCGGTCCATTTGACCAAATGGCAAATAGGCATATCTCTCTCTCTCTCTCTCTCTCTCTCTCTCTCTCTCTCGCGCTCTCATCCATATACATAAATACAGACAATCTTACCATCAAACTCAGCTGGACCCACACCGACAATGATGATGGACATGGGGAGAGCAGCAGCCTAAAAAAAGACAACCACATGCATAAAATTATTATAAGCAATATCAGGCCAGCCCTGGTCTGGAAAAACCTAATGTGTTACATTTTGGTTAAATTTATGGACTTGCTAGATTTTGCTGCTACATTAACATTGCCGAAATGCCCCACAACATTCGAAGCTATTTATCTGGAAGTATCTAGTGGATCACACACTTAGATAATTCTGGTCAGGAGAACCCTATAAGAATCTCCCTCTTCAGATCTTTCTCAGACTATCATTCTATAGCGATATGTTTTCCATGCAAAAGTATGAATGGTTCGAATAATGGCTGGGTGTTTGCTGTACAGATGAAATAGTAGTGTAATATGAGTTTTGATTGAACAGCCCGTTAGTTTTTTGTTTAGTTTTGTTTTTAAACGGATGTACATTTAGTCAGTTATAACCTAGTAAGCCCGTCTGTAAACAACCAACCAACGGCTAGTTTAATTAATATTATTAAGTGTCTTATAAAGCACTTCCCAGATCTGAGATAATCATGCTCTCATATAAATATTTCACTAATATACTGAATTGGGCGATGCTATGCATAGAAGGGTTTCAGCATCCTTAACTACCATCATCACACAGCTCAGTAAAACATTACAACAAATCCAGTCAGAAATCAGAAATATGTGAATACAGGTAGAATACAGGCAGACAATTCAAGCATTATCCTTTGACTACTGTTGACAAATTAGTCCTATACCGTGATGAGTAGATAGATGTTATAATGAAATGTTATTCCATGGATGATATACATATTATTCAGTTTTGCTCAGAATGATTAACCTATAACAGAAGTGCAACTGAATCAAACATTCTAAGTTTAATGAGGAAACAGCATCAAAAAATGAAAGTAACATTTTACGAAATACCAATTTATAATTCCTACAGTGTTTTATTTTATTTTTTTCCTTTATTTGCGTGTTAGGAAGGCTGGAACCCATTCCAGTAGACTCTGAGGAAAGACGGGGTACACCCTGAACAGCTTGCCAGTCCATTGCAGGGCCACCACACACACTATAATTTATATTCGCATTCACACGTAGGCAATCAATAATAATCTAATTAACCTAACATGCATGACTTTGGACTGTAGTAGTAATTGGACAGAACCTGTACAAGCAAGGGGAGAACATGTAAACTCCACACATAAATTCCACACAAACACTCAAACCCAGCACCTTCTTGCTGTGATGCAGAAGAGCTAACTACTATGCCATGTTGCAACCTAAACCTGATGTTTTGCTTTCCGATAATATTACTGATTTTTTTAATTATTCAAATGGTCTTACATTGACAACAGCTTCTTTGGTTTGCACCATGTCAGAAATAACTCCATCAGTGATCATCAACAGCACAAAATACTGGGAGCCATCAGTCACATCCTGTGCAACCCTGAAACAGACACAGACAGAGTGAGGAGAAATAAATATGGACAACTTTTCTGTTACATGATGTTCCTTTATAGTGTATTATCAACATTAACAATATTACTGCAAGAGGGAAAAAAAATTGTGAGTTTATATAAATTGCCAATGTGAAAAACCCATACATAATAACGACAAATGAACCATTCTGCAGGACTAATGTGCACTACTAGGAATCCTTATTATACTCATTATGTTCTTCAGACCAGACAGCAATGTACAAATGTCACTTTGACCTTTTAAAATATCTTTCTCTCCCATGTAACTGAATAGTTAGTCATGAATCAGCTTTAATCAACAGAATCCTTGAATTATTTATATATATGTATATATATATATATATATATATATTTATATATATATATATATATATATATATATATATATATATATATATATATATATATATATATATACATACATACACACACACATACACTCGGCCCTTTACTTACGAAAACCTCTGAATACAAAAAAATCCAGGTTATGAAAAACATTTTCCTAAATTTTCGTCCTCCGTATATGAAACAACTTCTTACGAAAAGCGCCAAACGCACCATTCAAAAATTCAAACGCGCCATTCAAACATTCAAACAATGCACGAGTTGCTCTCCATTGACTCTCTACCAACATCCCGCCCCGCTGGCCTCCCATTGGCTAGGAGGGATGACGCAGCTCCTTCCCATTGGCTATCTCCCAACATCCCACCCCACTGGCCTCCCAGTGACTGGGAGGGAGCTGAACTGTACCCATTACTGTACCCATTCTTCTTGTTTGTCACACGCATGAAGGAGAGTTGAACAGGACTGTTGGCTTATGAGTTTTTTTGAGCTTGATCATTGCAGCAATATATTTCGTTATCCATCATGGGCCCCAAGAAAGTGATTCCCGGTGACACCGAAAAAAAAGAATAGGGCTCCATTATCAATTGAAGTGAAGCAGGAGATAATAAAAAAATACGAAAGTGGGATGCGGTTGAGCAAAATTGCAAAGGAGTATGGCCGAAACCCCTCTACCATCGGAACAATGCTGAAGCAGAAGGAGACCTTAAAAGCAACGACCCCTTCGAAAGGTCTCTCTGTGATATCGAAAAAGAGATCGTCACTGAACGACGAGATGGAGAGACTGTTACTCCTTTGGATAAAGGAGAAAGAAATTGCCGGAGATACAGTGACGCAGGCAATAATTTCAGAAAAAGCAACCGCCATATTTAGTGCCCTCGTGAAGGACGATGGGGGTGAGGGTTCTTTGGACCAGCAACCTTCGGAGAGATTTAAAAAAGGTAAATCATTTTCTTTTACTTTTAATACATATTTCATACAAAATTGGTGTACTTTTAAAATTTTAAAGGGTTTATGGGGTAGTCTTGGGAGCCTTGGAACGAATTATGCGTTTTACATGTAAAATGCACCTCTACTTACAAAAACTTCAGGTTACGAAAAAGGCGCTGGAATGAATTAATTTCGTAAGTTGAGGGCCGACTCTCTCTCTCTCTCTCTCTCTCTCGCTCTCTCTCTCTCTCTCTCTCTCTCTCTCTATATATATATATATATATATATATATATATATATATATATGTATATATACTGTATATTATGTGTGTGTGTGTGTGTGTGTGTGTGTGTGTGTGTGTGTGTGTGTCTGTGTGTATGTATGTATACATGTTTGTTTTGCGCTCAACATTTTATTAATCTGATGCATTTTAAAATTCATATCAGATACTGTCTAATGTATTATTTATTCCAATATCTACTAACATACTTTGTACCTCTCGCAGTAGTCATCTGATGACAGATTCAGTCTAACAACAAGTACTAAATCAATTTAACATAAGGTGAGAAAAAAGCTACTGTTGATATTCATAAATATATTCAGAAATATGGTGTGTGTGTGTGTGTGTGTGTGTGTGTGTGTGTGTGTGTGTGTGTGTGTGTGTGTGTGTGTGTGTGTGTGTTAGTGTGTCTGTGTGTCTGTGTGTAAAAATAAAGTTTCACTCAATCAACACAGCAGGCAGTAAGGGGTCCCACTTGTGCCGTGTCTGATTGGCTCAGTGTCACTGTATGCCCACAGGGGAAAATGCAAAATTTAAAACCTACAAAGATTTTATATTCATGTGTACAAAGTAACACGCACACACACACACACACACACACACACACACACACACACACACACACACACACACACACACACACAGTCTTACCTTGCTACCTGGTTAATGACCGGGGCAAAGTTGGTTGGTCCATAAAGCTGGACTTTTCTAAGACTTTGGAAGTAAGCCTCCAGCACCTCTTCTATTCCCACGCAGTTTGGGTCCTCAGTATTACCATTCTGAAGGATACACACACGTACATCATCAAGAAAAGATCTGTCACCACTTTAGGCTTCCTAAATATTAATTCATTCAGTCATTCATGGGGAGGCTGGCGCCCATCTCAGCCATCTCCTTGCCAAGGGCAGAGTACACCCTGGACAGCTCGCCAGGGCATCACAGGGCAGAAACATGCTGACAACTATGCAGCCTACATGTGACAAAAATCAGCAGGCTCTTTTACATGTCTCTCACTAGACAGAGACATAGCTGGCATTTGATTGGGGGGGGCAACAGTGACAACCATTGACAGTGGGGCTCGAACCCCCAACCTTGGGATTGGTAGTCCAGCACCTTACCACTGGGCCACCACCACCTCCTTTCATACAGTGGTTCCAAGGTTGTCATAGCCAGGAGTGGTACTGGGGATGAGCTCCTAGTGCTTATAAAATGCCCCTAATGGGGTTTGTCTCATACAACCTCTGGCAATCAAGCCCAACTCCTAGCCTGCTCTTTTGGCTTGGTCTCTAAACGCAACAGTACTGGTTCTACTGATAGAAGAAGGGTGAGGGCGAATCTCTGGTGCACTAAAACTAGATGCTTCTTGTAGATGTGGACTCATCAACCTGGGAAGGTAGCCCATATTGGGGAAGGTAAACCCTGATTACAAACCTCCACTGTCTTGTGGCATTTCTGGTCACAGGAAAGACTTTGGGAGTTTACCCTGAGGAAAAAGGAGTTGTTGGCGTCCCTAAGGCGTTCCGCTGGTGTATTCAGTGACATTCCAGCAACTCCTCTGACACTGCTGGTGCCAAATTGCACTGGCTCTTGCCATTCCTTTCATCAGTGGTAAGGCGGGGGAGACCTGCTGCTTGGGCTACAGCTGGTTCTCCATAAAACTTTTCCCAAGCTTGAATTCCAACTTTGCCTCACAGCATAGACACAACACAGGCAACAGCAGTTACTAGTGATAAGCCACAGTGCTTGATTGGCATTGAGTGTGGTGCTGGGGGTTGGTTCTGACAGTGGGAGGAACTTAGGTTCCACTGGACAGCTACCGCCTGCCTAAAGCTGAGCAGCCCCCAGTCATTAAGGTACGACACAGTCTGCACAGTCATTGGATGCATGGTGATTCGGACAACAATGACAAGCACACTGGAAACTCAGCACCAGACAAGAAAGCAAGAATGAATCATATGAGACCAGCCTTCAAACTTGGAACCTGGAATGTCTGCACTATGACCAGTGGACTATAAACAGATCTTCTGTCAATCAGCAATGCAAGGAAGACCGCCGTGATCAACAATGAGCTGCGGGTAGACATCACAGCCAGCCCAACAAGAAATGTGCCTTGCTGGAACAGACACACTCCAGAAGACAGACTACACATTCTTCTTGCAAGGAAAAAGCGCCAAGGATCAGAGAGCACAGAATGAAATTCACAGTTAGAACTCACTTCTTAGAATGGGTGAACCAGATTATGGGGGAACTGAATGCCTGCTGAATCTTTGAATCTAAACCTCTGATGGCCTAGTCAACCTGGTCAGTGAATATGCTCCCACATGATCAGGAAATCCAGAGGCAAAGGATAAGTTCTATGTCAGCCTGAACTACATCATTCAGAACATCCCCTCTAGGAAACATCTTGTTCTTCTCAATGTCTCCAGTCATCAAACCACTCACCAACTGAGAAGTCCCTGCAAGCACTCAGATTGGTCAAGAGCAAAGTGTAAAGGACATCAAGAATATGCACCCATGAATACTGGCAATAGTTCAGTAATAACATTTAGAATGCAACAGCAATGGGCAACATCAGAGGGATGTACGAAAGAATAAAGAAAGCCCTCAGGCCAACACTAAGTAAAACAGCGCCCTCAAATCATCAAGCTGGGAAATAATGGAGTAACTAGATGCCAAACCAACACTCGGAGAACTCAGCATGGCCATTAACAGCTTGGCCTGTTAAAAAGCACCTGGTATTTCACCAGATTTAATCAAGTGCAGCAAGACCACTCTTCTGCAGCCACTACAAGACATTCTTTGTCAGTATGGGAAAGAGGGAGGCATGCCGGAAGGCATGAGAGACGCCAAGATATAAGATAAGGTATAAGAACAAGGCCGAGAGGAGTGGCTGAAACAAATACAGAGGCATGTCTCTTCTGAGCATCATAGGCAAAGTATGTGCCCAAGTTGTGCTTGCATGCCTACAATGACTAGGTGGTCACGTCTATCCCGAGTCCCAGTGCATCTTTCAAGAAGAGGGCTCTACAGTGGACATGATCTTCTTCCTCTGCCATCTGTAGGAAAAGTACAGAGAACAACACAGGCCGCTGTACAATGCCTTCATTGACCTCACTAAAGTGTTTGACTTAATCAGAAGGAAAAATCCCTTCAGTATCCCAATGAAAATTATATGCCCCCAAAGTACACAGCATGATCAGGTCCTTCCATGACAGCATGAGGGGGTGCAATACGAAGGCTGTTCCAAGAGTGGTGTGAAACAAGGCTGCATTCTGGTGCCCACCCTCTTTGGGATAGTTTTCTCTCTTCTTCTGAAACATGCATTTGGGACTGCCACAGCACACCAGATTAGAGTGGAGGCTTTTCAACCATACCAGACTGAGAGCAAAAACCAAAGTTCATGAGATCACCATCAGAGATGTGCTCCTCACTGAGGATGCTGCGGTCACTTCACATACACAGAAGGCGCTATAGGAACTCATAGACAGATTCCTTCAGGCCTGCTAAGACTTAAGGCTCATGATCAGCCTGAAGAAGAGCAATATGCTAGCCCAAGGTTTGAAAAGACACCTGTCACCAATGTCAACAATTATGAACTCCGCGTTGTACACCAGTTCACCTACCTTGAGTCCACAATCAATCTGTAACTGCATGCTGAGATCAGCCAACGCATCAGGAATGCTACAACAACTCTTGGTTGGCTCACCACATATGTCTAGGAGAATGTCAAGCTCACAATCACGATCAAGATGGCAGTGTACAATGCCTACATCATCAGCACTCTGCTGTATAGCAGCGCGTCGTGGATGACATACAAAAAGCAGGAGCAGAGACTGAACAGTTTCCACATGTGCTACTTCCACCGCATCCTTAACATTAAGTGGATCAACAAAGTACCAGTGTTGAGGTCCTTGCACAACTGAGCCGCTTGTGTCTGTCCTTATACTGCATAACCCCAGAAAATAGTCAAGAGAGGGAGTATAACTGTGTTTAAATATTCAAATTTACATGAACAATTAGAGTGTGGAAGTTACGTGGATTGCCACGTACATATAACTGTTATAATTAAAGTTGCTTTACCATGACACAGTTTGAGCACAGTCACACTAAGGTATGTTCTAATTAACAGATATGTAATAATAGTGTAAAAATAATTGGGAAAGTTATAGACAGTTCTTAGGAAACTAAATTACATCGTACAAAGTACTGCATTCTCACCCCACTTTTAGTCTCCTTTCTTTTGGTAACCATTAAGGCAGAGAGCTGTTTTACTGTCATATACAGGTAACAGTGGAGCATCACTAACGGCAATGAAATTGTCAAACTCAGAGAATTGAACTAGTAGCTCAGAAAGTGAGATTTTTCCCTTTGCATTGGATAATTAAACACCACCATAATACTGACGATGACTTCATTTATCAGCCTTCATAGAGTAAAACAGATTCTCCCACACACATTTCAATCCTTTTTTATTGTTTTTTTTTTGCATTTATCCACTCCTTATCCCTTATTTGTTCCTGTACTAATGTATAGCCATCCAGAACTCAAGGATAAGTCTTTATTTCAATGGTTTCATTTTTTTCTTGGTCTTTCATTCAGCCTTCAGCCTACCATTCACCTTTTATTCCGCCTTTATTAAAGGAAAAGCAACTTTTCACCCTTAGAAAGAAGGAATGCGGGAGCTGTGGTTCAATTTTTCAGTAAGTCATTTTCAGCACCTCTGTCTCTCATCTTTTCTGCTTTTTTTTGCCCCTGGGCTTATGCAGAGTTCTCAGTTATCTTAGTGTGCATCTCTTCATATTTCACAGGATTTTTATTATTATTTTTTTCAGAAAGCCTTTTTCATTCTCTCAGAATAACAAAGGTGATTTCATATGATTAATTATTAACAAGCAAGTCTAAACACCTTATCATTGCTGAGTTGAGCTGTACATCATTCCACTTTATGTACAGTATATTGAGAAATTTTTATATCATGTAAACCAGTGAAGAGATTTCTGGTTGCTATCTTAAGACGTGTGTGGTTCTATGCTAAAGTAGTCAAATTATATGTTTTGTAATGGTAGAATCAAGAAACATCTTTACTCAAATCAAATTTCTTAAAGTAATCTCACCAGAGGAAAGGCATGTGAGATTTTGCCATCAGGAGGCAGTTTGGCTCCAAATCCATAGGCAGGGAAGAGCTTGTCACTGTCATAGTCCTGAATAATCTCTCCCACTGCCTTCAATGCCATACCGTAGGTGTTCATTTGATATGGACTCATGTAATGCAGAGAGGTTGGCTGGGCTGGGTTACCTGAGATCACAGAAAGAATTATAGTTAAACAACAGTACTGCACAAAACTCTTAGGCACATGGTTTTATCATCATAAAATTTGCTATCGATAGTCATAGTGGGTCAGTACAAAGACATTTTAGATTTGCCAACATAGTTTGTTAGCACAAAAATAAATGTTGTAGGAAAAAAGTTTGGATGCTCAATTATTTACTGAAATTATTTTAGGGTCATTGAGAGACTGGAGCCTATCTCACCCGACACCACGCGAAGGCAGGGTAAACCCTACGCAGCTCAACAGACCATCGCAGGGCAAACACTCACATCTCACAAACATTCACCCTCACATTCACACCTTGGGGCAATATGAAAAATAGAATTAACCTAATGTGCATATCTTTCTATTTTATGCACGATACTGTTCAACTCTTTGAATTCTATATTGTAACTTTTCATTTGCTCTTTTGAACATATTTCCTCACTCGTATTTATCTGTATTTTCCCAAATCTTTGTAGAAACATGCATAAATGCTTCTCTCTACAGTTATGCGATTTAAATCAAACTGAAGGTCCTTGTTTTTTTTTCCACAAACTTGGCAAATAAAGCTGATCTGATGTGGACTGTGGGAGAAGATGCAAACTCAAAGGAGAAATGCCCAAACACAGGACTTGAACGCAGGACCTCTGCTAACCACTACACCGTTGTACTGCCCCGAACTGAAACTACTATTTTAACTTTACAGTGCACTTTTATCTTCTTTGCTTTTGTGGGTATTAGTCTGCAGAGCTGTTAGTACTGCAAGTGAGATTGTTCACTTTGTTTTGTGGATAATTAAACATAACATATCATCATACTGATTTATCAGCCCTCACAGAGTAAAACGGATTCACCCCACACACATTGCAATTATTCTCTTACAGTTTTTTTGCCTATATTTTTTATCCTTATCACTTATTTGTTCCTGTATTGATGTAGCGACAAGGCTCATCCAAAACTTAAGGATAAGTCATTATTTCAACGGTTTTGTTTTTTCTCAGTCTTTCATTCAAGACATCATTCACCCTTTATTCCCTGTCTTTATTAAAAAAAAAGAAGCAACTTAAAACAAATGACCCACCAGATATTGCGTTTTCATTTTGCGCTTTATAATTTTTATGTTGAAATATATGTAAATATAAGGCATGTTTGTGCTACAGTGCATGTGTCAAACTTATTGCCAAATCTGGCCCACCATCTCATTTTATGTGGCCCACAAGAGCTTTCAAAGAATATGATTACCACATGTTTTTTTGCCTCAACCATCACCATGAAACCTAATTCCTAATCCTTTCATTTAGTGGCAGCAGCCATTTATTATTTCAAATAAACAGCTAGTTATTCATGAAAGAGTTCATGATAGCTTGTTGCTAAAGGAGTGATAAAGGAAAAGAGGACAAGTATTGCAACGAATTATTTTCCTATGCTGATTTCACAGCTGCACTTTTAGAATAGATGTTCAGTGATTACTCGGCCTTCAATCACCTTCAAATTTAGTGATGCGGCCCTCAGTGAAAATGAGTTTGACACCCGTAGACTACATAATGTTTTTGTGCATGTGCCTAAAACTTGTGTACAGTACTGTACATGTGTACCTTGCACAGGTGCACACACACACACACACACACACACACACACACACACACACACAAACAACTACAATTAAACCAAGTGACCAGACAATATCAAGAGTCATTTGGGAAGCTTTTAAGGGAAAAGTGAGATTGCAGGAAAGAAGACAGTGGCAAGATTTTTGAGAATCTGAAATTTTATTCACTTTTTAATACTTAATGCATTCATTACTGCTTAATCAACAAGATAAGCTTGCACCTTTCGGGTCTTAATGAAAATGATTTAGGAATGAGAATATTAATATTCGACAAGAAACGAATTGAGTTGGTTAAAACCCAGTCACTGCTGAACAAGAATTTCAGTTCATCACTTCCAGGTTACTTTGTATTTCATGTAAAAGTTCTTAGGTAACTACGCAATAAATAAAGATAATCAACAGCCATGAAGCCACCATTCATCATTTCAACATCATTTATTCAATATACTAATGGTCACTTTTAGTTTTAACATTGTCAGTCATTTCATATTTCATATATTTTAATGCTAACAATTTGTAGTGTCAGATACTTACCATTTGATGCTGTAAAATCTATGGCCACGGTGAAGTTTAGCTGTGTCCTGTTGACCAAAAACAATATAGATTATCACAAAAATTACCAAGAATTCTAACAGGTTGATTCTGCTGGATTCCTCCCCTATCAAATATCTATGTACTTTGACTCACTAAATTCATTGTAGTGATGAACTTTTGGGCTGTTCTTTGTTTACAATACCACATGTTGTCTTTCTTTCTTTCTTCCTTTCGGCTTTTTCCCTTTCTCGGGGAGTCATCACAGCGAATCATCTGATTTGCACATTTTGATTTGGCATGGGTTTTTACATCGGATGCCCTTCCTATCAGAGCCCTTTATCAAGGAACAGAAACACGCTGACGGCTTTGCAGCTACTCTTTACGAAAGTCAGCAATGGTTCTTTTACATGCCTCACACCATAGACAGTGAGGGACATGGCCCACCTTTGATAACCCAGTTAGCTGCACTGGGGGGACAGTGACAACCTTGTGGGGACTCGAACCCCCAACCTTAGGATCAGCGATCCTGCGCCCAATACCACTATACCACCAGTACCACATGTTGTCTATTTCTTTTTTTTTCTCCTCCCATGGCATGTCACTGATTCACTTCCTATTGTATTATGATCACCTTCATCAAATTCAGTTAACTGTGTGATTACAGCAGCATGTTTGTCCACACTCTTGTTTTCCATTGCTATTTGCAATGTATTAATTTGTGTGTCCTGTTTTAGTGATTACTGACCCATATTGTTCTTGTCTTTGTTGTTCTGTCTTTTTAAATGTTGTTTTCTTTATTTTCATTTCATTTGGTGCAATTCTAATTATTTAAATGTGTATATTCAGTAGTGAATAGCCTAGGATGTTTAATTATTCCCTCATTTTGGCTGAATATAAGTTTCTCAGCAAAATCACCCCTGTACATGGGCTTAGTATCTTTAATACATCCATTTCACAACATTTCACAACAGTCTAAGATCAAGTGTCCTGCGCTCTTGCTCAGCTGAAACTGTCAATATTTACTTTTATCATTGTTGTCAGTGAAGGTGTCACTGAGTATAATATTAAGCAAATGCTTTTAGCAAGACATCATGACTCAATTTTTTACTCATTTGCAGAACCGTTGAATCCTTCTAGGCTAGCAGGGCGGCTGGTTCCTGAATAGCTTGAACAGCTCACCCCCGGTCTTTTGGCTCAGATCAAGTGTGGTATCTGGTTAGAGAAACGGCCTTGGGATCGAGTGGGAGCTGGTTCAGTTCCCCAACCAGCAGGAAAAGATGTTTATTCGTGGAGGAGTGAGCTGAAGTGCCCTTGAGAAAGGCATCTCTAACCCCCAACTGCTCTCCGGGTACCCCTAATGTGAGTGGCAACCCACTGCATCGAGTGTGTGTGTGTGTGCTCACTGTTTACGTGTGTGTATGTGCTCACTTTGGGTTTGGATGGGTTAAAAGCAAAGGAAATAATTTCCCTTATGGGCTTAATACAGTATATATATATATATATATATATATATATATATATATATATATATATATATATACATGTCCATCACTTGCTCGAGAACACACTCACACTCACAACTAGGGTCGATTTGGAAAGGCCAACTAGCCTGTGCATACCTTTGGACGGTGGGAGGAAACCAGAGTACCTGGCAGAAACCCACACAAGCATGAGGGAAAAGCATGAAACGTCCAAGCTCAGCTATCAACCCAAGACCTTCTTGCTGTGAGTCGAATGTGCTGACCATCTTGTTGCTATACCACCCGACATTGTGACTGATTCCATTTTATTTCAAAAAGATAACGTATATCATGTTTATTTAATATGCTTAGGAAGGAAGCTGTCCCCTTTTCAGACCTCTCGTTGAACTGTCTTTTATTGACGCTGACTTTTTTGGTGTGCCCATGTCCATGGATAGTGGTGTGTGTGTAACTCTGGGGTTATGGGCTGTGGAATGACGAAAGAGACACTTGGAGTGAGTCAGTCATGAATTAGTTTTCTATACTTCGAGTGATTGAGTTTATTTTTTATTGAGTTTATTGAGTTTATCGAGGCTATTGAGTTTATACCCTGTATATTTTGCTGAAAACCGGGGAGAGAATTAGTATGCAGTGGAAACAAAACACTTGCAGCGTCCTGCTGAACAATATGTCAAGTATGCTTTATTAAGTTTAGTCCTGTTTTCATTATATATGAAGAAAGCATCCAAGCTAAAAAGCACAACACTCAAGTAAAAATAATAATTAAAAAAATCCAGTCTCTCTCTGTTTCTCTTTCTTTTACCTATTTTCTGTGTTCTCTGAGGGAACAGTATTCTATCTACCCATTTTCAAGTGGCACCAGTCAACTGAAAGCATGTGAGAGCTCATATATGCGGAAGACGGTAGATAGCACTTTCCCTCAAGTGCGTTATGTTTCCCTGTGATGTAGGATGAGCAGCAGTTTAAAAGGGTGCAATTGGCTTCATGTCCTACTAAATTTTGAATCAGTGGTTTCCTACCAGTGCTCTACAAAGACAAACAAAAACATATTTCCCAAGGTTTGTTGTATTTTTTTCCATGACCTTGATTTCAGCAAAACTTATAAGATCATTGAAACTCATACTGTGAAACACAGATCTAATTAACTTTTGGTACGATAGGTACATAGACTGTCTAATGATATGTCCAAAGGAATGCAGATTGTACAGTGAATTACTAAAAAACTAAAAAAAAACTTATCAATATGCATATGAAAGAAAAAAACACATCAGTATGCAGAAAAAAATTAAAAATGGGGGTGATCATTTGCGAAACAAGAATTCAGCTGCCTCAACTCAGTGCTGTCACATACCATTATTTCATAATTTTTTTCTCCATGATATTTGGCTTTTGCTTGCAATGTCATGTTGATACATACAGTATGAAATTTTATGTCGCATTTGTATTAGCTAGTTAGTAGAGGCTGCTGGTAACAGCACACACTGTGAGATGATCATACTAAAATTCTAACATGCAAATTTATCACAGGCTATCTTTGGTCACACAATGGCCATCTTTAAACCCCTCTCACAGTACAACAGTACAACCACTGTTTAGGAGCCACAACCAAAGAAATCACCACATGCACTTCATGATCTTTCGATCGGGACAACATCAATAACAACAATCTGATCAGTCTATATCTGGCTTTACCTAATCATAATAACTGTTTAACAAGAGACATTCTGCCTCTTATGATTTTTTAAGGAACTGTACCTTGTGGTCAAAATTTACATTTTGTTGACATTCGAGCACATCATAATATAGAGCCCATCCCTCTTAAGATAATTTAATGGACCTCAACAAGGGCCTTAAAATGCCCATAATATAAAGTGTAGATTAACCCTTAATCTGGTCTGAAGTGCACTTTTTAAGGTGAACACATTTCATAGGACCCCGGGTGAGACTCAACACCATATCAGATATGAAGAACTAAAGCCATTCAGTAATTGTTTTGATGCATAATGATATATATTTGATACCCCAACAATGAGCAAGGTTTTTTTTTTTTTTTGCATTTCAATTTCCTCTCCAAATCTCAACCACCTGTTTTCATAACAAAAAGAAAAGGTACTATGTCAACACAACTAATTAAAAAAGTCGTAGAGTGCCAGGTAATGGAACATGAACCTTCAGATCAAGTATGCACGATTTTTATGCACAAACAAATTTGTGATACTTCACGAATTATAAGAAAAGGAGGGCCTGTGACAGGGTGTAAACAAATTATAATATATGAGTGTTCTGCTTACCCTCCTCTGATGAAGTCTACAAATGTGTATTCAGATTCGACCTTAAAGGAAAGCAATGTCACCTTCAGAGGGAGAAAGAAACATTTTATTGAGCCACTGACACTCGCACACCTTGGTCGTCACATTCAAAAGGAAATAATAAGAAAATATAAACATATACTCACTGTTCCAGAATTTACATACTTTTTCTTCTTTCCTTTCTTTTTTGGATTTAAGACCTATCCACAGGTAATAAGAATTACATGTATTCAGTCAGCAAATGACAACATTCCCCAAACTCCACTCTTATGACAGCCAGTTTATCAAATTAACTCAGATTAATCTATATGTCACAAATTCATTTACTCATTTTCTGTACCGCTTAATCCTAATTAGGGTTGCGGGAAGGCTGTTACCCATCTCAGCCGACTCTGGGTGAGAGCAGAGTACACCCTGGACAGCTCGCTAGGCCTTTGCAGGGCAGAAACATGCTGACTGCTATGCAGCCTACTCTTGACAAACATCAGAAATGGTTCTAGACAGTCTAGACAGTATACACCATAGACAGTAAGGGACATGGCTGGCCTTTGATAACCCAGTTGTCTGCACTGGGGAGTCACAAATTTATATTTTTGACATAGGTTCAAGGGTATAAGTAATCAGTTGCTGTTGGAAACTGAGCACTTGGCACTTCCATTAAATTTCTGAGATTATAAAGATAACCGAGACACGTGTAGTCAGTAACCAGGATTTTGCCCACACTTACCTCATACACATTAAACTGGCTCTGACCTCGGGATAGCTCTCTGTAGCTCGTAGTGAACTCACCAATAAAGTCATGACTGCAAGAGGAAAGGAGACTGTAAGGTTTACTACTTTATTTTGAGACACAATGTGAAGTCTTTAATTTTTTAAGTGTTTTCTAGATTTAAAAATCACATTCCTCCCTTCTTTCAAAGGACCATCTATTTATATCTACTGGTTGGATCATACGGGGAAATTTTTATGTATGTTTGTTTTGCAAACATGGTAGATTTCATATTTAAAATAGTTAAAAGGTATAAGATTAACTCACTCTCACTCATTTGCCAAACGGCTTAATCCTCTTATGGTCGTGGGGATGCTGGAGCCTATCTCAGCTGACAATGGGCGAAGGCTGCAAGGTTTAGCAGACCACAGCAGGGCCAACAGAATTACTTTATAACAAAATAATTATGTCAACAGTAAGTATATAAGAGAGAGAGAGAGAGAGAGAGAGAGAGAGAGAGAGAGAGAGAGAGAGAGAGAGAGAGAATGTGTATAACCAACAGACTAAGGACTTTTTGGGGACGTAAGAAAATTTTGTCTAGTCTTCACTACTTCAAAAGGCAGTTTCAGGGCTTGGTTTTTCATCTGATGTGGCTTCTGCCAAGACAGTCTTCTACAAAGAAAAGTTGGACACGTCTAAGGTCCAGGTTAGAATTATGACTAAAAATTGGGGTAAAACATTTAGCTGTGATGGTTAAAATTAGGGTAATGGGGGTAGGGGACACATGATATTAATTAGAATCCTCACTATGACAGAAGTACACTACGCCTCTACTTGCCTCAGTTGGACTTGGTTGTGTCACTAATGTTTTTAAGTATAGAATTCTTAGCTGGTTCTGTGGTCTTATTGTGGTGCTTAATCAGCAATAATTTCAGGCTTCCTTAAGGTGTGGATTGGGGGCGGGACTTAGAAAGTATATATTAAAGGCATCCCTGCATCAGTTTTCAGTGTGCTTTATACCCCCATTTCACTGGAGCGCGGCAGACTCGCGGTAGCAAAACCGTAGTCATCCTCCAACGTTCCTCAATCATTCCGTCATCTTCCGTGTCCTTCCGTATGATTCCGAAGGTATTCCTCCTCTTCTGTCAGGCCAAAATCTTCTACAAACGTGCTCTTGAACATGTTCAAAAGCACGTTCATGGAAAATGTTTCCGACAGTGTTCCTTCACGTTTCGCAGTCCTTCCGCAAACATTTCGTCCTTTCCGCAAACGTTCCGTGATCGTTCCTTTTATTCCGCAAGTCTTTCGTGAACGTTCTGCAAACATTCCTCCTTCTTCCGGGTGGTCAGAAGTGGCCACAGAATCCCGACGGAATACTCACGGAAGGTTTGCGGAACATTTTCGGAATGGTTGCGGATAACACGGAAAACTTGCGGAACACTCAAGGAAATCACTTCCACTATAAATTATTCCAGTTCATTCACTTTATTTTTTGTTTTCCAGTTCATGTAATAAAGTTTTAAAGTTATAATCACTGTGGTTTTTAGTCTGGAGTGATTGGGGTGGAATAAAAGGAACATATTGACATTATTGATATTAAATATATTAACATATGCTAAATTTTACATTTATTGTAAATTATAAACATATTGCACATTAGAAACATATGTTAAATTTTAAATTTATTGTACATTATAAACATATTATACATTATAAACATAGTATGAATGAGAGAATGAGCTCTCTTGGTCATTCCGCGTACTTATAGGGGGAATCAGGAGCAAATCCTTTCATCTTTGCCAATTTTTCCGCGTTAAAACGTGGTTACGCCGGCTATTCCTCAGTCATTCCTTGGTCATTCCATGTTGAATGTGAACGTTCCGCCTTCATTCCGCCTGTTCCGAGATCATTCTGTGGGTCTTCCTTCTAAAAAGGAGCAGTGCCGCGGTCGTTCCGCAAATGTTCCGTCCTTTCCGTGAACGTTCCGTGAATTATCCGAAGGTCTTCCTTTGCTGTCCGCATTGGTTCCGAAGATGATCCGAGTGCTTTTACGCATGTATTCCAACATTGTACCATGGTCTTTCCATGTCCTTTCCGCACATTCCGTGATCGTTCTGAGGGTGTTCCCAAGGTGGAATTTTCCGTAGGTTTTTGACCCATTTTCTGTGTAAAAATGCCGAAGCTCCTCCATAGAGTGAATTCCTTGCCTTTCCGCCATGATCCTTGCACTCTGCACTCCAGTGAAACGGGGGTATTAAGTTCTATCCTGGATTTTTTTCTCTTCTGGTAAGGTAGGATTGTGACTGTTGTATTACTGTTTACTTGCCTCAGTCGGATTTGGTTGTTGTCATTAATATTTATCAACTTCTTCTTCTTCTTCTTCTTCTTCTTATCCTTTCGGCTGTTCCCTTCAGGGGTCGCCACAGCAAACCATCCGCCTCCATCTCACCCTGTCCTCTGCATCTTCTTCTCTGACTCCAATGACCTTCATGTCTTTCTTCACCACATCCATAAATCTCTTCTTTGGTCTTCCTCTAGGCCTTCTGCCTGGTAGTTCCAACCTCAGCATCCTACTGCCAATATACTCACTATCCCTCCTCTGTACATGTCCAAACCATCCCAATCTAGCCTCTCTGACTTTGTCTCCAAAACATCTTACATGGGCTGTCCCTCTGATGTACTCATTTCTGATCCTATCCATCCTCGTTACTCCCAGAGAGAACCGCAGCACTTTCATCTCTGCGACCTCCAGCTCTGCCTCCTGCCTTTTCCTCAGCGCCACTGTTTCTAGGCCATACAACATCGCTGGTCTCACCACCGTCTTGTACACTTTTCCTTTCATTCTTGCTGACACTCTCCTATCGCTCATCACACCGGACACTTTTCTCCAACCATTCCAGCCTGCCTGCACACGCTTCTTCACCTAATTTCCACACACTCCATTGCTCTGGATTGTTGAGCCTAAGTACTTAAAATCCTACACCTTCCTTATCTCTGCTCCCTGTAACATTCCCGTTCCTCCTGGGTCCTTCTCATTCACACACATGTATTCTGATTTTCTGAGGCTAACCTTCATTCCTCTCCTTTCCAGGGCATACCTCCACCTCTCTAGATTTTCCTCCACTTGTTCTCTGCTCACACTACAGATCACAATGTCATCTGCAAACATCATAGTCCATGGAGATTCTTGTCTCACCTCGTCTGTCAGCCTGTCCATCACCATCGCAAACAAGACGGGGCTCAGAGCTGATCCTTGATGTCGTCCCACCTCCACCTTGAATTCGTCGGTCACGCCGACAGCACACCTCACCACTGTCTTACATCTCTCATACATGTCCTGCACCACTCTAACATACTTCTCTGCCACTCCAGACTTCCTCATGCAATACCACAGTTCTTCTCTTGGCACCCTGTCATATGTTTTTTCCAGATCCACAAAGGCACAGTGCAGTTCCGTCTGACCTTCTCTGTACTTCTCTATTAACATCCTCAAAGCAAACACTGCATCTGTGGTGGTCTTTCTTGGCATAAAATCAAACTGTTGCTCACAAATGCTGACCTCTGCCCTTAGTCTAACTTCCACTATTCTTTCCCATAACTTCATCGTATGGCTCATCAACTTTATCCCTCTGTAGTTGCCGCAACTCTGCACGTCTCCCTTGTTCTTAAAAATGGGCACTAGCACACTTCTCCTCCATTACTCTAGCATCTGCTCACTCTCTAAGACCTTGTTGAATGTTCTTGTCAGAAAATCTACTGCTACCTCCCCTAGACACTTCCATATCTCCACAGGTATATCATCCGGACCAACTGCCTTTCCATTTTTCATCCTCTTCAGTGCCCTCCTCACTTCACCCGTACTAATCTTTGCTACTTCCTGCTCCTCAATGGTCACCCCTTCTACTCTTTTTTCTCTCTCATTTTCCTCATTCATCAGCTCTTCAAAGTACTCTTTCCATCTTCCCAGCACACTTCTGTCATCAGTTAATACATTTCCCTCTCTGTCCTTTATCAATCTAACTTGCTGCACGTCGTTCCCATCTCTCGCTCTCTGCTGTGCCAACCTGTATAGATCATTTTCTCCCTCCTTACTGTCAAAATACAAGTCATTTATCAAGTACAATAATCAGTAATATTTATCAACACAGACCATTTGTTAAAACAAGTTCTTCAAATCGTGGTAATTTTGTAGTTTTCTAGTCTTTCTTGAAGTAGAACTATTAGGCCTAAGGTCTTGACTATAAATCAGATTTCAGTCATGTGCCTTAAACCCATTACTGTTCTCACTTCTCTTAGACCCAGAATATCATACCAACAAGCCAGAGAACCTACTTTTAGCAAGCTTACCTACCCTCCCCTGCTGTCGCAGTCTCAGACAAGGGTAACAGTAAGACTGTGGAACTGCCAATCTGCAGTGATTGTTTATCACTACTCTCTTGACTTTCATGCACTAACTGAAACCTCAATTTCCTCACACAACTCTGCTACACCAGCAGCTCTTTCCTCTGTTTATGCTTTCTTTCATACTCCATGAGTAACTGGGAGATGTGGTAGTACACGTTAACTCCTGTCTTGGAGTTGGTGCTTCATACCACTCTCTGTCTCATCTAGCCATCACCTCCTTTGAGCTTAATGTAGTAAAATCTTTCCAATCAGCCTTCTCATTATTGTTAATTACCACCCTCCTGGACCCCTTGGACACTTTCTAGATGAAATAGATACACCTCTCACCACTTTCCTCACTGACAACACCCCTCACTCTTTAGGGAGACTTTAATCTTCCCTTTGTCAAGCTCCAGTCCTCTTGCCTTCTCCCTCTCCTTTAATCATTTTCTTTTACTTGTAACAACTGCTCTCCCACACACAAAGGAGGGAATTTCTTGAATCTTGTTTTCAGGCACCCCTCTCCAGTCACAGGCATTAATGACACTCCACTACATGCACTCCATTGCATGTCTGACAAGTATCTCCTCATGGATCTAAGCTCAACAGATGAAGTAAGACTCAATAGCACAATAGCTGTTCATCCCAGCGGACTCATCCCCACATCAAGGCCTTGCAATCTCCTTGGACAACACTGTGATCTCTCCTTCAAGCACTGCATAAAGCCTTGGAGTATCACCGGACAATTGCCTGTCCTTCTCTTCTCATATCACTAATCTTTCTCAATTATGTCAATGTCAAGTTCTTATCTTTAATACCAGAAGGATTCATCCACTTCTTACCCTTAAGGCCACTCAGATACTTGTTCAATCCCTTCTCATCTCAAGACTAGATTACTGCAACTTAATTCTGGTAGTTCTAGGTTTGAGTGCGGTTTCCTGTAGCTGCTCGCATTAGATTTAAAACACCAATGCTTACCTGCAAAGCCAAAAATGGACCTGCACCTTTCTACCTCAAAGCACTCATTACACCTCGCATTTCACCACATTCTCTCAGATTCTGGTCCCTCTCTCTACCAAAGGGCAATGGAAAAATGCATCTAAACTCTTCTTTATTCTGGTTCCAAGGAGTGGAATGAACTTCCTCTGGATCTCCAAACAGCTAAGTCACTGGGTATCATCACACAATGGATGAAAAATGATGATTGTAAGTCACTCTGGATAAGAGTGTCTGCCAGATGCTGGAAATGTAAATGAAAAACTTACCTTTTTCGGAAGTGCTTTGATTAGCATGATTGTATATTGTATATGTATTACTGTATACACTCGACAAAACAAAAAAAAAACCCCACACAAACACCTACCGACTGAGTTTGACTGATTAGTATACTCAGTCGGTGTTGTAACAAACCAGTACAGGAATATATTCACCGAGGGTGGCCTTAAAGCACTTCTGTAAGCTGCTCGGGAGAAGAGCATCTGCTAAATGCTGTAAATGTGTGTATATACCAGCCTCAAGCATTGGTTATTACCCACTCATTGGAACCCATCTTTCTTTGATGTTCACACACACACACACACACACACACACACACAGCACTGCTTCCAGGAGCCCAAAACTGACCATAGTCCTCCACTTGCCCTCCTTCTTCTGGTTTAGAAAGACATGTTAAGTAATGACTCATCTCTGTCATGTACTGATGCCCTCATGCTTGAAGTTCTCAGACATTCTCTTTCTCCTGGCTGAATAGCAAAATATGTGAAGTGATATCTGGTAAAGAGTAGATGAAATTACCTCCCATCTCGATCCCAGTCATACACATCGATCTTAACGGTCCTGCAGGGAGATAAAAGGTATGAAGGGAGATGAGGATGAAAAGAAGAAATGGTGCAATCAGTTATTTTCCGCATCTTAAAAAGCCTACACTGATGAAAAAACAGACAAATGAATGGGTATCCTTAGAGCATTTTTGGATAAGTTTATCAGAACAAGGGTAGTCACCATATACTGAAAAATTACCCTATATTAACATCACTACATACCAAAAATTCCAGATTTTATTAATTTCTCATTTTATAAACATAAAAACTATTAATTATTCATTTGTAGATATAATGCACACACACACACAATATATATATATATATATATATATATATATATATATATATATATATATATATATATATATATATATATATATTTTTTTTTAGATGTGATTATTAGACTAGAGATGTATCCTTATGCAAGTTTAGTGAAGAGGTATGGGGTTATTTTCACACTGATACTGGATCTTGCCTGAGGGTACAGTTATGAGGTTGAGAGTAGGCGGAGTACAGGTGATGATGCTTTATTCGTCAGCATGTTCAACAAACATGTTTAAGATCATCTTGCGGCAGCTTTACAAATTCTGTGTAACTGTATTGTCCTGTCTTCTGTGTATATTAGAAAGCGACTAAGTTTCCAGTGATAAAAATGACTTTTAATCTAATTACATGCTCATACATAAGCTGCATGGAAGAATCCTAAAATAGTTTTGGGAAAGGGTGAAAATAACTTGAAAAGGCATCTCAAGTTCACACATTTGATACTTAGAACTTATAAAGCAGAAAGGGAGAGCAATTGAAAATGCTTCAAGCAACCTGAAATATGACACAGAAACTCACCACAGCCAATCACAATGAACTGGCCGAGAAGCATCATGTTTAGTGTGGCAACTCGAAGTCAGTAAAAAGTCAGAGAACAGATATAAAATAACTATTGGTCACAAATTTCACTCTACCCTTCACGTGCGTATACAAAAACATTGGTTTGTAGCAGTTGTTCTTACAAGACAGCACCTGCTCAAGCTCCAAATGTGAAAGACCAGCTGTCCATACAGCATGTTTGTTTATGAGCGCCAGCTCTGCATCATCTGGTGTTTAGCTTCTTGTGATTAAAATCTTAATAGTTGGATAAATCTATTGTTTTGTCTGTGGTCGCTCTCAAATTAAAACAAGCAACCAAACAATCAGAATTACAATATCTGTACAAGGCTTAAGCAAGTATTCCAGCAAAATATACTCATTCATTCATTCATTCATTCACTTTCTGAACCACTTAATCCTAATCAGGGTTGCAGGGAGGCTGGCGTCATCTCAGTCAATTCTGAGCGAGGGCAGAGTACACCCTGGACAGCTTGCTCGGACATCTCAGAGCAGAAAGAGTCTTACAGCTATGTGGCCTACTCTTTACAAACAACATAAGATATACTCGGAGTGTTAATTAAAAACGGGAGATATTACGAATTAAAACCTTGTATTAGCAAACTGGCGTCAGTGTTGTGCAGTGGTTAGCATGTCTACCTCACAGCAAGAAGGTCCTGAGTTTGAGTCCTAGGCTCTGAAGAGTTCCGATGCAAAACCCAGTGAGTCTACTTGACCTCTTTTTAATATAAAACAATGAAATTTACCTGGCAGAAAGGAAAAGTGTACAAGACGGTGATGAGGCCAGCGATGTTGTATGGTTTAGAAACAGTGTTGCTGAGGAAAAGACAGGAGGCAGAGCTGGAGGTAGCAGAGATGAAAATGTTGAAGTTCTCTTTGGGAGTAACGAGGATGGATAGGATCAGGAATGAGTACATCAGAGGGACAGCACATGTAAGAGGTTTTGGAGACAAAGTCAGAGAGGCTAGATTGAGATGGTTTGGACATGTACAGAGGAGGAATGGTGAATATATTGGTAGTAGGATGCTGAGGTTGGAACTACCAGTCAGAAGGCCTAGAGGAAGAACGAATAGAAGATTTATGGATGTGGTGAAGGAAGACATGAAGGTACAGTAGTTGGTGTAAGAGGATAGGGTGAGATGGAGGCAGATGATTCATTGTGGCGACCCCTCAAGGGAACAGCCGAAGAAGAAGAAGAAGTAAGGGTGACCCTCAATTATTTCTCCGTTTTTGAACTGGAATGTTTTAAGGGGTTTGAACAAAATATCAGATTGTTCAAAATAAATCTTTATTCAAATGTCAGTACTTACCAATTTTTGTTTGCTTTGTCTGCAAAACACGATAACTCCACTTTTCATTTGTTTGCAAAATTCAGTAATTCCATCTTGAGTCTTTCTAAAATGTTGCTAAATCACTAAAAACACAGTCTAAAAGTGAATCAGGTCAGGTATGAGGGCACTCATTCGGCCTCCACTCATCCGGCCGTCTCCTGGCGATCGACCAGGCCTGCATAGGGCAATACCCCCCGGCAGGGCAGCCCTCAGCTGCGACAACCACGTTCACACACGGTCGTCCCCGCGATCGGCTCCAGCCCCTAGGATCCCGAATGGACAGGATCCGGTGTGCTGGTTCTGAAGGTGGGACACGCGTCAAGTGCCCATAGTAGCGCAGCTGACAGTCGCGGATCAAGCAGGTTACTCTTACCATCCTCGCATCCCCGAGCACCTTCTGGTTGGTAACAAAGTCCCACCAGTGGTATCCGAAGATGCAGCGAAAGGGAAGTCGTAACAAAGGAGTCCAAGCTCAACCGTGAGCATCCATGTCTCGCTTGAGTAGAGCCAGACAGGGAGCACAAGGGAGCGAAAGACTCAGGCTTTCGTCCGCCTGCTCAGATAGCTCGACCGCCACACGGTCCTGTCCAGCGAGTTCATCGCCCCATAGGCTAGACCAAGTCGACGATTGATCTCGGCCCTGCAATCAGTGGAACGATGGACCACGCTGCCAAGGTAAGTGAAAGACTCCACGATCTCAACTTTTTCACGACCCACAGCGATCGAGTCAACAGCAGCATCCAAGAGGTCGCCGAAAACCTGGATCTTGGTTTTGATCCAGGAGACTCGCAAACCAAGCAGTTCCACCTTCTCACCCAACAAACAGAGAGTCTCCGTCAGGACATCCACCATTTCCGCGCAGATCACTGCGTCATCGGCAAAGTCCACATCATTAATCAGAACCTCACCAAACGACACCGCAGGCCGATCCACCTGATACCGTCGCCATGATCCAGTCCATTGCAGTACTGAAGAGAGTGGGGGCCAGAACACTCCCCTGCCTCACTCCGGTCTCGACCGAAAAGAAGTCAGAGGTGGAGCCCTCACACCTCACAGCACTCTCTGTCCCAGAATACAGCGACGATATCAGCCGGACCAGAGCCGACGGGATCCCACGTAGACAAAGTATGCCCCAGAGGGCCTCCCTATCCACTGAGTCGAACGCCTTGCAAAAATCTATATAGGCGGCAAGGAACCCCCCTATCAAACTCCCGCAAGCACTCAGATAGGACGCGGAGCGCCAGGATGCGGTCAACGGTAGACCTCTTCGGTGTAAACCCGGCCTGTTCAGGGCGCCGGTGCGCTAGAAGCTGCTGTCGGATCCTGTCCAGTAGAATCCGTGCGAAGACCTTGCCCGGAACTGAGAGGAGAGTAACCCCCCCGGTAACTGTTGCATTCTCGGGTATCACCCCTCCCCTTCCAGATCAGGACAACGATTCCCCATTTCCAATCAGTTGGGATGACACCAGTGCTCCACACGGAGCACACAGGAACGAACAGCCACCTGAAGACGGACTCACCTCCCGTCTTAAGCATTTCCACGTGGATACCACAAACTTTCGCAGATTTGCCATCTGCCAAGCTCCACACCGCCCTCTGAGTTTCCTCAAGAGTTGGCGGGTCGCAGCCTGGTGGAGGGTCGGCAACAAGAGTTTCAGCATCCCCAACGGCCAGGCTCCAGGCGGGAGGGTCAGCACGATACAACTCCTCAAAGTACTTGGCCCAACGAGTCCTCACTTCCAATTCTTCAGTAAGGACACTACCGTCTTCAGCTTTCACCGTCTGACATCGCGATGTGGACCGAGAGGAACGGAGGCTCCACAACGCCCTGTAAGCCGGGCGAGAGACACTCGAATTCAAAAGTGAATACCGACTGTAAAATGTAATAATGGTTACTAGGAACCAGAGATCTTGATATGCAATAGTTATCTATTTTTTAGGGATTTAGCATTTACAACGTTTGGATCTGAATTCATCTTCTCTCTGTGCTTGAGTGGGTTTCCTTCTCGTACTCTGGTTTCCTCCTCCTGTCCAAAGACACACATATTAGGCTAATTGTTGTTCCAAATTGCTGCTAGGTGTGAGAGGAAATGGGTGTTCCTGATTTGGCCCTGTGATGGACTTGCACATTTTTCAAGGTGTACCGTGCCTTTGCCCAGAGTCAGCTGAGATAGAATCCGGTCCCACCCCCCATCCTAATAAAGGATAAAGTGTTTCAGCAAATGAATCTACTGTAGTAGGTTATTAAAAACACTATATCTGTCTTGCTAAAACAAGTGAAAATAAACGGGATTGCAAACAGCTCAGTAGCAGGTGACATGAAGTTTAGCTCAAGTAGTTCACCTGTCATAGTCACCATTACACAGCGCACGCACAGGGATGGTGAAGGGTTGCCACACTGGGTTCAGAGTGTTCTTGATCACCTCAGTTTTATGACAGATAGTGAACCTGTGGCAGGAAATACAGAATATTCTTCATGCTGTATATGACTGTCTATAATACTCATTTGAAGAAATCAAGAATAGAATCTTCACACTTTAGACAACTGCATTCCAGTTGTTTCTGAAAATTTAGAAATAACATTAAACAATTTACAGAGAGTGAGTGAGAGAGAGAGAGAGAGAGAGAGAGAGAGAGAGAGAGAGAGAGAGAGAGAGAGAGAGAGAGAGAGAGAGAGAGAAAGCGAGAGAGAAAGAGAGAGAGAGAGGGAGAGAGAATTCCTTTGAGAGCTCACTTACGTTCCATCCTCATTGCTGCGGTAAAAAACCAAAAAGGGATCAGACTTGCCAAAGAAGTCCTTCTTGTCCAGTTTATTGGCACACAGCTGCATAGTAGCAATATCCTAGAGGTACAGAAGAAAGGTCACATGGTGGTCACAATGCCCACTTATATGAATTCATATCCACACACACCAGCAAGCCAAAGAGCTTTCTCTATTTTCTGAAACAATTTCTCAGCACAAGACAAACAACAAGAACAAATGACCCTTGCTGACAATCCAAGTCAAGAAGGGGGATCTATAATATATAACTGAAAGTAAAGAAAGGGCATTTTACAGAATAGATATTTTTTCCTCTTCAAAAAATGACTCTCTCTCTCTCTCTCTCTCTCTCTCTCTCTCTCTCTCTCACACACAGACTCACACACACACACACACACACACACACACACACACACACACACACACACAAACACACACAGAACAGTGAAATAAAATAACTCATTTGTTTGTACAAATATGCTGTAATGAGAGTTTTATCCTGTTGGAATCGGAGGAAGAATGATCACTGCCAAAAAAAGAAATAAAAAACATTACATACAAGATTCTCTCTACTTTGGCTGCAAATGTTTTCATATTTCTAATACCAGTGTATCTTCTGCTTTCTACCTGTTACTTTAAGCTTATACCCCCATTTCACTGGAGTGTGGAATGCAATGATTGTGGTGTAAAGGTGCGGAACACTCTCTACGATGGAGCTTTGGCATTTTTACATGGAAAATGGGTCAAAAACCTACGGAAAATTCTACCTTCGGAACAATTTAGGAACATTGTGCGGAAAAGACACGGAAAGACCGTGGTACAGTGTCGGAATACATGCGTAAAAGTGCTCAGATTACCTTCGGAACCAGTGCAGGTTGTAAAGGAAAACCTTCGGATAATTCACGGAATGTTCACGGAAAGCAAGGAACACTTGAAGAACGACTACGGCACTACTCCATTTTAGAAGGAAGAGCTACGGAATGATTGTGGAACAGGTGGAATGGAGGCGGAACGTTCACGTTCAACATGGAATGACTAAGGAATGACTGAGGAATGACTGATGAATACCCTACGTAACCACGTTTTAACGCAGAAAAATCGGCAAAGATCAAAGGATTTGCTCCTGATTCCGCCTATAAATATGCAGATTCAACCAAGGAAGCTCATTCTCTCATTCATACTGTATGTTTATAATGTATAATATGCTTATAATGTACAATAAAATTTAAAATGTAACATATGTGTGTAATTCACCATATGTTTCTAATGTGCAATATGTTTATAATTTAGAATAAATGTAAAATGTAACATGTTAATATGTTTAATATCAATAATGTCAATACATTCCTTTTATTTGCACCTCAATAAATAATTCCAGACTAAAAACCATGCACACAACTCCAAACCACAGTGATCATAACTTTAAAACTTTATTACATGAACAGGAAAACATAAAATATAAAGTGAATGAACTGGAATAATTTAGTGGAAGTGACTTCCTTGGGTGTTCCGCAAGTCTTCTGTGTTATCTGCAACCATTCTGCAAACTTTCCGCATGTATTCTGTAAACCTTCCATGAGTATTCCGTCGGGATTCTGTGGCCGCTTTTGACCATCCGGAAGAAGGGGGAAGGCTCCCGGAACGGTCAAGGAACACTGGCGGAATAAAAGGAATGATCACGGAATGTTTGAGGAAATGACAGAATGTTTGCGGAACAACTGAGGAACCTAAGGGAACACTGTTGGAAGATTTTTCTGCGAACGTGCTTTTGAACATGTTCAAAAGCACGTTCGCGGGAGATTTTGGCCTGCCGGAAGCGGAGGAATACATTTGGAATCATACGGAAGGACACGAAAGATAATTTTTTCTTCCGCAACTCTGCCGTGGTCCAGTGAAATGGGGGTATAAAGCTATTAAGATTGGTTGAATTTTGCTGGACAATGAAAATCTTTAGTTAATTCTTGCGTCAGAGAAAACCATTTTAAAGTATATATGTCTTGAAACAATGATTACAATGAAACATGGTTAAGAGTAGAATGCTCAGATATTGATACTGTACAAAGTGCTTTGTTAATTTCCAGTTATCCACTAAAGGTGAAGTGGATGTCTACACCAAGCCTGAGGCAAGCAATTATATCAATATATATACAGTACTACACAGGCATGTTCACTATTTTATTTCAAGCCAGTATACCTAAATATATTGTCCTTTGAGACAGGGGTTCAAGCTCCACTGTCTCCAGATTGTTACTGATGTCCCTCAAGTGGAGATAATTGGGTTATCAAAGGCCAGCCATGTCTCACACTGTCAGTGTGATTCTGCCCTGTGATGGCCTAGTGAGCTGTCCAGGGTGTACTCTTCTCTTGCCTAGAGTGGGCGGAGATGAACATCAGCTTCACCACGATCCTAATTAGGATTAATCAGTTCAGAAAATGAATAAATGGATAGCATAGGCTGAATACACTTTCAAAAATGCAATACATCAAGGTTAGTCTTTGAACTCAAGTATTGTGGTGTGTTAGGAATTGTCCAGCCCTCCATACTTAACCTTAACATATTCTTCAATGACAACCGGGATTTTAAACCCTTCCAGTCCACGCAAAAGGAAAAAAAATGCAGATTGTTTGTGGTTTAGATGGATTTTAACAGTCTACCAAACAACTTTATATTTTATACAGCTTTATAATAAGCTTTCCGACTTCACGTCTCTGAGTAGTTTAAGGACTGTTGACCAAATTTCTCCAGATGTCCTTAGTGCGTCCTAAAAATGAGCTGAACGCTTTATTGGCTTCAGTGAACTCTGGAATGGCTTTGACTGAAAGTGGTTATTGCTTTGTTGTTTGGTTCGTCCCGAAGCTGATGTGTGGTTGACTGTAGTAGTCTCCACTCCTCTTTCCTCTCCAAATGTAAGATTCCATTACTTTATTTTTCCATATGATGTATTTCTGTTTGAAATTTGTCTTGCTGTGCAAACCACTTTACATAACAAATTGAAACATTTAAGTTTGTATAAAAGTGTATTAGGTTTCTCTCTTGCAGCAGATTGTTGATCTCTATCTTTATAAACTCATTGACAGTTTGAATAGAATGGAGGGCTTTCGCTTAATTTCTAGAATTTCAACATCAGTGACCATCGTAAACCTATATATATATATATATATATATATATATATATATATATATATATATATATATATATATACCTACGTATGTCTGCCACTTCCAGTGAAGCATTATACACTCAAATTTGGAATCCTGTGATCCTACACAGGGTCGCACCATACCTGTGTAATATGTACTGACTGTTGTTAAATAGTAACTAACTGTTGTTAAATAGTATCAGCAATGTAATGTGGTGCTTTGCCTGAGGCAGTAAGTGAAAAAACATTCACAGGTAAGCAACAGTTGCTTAATACTTTCTTCTCTTATATGTTACAGCATAAGAGATTGCTAAAGACCTGAAGCCAGCTGTACCAGTTAATCATAAATTGAGTTTAATTAAAAAACAGAGTCAGAGTGTACATGTGACCATAAACCACTGCAGTAGGAGTGTGTAAAATTATAATAAATTGATGTTTTCTCCTCCGTGCATATTTTCCTATTAACGGCCACAAGAAACATGATCTGACAAAAACATTAATAATCACAGCAGTAATACGTTTTTTTTTTGTAAAAGTCTTAATCACGTGTAAAGAAATGCTATAAAGCAAAGGATTTTGAACTAAATAATGACAATTCTTTATTTAAAAAATTGACAAAAGTCATAATTTAAACTAAGTCAATCTGAAAGTTCATGAATCTGCCACAGTTCTTCTGGAGGCTCAGTTTCTTGAACTTGCTGTTTCTTTCATGAACACACCAGCAACTTTATTATTATTACTATTATTATTATTATTATTATTATTATTATTACTATTATTATTATTATTATTATTATTATTATTATTATTATTATAGACAAATGGGTTGTTATGTAAAATACAAGCTGCCTTTTCTGATGTACAAGTATTTTTCTGCAGCATTTCATTTTATTTTTGTCAGAAAATTAAGGTTTGGAAATCTATTTTTGTTCAGATTCAATAATACAGAAATCATATAATATTTAGCAGAAAATTTGTATAAAAATAATTCTAATAATAATTCTGCAGAACAGTACCACTTTCTGAATTAAGAGGACACCATAACCAGAACCTTTCACGGGCTGTAAATAGCACACTTGTAAGTACCACACTTGACTGCCTACTAAGCTACACATACTACTAATGTGATACAAGGAACATCTAGTGCTTTACTACTGAAACAAAAGCAAATATCGTTGTTGAGGAGCCTCCACGACAAACAACCCATGACATATATAGGACTTCATTTTATCAGGCTAAAGAAGTGCTTTCTGTCCCTTCAAAAGGCACACAGGTCTATACATCAAGCTAATCCATTAAGGTAACTCAGATGAATATTCTTTGAACCCCCCCCACCCACCCCCAAAATATAATTATATACGGTAATCTGTTAAAAAACTACTAGCTGAATGTAAAACCGCCTGTGGTAGGAATTGTGTAACTCTGTCTCTCTCACTTTATTAAAGTCCTCAAGTTTGGCTGAATATAATCACAATTAATCAGATACAATCATTGTTTCACCATCCATTTCTTGTAATTGCTGCTTCTATTTATTCTAAAAGAGAAGCATGATCTACAACATAAAAAAAATATTTAAAATAAAAAAGAAAGAATCTTTTCGGTATCAATTTCCTTCTCTTGTTCATTTAAAGACGTCTTTTCCTTTCGGCTTTTTCCCTTTCTCGGGAGTCGCCACAGCGAATCATCTGATTCGCACATTTGATTTGGCATAGGTTTTTTACGTCGGATGCCCTTCCTGTCACAACCCTTGAGCAAGAGAACAGGAACACGCTGACGGCTTTGCAGCTACTCTTTACGAAAGTCAGCAATGGTTCTTTTACATGCCTCTCACCATAGACAGTGAGAGACATGGCCCGCCTTTGATAACCCAGTTAGCTGCACTAGGGGGACAGTGACAACCTTGTGGGAACTCGAACCCCGAACCTTGGGATCAGCGATCCTGTGCCCTATCCACTAGACCACCACTGCCCCTATATACAGTATATTATTTCACTTTCATTTGTTAGAATTTTTAACTGCACATATTTAAAATCATATCTATTATATGTACAGATGCTCCAACAATCAAACCAAAACAAATTTATAGTGTAAATGGATGAGTATTATGTCTTAAACAATTAAAGCCATTCATTCATTCATTTATTTTTTGTAACCGCTTAATCCTAATGAGGGTCATGGGGAGGCTGGTGCCCATCCCAGCCGACTCCAGGTGAGGGCAGAGTATACCCTGAACAGCTCGCCAGGCCATTGCAAGACAGAAAAACACCAATGGCTTTGCAGCTACTCTTGTCGAAAGTCAGCAGTGGTTCTTTAACATGCCTCACACCATGGACAGTGAGAGACATGGCCGGCCTTTGATAATCCAGTTATCTGCACTGGGGTGACAGTGACAACCTGTTGAGAGTGGGGCTTGAACCCCAAACCACTGGATCAGTTACCCAGCACCTTACCACCAGGCCACCACTGCCCAGTTAGTTCCATTTATGGAAATATTTTATATAAATAAACGTCCAATTTGCATTCAATGATCCAGTTGCATATTGACTTTCTGTAAAAAAAAAAAATGTGTGTTTATAATGGTAATATTACTATACTTTAACTCAAATATATAATGTGTCAGGATAATGTTAGTGTTCGTAGAGTTTTGTTTTATGTGTGCATATATGCAAATGATTGTGTGTCTGAACTCACCCTGCAGTTGCTGAGTTCCTCAGCGGTTAAGATGATGGTGCCACACTTCTTTCCTGGAATCCCGCTGTAGGGAAAAAGAGAGAGAAAGAGAGCGCACAGCAACTCATTAGTGATAGAGACAGACACAACAGAAAAGTTCGGGCTGGTGTATGTATTGCTCTGTGGTAAGGTACGAATATGTGTGTGTTTCGGAGCAAGTTAGAGAACGCTTAAGTTGGTGTGACAGTGTGAGAGTTCTTCAGGGTGAAAGTATGAGCTACAAACACAGTTACCCAAAACACCAAGCCACAGGAGGAATCTCATCTCATCTCACTGCTGCATACAAACCCAAGACCTCATAGTCAATATCAGCCTGCAAAATTATTGTGGTGTAGGCCTAAATTAAACTCTCTCAATATTCTGGGATTCTAAGTACAAATGGAGTGGAAATGGAAAGATGGTATGAGGTTTCTCATTGGATGCTACTGACATCAAGATGAACAATGAAAATGCAGGATTAGTGGAAACAATTCTTCTAAAATATCTTTAATAAAAAAAGTTCAAAGAACATATTGTTCAAATATTCTGCTAGTCTGTGAAGTAAACATTTTTAACTGTGGCATTGGTAGGATTAAAGTTGGCTATTATTGCTATAAACTTTTTAAAATTCTGATTCATTACATGACCCATTACAGGGCGCTGTGGTGTAGAGGTTAGCAGTCCTGCCTCACAGCAAGAAGGTCCTGAGTTTAAGCCTTTTGGTTAGTTAAGTTGTTTCTGTGTCGAATTTACATGTTCTAGCGATGCTTGCGTGGGTTTCCCCCGGGTTCTGCTTTTCACCCACAGTCCAAAGATATGAACACTAGGTCAACTGGCTACTCTAAATTGCCCATAGGTATGACTGTATATTTGTCCAAGGGAATAGGTTCTGAAGAGGGCTTGCAACTCACTCAGGTGAAAAACATTACAGCAGAAAGCACAGAAGTGGCTCCAGTGGCACGGAATGGAAAAAGATGAACAGAAATGACACTTTACAAACAATTTTTGCTTCAAAAACAAGACTCTGAACAAACACACTAATTCCAGACTCATGTCCAAAACTAACATTGCTGCTTCATCTTACTTGGGTCTTTGGGAGGCCAGAGTCTATTTCAGCCAACACTGGTCAATGTCAGCAAACCATTAACCGTTTCTAGTCCATCACAGGTCCAACACACAGGCAACATCTGGGCCGGTTTGGCACATCCAATTAGTGTCAGTATAGGTCCCAAATAGTGACAGTACAGGCAGACTGGTAGGACCCAAACGCAGAACCACAGGAGACTGAGTGTAGTTGAGAAAAATTACACTTTTAGTTTGAGCTCACAGGAAGCCAAAAATAAGAAACCAGATACAAGATCTAGACACTGGCAGCAGATTGGTAGAACTTGCTGAGGCAGGGCTGGCAGGTAGACAGACAAGCAGAGTGATCTTGAAGCTGGTGCAGACAGAATCACAGGAAGTGACAACATCAGTGAACCAACACCAGGAAGATGGTTTGCTGGAGTATAAATAGGAGTGTGGATGAATAACAGGTGTGAAAAGATAATTGGGAGCAGAGAGGAGGCAAGGCCACGTCTGTCAGCCTAGAGAGACACATTTGGGGAAAAACCCAGAAACAAAGCCCTGAACAGCTCCCATTGAGGTGAAGCATGCAGTACCCCCCCCCCCCCCAACAGCCACCTAAAAGACCATCACACTTGCCAGAATTGTCTCGATAGAAATCAGAGATGAGGGAGGGATCCGAAAGGAGGAGGTGAGCCAGAGTGGTCAAAGAACAGTCAAGGACAAAAATCTTCTTGGCAATATACATGGAAACGATCTGGCCAAGCCTGTAAATCGTAAGGGCCTCTGAGCCATCGATGAGCTGTGGAGGAGATTTGGGAACAGGGTGGAGAACATGGGAAAATGTTTATTCCTAGAAGTGTAGAAGATTCAACTGTTGGTACTGGCACTGTTGGAGGCACAGAAGCAAACCTAATTTTAGGTTCAGGGGTAGTTTCAGACTCCATTTCAAATAGGAGTTCAGTCTTGGACTCAGGAACATTACAGGCTCTCCTTCCGGTTGTAGTTCAGACTTTGATTCAAGAGTATCTTCAGACTTGGCTTCCATCAGGAGTTCTTACTTGGGTTTATGGACGAATTCAAACTCTAAAAGCAGAAGTTTCTAAAAGCGGAACTAACTTCTGTTTTTAGGCAAATTCAGATTCTGGTTCCAACAGGGTTTCAAACTAAGTTCCCAGGGTAGAGGGAAACTCAATTAGTTTCAAGCAGGAACTCAGACTGCATTTCAGAGGTAGATCCAGACTCTGATCCAGTGGACCTTTCGATTGGGGCTCGATGAAAGTTCAGACAGAAGTACAGGCTTTGGTTCACACACAGCATCATGCTCAGGTTGAGCCAGGAATTCAGGCTTCGGTTCAGATACAGCGTTGGGTTCAGGCGCAGTGTTGAGCTCCAGGTGAAATGACGCATGTGAGTGCAGGTGCAGCATCATGTTTGGGCTCAAGCGGCAGTTCAGGCTTCAGTTCAGGTGTAGTATCACACTGGGGTTCAGGCAGGAGCTCAGGCTTCAGGTCAGGTGCAGTGCCATGCTCAAGTTCAGGCTTCGTTTCGCGGCAGCGTCATACTCGGGTCCAGGCAGGAGTTCGAGCTTTGCTTCAGATGCAATGCCACGTTTGGGTTCAGGCAGGAGCTGAGGCTTTGGATCAGATTTAACGGTGTGCGCGGGATTAGATGCAACGTCACAGTCGGGTTCAAGTGGTAATTCAGGCTTCAGTTTAGGTGGAGCAACTTGCATGTATTCAGGTGCAGCGTCGCAGTCAGGTTAAAGCTGGAATTCAGGCTTCAGTTTAGGCGTAACATTGCACTCAGGTTCAGGCTTTACTTTAGGGCCAGCATTGCACTCGGGTTCAGATGGAAGTTCAGATGCAGCATCATACTTGGGTTTAGGCAGGGGTTCAGGCTTCAGTTCAGGCGGAGCATCGCACTCAGGTTCAGGCGGGCGTTCAGGCTTCGGTTCAGGCGCAGCGTCACAATCGGGTTCAAATGGGAGTTCAGGCTATGGTTTAGGTGCAGAGCCACGCTCAGGTTAAGGTGCAGCATTGTGCTTGGGTTCAGGCGGGAGCTCAGGCTTTGGTTCAGGTGCAGCGTCGCACTTGGGTCCAGATGAGAGTTTAGGCCTCAGGACAGGTGGGTTAGTCAGCCTCCGGACAGGCAGGTAAGCCAGCCTTGGGACAGGTTCGTCGAACACACGCTTCATTTCAGAGTGTGAATTCCATGTAGGTCTGAGTACACACAGTGGATTTTGCCTCCAAGCCCTTCCCCATGACCATGCCTGGCCAGTAAGACATCTGGGCAGGTAGGCTATCCAGGAACGGTCATAAAGGTAGGAGGGGAGCTGGAACTCATCCAAGGAACACTGATGAAGGAAGTGAAGGAAGGCACTTTAGATACCCAGATCCCATTATAACGTTCAGGTGGGGAACTTGAGGCTCTCTGAAGGAGGCTGGTCTCAAGCCTGGAGAAGTGGTGATAAACGCAGATGGTTGTGGTGGGGTTTGGTGCTGAGTCTGAGTTCAGTCCTCAATTCAGAATAGGATACACTCTAAAACCTCACACTGAGCTATGATCTGTGTAATTTCTACTCAAGTCAACTGAGAACTACTCCCCGCTGGCTCATGGCACGGATGGCTTGGCTGATGTCTGCTTAGTCCATGTCAAGTTGGTTCAGTCTGTCACATTACAAGCAAACTGAACGTAGATGAGAAAAATTACACTTTTATTTTGAGCTCACAGGCAGCCAAAATCAGAAATCAGATACAAGATCTAGACCCCGATGGCAGGCTGCTAGAACCTGCTGAGGCAGGGCTGGCAGGTATACAGACAAGCAGAATGATCTTGGAGCTGGTGCAGACAGAATCACAGGTAGTGTCAACATCAATGAACCTACACCGGGGAGATGGTTTGCCGACGTATCAATAAGAGTATAGATGAATAACAGGTGTGAAGAGATAATTGGGAGTGGGGAGGAGGCAAGGCCATGTCTGTCAGCCTGGAGAGACACATAGAAGAAAATCACAGAGAAACAAATCCCAGAACAGCTCCCCTTATAGTGAAACATGCGGAATTATGACAATTAGCATAATATGCATATCTTTGACTGAGTGAGGAAACCGGAATATCCAGATAAAATCTGCAAGTACGTTTAGAACAAGCATCTCCACACAGAGACACCCTTGCTGAGCTCAGGACCTACCAGTACTTGATTTTAGGCGGATGTGCTAATAATTAGGCCATTGTGCCACCTATCCATATTAGCAATGCAAACTGTAGCGATAAATGAATTTATCGTTTAATATTGCACTGTACCTACTATTTATTTATCAGCAATGTTTACTGACCACCATTTTTACATATTCAAAAAAAACCCCACATGCATTCATTCATTCACCTGCATGCCACTATGATGCCCTGAACAAAAGCAGCCCCGGAGATGATTGTGTAAATAACTTGAGTTCTTATGCAGGGGTTAAACAACCAAAGAAATTCATTAATTATTAATGTTAATTACTTTTTTAAATTAAAAGTTAATTATGTTTGCTGATTAAAAGGAAGAACAATTAATAGCTGGACAGGTAGCTGGACAACAGATTAGCAGACTCTAAACCTAAAAAAAACCCCTCACCATTCCATACATGCAGAAAGAAGACTATAACCAGTGATGAATGAGGCAATCGATGCTGCTGTCATCTCATTAAACAAGCGGTTTAGAGATGAGAGAGATGTGTGATTGGAAATCCCTTCATTACAAAAGCCTATTGTAATGGTGCCTTGTGACCGGCTGTCGAGCTGAAACGAGCAGGTATTTTATTATGAATCGGAGAAATGGCTTTGACAAATCACAGCAAAACGCTGGCATATTCTTAATCACAATGGTCACATTCAGTGAAAGTTGCTGAATGTCAAAGAAATCTGTTTATGTTTAGAAGCTTGAAAAATCTTTTAACTGAATCTTTCAAAAACAAAACAAAACAAAATCAATCTTGCGATTGATGTTAGCCATGCATCCCAAAGTCCCGTGCATATAGATTAATGCCTAGGGGCAATTCAGAATAGTCGATCCAGCTAAAGCCATGTTTTGTAGTTGTGGATAAAATCAGAGAACCAAAAGGAAATCCATTCAGACACAAGGACAACATGTGAATCTGCACACAAAACAGTAATCCAAGCTCATGATCATGTCGAGTTCCCCAGGTTACCTAGTCCAGGTTACCTTCCCAGTATATTTTTACTGGTACCCATTTATACTGCTGGGTGAACAGAGGCACACTTGTGGTTGAGACATTGCCCAGGGGTCTTAGCACAGTGGAGGTCTCAGTGGGATTTGAACTCACAACCTCCCGATCATGAGCCCAGCACTCTAACCACTACACCACCGGCCCCTGCCATTTGGTGCATAAGTACAAATAACAGGCAATAACAGTTGCATAGACTGGACATTAATTCATTCCTTCATTCATTATTCCTGTGCCAAACTGTCCTACTAGGGTCATGGAGAGTCTGTAGCCTTTCTCATTTCACTCTGGGAGACGGTGGAATCGCAAGGCCAACACACGCATAAGCATCCACACTTCAGTAAATGCAGAGGAGAGTTCATTCATTCATTCATTTTCTGAACAGCTTTATTCTAATTAGGGTCGTGAAAGCAAAAGGAAGCTTTTCAACCCTTAAAGAGGTTGTGCTACTTTTATAACATCAGCCTTGGACGCCTATCAATAGGGATATCTTTCGGGACCTCTGCTTTTAGCCAGTGCCAGAATATAAGTAGTATGTGTATCCTTAGCAGGTGTCCAACAAGTCTTCCAAGTGTAAGGGAATTCTGAGAAAACCTGTAGGAAGAGACAATTTCAGAAGAAGACACCAAGGACATCAGGAAGCTCACTATCTTAGAGCAATGAATCCGGTAAAATTTACCCAATCACCATTATATAATATGTGTGTGTCCTAAACACGTCTTCAACATGTCTGTAAAGTTTGAAGAAAGTCTGAGAAAAGCTGTAGACGGAGTTAAAGCAATTATGGGACAGTTGGATGGACTATAAGACTTTAACATATAACTATATAACTATAACTATAATAACATAAGCCTAATCAGACCTTCATCCAGTGAGATACAAAAATTTGTAGCCTGTGCTTAAAAGTCAGATCCACACCAAAAAAAACCCAACAATTAATTGATTGCTGCACAGAAGAATGGTGACATATCCAGCCAAAATTTTGCCAAAAACTGATGGCTTCCAAAAGTTCCTTTTTAAACTTGCTAAGAAACTCAACAAATATGAGGTGTGCCTTATGACTGTGTATGTACTGTATGATTTTGTTGTTTAATTTCTGCTGTTTTAATGTGAATAAAAATTTGCACTAAATCTTAGGGTTTTTTAGCCTAATACTGTGGTACCTTGACTTACGAAATTAATCTGTTCCGAGGGCGAGCTCGTAAGTGAAAACGTTCTTTTGATGAAACAAAAATTCCCATAGAAAATAATAGAAAACCAATTAATCCGTTCCAAGCCCCTTCCAAAATCATAACCTGACACAAACACATATTTTTGACATAATACATTTAAGATAAACATGTAACAATAAACGTTTCACAGTAATAACACATGTACAGTTAACATTAATAATACTGTAATTAACAATAAATAATAATAAAACAAGAATAAATAATAAGTCAATAAACAATACAGTAAGTGCATGTGAACTTAAGAATAGCACTTAACATTAACTTACACTACTATTTTTTTTTTTTTTTTTATGAATTTATTTAATTTAATTTTTGTCTTTTTGTAACTGTTTTATTTCACTTCACTAATTTTGATCACTTGTCTTCTGCTGCTTGGCCGCACTCCCATCACCATTGATCTCTTCGACTTGATCCACAATAGGAAAGCCTCTCTATCTCATCACTCTCCTGAGTCCTGATCTTTCCTTAGATAAAATAGAAACCCCCTTTTGTTGCTTCAACACTCTTCGACATTTCCTTCTGTTTGAGAACTGTACACATGGTCGATGCATTCTTCCCATACTACTTACACAGATCGGTCACGCGGACTCCTTTTTCATGTTTATCTATGATTTCAAGCTTCGTTTCAAGAGAAATCAATTTTCTCCTCTTGAATACATCAGCCGCCTTCTTATGACCCATCTTAGAAGCACTGGGGAGTGCACAATAAAAAATAAGACTAAAAAAGTCACAACATCCGAACCACAGAAAAGAAAAATTTGTGCTGAGTGCATGCTACTAGCTGGCACGCAAAAGAAAGCAAAGGAATACACATGGAAGAATACAAGACTAATTGGCACGAATGGCCCTGGCGAACATGCTTTTTTAACATGCTGGTGGGCCAGCTTTATAAGTGTGATTGTGTACTACACCTGCGCTCTCACTGTGTTTTCTATGGTGTAGGGGGGGAAGCACTGAGCAAATGATATGAAGTGCAGTAAACATTATTCATAGTCGTGCGCGGGGTACTGGGAGCAGTGGCAAAGTGTTTTTTTTTTTTCCTATAGGGGGCATCACAGAAAATAATTGAGAGGCACTGCACACGACGTTCTCGGAGCAGAGAGGAATACATGCGGAAGAATACAAGGCTAATCAACCCGGAAAATCCTTTTCCCCAGTAGAGCTCGTAAGTCAAAAATTTGCTCTTTGGATGGGACAGATTTTTGGTGGGATCAAAGCTCGTATCATGGAAAATTTGTTATAAGGGACACTCGTAAGTCGAGATACCACTGCATTACCATGCCATTCCTGTTCGTGATGAATGTGTCTAAATTTGACCTCAACTGCAAGAAACTGTCTTTTTTTTATTATCAATTGATCATTATAATTAAAGAACTTTGGCTGATTCAGGGTGTGATGTCTTTGTGCTAACGCTAAATGATTTTCATTGTGTTCATGGTCAATTTATGGTACATAGTAAATGATCTATCTTACAAGCAAAAGTGGGTAACGGAATTAGAGGCAGCATAAGCAACAGGCCTAGTATAGGTGTACAGAATGAAGACGAGTCACATGAAGATCGCGAGCAAGCTTTTCGGTTCCGGCCAAGTTTTCTAAATTTCTTTTCTCATGCCTGGATTGCCTCAGCAAGTTGCATCACTTTGCCAATACAGATAACAGTGCACCATATAGAGTCTCCTGCAGCACTGAAGCACTTTCTACAATTCAGTATAATGAAATTGAAATAGGCTAGAATGAGAATCTGTGACTTGATTGTTACATTGCCGGGTTATTGCCGCCTTTACGCTGACACACACACACACACACACACACACACACACACACACACACACACACACACACACACACACACACACACTTATCCACACATTCCTCCCCTGAATCTTCCTCCACTATGCTGTAGGGCAAGTTAAGAACTCACTACCAATGTTAACATTAGTTTAACAATGAAGTCTTATGGGTTTCCGTGCTATGCTTAAATTCTTTTAAACACTGCTTTGTCTAAATTTTGAGATATAGATCTTTATGAAAGTTTAATTCTTAGATTTTCTTTCTTAACCTTAAAAATACTAAACATATTTTAGTCATATTTATATTATAATAGAAGAATTACTTAATCCACAAAAAAATAAACTTGTTGAAGAAGCTGAGCTTTCATGTGGAACAAGGACTCTTGAGGAGGTCACTGGTATAACTTGACAGAAATGCATACTTCAGGAAACACGCTAATTGCAGGAAAATCATTTGAGACGACAAGTGTAACTGTCTTCTACTTCTGAGGGAATCTCCTGTTATATCTCTCCTGCTGTCGACTCAGCCATGGCTTTCAAAGCACTTTATATGATGAGGCAGGAGATATTAACACACTATTACAGTCTAATGTGACTAGTAAAAAAGAGAAGAAAATACTTACACAAATACATACATGCACACACGAACACACATACATACACACACACACACACACACACACACACACACACACACACACACACACACTTACAGGGAAGAGAGGAACATAAGCACTCTATCTCCCCCACACAGGTTACACAATCAGAAACATAGACTCCCTTATGCAACAGAGCTAAACACACACACACACACACACACACACACACACACACACACACACACACACACACACACACACACATACACACCTACTCAGAAACAACACTCTTGCACACTCATACTTTATAATATAGACACATATAGCACATTTTTAAAGGGTTGATATTCTCTCTCTCTCTCTCTCTCGCTCTCTCTACTTTGCACACACACCCACACACACACACACACACACACACACACACACATACACACACACACACACACACACACACACACACACACACACACACAATAAATGCAAATGTAACACTACTAGAGATGCATTATCTGTATTCCTATGGTAATATATACACCCTTTTTTAAAACCTCCTCAGAACCTGAAGGCAGTTGTGGTCAAGTTCAATTGCTAACACTCTACTAATATGACCTACTGCTCCTCAACTCATGCTATCTATTTCAATTCAGTCATACTTAGTCATTTTGTGAGTGGGCTAGTAAACCCCACAAACAGGGCATATATAGATAATAACTTTAGACATTAGGAGTTCACATGCTGAACTGCACTTTTTATATAACCAAAAAACAAGCCAATAACTTTCCCTTTCAAACCTATTCAATCTCCTAATTAGCACTGGGCTCAGGTTCAGGTCAAAAATTCAAGTCCAAAACAGATCATGTATTCTGTAACTTTTTTTGAGTTTATGACGAAGTGAAATCAAGGTTTTCCAGTCCTGGGAGTCCATGAAGGCAGAATTAGCAAAGCTCAAAGGATGGACAAGATTGGTAATGGAGGGACCCGGGTGTTTTCCTTGCTAATTTCGGTCTCCTACAATCATGTATATAGTACCAGCACCATAAAAAGCAAACGACTGGGCTGCACTTAATGGCGGTATCAGCCCTTACTCTCACAGTTTGGTAGCTCAGCTCTGGTCTCTCCCCAGCAGTGGCTTTGCTGTTTGAAGGCCTTTGTTGTTGCAGTACCACAAACAGCAGCCCCGCTGCAGCAAATCCTCACTGTGACTTTCAACTTCAATGGTTCAGCTGTTCTCTCTAAAAACTGCAATCCTCAAACCTAGCAACACCCATATGCATGTTTTAAAAGGGAAAAGATAGACAAACATACATTTCTATAAATATATGTATATACTTATTGAATATACACATGTCTTAAACCTTTAATAAAATACACTGAATGAAACATAGATCAGAGAGCTCTTGGGAGAAAAAATAAAAAATTATTCAATCCTGCTGATGTCACAGCCCTTCCAAGAGAGCAAAATTGGCAATATTTTTGTTTCTCTTTAATCATAGTGATAATGACCAATAGGGAGGTTGAGGTTGGTGAGGTTCCTCCTACTTCGAGCTGAAAATCAGATGTCAGGAGCATTTCAACTGACATTGATAACTGGGGACTTGAGAATCCAAACCTGCAAATGAGATACACCACTAGCAAAAGTTCTTCTTTACTCTTTTCCTTTCGGCTGCTCCCTTCAGGGGTCGCCATAGAAGATCCTCTGACTCCATCTCACCCTATCCTCTGCATCTTCTTCTCTTACACCAATTACCTCCATGTCCTCCTTCACCACATCCATAAATAGTGCTATGTTAATTAGCCAACTCCCTCTTCAAACCCCCACTAAAACAAGGCTCCATTTGCCACACTCTGCTCTCGAGTTTTTTGTGTGGACCATCCACCATACAAATCTTTACATAAATTGTGACTATAGCAACAATAAACTATTAGAAAATGCATGTTATGGGGGGTAGCTTAATGGTTAGAGAATTTGTTTTGGGACCTAAAGGCCACTGGATCAATTCCTGAATGTGAGTTTCACCGTTCCTTCCTCCACCTTCATGGCTGCAGTGCTCTTGAGCAAGAGACCATACAAGGGACATAGATAGGGACCAAACTCCCAACTGACCCCAATGTGTGTGGCAGACCACTATTCTGAGTGTGTGTTTGGTGGGTTAAATACAGAGGTAATAATTTCCATAATACTATTAATTAAGTATGGCAAAAGAAAAAAGCCAAGGTGTACACTGCCCTGGCCCAGAGCTGGCTGAGATGGGCACCAGTCAAACCCTAATTAGGATTGAGCGGTTCAGAAAATGAATGAATACCATCCAGACTTACAAGCTGAACTGTCAATTAAAAGCTAAATGTCAATCATTAAAATCATAAGGACCATGATCGAACTCTCAAACTTTGTCACCAGTCAGACTTACAAAGTGCTCAGTTATTAAAACTTTTGTTACGGGTAAATATTGTAAATATCTTGCAAGTGTTGACTTTCTTTTTCAGTAAAATGTAAGCACCCAGTTATTAGATTAGCTACATGACAAACAATACAGTATTCATTTTATATGCAGAATTTTGAAGGGAGAAAAAATTGGACGTGCTGCTGAAAAAAGACAGATATAAGCAGGATGCCAGACCAACAGATGGAACACATACAACAGAACACACACGGAAATCGAGTATATACTTCTCTGACAGGCCACCAGCAAACACTGATCGACACTGTAATTCCTATGTTTTTATGTTGGCAGCATACATCCTTTAAACTGCCAAAGTGGAACAATTAGAACTTCAACACATGGTTTAACAAATTGCCTTTTCTGCTAATAATAAAAATATGCCTTTTACTGAGAGTACTGTATCTTGTACAGCATTTAGTTGTCTAACAGCATTCAGAAACATCTGTAATTAGATTTACTGCAGTGACTCTGGCATCAGCTTTAAAGCATAAAAGTGACTGGAATCCTGTCCACTTGCTCAGAAACAGTAAAAAGACAGGCTGGTCTCAGCAGGACTGCCAGTATTCCTCAGGGATGGCCACAGAGTCTGCAGTTACCGTGGCAACCTGAAAATCCTGAAATACTGGACTGTGGTTGTATGCACAATGGAAACAGTGCAGTAGTAGTAATAAGAACATTATTAATAATGATAATAATAATAATAATAATAATGATGATGGTGGTAATAATAATAATAATAATAATAATAATTATTATTATTATTATTATTATTATAATAATAATAATAATAATAATGATGATGATGATGATGGTGGTAATAATAATAATAATAAGAATAATAATAATAAGAAGAATAATAATAGTAGTAATCATCATCATTCATTTTCTGAACCGCTTTTTCTGAACCAGCACTCATTTTCTGAACCGCTTAATCATAATCAGGGTGATGGGGAAGCTGGCGACCAGCTCAGCCGACTCTTGGCGAGAGTATCGTGCACCCTGGACAGTCCACCAGGCAATCGCCCGGCAGAAACATGCTTACTCAATCCAATAGCCTACTCTTTACGAACAACAGCAATGCCTTCTTTTTTATGCCTGTCACCACAGATAGTGAGAGACATGACAGGCCTTTGATAACCCAGTTAGCTGCACTGGGGAGAATCATCATTATTATTATTATTATCATTAATGATGATGATATCAGAAATTATCATCAACAGCATCATCACCATCCACCTAAGATTAGATAGATATTGGTGAACTGTCCCATACATAGAACAAAGAGTGGTCTGTTCACTGATGTGAATCAGCAATAAATGTTGTAGTATATACTACACAAGAATATTGGCAAATTAAAACAAAACTTTAGGGCTTATTTTTTCAATTTTTAAAGCATGCCAATACTCATATACACTCCAGTACTTCAGCCTTAGGCATCGAGTCGAGCCTTTGAGCATCAAACAGGGATCTCTATCTCCATCTGTATCTCTGTGGCTTACAACAGTATAACTACTGAGAAACTACGTCTGAGACTACTGAGCTGAGGTGCTTCCACAGTCTGCTGGGGATGTAGCTGATCTATTTTATAAGCTATCTATGAGGAGAAACATTAGTGTGTGCCAATCCTGTAATGATTGTTCACCTTACCTGATGACAGCAATGCAATAATCAATGACAATGATGCAATATCATAATTATTTTATGGCTTTGTACCAATCAGAAATAAGAAAATCTCTAAGTGACTACTAAGACTCATCCTCTATAGACAACAGATCACTGAGATTGTGCACTGATATTATATTAATATAATATACATACAGAGCAAAACATCATCAACTGAATCTTAGGCGCTAAGATGACTTTATCACCTTTTAAAGGCAGAATACACACTGGATATTCAGTTTCATTCAAGTGAGGCAGTGACACTGAGCTATTATTAAATTACAGTATTGTGAGATTCAAAACATGTGTTAATTATTCTGAACAGTGTGTATGTTAAAATAAGAATTTTTTTATGTACAGTCGGCCCCCAACTAATGAAAGTAATCAGTTCCAGAGCCTTTTTCGTACTGCGGGGATTTCGTAAGTAGGGGTCACATCATACATGTTAAACACCTAATTCGTTCCAAGGCTCCAGTCTTTGGACTGGATAAACCCCATAAATCCTTTAAAAAATGATAAAAAATACACCAATTTTGTATGAAATATGCGTTAAAAGTAAAAGAAAATTATTTATTAAACCATTAAAACATTTTATTAAAATATTTATTATTTGAACCATTATTAAACATTTTTCATTAACACACACACACACACACACACACACACACACACACACACACACACACACTCTCTCTGTCTCGCTCTCACACACACACACACACACACACACACACACACACACACCTGTCTCTGTCTCTCTCTCTCTCTCTCTCTCTCACACACACACACACACACACACACACACACACACACACACACACACACACACACACACACACACACACACACACCTGTCCCTCTCTCTCTCTCTCTCTCTCTCTCTCTCTCTCTCTCTCTCACACACACACACACACACACACACACACACACACACACACACACACACACACACACACACACACACACAGAGGCATTACAATGCACATGTTTATTCTAGACCCACAAGACATGGAATTCAAAGAGCATTCCCTGCTTGACCATTTTCTGAATTAAAACAACTTAAAAAACTAAACTAAAAACTAAAGCATTATTCCTTCTCTCTCTCTCTCTCTCTCTCTCTTGCACACGCGCACGTGACTTTAATTTGTTTCCTTGAGGGATCGGAATTCCAGATAAGCTGAAATGCGCCCACATTTATTAAACATTTACTGAATCAAACAACTTAAAAAACTAAACTAAAAACTAAAGAGTGAAGCTTCCTTCTGTCTCTATCTGGGAGGCCAGCAGGGCGGGATGTTGAGAGACAGCCAATAAGAGAGCAACTCACGCGTCGTGTGAAATTTTGATTGTCGCGTTTGAATTTTGAATTTCTTTCGTAAGAGGGGGTTGTTTCGTATCCCAGGGACGGAAACTCAGGAAAATGTTTTTCGTAATCCGGGGATTTCGTACACAGGGGTCTTCGTAATCTGGGGGTCGACTGTATATGTATGTTGTTGTTTTTTTTTTGTATAACTGAGATTAAAGGTAGAATTGAAGTTAGACGGAGACATAACATTAATTAGCTCCAAATATAATTTTATCAGTTCACAGTCATCAAGGATAATAATGATCTGTATGTTAGCGAGTGAAGACATGCATTTTGTTCCTTAAAAAGTTAAATTTTAACCATAACCATGTTGGGGAATTTGACTACACTTCTTAAAAAATCTTTTTTTTTTTTTCCAAAAAAAAAAAGATGAGTTATATTAATATTTATGGTTGAATTATTATACAAGCCAGTTATATTATTCAAGTTTGTGTGAGTATATGTGTGGGTGTGTGGGTGTTTCTGAAGGAATTTCACATTTAGGGTCAGATTCTGATTTCACTTCTCAGGCTGATGGACCTGTGACAGGAAGATGGAAATACAGTTTAGTGTTCCAGAACAAACCTCTCCCTTTGTATTTCTTTTTTCAATATAAACCTCTCTCACTGTCCATCCTTCTTGGTGGGGTGACAAGGAGCTCAAAAACAAGAGAGCTATGACTGAAAGCTCATTCAATTACACCGTAGGAACGACAAAACCAGAGAGTGAGTGAGAAAGAAAGAGAGACAGATGTGACAGGGATTTATAAGTAGTTCTCATATTCCCTCCAATTAGTCACTGCCTCACACAACCAAGCACTAGCATACCTAGATGCTAAAGCATACTTCGTGACATGTCCTACATAATATGAATCATCTAATTTAACATACAATCAAACTGCCTTATAAATATGCTGAAATAGATCAGCAATCCACGAGAATAACACAGAAAGCTTTGTAGTTATTCAGCATCATTTTTCTGAGTGAACAGAACCCACTAATTAACCTAGCAGGTTAGTAGCACCAGCATCCTCACCCACTGTACCTGTGCACCACCTGGATGAGAAGAAGAATGATTTGAGTGCTGCTACAGGAAGCTCATTCATTCAGTCAAGTATTAGGAAGGATGGCTGCACAATTATATCTGGAGACTACTGTTTCTATGAGGAGGAAAACAACTAGATACAGGCAAGGACCGTTTCACAATCTCATATTCAATTCAGGTAGCACCTGAATCACTTGGTCGAAAAAAGGGTCCGTATACAAGGAGTGGAACAGAGTCAAACAATTTCTTCAGATACTTCAGCATAAACACACAATCAGTGACACACAACATGAAAGATTCTTAACAAGAAGCAGACATCGCTCTCTCTCTCTCTCTCGCTCTCTCTCTCTCTCTCTGATACACACACACACACACACACACACACACACACACACACACACACACACACACACACACACACACACACACAGAATCTTTTCAGACAGACTGGTTGACAGATAAAGCTCACAGCATGATAAATGATCCCCTTTTTAAAATACCCAAGGAATCAATAATAAATGTTTGTTTTTCTACTTAATAGGTAATGATGCCACAAGGCCTTTGATTTAATGCATCACAGGTTTAGAGTTATTTATCAATATTTCACAGGCTGACAGTAAAATATGTTGTTGGGTATAGCAGTAGCTGAAAGAATTATAGAGCCTCATTTATAAAATAATTACATTTCATCCTAAATTTCATAGGTTTGAATGGAAAATTGAGAACTGTGAAATATGAAGCACACAATACATTTCTGACTGCAAAATACAGAATAATACAACTCTGAAGGATATAATACAAGATATACTAGTATAATACAAAGTAAACTGAAAGACATAATATAAGTCTGAAAATACTTTATCATGCTAGTGTATCCTGATGGGGAAAACATTTAATCATGTTACTGTTATACAAGTTACTAAGGTGTGTAATTAGTAGCATGAAGATGTAGTGGTTAGCACAACAGCCTCACAGCAAGAAGGTCCTGGGTTTACGTCCCAAGCTCAGCAAAAGTGTTTCTGGGTGGAAATAGCACGTGTGTGTGTGTGTGTGTGTGTGTGTGTGTGTGTGTGTGTGTGTGTGTGTGTGTGTGTGTGTGTGTGTGAGAGAGAGACAGAGAGAGAGAGGGAGAGAGAGAGAGAGAGAGAGAGAGAGAGAGAGGAGAGAGAGAGAGAGACATGCCCTGTGATGGTATGGCGAGCTGTTAAGAATGTACCAGATGTTGACAGTGTCGACTGAGATTCCTACAGGAGTAAGCAGCTAAACAAATGATTGGGAGTAAATGAGATGTACCATTATTAAAGAACTTCTCTCTGTATGATGTACTGTATATTTTAAACTTTTGTGACAAAGTTGTAATTGACACCCCAGAGGGATGCAAATGAGAAACTCAGCAAGTAAGGGGCAAATGTTTGATAACTACACAAATGATTTTTCTCAATGAGTAAATAAATGAATGACTCAGCTCCCCAACAGCACATTATTAGACATGATATCTTCCAAGTGTTCGTCTGTCAAGAAGTTGAATGGCTCATGTGTTTCTATAAACTAGCCATCATTTTGTCGATAACCAGGCGAGAAGGAAAATTGTTTTACATACATATGGAGGGTTTTTGGGCAGTGGTGGCCTGGTGGTAAAGGGCGATGGATCACTGATCCCAACATTGGGGGTTCGAGTCCCACTCTCCACAAGGTTGTCACTGTCCCCCCAGTGCAGCTAACTGGTTATCAAAGGCGGGCCATGTCTCTCACTGTCTATGGTGAGAGGTTCATGTAAAAGAACCATTGCTGACTTTCGTAAAGAGTAGCTGCAAAGCCGTCAGCGTATTTCTGCCCCTTGCTAAAGGGTTGTGTCAGGAAGGGCATCCGATGTAAAACCTATGCCAAATCAAACATGCAAATCAGATGATTCGCTGTGGCGACCCCTGAAAAAAGGGGGAAAGCCGAAAGGAAAAGAAGAAGATACATATGGAGGTTTTGTAAACCACTCCCTTTTAGGAAATTGCAATAACACTAATAAGCCCAATAACTCCTCTCCCTGAATCGCCACCTTATCGTCCTGGAAATATTTGCGCAACGTAATGATCCCAGGAGCTATGTTGTCGGGGGCATAATGCCCCTGGTAGGGTCACCCAAGGCAAAAAGGTCCTGGGTGAGGGTCCAGACGAAGTGTAGTTCAGAAGACCTCGATGATGTAAAAAGCAAGGACACAGTTTCCTTAGCTCGGACACGGGTCATCAGGGCCTCCTCCTGGAGCCAGGCCTGGTGGAGGGGCTCAAAGGCGAGCGCCTGGTGGTCAGCCTTCTGCCCATGGAGCCCTGCTGGGCCCAGCCCGAAAAGGAAAGATGGGTCCGCCCTCCCATGGACCCACCACTTGTGGGAGGGGCCATGGGGTCTAGATGCGATGTGAGTTCGGTGGCAGCTGAAGGTACAGGTTCTGTCGGACCGATCGTCGGTTACTGACTCTGACTCTTGGGACATGGAATGTCACCTCTCTGGCGGGGAAGGAACCTGAGCTGGTGCATGAGGTGGAGAGATACCAACTAGATATAGATCCAGCCCATATATATAGATACAGCCCATCTCAAGAGAGGCTGGACCTTATTTCATTCTGGAGTTGCTCATGGGGAGAGGTGGCGAGCCAGTGTGGGCATCCTTGTTGCCTCCCGTCTCGGTGCCCAAACGCTGGGGTTCTCCCAGGTCGATGAAAGGGGAGCTTCCCTCCGCCTCCAGGCAGCGGGACGGCTCCTGACTGTTATTTGTACTTATGCACCAAATGGCAGGGGCCGGTGGCGTAGTGGTTAGAGTGCTGCGCTCACGATCAGGAGGTTGTGAGTTAAAATCCCAGTTAGACCCCCACTGTGCTAAGACCCCTGGGAAAGGTCTTAAACAAAAGTGTGCCTCTGTTCACCCAGCAGTATAAATGGGTACCAGTAAAAATATACTGGTAAGGTAACTTGTGATGGACTAGCGTCCCATCCAGGAGGAGTTGAACTCCGAGTTGCTTCATGCCACAGAAACCGGAGATAAGCACCGGCCTGATGAGCTACTGTGGCTTGGGTGTAAAAAGCCAACAGACTTTACCTTTTTTTAACCTACCAAATGGCAGTTCAGAGTACTCACCCTTTTTGGAGTCTTTACGAGGTGTGTTGGAGAACGCTCCCTCTGGAGACTCACTCGTTATATTGGGAGACTTCAACGCCCATGTGGGCAACGATAGTGTGACCTGGAACTGTGTGATCGGTAGGTACGGCCTCTCCAGTCTGAACCTGAATGGTGTTTCGTTGTTGGACTTCTGTGCTCGTCACAGTTTGTCCATCACGAACACCATGTTTGAACATAAGGGTGCCCATAAGTGCACTTGGCACCAGGACACCCTAGGTCACAGTTCAATGATTGACTTTGTAGTCATGGCACCGTACTTGCGGCCATATGTTCTGGACACTCGGTTGAAGAGGGAGCTGAGCTGTCTGCCGATCACCTCTGGATTGGCAAACTGGGGTGGTAGAACCCCTTTTTAAAAAGGGGGTACTGGAGGGTGTGTTCCAATTATCAGGGAATCAAACTCCTCAGCCTACCTGGGAAAGTCTATGCAGGGGTACTGGAGAGGAGGATCCGACCGATAGTCGCACCTCGGATCCAGGAGGAACAATATGGTTTTCGTCCTGGCCGTAGCACTCTTGACCAACTCTATACACTCCACAGGATCTTGGAGGGGGCATGGGAGTTTGCTCAATCTCTCCACATGTGTTTTGTGGATATGGAGAAGGCTTTCGACCGTGTCCCTCAGACTATCTTGTGGGGTGCGCTCCGGGAGTATGGCGTTCCTGACCGGTTGTTACGGGCCATTTGATCACTGTATCACCGGAGCCAGAGTTTGGTCCGTATTGGTAACAACAGGTCAAAATTCATTTCCAGTGAGGGTTGGAGTCCGTCAAGGCTGTCCTTTGTCACCGATTCTGTTCATAATTTTTATGGACAGAATTTCTAGGCGCAGCCGAGGCATTGAGGGGTTCTGCTTTGGTGGCCATCGGCTCTCGTCTCTGCTTTTTGCGGATGATGTTGTCCTTTTGGCTTCATCAAGCCGGGACCTTCAGCTCTCATTGGAGTAATTTGCAGTAGAGTGCAAAGCGGGCCGGGATGAGAATCAGCACCTCCAAATCTAAGGCTATGGTTCTCAGTTGGACATGGATGGAATGCACCCTACGGGTCGGGAATGAGGTCCTGCCCCAAGTGGTGGAGTTTAAGTATCTTGTCTTGTTCACGGGTGAGGGAAGGATGGAGCGGGAGATCGACAGATGGATCACTGCAGCCTCTACTGTTAAATGGACCCTGCACCGGTCCGTTGTGGTGAAGAAGGAGCTGAGCCACAAGGTGAAGCTCTCAATTTACCAGTTGATCTATGTTCCAACCCTCACCTATGGTCACGAGCTTTGGGTAGTGACCGAAAGAACAAGATCGTGGATCCAAGTGGCTGAAATGAGCTTCCTTCGTCGGGTGGTGGGGCTCTCCCTTAGAGATAAGGGAGGAAGATCTACCATCTGGGGAGAGGTCGGAGTAGATCTGCTGCTCCTCTGCATTGAGAGGGGCCAGTTGAGGTGGCTCGGGCATCTGGTCAGAATGCCTCCCGAACGCCTTCCTTTTGTGGGGTTTTGGGAATGTCCAACTGGGAAAAGACCCCGGGGTCAACACAGAACACTCTGGAGGGACTATGTCTCTCAGCTTGTCTGGGAATGCCTTGGTGTTCCCCCGGAAGAGCTGGAGGAAGTGGCTGGGGAGAGGGATGTATGGACCTCTTTGCTTAGGTTGCTGCCCCCGTGACCCGATTCTGGATCAAACGGAAGATGATGATGATGAATACCATTAACAATATTAAGAGCAATAATAAGTCATGTGGCCTGAAGATAACAACAGAGCATTAAGATCGGAGATTAAGATAAAGCATTAAGTTCTTTTAAAGCCCATGCCACAAAATGCCCTATAAAATTTGTGTGGTGAATTTTTTTTTAAGTTGCTGGTACAGTGAATAGCGTCGTCAACTCACAGCAAGAAGGTTATATGTTTCAACCTCACAATCGATTAGGGCCTTTCTTGAATCTTTCCGGGCTTGTGAAAATCTAAAGACATGCTCATTTGGCACTCTGAATTGCCCATTGATGTGATTGTGTCTTTACCCTACAATGGATTGGCGACCTGTACAGAAGTCAGCCGGGAGTGTAAAAGCAATACAGATGATCTATGGATGGGCAGATATTATTTCCCTTGGCCTCTTAGCCATAGCTTCTTTTTTAGGCACCTGTGCATGTCCCACAAATAAATCCATTTTTAAAACCTTACTAATTTGTGTTACAAATTGTTGGAGAATAAGCAAAACTCTGTCAGATAATTTCTATGCTTATTAAAAAAAAAAAAACTCTGTTTTTTTCCTAAAAATAAACAACTTGACTTCCGAGGTTTTGCAAATGAGCTCCTCATATTAATACAGTATAATGTACTGCTAGTTTGAAAAACAATCAACTGAACCATTCAGCAGATTGTCATTAATAATGCTAGCACTTGTTGCCATAAAAAACTTGAAGTTTATAAAAATCTTGCTTTTATAAAGCAGAAAGCCACCAAATATAACATATAAATAAACCTCAAAATCCTTTCTCCAAATGATTAAAAATCCCGAAAGAAAAAAATACAGTATCAGTATTATATTTTTTGACACACAAATTAATAATTTTGTCCCATATGGCAAACACACCACACACACACACACACACACACACACACACACACACACAGACACACAGAGCATATGGAGAGAGAGAGAGAGAGAGAGAGAGAGAGAGAGAGAGAGAGAGAGAGAGAGAGAGAGAGAGAGAGAGAGAGAGAGAGATCCCCTCTGATGAAAACATTAGTAAATCTGGGAAATTTCCTCTAGGGCTGCTATTTATAGTTTATCTATTTATTTACTACAGAAAATTCAAACAATTATTAATTATGAGTTTCTTGTTAATTATCAAGTTATCTTGAGCTGATAAAAATCACTGAACCATTTAATATGAGTGCCATCATCTAAACAGATGCAAGAATTCAAAAGAAAGCATGTAATTTTGTTTGTTTTATACCATATGCATACAGCCTTCCATTATCCACAGTGCTTTAAATCAGTGTCAGAGAGAAGCTGGATCAAATCCCAGCTGAGTATCAGGTGAAAGGTGGGATACACTCTGAACACGTCACCACTGTGAGTGTAGGCTAACATAGACATCAACAACAATCACACCTATGGGTTATTTAGAGTAGCCAGTTGGCCTAATGCCGTGTTCAAAATACAAACCAGATTCCAAAAAGTTGGAACACAATATAAACATTTCAAATAAAAACTGAATACAATGATGTGTAAGTGCCAGATTTCAATGTTTTATTCCGAATAGAACATAAATGACAGGGTCAAAAGTTTAAACTGACAAAATGTATCATTTTAAGGGAAAAATATGTTGATTTGAAATATCATGGTGTCAACAAATCTCAAAAAAGTTGATCTGCAGGCTGGCCATTTCAATACCCGGATCCTTTTTCTACGCAGCCATACATTAAAACTTTGTGAAAATACTTGACTGGCACAAATGAAACTGGAAATATGAAACGAAAGCAATTATAAAAAAGAATCAAAAGCATAAATGTTAGATGAAGTGAAATGGATTGAAAACAATGACGAAGAGGGTGAAGTAACAGACCACCATGCTAAGGTAGTATTCAGAATGAATGGAGCACTAAGCAAAACAACCTGTTCACCCATGAAACAGAAACCGTTCTTCAGTAACTTGGAAAGTAATAAAGGGGACAGTCATTGGCAATCATTGATAATCAGCAGGAGTGTCCTCTTAGTTGTGGACTCATAAATGACTGGTGAGACTGATTTTTGATTGGCAGGACCCAAACTAGGGTTGCTTTGCAGAAGGAACTAGCACTATAGCTAATTTCATTGGGACATAGTGATTACAAAGGAAGAAGATGTATTTCGGTCGTGGTTAATGAAAGGTGACTTGAAAGTGAGAAGTGAAAGCTGCTCAGGACCAGGTACGAAATACTAACTCGATGAAGCCATATGAACCAGACGAGAACCACCAACATGTCCATTTTGTGTGGAGAGAGGAAGGAAAATTTAAAACATTATCAGTGCTTTCATGGCAGTGGTGGCCTGGTGGTAGATTACTGATTCAAGTTCAAGGTTCAAGCCCCACTGTCAACATTTGTCACCCCCCCACCCCGCAGCTAACTGGGTTATTAAAAGCCAACCATGTCTCTCACTGTCTATACTATGAGGTTGTAAAAGAAGCATTGCTTACCATGTTTTCCGGGCTACAAGGCACACCGGATTATAATGCGCAATAGCAATGAACGCTGATTGAACTGCCTCCATCCATACATAAGGCGCACCGGATTATAAGGCAGAGTTAAAAAAAAAAAAAAAAGTCAGATAAGTCAAACTTGACTCAACTCTCACTATAACTCTCAACATTGTTCAGTTGTAACAATATAAAACAATAAACTCCCTTTTTCAATTCATTCCTCTTCCACAAATGCAACAAATTCTTCATCTTCAGTGTCTGAGTTTAACAGTTGGACATAAAGCCCGGATCCCTCTCTTATTTTTTATTACTATATTACGGTATAATATTTTATTATCTATTATTCCCTCGCGCATGGAGTCAGATCAAGAAAGATGGATATTAGAAGTCTTCCTGGGTCGTGACATACACTTCTCTCAGCAACGCCCCCTTAAAGTGACATTATCACAATAACAAACATGACAGAGATTAGGTGGAAAAACAAGGTACTCAGTGTTATCTGACTACGATAGCAGTAATGCTAGGATTTGGGCATAAAGCCTGGATCCCTCTAAATTACAACTTGTTGGCTCCGATATCTAGGTTGGAGTTCTTTGTTTAATTCACCGGAATCATGGTACCGGTAAGCTCTGAATTAGTTTGCTTCACTTGGGTTTTGACGGTATCAGTGAGATGGAGTCTCAGTGAGATGGAGTCTCATGGTTCATCCATACATAACGTGCACTGGATTATAATGCGCACCGTCAACTTTTTTAAGGATTGAAGGCTTTTAAGCGCGCCTTATGGTCCAAAAAATACGGTACTTTCTTCAAGAGTAGGCTGCATATCAGCATGTTTCTACTATGCGATGGTCTGTACTATGCCCTCACCCAGAGTCGGCTATGATGGGCGGCAGCCTCCCCGCAACCTGAATTAGGATTACGCGGCTCAGAAAATAACTGAAAATGAATGAGTAGATCAGTGCTTTCAAGGCCCAAGCATTTAATAAATAGAGAAGACATGACAAGATCAGCCTGAACCTATACTGGATATCATGCAGGAGATATTGGAAAAAGGGTACAAGAATACTCTGAAAAAACTCTGAGAATATGAAACTAGCTAAAGATTCTTTGAGACTTCAATTGACAAACACATTACATAATAGAGCATAGGGGGCCTGAAATTATACTGTACAGGAAAGAATCAGGAGAGAGTTGAGTGGTGAAAGTGGCAATCCCTGAAGGCCATAGTGTTGTGTGAAAGAAGGCCAAAAAAATATTAATAATGTGGAACTTAAGGTGTACTTATCATGGCTCTTGTCTATCCCAGAGGCATTTGAGGGGTTCTAATCTTACTTGACAGCTTTAGATTTCATCTTACACAATTCGGATACCTATGTATGATTGAGCCACCATACCAGATGATCACGCTGCAAAAGTCAGCATTCGTGGGAACAGAACACATATTGCATAAGACCTCTCTCAGGTCCTTGTTGTGATTTGACAGACAGCCCAATCTTCAGTAGATCCCCTCCAATACAGGTGGATGATAAAAATAAAAAAAGATTAACCCAAAACAAAAAAAATCCTCTTTCTTTTCCTTTAGGCGTTTCCCCTTTTTTTCAGGGGATGCCACAGCAAAGCATCTGATTCACATGTTTGATTTGGCACAGGTTTTTGCGTCGGATGCGCTTCCTGACACAACCCCTTAGCAAGGAGCAGAAACACGCTGACGACTTTGCAGCTACTCTTTATGAAAGTCAGCAATGGTTCTTTTACATGAACCTCTCACCATAGACAGTGAGAGACATGGCCGGCCTTTGATAACCCAGTTAGCTGCACTGGGGGGACAGTGACAACCTTGAGGAGATGGAACTCGAACCCCCAACCTTAGGATCAGAGATCCAGCGCCCTTTACCACCAGGCTACCACTGCCCACTAACCCGAAACAAATATTACCTGTATTTAAAAGTTTGCAGAAATATGCATGTGTGTTCAGGTATGTCATTTTCCCTGATACTGTCTGGCATCACTGATTAAATATTTATTACTTCTGTTGTTTTTAAATATCAAACAAAGTCCTGCTTTTACCTTTTACACCTTTCTTCTTCCCTGTTCTTTCTCATTGTCACTTTGTTTTTATTCTCAATAGTACTAACCTCTGCTGTCGTTTCTTTTCTCCCCGGTCTGGGAAACAAGTCGGTTTTCGTCAGCAGTCCACCCATCCATCCTGATTATCCCATCAAACTAAAATAGCCCTTGACAGCATCATCCTCTTAGCACAACCATTTTCCCAACTCTGTCTCTCCCTTATCAACCCGCATTCACTTCCCCCACACCTTCTTCCTCTGATAACAGGAGGGACTGAGCAAATACACTGGCAAAGCACTTTATTAGGAACATTTTGTTAATATAGGGTAGGACTCCCCTCAGAACGTCCTCAAATCTTCATGGCTTAGATATGCCAAAATGCTGCAACCATTCTGCAGCGCTCAGATTCCCAGCTAATGCACCTCAATCACACATTGGCTGCAGGTTTGTTATCCACACATTTCTCATGAGAAACTGTCTAGGTGGCAAAGTTTGTGTTTTTTAAAAAAGTTTTCAGAAGACTTGTGTTTTAGGGACATAGTGAATTATCATGCTGCTAATTCAGTGTTCTCTATCATGCCGGCCCCAAGCCAGGATAAATGCAGAGGGTTGTGTCAGGAAAGGCATCCGAAGTAAATCCTGCGGCAGATTTGATATGCAAATCATCAAGATTACCTCCATACTGGATTGGTCATGGCCTGGGTTAACAACGACCGCCATCAGTGCTATTAATCAACAGGGTGCCGGTGGAAATTGGACTACTGTTGGTCGAAGAAGGAGAGGTGGGAGGCGTGTCCATAGGCGGAGAGAGAAGAGGAAAAGCATGAGTCTAGGACTGAGAGTAGGGACTTTGAATGTTGGAACTATGACAAGAAAAGGTAGAGAGCTGGCTGACATGATGCAGAGGAGGAAAGTGAACATACTGTGCATTCAGGAGACCAGTTGGAGAGGTAGTAAGGCTAGAAGCTTAGGAGCAGGAGTCATCTTGAAGGAGGGGTTGGTTCAGGAATGTTCTAGAAGTGGAAAAAGTGTCAGAGAGAGTGATGAGTCTCAAGTTAGAAATTGAAGGTGTGATGTTCAATGTTGTTAGCACTTATGCTCCACAGGCAGGACCTGAGCTAGAAGAGAAGGAGAGATTCTGGAGTGAGTTAGATGAAGTGATGCAGAGTACCCCCAGAGGTAAAAGAGTGGTCATTGGTGCTGACGTCAATGGACATGTTGGTGCAAACAACAGAGGGGATGAGGAAGTGATGGGCAGGTTTGGTATCCAGGACAGGAACACAGAAGGACAGATGTTGATTGATTTTGTAAAAAGGAAGGAAATTGCTGTGGTGAATACTTTCTTTCAGAACAGACAGCAGCATAGGGTGACTTATAAAAGTGGAGGTATGAGCACACAGGTAGACTACATCTTGTGTAGATGATGTAATTTAAAGGATGTCAGTGACTGCAAAGTAGTAGTAGGTGAGAGTGTTGCCAAACAACATAGGATGGTGGTGTGCAGGTTGATGCTGATGGTGAGGAAGGTGAAGAAGGCAAAGGCAGAGCAGAAGGCAAAGTGGTGGAAGCTGAAAAAGGAAGAGTGTCGGGTTGTCTTCAAGGAGGAGTTGAAACAGGCTATGAGTGTTCAGGAAGTGCTTCCAGATGACTGGACAACTACAGCAAATGTGATCAGGGAGACAGGTAGGAGAATACTTGATGTGTCCTCTGGAAGAAAAGAAGATAAGGAGACTGGATGGTGAAATGAGGAACTGCAGGAGTGTGTACAAAGGAAGATGTTATCTAGGAAGAAGCAGGACATTGAGAGGACTGAAGAGAGTAAACAGGAGTACAGGGAGACACAGCATAAGGTGAAGGTAGCAGTGTCAAAGGCCAAACAGAGGGTGTATGATGTATGCTAGGTTGGACAATAAGGAGAGAGAAAATGTATATACATCTAATATATACAGGTTGGCACAGCAGAGAAATAGAGATGGGAACAACGTGCAGGAAGTTGGAGTGATTAAGGACACAGAGGGAAATGTATTGACTGATGACAGAAGTGTGCTGGGAAGATGGATATAGTACTTTGAAGAGCTGATGAATGAGGAAAATGAGAGAGAAAAAAGAGTAGAAGAAGTGACCGTCGAGGACCAGGAAGTAGCAACGATTAGTAAGGGAGAAGTGAGGAGGACATTGAAGAGGATGAAGAGTTGAAAGGCAGTTGGTCCTGATTTACATACCTGTGGAGGTATGGAAGTGTCTAGGAGAGGTAGCAGTAGATTTCCTGACAAGAACATTCAACAAGGTCATAGAGAGTGAGCAGGTGCCGGAGGAATGGAGAAGAAGTGTGCAGGTGCCCATTTTTAAGAACAAGGGAGACATGCAGAGTTGTGGCAACTACAGAGGGATAAAGTTAATGAGCCATACAATGAAGTTATGGGAAATAATAGTGGAAGCTGGACTAAGGGCAGAGGTCAGCATTTGTGAACAACAGTTTGGTTTCATGCCAAGAACGAGCACCATAGATGCAGTGTTTTCTTTGAGGGTTTTAATAGAGAAGTACAGAGAAGGTCTGAAGGAGCTGCATTGTGCCTTTGTGGATCTGGGGAAAGCATATGCCAGGGTGCCGAGAGAGGAACTGTGGTATTGCATGAGGAAGTCTGGAGTGGCAGAGAAGTATGTTAGAGTGGTGTAGGACATGTATGAGAGATGTAAGACAGTGATGAGGTGGAGGATTTTAAGTACTTAGGCTCAACAATCCAGCGCAATGGAGAGTGTGAAAAAGAAGTGAACAGGCGTGTGCAGGCAGGATGGAATGGTTGGAGAAAAGTGTCCGGTGTGATGTGTGATAAGAGATTATCGGCAAGAATGAAAGGAAAATTGTACAAGACTATGATGAGGCCAGCAATGTTGTATGGTTTAGAAACCGTGGCACTGAGGAAAAGACAGGAGGCAGAGCTGGAGGTAGCAGAGATGAAAATGTTGAGGTTCTCTTTGGGAGTAATGAGGATGGATAGGATCAGGAATAAGTACATCAGAGGGATGGCATAAGTTAGAGGTTTGGGAGACAAAGTCAGAGAGGCTAGATTGAGATGGCTTGGACATGTACAAAGACGTGATCGTGAATATATTGGTAGTAGGACGCTGAGGTTGGAACTACCAGGCAGACCAAAGAAGAGATTTATGGATGTGGTGAGGGAGGACATGAAGTTCGTTGACGTAAGAAAAGAAGATGCAGAGGACGATGAACGTGAGATGGAGGCAGATGATTTACTGTGGCGACCCCTGAAGGGAACAGCCAAAAGAAGAAGAAGAAACAATTATAGTCATGAGCACATAGTCAACAACCTCTTTCGCATCAATATATGAACAACACAAAACTTTTGAACTGTTTGCACAGGCCAGTTTGGGTCCATGAATTCATTTTGTTTATGTAAAATCTGAGCCTGTTGCAGCAGAAATAGAGATTAATTAAACAGAGTTATGTATCTCTCATCTTCAACTGTCCAGTTTTGGTGAGTTACTGCACACTATATACAGGGATCTCTCACTCTCCACAGTTAATTGGGACCGAGATCCCCCCACGACTACAGAAAACCACGAAGTAGGATCATCACCCCCCCCCCCCCCGACTGACTTACAGTACATGTATTTGTGTATATAATATCAATAACACATATTCAATGCTATAAATGCTTATAATAACAATTAAAAATTAAAATATAATACATAAGATGTAAATAAACTATCAATACACAGACATACAGACACGTACATGCACGCAGATGTAAGTGCACGTACTCAAATGCGCACCTCATAACAACGGAACTAATTTTGATGGAGGGTTTGGGTTGTTTTTTGTTGGTTTAGGGTTTTTTCTTGCATAATTGGCCTTTTTTGTGGCATTTTCCTTAACTTTTTCCCCTATTCTTCCTTAATTTTCTTATTTTTTAATTCAATGAATATTTAAAAAAAAAAACGCGATGCACTGAAGCCGCATGAATTGAAGTAGCGAGGGATCCCTGTACTCCGTTTCCTGTTCTTGGATAAAATAACTCCAACCCTACCTGAGTCTTTTGACCTGCATCTGTAGCCTTGTTAGTATATATATAAACAGTTTCTCAAACAAGCTCTACCCTGTCCTTCAATTTTTAAAAAATGCCTAAGGACTTACACTGGTGGCCAAATATTGCTTGGGTGCTGGATCATTCTCATTCTCAGTACAGAAATGACACTGAAGTATGTGTTGGTGTTACACGTTACACTCTTACATCAGGAACAGCAGGCCCATAGTGGGTTTTAAACATTGTGTACACACAGTGATCACTTTATTAGACACTTGTTCCTTATTCGTCCACCTTGTAGGTGAGTATCTAGACACTACAGCCCATAATTGCATTGCTTAACTTGTGTTTATCATCTGTAGCACTTCATCAGTATCAACTTCTAACCACTGTATTGATTCCGATGGATATTTTTGGCTAGCAGGCTTTCAGTGTTCCCAGGCTAGGGATGGTATTGAAGTGCTTTGAAATCCGGTGCAATGTGCACTATAAGACACAAAACTAGCTGAAATCTACTATATCAGAGCTACCAGTATTTTGAGGACAATCAACTGCTCAAATGCTTTCTATTCAACTGATTAACCTTCAAGTGACCAAGTGGGGACATATATGACCCCGGGCATATATGTTCGGGCACCATTTTTCTAATTTTAATCGGAAAAAAAGTTTAATCCCAAGAAATTGTCAATCTATTTGTCCTGCATTTGTTCATAGAATTTTGTGAAGATTGACTAATCCGTGTGGCGAGTATAATCCAACCGTGTGTGTGGTGACTTCCCAGGAAGATCTATGAGATTTTTTATATTATAGCTTCAGATGGTATCGATGGTACTTCATTTTGACAGTCACATGCTTGGATAGTTCAGCTATAGAATTATTATTTATATTACCATATCTAAATTATCATACCACATTGTAATACATATTTTATGCAAAGTAACTTTACATTTTATGAATTGTTTTCATTTTTGATGCAAAGGAAAAAAATGCAAAGAAATAAAAGGTAACATGCATATTACAAGATGTAACAGACAAGGGTTGTCTAAATAAATGTAATATTGTTCTATCATTGTGTGATTTTGGCTGCATTTTTTTTGTAAAACTATATCAAATGCCATACCTTATTACATAAGATGATCGACAAATATATTAGAGAGTGAAATAAATATGAAGAACCCTAAAACAATCATTTATCAAGAAATATTCCTATATAAAGTCAATGGGGTCACCAATGACCCCACGCGGAAATAGCTTGATCGCTTGAGGGCTAACAGTGTAGAACAAAGCTCGTCTATAAGCCAGTCAGTACGGTAATTGTAATTCTCACTAAAATTACATGTATGGTCTGGTATATTTCCTTTTTGAGCGGGTTCTGCAGCTGACCGGCCATCCTCTGAGGTAAAAACATACATTGCAGTATAATCCACGGAAGTGGCCAGATGCCTCAAGGGAAAAGAGTAAATACTAACTAACTAACTAAATAATATGATACTTCCTTATAGATATACAGTACTGCATAAACGTGTTACTTAATTTCTCTAACAATGCAAAAGGCTTTGCCTTTTCATGGACTGCTTTTTTAAGCTCTTTTATTTCCTGTTAGTGTCACTGGTTAGAATGGGGATTTGCCTTCCCATTCAGTTCCAGGCTATACTCATCATCATCATCATCATCATCATCATCTTCCGCTTAGTCCAGGGTCGGGTCGCGGGGACAGCAACCTAAGCAAAGAGGTCCAGACGTCCCTCTCCCGAGCCACTTCCTCCAACTCTCCCGGGGGGACACCGAGGCGGTCCCAGACAAGCCGAGAGACATAGTCCCTCCAGCGTGTTCTAGGTCGACCCCGGGATCTCTTCCCGGTTGGACATACCCGAAACACCACACCAGGGAGGCGTCCAGGGGGCATTCTGACCAGCTGCCCGAGCCACCTCAACTGGCCCCTCTCAATGCGGAGGAGCAGCGGATCTACTCCGAGCTCTCCCCGGATGGCGGAGCTTCTCACCTTATCTCTAAGGGAGAACCCCGCCACCCGGCGAAGGAAGCTCATTTCAGCCGCTTGTATCTGTGATCTTGTTCTTTCGGTCATTACCCAAAGCTCGTACTGCAGATTGTTACCAATTTCTAATTTTGGCTCATTACACTGGACTTATTTAAGAATTCACATTCCTAGAGAGAATTTGCAAGACAGTGTTCAGTGTTTGGTGTCAGACTTCTGTATATTGTTGACCCTGCTTTACTTCCTGCTATGTTGTTAATTGTATTTATCCAATTTATGTTGATTGTTGATCACCTGAAACTGCTTGTTTTTGATTACTGTTATTGTTGATTTGTTTATTTGTTACTTTTATTTTTGATTATTGTTATTGATCTTTGCCTATCATCTTGGCTCTATCTGATGCTCATTTTAACAAGGCACATGTACTTACACCTTGCCTACTACAACTGTATATGACAGTTACAATTTTCCCTCCATATATTATTCCATGGGCTACCTGTTTGTGAGTTACAATGAATTGTAAATAGTTCAGTTATTTTCATAAAAAAAAGTTTTGCTTAGAAAATGTTTGGCAGTTTTGATACCCTGGTGCATCCATCTTATTTAATGTTGAATTTATTTTATGATTTAATATAGAATTTACTTACATGGGCACTACTTCGTATTATGCTGATAGTTTGTGTTTCCCCATGATATACTTTGATAACCCAGGATCCAGAGTGAGATGTGAGCTAAAATCAGCACAAACCTGAATGATGAACTCACAACAAAATACAGTGCAGTATGTGTACTGGCAGCAGAGTAGGCTTGGTGTACTCGACCTGGCTGTTCTCAGCACCAGAGTGTACTCGGCCCTCACCCACAGTCGGCTGAGATGGACCTCAGAAAAGGAATGAATGATGAATGATTATTGACAAATATCCAAACTGCTTAAACCATTGTTAATGCCGATTTCACTTCAGTCAGGTGCTATTCTGAGAAATCAAGCCTGAATTCAAACGCTGCATCAATATTTATGAGATTTTTTTTAAAATAAAGACACTCTCATTTGTATAAGCTTCATTGTTACACCTTGCCTTCCACCTTGACACACCGCATTAATTGGCCTTCTCTGGCACATGGGTAATCATCGGAGAAATCCACATTCCCTGGGCTTCTTGAAGTAGTCCAGTGGAGGTGCATTCAAGCCCCAAAAGCACAGTTCAGTTTGAAAGTCTGTATTTTACACTGGAAAAAGAGGCATGTCTCGCAAAATTAAAAAAAAAAAAAAAAAAAAAAAAAAGGCTTAGCACATGCACTGCACATGCAAGTGCCAAAGAAAATCCTCCATGAGCAGATTGTAGCTTCGTTTTTATATAATGGGAGCCAATAACAGCACTGTAGCCATATTATACATTATGTGTGTGTGTGTGTGTGTGTGTGTGTGTGTGTGTGTGTGTGTGTGTGTACAAACACGCAGAATAGATGGCATCTGTGGGTGGCAAGTGAAGGCTTTTCCAGTTAATTATCTATTTGGACAAAGATCAAACACCTCACAGTAGGAAATTCATGCTCAATGTGTCAAACAGGTCTCTGTTTGCTTGATGAACTCTCTCTCTCTCTCTCTCTCTCTCTCTCTCTCTCTCTCTCTCTCTCTCTCTGTTGGTGACTGATGAAGAAAAAAAAAAAACAACCAGCAAAGACTAAGTGAGTGCCAGAACGTGAGCAGAAAATGTTAACAACAATCAACTATTCAAGTACCATAGCCTGTACAACTGTGATGCATCATCATATGAATAAGCGTAATTACACTTAAATAAATGTAGAGTTACTATAGACTGTTGGAGGTAGACATGAGTAATTGTATACCTGCAATGGTGCAGCTGTGGAATAAAAGGATAGAGAAGCATTTATGGAACTGAAAGTTTGCTGACCTATTATGTGTGGATGGGGGAATAAGAGGCAACGCCTACTTCCTTTGCCTTTACTAAAGTGCCCTTGAACATGGCATCTAACCCTCAACTGCTCCACATATACTGCAGCGTACGACTGGCTCCCTGCTGCTCTGAGAGAGTGAGCTCAATGCTTTTGCGTGTCCACTTTGGAGGGGTTAAATACAGAGCTCATTTTTTTTTTTTTTTTTTTTGGGGGGGGGGGGGTATGGTTTATGAATTGGGTTTGGATGAATTCATTCATTCATTCATTTCATATGCTGCTTAATTCTAATGAGGGTCATGGTGATTCTGGACCTCATCTGAGCCGACACTGGGTGGGGTACACCCTGGGCAGCAAATATATTTGCTCAGCATGCCTCTCACCATCTTTGGTATGAGATTGTAAAAGAAGCATTATTACCGTATTTTCCGGGTTATAAGGCACACCGGATTATAACGCGCAATGTCAATGAAGAATGCTTGAACAGTCTCTGTCCATACATAAGGTGCACCCAGTGCTGTAGTGGTGAGTACACACTGTGTACCCACTTGTTTTAGTGGCTGAGTTGCGTGTACTGACTTAATTTGGTCTACTTTATAGTTGATCAATGTAAATTTCCGCGACTGTGTAAATAAAAAGCGGAGATGAAGTGCTAAATAGTTTCAAAGCCGCACCCTCCTCACGCTCCGCGCACTTCGGTCACTTTGCTGCCATCATATACTCACTTATTTTTTGACCACTACAGCACTGGGCGCACCTGACTATAAGGCGCATTAAGTGAAACAAAATTAAGATCAGTCAAACTTGATTCCACTCTCACAATAACTCCAAACATTTTTCAGTTGTAACACATAAAATATAAAATAATACACATCAAAATAACCCTTAACATTGTTCAGCTATAACAATATAAAACAATAAACTCACATTTTCAGTACATTCCTCTTCCACAAATCCATCAAATGCTTCATCTCCAGTGTCTGAGTATAATAGTTGCATCATCACAATAACAAGCATGACAGAGATTAGGTGGAAAAACCAGGTACTCAGAATTGCCTAACTATGATATCAGTAATGCTGGTATTTGGACATAAAGCCCGGATCCCTCTATTTATTATTATTATTATTATTATTATTATTATTATTATTATTATTATATTTTATTATCTATTATTCCCTCACACATGGAGTCAGATCACTAGAGACGGAGATAAGAAGTCTTCCTGAGTTGTGACTTAAACTTCTCTCAGCCACGCCCCCGTAAAGAGACAGCGCATTAGTATTGTGTTCATTACAGAATGGAGGTGATTACTCTTAAGGAGCTGTGTCAGTGTAATTTTAAATTCAAGAAGGTTAATCCCAGGTCTCAGGGAGACACCTGTAGCAGTGCTATATCCTGGAGATGAACGTGACACTCTGATTAAACCAGCTAAACATCCTGAGCATAGAGACGGAGATTAGGTGGAAAAACCACTCATGTATTACTCAACGAGTCACCTGACTCCATAGCAATGATGTCTGTATTTGGACATAAAGCCCGGCTACCTCTAACTTATGACCTGTTGACACCAACATCTAGCTTTTGGAGTTATTTGGTGAATCTACTAGAATGATGGTCAGCTCTGAATTAATTTGCTTCACTTGGGTTTTGACAATATCAGTGAGATGGAGGCGCACGCTTCATCCACACATAAGGCGCACCGGATTATAAGGTGCACCATCAATTTTTTTTGAAGATTAATGGCTTTAAAGCACGCTTTAATGGTCCAAAAAATACTATATATGGGATATTACTTGGACTGTAAAGATAAGGCACAAAATTAATATTTTTTAAAAGTGTGACTTACAAATCATTTGCAAGGTTAAAGGGATCAAGGACTGTATTAAATGACTTTTTATAAACAGTATACATAGCAATTACATAAGTGATTATTTCATTTTTAAAATAATTTAAATTCACTCATTGCGCGGCTTTTCTACAGAGTAGAATCACGAGTCCTGCCGGATAGAGAAACAAGGAAGAGGAGAGCCAGAACTTCTGTTGCTACTAACTAAAATATTAGAATATAAAATATAAAATACCACAATATTTCACAAGTATGTATGCTTTGGGCCATAAGCATCTCTTGACTAGAATTACAACTAATGTATTTTCCAGACTACAAGTCACACTTTTTTTTCATACGTTTGCTAAAGGTGTGATTTATACTCCAGAGTGATTTATATGTGAAATTATTACATACAATTCTCTTTGTCGTAATAACGAACATAATTTCTTCGTTGGTTATTTTTATGCTCACAACCACAAGAGGCCACTCTAGGCTTAGGTACCAGTACCTGCTCATCCTATACCACTGATGAAATGTCCCTAAATCCTATTCTGCCGATTACAAGCTGCAAGTAGTGAAATATGCAGCAGAAAATGGTAATCGAAAGTTTGGAGTGAACGAGAAACTTGTGAGGGACTGGAGAAAAGCACAGATTACTATTACAGCAATGAAGAAAACAAAAACAGTTAATCATGGTCTAAAATCTAGATGGCCACAGCTAGAGGAACGAGCTCACAGGTGGGTGCTTGAGCAACGTGCCTCAGGGAGAGTAGATGTCAAGGAGATGAATAGAAATTACTTTTCGTGACGACCTTCTTGGTGTTAACACTTTATGCAATGCAACCGTCTCTCTGTCAGAGCGAGGACCACAACATCACGAAAACTGCCGGCAGATTTCCAAGCCAAGGTAGGCAGTTTCCATGAGTTTGCGACTTACAGTCCAGTGTGACTTATATACCTTTTTTCTTCTTTATTATGCCTTTTTTTTTTTTTTTTTTTGCTAATGCGTCTTATACTCAGGAGTGACGTATAGTCCAGAAAATACGGTATCCCCTTTTCTTTTTAAAATAATGCTCAAGGAATTTGCAACATATTCAATGACTACTGTGTCTGTAGTATATGTGTGATGACACAGACAGGTCCAGTGCCCTCCACATTTATTGACACCACTTATAGTTTACTCAAGAAAAAAAATCCTTTCTGAACCAACAACATATGTAGCAAGTATGAGTTACTTCTCACAAAAGTGTATTTTTCTGAACTCTGCGATAAACACTGAGAACACGACATTTAGTTTCTCTGTGCAGAAAAATATAGAAATATTTATCAGAATGTTCTCATATTGTTTAACTGATATAATCTATTTTACCTTTATTCACTAGTTGTTTTACTGACAACCTATTTTTATGGCTTCTGTTGTGTAGAAAGGTTTTGATTTCAAGCAAAGTATACATGTGTCAAAATCATTGTTCATAGTAATTAGAATAAAATAAAATCAAAGTACTGTATATAGTTTGTAAGATATTTTATTTAAATTATCATGTCTATAGTTATATAACGTTTACATAAAATCTTATATAAATAAATGTCAAAAAGGTCTCCCTGATAAACAGCAAATTTAAAAAAGTAAAAGCTGAAAGGTTTTCCAACAGAAAATAATAAGTGGTTTTAAATTATTTCCTGCAGTCTTTGATGAAAAATACCTGGAAATGAAAAATATCTATAAAAATATCTGGCTGTCTGATTGTCTGTCTATTTTACAAAATGTTGAAAATTGAAAAATAAATCCACACTAATAGTTTTTGTACTAAATACAAAATTGTAGTGTTATGGGTATGTAAATGTATAAATGTAAATATAAGTATAATGAATGTATAAACGTTGAGTGTAATTATATTCAGTTAAAGTGCATAAATGGTAGCAAATGGTTGACTCAGCTGTTTTTGGGTCTGGAACATTCCATTAGAGAAACTACAAGATGGGCCTAGTTGTGCATGTTGTGCATGTGCCCTGTGGTGGGTCAGGTGGTTTCGAAAATTCTCGAATGGAATCTTCCAGAACTTTGAGGAGGTTATATTAGGACCCGTTGCAGATCAGCTGAGACAGATCACCTAAGGAGTCTCTTCGGGCAGACCATCTAACGAAACTCATCACAGCAGATCTTCGAAAGGGGAAGTCATCCAAGGCGTATCATGGAATGCGCTTCACCTAAGTTTCGTCGTTTGGGACTTCATCGCCAAAGTCACCCACAGCCAACGCTTTTTTCAAGCCTTTCCTTGCCGGCGCACGCGCCGCCTCTAAATTTTCCATGCTGCAGCTGCTTGGTGACTATCTTTGTTTTGGGACCCTTGTTTAATTTGTATTTTGTTCATATTTTAGCGGTAAGCTATTATTTTGCCTCACTTTGTTGATATTATTAAACTGTGTAGAGTTTATGTCGTGCTTTGCTGTTTTCACGGGGCAATTTCCATCTTCTAAATTCCATACATAACAGTAGTGACAAAAGATTACACTGAATTTAATATGAAATTTAAAAGAAAGTAAATCCATTTTGACATTTTCTTTAGTCTTGAGGGCATCAGGATGAAATTATTGAAACAACAGGTCTATGTTTAAGCACAAAAACAAACAGCCAGGTGTACCGGGCTGAAATGATGGGAGTAATTATTCTATTATCATTGCCCTACAAACTCTTTATAAGCATGCAGATGACTGTTAATAAATACGACTATTTTCTAAATGCAGAAATTCTTTGCCTTCTCAGTAGCCCGAAGACTTTTCAGGGTAAAAGGTATACACAGTTAGAAACTACATTTAGCAATGTGGTACAGCCTGATTGACTAATTGATTAATGCAGCCATGAGGCGGGGGGGGCACGAACCAGTGTCTCTCCCCCTTATGCCGGTCCCAAGCCCGGATAAATGCAGAGGGTTGCGACAGGAAGGGCATCCGGCGTAAAACTTCTGCCACATTTAAAAAAAATGCAAATGATCAAAACAAAATTCATACCGGATCGGTCGAGGCCTGGGTTAACAACGACCGCCATCAGTGCTGTCAACCAACAGGGTGCTGATGGAAATTGGACTACTGTTGGTCGAAGACGTCGAAGAAGGAGAGGCGGGAGGCGTGTCCGTAGGCAGAGAGAGAAGAGGAAATGTGTGAGCCTAGGACTGAGAGTAGGGACTTTGAATGTTGGAACTATGCAAGGAAAAGATAGGGAGCTGGCTGACATGATGCAGAGGAGGAAGGTGGACATACTGTGTGTTCAGGAGACAAGGTGGAAAGGTAGAAAGGCTAGAAGCTTAGGAGCAGGGTTTAAACTGTTTTATCATGGTGTGGATGGGAAGAGAAATGGAGTAGGAGTCATCTTGAAGGAGGGGTTTGTCAGGAATGTTCTAGACGTGAAAAGAGTGTCAGACAGAGTGATGAGTCTCAAGTTAGAAATTGAAGGCGTGATGGTCAATGTTGTTAGTGCTTATGCCCCACAGGCAGGATGTAAGCTAGAAGAGAAGGAGAGATTCTGGAGTGATTTAGATGAAGTGATGCAGAATACCCCCAGAGGTGAAAGAGTGGTCATTGGAGCAGACTTCAATGGACATGTTGGTGCAGGCAACAGAGGGGACGAGGAAGTGATGGGCAGGTTTGGTATCCAGGACAGGAACACAGAAGGACAGATGTTGATCGATTTTGCAAAAAGGATGGAAATGGCTGTGGTGAATACTTTCTTCAAGAAGAAACAGAAGCATAGGGTGACTTATGAAAGCGGAAGTAAGAGCACACAGGTAGACTACATCTTGTGCAGGCGATGTAATTTGAAGGAAGTCAGTGACTGCAAAGTAGTAGTTGGTGAGAGTGTTGCCAAACAGCATAGGATGGTGGTGTGCAGGATGACACTGATGGTGAGAAAAGTGAAAAGGCAAAGGCAGAGCAGAAGACAAAGTGGTGGAAGCTGAAAAAGGAAGAGTGTCGTGTTGTCTTCAAGGAGGAGTTGAAACAGGCTTTGGGTAGTCAGGAAGTGCTTCCAGAGGACTGGACAACCACAGCCAATGTGATCAGGGAGACCGGTAGGAGAGTACTTGGTGTGTCCTCTGGAAGGAAAGTAGATAAGGAAACTTGGTGGTGGAATGAGGAAGTGCAGGAGTGTGTACAAAAGAAGAGGTTAGCCAAGAAGAAGTGGGACATTGACAGGACCGAAGAGAGTAAACAGGAGTACAGGGAGACACAGCGTAAGGCGAAGGTAGCAGTGTCAAAGGCCAAACAGAGGGCGTATGATGACTTGTATGATAGGTTGAACAGTAAAGAGGGAGAAAATGATCTATACAGGTTAGCACAGCAGAGAAATAGAGATGGGAAAGACATGCAGCAAGTTAGAGTGATAAAGGACAGAGAGGGAAATGTATTGACTGATGACAGAAGTGTGCTGGGAAGATGGAAAGAGTACTTTGAAGAGCTGATGAATGAAGAAAATGAGAGAGAAAAAGAGTAGAAGGGGTGACCGTTGAGGAGCAGGAAGTAGCAAAGATTAGTAAGGGAGAAGTGAGGAGGGCATTGAAGAGGATGAAGAGTGGAAAGGCAGTTGGCCCTGATGACATACCAGTTGAGGTATGGAAGTGTCTAGGGAGGTAGCAGTAGATTTTCTGACAAGAATATTCAACAAGGTCTTAGAAAGTGAACAGATGCCAGAGGAATGGAGGAGAAGTGTGCTTGTGCCCATTTTTAAGAACAAGGGAGATGTACAGAGTTGTGGCAACTACAGAGGGATAAAGTTGATGAGCCATACAATGAAGCTATGGGAAAGAATAGTGGAAGCAAGACTAAGGGCAGAGGTCAGCATTTGTGAACAACAGTTTGGTTTCATGCCCAGAAAGAGCACCACAGATGCAGTGTTTGCTTTGAGGATGTTAATAGAGAAGTACAGAGAAGGGCAGAGGGAGCTGCATTGTGCCTTTGTGGATCTGGAGAAAGCCTATGACAGGGTGCCGAGAGAAGAACTGTGGTATTGTATGAGGAAGTCTGGAGTGACAGAGAAGTATGTTAGAGTGGTGCAGGACATGTATGAGAGATGTAAGACAGTGGTGAGGTGTGCTGTTGGTGTGACAGAAGAGTTCAAGGTGGAGGTGGGACTGCATCAAGGGTCAGCTCTCAGCCCCTTCTTGTTTGCTATGGTGATGGACAGGCTAACAGACGAGGTTAGACAAGAATCTCCATGGACTATGATGTTTGCAGATGACATCGTGATCTGTAGTGAGAGCAGAGACCAAGTGGAGGAAAATCTAGAGAGGTGGAGGTATGCCCTGGAAAGGAGGGGATTGAAGGTTAGTCTTAGTAAGACAGAATACATGTGTGTGAACGACAAGGACCCAAGAGGAACTTTGAGGTTACAGGGGGCAGAGATAAAGAAGGTGGAGGATTTTAAGTACTTCGGCTCAACAATCCAGAGCAATGGAGAGTGGGGAAAAGAGGTGAAGAAGCGCGTGCAGGCAGGATGGAATGGATGGAGAAAAGTGTCCGGTGTGATGTGTGATAGGAGAGTATCGGCAAGAATGAAGGGAAAAGTGTACAAGACAGTGGTGAGGCCAGCAATGTTGTATGGTTTAGAGACAGTGGCCCTGGGGAAAAGACAGGAGTCAGAGTTGGAGGTAACAGAGATGAAAATGTTGAGGTTCTCTTTGGGAGTAACGAGGATGGATAGGATCAGAAATGAGTACATCAGAGGGACAGCACATGTTAGATGTTTTGGAGACAAAGTCAGAGAGGCTAGATTGAGATGGTTTGGACATGTACAGAGGAGGGATAGTGAGTATATTGGTCGTAGGATGCTGAGGTTGGAACTACCAGGCAAAAGGCCCAGAGGAAGACCAAAGAGAAGATTTATGGATGCGGTGAAGGCGGACATGAAGGTCGTTGGAGTAAGAGTAGAAGATGCAGAGGACAGGGAGAGATGGAGGCAGATCATTTGCTGTGGCGACCCCTGAAGGGAACAGCCGAAAGGAAAAGAAAGAAAGTACAGCCTGATTGACTTTGCCAAGAGGGACAGAAGCAGAAGTGATGTGAGCTATGCCCAATGAATTTAAAAAGGGGGGGCGGGAGGCATTCATTAAACATGAATCTTATTTAAACAGCATAGTGGTAGAGGATAGCTTGGTAATAATACATCGGTGCAGAATGTGACACAAAGAATTTGATTGGTGTTTGATATGATGCTGAATATATTCAATATATAAAAGGCGCAACAAAGAAGTTGCATGCAAACATTTCTACATCCACCAGGGGGTTATGTTTTTACCCGTGCTGGTTTGTTTTTCTGTTTGATACTTGATAGTATTTTGTAAATGTAAACAAAGCTGTCTGTCTGTCTGTCTTCCTTTCGGCTTTTTCCCTTTTTACTCGGGAGTTGCCACAGCGAATCATCTGATTCGCACGTTTGATTTTGACAGAGGTTTTTTTACGTCGGATGCCCTTCCTGTCACAACCCTTTTAGCAAGGGACAGAAACACGCTAACGACTACAAAGCTATGGGACAAAATATACAGAAAGCAGTGAGCAGAGCAACAAAATGATGAGCAACAAGCTGATTGAAACATCACCGCTGAAAGTGTCACCGGCTGTGGTTGCCTCTTGCATTTTCGCCCACATCCAAATGTTTTCAAATAAAAGTACAAGCAGTATCTAGCTTGCTCCCTACAAGAATAGGTTATATCTGAATGTTAATGAATAAAGAATAACTTATTACTATCATTATTATTATTATTATTATTATTATTATTATTATTATTATTATCATTGTGATGATGATGATGTAGCAAGTATAGAACAGAAACTCTTGTGCATAATGGATCCAGAAGAGTTCTTTTTAATGTAGTTCTTCTGTGCTATTTGCACTTCTATACATAAGGGCCAATGTGTAGAAATATAAACTCACAGAAAATTCAGACAGTATTGATTTGTTTCCCGTGAGGGTTGGACTCCTTCCAGACTGTCCTATGTCACCAGTTCTGGTCATAATCATGAAAGACAACATTTCAAACTGCAGTCAAGGGGTTCCGGTTTGGTAGCCGTAGGATCTCATCTCTTTTCGGACGACGTTGTACTTTTGTCTTCGATTACCAGCTCTCGTTGGCATGATTTGAAGCTGAGTGTGAAGCAGCCAGGATGAGAATCAGCACCTCCAATTCCGCAACCATGGTTCTTCGCCGGAAAAGGGTGGAATGCACTCTCCAAATCCAGAATGAGGTCCTGCCCCAAATAAAGGCATTTACGTATCCTGGGGTCTTATTCACGAGTAAGGGAAGAAGACATTCATTCATTTTCTAAACTGCTTAATCCTAATTAGGGTTGCAGGGCAGCTGGTGCCCATCTCAGCCGATTCGAGGTGAGGGCAGAGCGTACACCCTGAACAGCTCGCCAGGCCATCGCAGGGCAGAAACACACTGACGGCTATTTAGCCTACTTTTGACGAAAGTCAGAAATGGTTCTTTTACAACCTCACACCATGGACAGTGACAGATATGGCCAACCTTTGGTAACCCAGCTAGCTGCACTGGGGGAACAATGACAACCTGTTGAGAGTGGGGCTTGAACCACCAGGCCACTCTAAGACATGGTGATACATCTCTTACCTAGCCAAAAATTATCAAACTCTAATATGTCAAACCACGTTCATGTTCACCTGACAAGGTGCATATATGGATATTTTTTTAAACAACCTTATGCCATGTTAAATCTCTATCCAGCACTGCATCAAACTTTCTCCAAGATATTGCATCAAGAACAGGAGAGTCGAACCACTCCAAAGTCCTTACACAGTACATCGCAAATTGCTATAGGGTTAAGGTCAAGACTCTGAGTGTGATATGTGTGGATATGATTCTTCGTGCTTCCTGAACCAAGCTTTCACTGTTTGAGCCCCAATTTTATATCTGTGCAATCAGGGAGCAAAAAAAACCCCAACAACTTCAATGGTGTGAAAACCTGATCATTCAGTCAATTCAGGTCTTCAGTCAACTTCATTTTATTATCACATAACATTGCTGAGCCCTGACCCAACCAACTGAAGCAACCTCATATCATAAAGATCTGTATACATGCCACTGTGCATGTTGGGTACACTGTTTAATGCGCTTCCATTCTTATCCTGACTTGTGCTTGAACAAGTTACATCTGATCTTACCAGATCGCATGAACTTTTAAAATAGCTCCAGAGTTTGATTTTTATGTTCCGTAACAAAGCTGAAGACTGTTTTATGACTAGCCTGGCTACCAAGGCACATTTTATGGCCATACAGCTCAGTCCCCATTGAATTATCATAACATCGTATGTGTGGAAAGCTCTTACTATCATGACTAAGTGTAGCCTTCTCTATAGTTGTACTGGCAACTTTTTTTATAATTCAAATCCACCTACATGTTTATCTGAACTCCAATCATAATCAGTCATGATTTTTCTTGACCACTATTCTTCTTTAATTCTGACACTTTTGCACTATCCTTAGAGCAATTTCAGCACCTCTTAACTGATTACTTGCTTGACGAGCATATATATATATATATATATATATATATATATATATATATACACAAAAATAAAAGGACAGGACAAAGACTTTCTATTGAAACTCCATTTATCACTACAGATCTGTTTCGAGGGGTGGTGAAACCATCCTCTCTCTTCAGGTGATTATAGAAGATAATCTTCTATAATCACCTGAAGAGAGAGGATGGTTTCAATAAATTTCAATATTTTAAAAATAAATAAACAAATAAATATTCTTTGAATCAAAAAATAAGGAAATTAAGGAAAAACAGGGGGAAAAGTTAAAGAAAATGCCACAAAAATGAGGCCAGTTATGCAAAAAAAAACCTAAACCAGCACAAAACATAAAACAACCCAAAATCTCCCATCAAAACTACTTACTGTAGATTGTTGCATCTGTGTGTGTGTGTGTGTGTGTGTGTGTGTGCACGCATATGTATGTGTGTCGTCTTCTTCTCATGCAATACCACCTGTATGTGTGTGTATTTATATTTTATTTACATCTTATGTTATTTTTTAATGTTTAATTGTTATTAGAAGCATTTATAGTTTGAATATGTATATTATATACACATAAACATATACGTATACGTCATTCGGGGAAGGGGGTTGGGGGGTGATCCTACTTCGAGGATTTCAATGGTTAAGTGGGGATCTCGGTCCCAATTAACCACGGAAAGTGAGGGATCCCTGTATATGTGTGGTATACATATATATAAATATATATATATATGTGATGATGATATATATGTGATAAAATGTAACATATGTAGGATATATTTTTGAACATGATAATTTGAGTAAGGAGAATCTTGGGTTAAAAGAATTGATAAAAGATTAATTTCAGAGGTGCTTATCCAATTAAAATTTAAATACAAATTATTCACTTTATATTTTACAATATCACATTCAGATTACAGTTCCAGTTTATTTAGTTTGGGTTATGAAAATAAATAGATAAAAATAAAAATTAAAACACACATTGGAAGGTGGGGGCCTCACCTTGTTCATAGCAACAAAAACTCTCAAAAAGTTTCCCAGTATTATTTAAGATAACCCCTTTGCTCTCACTTGTCATAGGCTTTCTTTAGGTGTGTATTACTCCATCCAACAACAACGACAACAACAACAGCAACAACATCAACAGAAAATAGCTCACAAAGCAGTAAAATATTGCTTCAATTATTTCCTGTGGCACCCCATCTAAGAATAAAAAAAAACATTTCATGCCCCCTCCAATCCCACAAGCGACGATAAATAGTATTACAGTACTGTATTTGTCTATAAAATTGATTTTAGTACTCTTGCATAATATTGTATCTTTATTAACATTAAAAACAAACAAAGAAAGAAATATAGTTCAACTTACAATAAAGAAAAACTTCATTAATTGTCTTTTAATTTGTAACAGAAAAGATTTAAAGTGCATCAATGTGCCTGAAATTTAAAAATATACATCCTTATTTAAACTTATTTAAACTTATTTAAACAAAATACAACTTATTTATGTCCTAACATCTCCGTCTCTCTCCACCTTTTTCTTCATTCCTGTTAGAAAATTTTCCGTGTTGTTTCTTGAGGGGTTGTTTACTGCACTTCATATCGTTTGCTCGTGCGAAGAACCGCTACACAATAGCGCAACAAAGAGAGTGCCATTGCCAACTACTGGAGTGGAGGTGCAATTACACTTGATTCTCATACACTATTCCAGAAAAGCATGTTCCCCAGGGTCATATGCACTCCCCACAGCATCACACCATGCCCCCCTGCCATCATACCACCCCCCCCAAGGCACTGCAATAAAAGCAACCAAAGTCTGCTACATACATATGTGAAAAAATCTAAATGAAATTGCATACAGTACAAACACAGCTTCTAAAGACTCTTCTCCATGGCAACACACAGGAAGATCCTGAAATAGGACCAACAGAGACCCAAAGAACTGCACAATCAGTAGAGAAATAGATAACTAAAGTCAAAATCTGCTGATTTCCTATTATTTCAGTAATAGTTTACAGAAATAAAAATTATAATATTGCATTTAAACCCAGCAAAAATTTTGATTACTCATTTATTTAGTGGTCTAATCAAAACTAAAGAAAGAACATTAAAGGAAGCATAAAATATGTTTTGACAGTGCTGATGTCTCATGTAAAGTCTTTCTGATTCTTTTTCACTCTCTGACTTTGGAGTTTGATCAAACAACTGACTCTGTGCCAGTTACTACAGTATAAGTGAAACCCCTCAGAGGCACATCAAGCATGGTTACATATGGCCTTTTAATATTTCATCAGTCGTCTTAGAATAACTTACGATGTGCCTATGAGACCCATTGAACACCATTTAGGGCACAAATAAACCATGCGGAGTTTTAGAACTAGGATTGGGCAACTGTGACTGAGATAAAAATACACAAATTCTGTAAACTAGATCTGTAAAAATGTATTTATTATTAGTAGGGCAAATGTAAGAAATGAATAATGTTTGCTGTTTGGAAAAATCAAGCTACTCTTTAAAGCAGAGAAGTGCTCTGAATTCATCCTCCGTTCCCCACCTCCTTCTGCTTCTGGAAGGTTTCAGTTAAAGAAGGTACATCAGGATTTGTATGCAAAGGCATGTGAATTTCTAATCTCCTGGAAGGGTGAGAAATTCTTTGTGCTAATGCCATTAAACGGGAGAGTAGATGAAAAATAATTTAAAGTTTAAAAAAAAGCTTTCATTTTTAAGTAGGTCAGAGGCTGTTACCTGTTCAATAATGAAAAGGGCTGTGATGTGTAGGAGTGTGTGTGTGTGTGTGTGTGTGTGTGTGTGTGTGTGTGTGTGTGTGTTGAACGGAATTTGAATACTGTAATTACTGAGGCTTAGGTCAGGGTGGATATAAATCTGTCAAATGTAAATTTCTCATTTCTGTTTAGTCTCAGATAAGAAGCATAAACCCATTGCATTCAATAATTACAGCATATATACACTGAAAGTGTGCAGTGTATTGATACATGTGTGCTAATATTAGTATATCATATTAAAAACATAACACTGAGCATTATATATATTCTATATGCATGTAAATAAAGTTTGTGTACTAATGGTACTGTTCATCAAATCTACATATGGTCTATCCATATTCTGCTATCTCGCTAGATGGATGGATGGATGGCTGGATGGATGGAAGCTTTATTAGGCCCAAAGGGAAATTCACAAAAAAACATGAATAAATGAGTCTTGGTGTGTATGAATCCATATCCATTATATTTAAGTAAAGAATGGTAAATGCAGTGAGGGGACAAATTGCACACAAAGCTGCTGGAAAAGCTGCTACTCTTGGCAGTGCTGGAAGTACAGTATGCATTATTTGGATATACTACACTATTGCTAAAAATCATGTTGTCACCTGAACATCATATCTTTATCATATGGTGGCTTTCCGCAAACTGTTAACAATAATTGATTTGTTCTACAATAAGTAGATGCTGTGGACAGTTTGAATGTGTATATATATATATATATATATATATATATATATATATATATATATATATATATATATATATATATATATATATATATATTTACAGTGATACCTCAGCTCACGAACATAATTGGTTCCCAGAAAGTGTGTGTAAGGCGAAAAGTTCGTCTTCCGAACATTTATGTCCCATAATAAACCATTAAAATGAGAATAATCCGTTCCCAGGTCCCCATAAAACATAATTTTCTACTGAATAAGCCTTAAAACTACACAAAAATATACCTTATTTTATGTATAATAAATGTGTATTGTATTGTAATTAAAGAAATAAACTGTACTGTATAATAAAGTCGTTTTATTTACCTTTGTGATGGTAGTTGATGGCTTGATGGAATGGAGTGGGAGGAGGAGAGAGGGAGGGACTTACTGTTTGGAAGGAGAGTTTGGAAACACCTACTGTTTGGAAACACCCTCAGCCACACACGCACCCTTAATAGCTTCCTTGTTCTTAAGGATGATAGCAATGGTAGACTTAGCGTACTGGTACTGGGACGCTAAGTCACACAAACGCACACCTCGTTCGTGTTTTTCAATGATCTCCGCCTGTGGTGGGGTCTTTTTCGGTCCCATAATAGCAAAAGTACACTCAATATGGTCCAAAATGTCTATCAAACACAAACCACGTCCGCACTCAAAGAAAGGGGGTGACAAACTGGGACGCCGTGAGCGTGCGTCAGCTTCTCGTGGTCGCCACCGTGGCGCTGTTCGACCGCGTGGTTTGGTTCGTCCGCCGAAAACTAGTTCGTCAGCAGAGACTATATGCTCGCAAATTTAATGTTCTAGAGGCGAAAAGTTCGTGAGCTTAAGCATTCGTCAGCGGAGGTTTTACTGTGTATGTGTATATATATATATATATATATATATATATATCCTACTTCATGGATTTTGATGGGCGCGTGGGGATCTTGATCCCAATTAACCATGGAAAGTGAGGGAGCCCTATATATATATATATATATATATATATATATATATATATATATATATATATATATATATATATATATATATATATATATATACACAAAAATAAAAGGACAGGACAAAGACTTTCTATTGAAACTCCATTTATCACTACAGATCTGTTTCGAGGGGTGGTGAAACCATCCTCTCTCTTCAGGTGATTACCAGGTGATATATATTATATATATATATATATATATATATAATATATATATATATATATATATACAAAAATAAAAGGACAGGACAAAGACTTTCTATTGAAACTCCATTTATTACTACAGATCTGTTTCGATGGGTGGTGAAACCATCCTCTCTCTTCAGGTGATTATAGAAGAACTTCTATAATCACCTGAAGAGAGAGGATGGTTTCACCACCCGTCGAAACAAATCTGTAGTGATAAATGGAGTTTCAATAGAAAGTCTTTGTCTTGTCCTTTTATTTTTGTTATTTGCTCTACCAAAAAGTATTGAGCACTCTCCTACGGAAGGATCTACTCAGAAAATCCCCTATATATATATATATATATATATATATATATATATGTACAGTAGACACATTCTAAAATATAAGAAAGGTAACATAATCTTATACACTGCCCAGCTAAAATGTCCCAAATATTTACATTGTTTCTATTGTCACTTTTGATCAGATTGAGGCGCGGCAACATTAGGTGGCTTAAAGATGAAGTCTGAAGATAACCATATTATCTTATCAATGGACTTTGTGCATGGATAAAAATTGAGGTGCATCTAAAAACAGAGGGGATTGCAAGAGGAATCATTTTCACATATGAACTGGCACCATAGAGTCTTGACCTTAACGGTATTTCAAGTCGGGGTGTTCAGGATGAATACTTTATGGAAGGAGGGAAATGAGCTCAATTCATGATGAAAATATATCATGTGATGCTGCTTAATTTTGTCAACTCCATAGTGGTTACATGCACCAAAAAACTTTCATTTTTATTGATAAAAAACGGTGTTACATAAAGTTTCAAATGTACAAATAATAATGTTATTTTCTCTAGGATTTATTTGATTTATCTTTGAAACGTGGGAGGTTTCTTGGGTGACCAAAACACGTTCGAAAGGACTCCGCGTATGCAACACCACAAAGCCGACACCATGATGCCTGAGCTGCTAAAAGTTGTGAAAAAGTGCCTAGTGAGGCCAAAAAGTCACAGACAGGTCAAAGAGGGCATTAATCAGAGGGGCAAAAAGAGACCCAAGTTAAACCCGAAGGAGCTGGAAATATTTACAATGGAGATTATTGTATCTAGCCACAGCCCAACAGAATTGGGTTTTATGGAGGAGTGCTCAGAAAAAAGTTATTTGGTGCTAAAGATAAAGTTTTAGATTGCAGTCTTCTTTTCCTTTCAGCTTTTTCCCTTTTTCAAGGCTCGCCACAGCGAATCATCTGATTCGCACATTTGATTTGGCATAGGTTTTTACGTCGGATGCCCTTCCTGACACAACCCTTTAGCAAGGGACAGAAACACGCTGACGGCTTTGGAGCTCCTCTTTACGAAAGTCAGCAATGGTTCTTTTACATGAACCTCACACCATAGACAGTGAGAGACATGGCCCGCCTTTGATAACCCAGTTAGCTGCACTGGAGGGGACAGTGACAACCTTGTGGAGAGTGGGACTCGAACCTCCAGCAATCCAGCGCCGTATACCACTAGACCACCACTGCCCCTAAAGCATTAGACTACAGTAATGTGTAGAAATGGACTTGTCATCTAAATGAGAATTGAAGGGACCAAAAATACAAACAAAATCAGGGTGACAGTCTTATTTTTCTTGATTTCTTTGCAAGACTAGAAATCGTCAACACTTCACAACACAACAATGCCAGGCCTCACTCTAGTCTCAGAACAAGGGAGGCAATCATTTTTTTCAGGTGAATAACACTATTGCATCCTCCCTACTCACTTGATTTAGAGTCCTCAGACCTCCATCTATTTGGTCCAATGCACATAGGGGAATCGTTACGGTGCAGAAAAAAAATGAAAAATGCTGGAAAGAACTTGCTTTTTGGGTTTTTTTGGGGGGGTGTCCAGGGGCATGTGTGTTTGTGTGTGTGTTTGTGTGTGTGTATGCGTGTGTGTGTGTGTGTGTGTGTGTGTGTGTGTGTGTGTGTGTGTGTGTGTGTGTGTGTGTGTATCCGTTACAAGTTTGCATTGTCACCTTGTTGTTGCTTTAGCGATTATCTGAAGAAAAAAAAACTGCTGGCAATGACAAAACCTTTGAATTTTAATGAGAATTTGAATTTAAATTAGGAAAACGACCAAGGGGGAGTAAGTTAGAGGAACAGAGTGAGAATTTATAACAGGCATAAAACAGTCACAGAGGATGTTCTACTGTAAATAATCATGTAGACTTCAAAGGCCTGAGTGCATAAGCAGTACATCAGCCTATCCATGTGAGAGAGGGAGAGAGAGAGAGAGAGAGAGAGAGAGAGAGAGAGAGAGAGAGAGAGAGAGAGAGAGAGAGAGAGAGAGTGAGAGAGACTGACACTTGTAATAGAACTCAGTAGTATTCCAATATACACCTGCAGTGTGCACTTTTTCTCACTAACCCCAATGATCCACTGTTTGAACAAAGGACATAGTAACAACAACCACAACAACAGAAATTTTGGGGCTCACTAAAAAAATGAGGAATTAACTCTCTCAACTTAAACTATACCAGAAATGGATATGTTCTTAGTTACCATAGAAACGTGCCCATCGTGTCAGTGGAGTATTTCATGTATATATGAAAAAAGTAAAGGAAGAGAGAGAGAGAGAGAGAGAGAGAGAGAGAGAGAGCATACAAAATGATTCCTCTAATAATCACAGCTGAAATAACCACAAATAAAGTAAAACATAATTTAACTGGCCCTCCTTGAATCGCCACCTTATGGTGGTGGAGGGGTTTGTGTATATAATGATCCTAGGAGTTATGTTGTATTAAGCCCTTGGCAGGGTTACCCATGGAAAACAGGATCAGACAAATTGTGGTTCAAAAACCTCTATGGAAAAGCATAAAAGGACACGGTTTCCCTTGCATGAACGGGGGTCACGCCTGAACGCATGAACGGAGCCAAGCCTGGGGGAGGGGCTTGAAGGCCAGTGTCTGGTGGTTGAGTTGTCCATGGTGCTGGCAAGCCCAGCCCAAAAAGGAGACATACCTCCGCCCTCCCATGGACCCACCACCTATGAGAGAGGCTATTGAGGTTTTGCACATGACATCACATGGTCACGTGACTTATGTTTAGATGCCATATTGGACAGCATGATCCGGATGGCGTTCACTCATTCAACATTGCTAAACATTTTAAAATAAGTAATAGTGGTTCAACATTACCCAACTGGATGTTGTTTGTCGGTTACTAACTTCCCCGGAGTGATACAAAATAATCAGTGAGTATGGTTATATCATGTTGCGCTGTTGGCTGTGCAAATAGACAGAGGAGTAAAGCCTGCCTGACACTCGTACGCATTTTAAATCCTCAATATCACTCATTCATGCGTACCATGGCGGAATGATTTTGTGTTTATTTCACCAGTCAGTCAAACAGTTTGTGCCAGAGAGGAATAAGCTTTGCTCATAGCTTGCTCATTTGTACCATTGAGGATGTTCCGCGACGTTCCACTCCATTCCTCACCATTGCGGCATTTTTGTTTAATTGCTTGTGCTAGGGTGCTCCAAGTGCCTCAACGTCACTCAATGGCCAGACAAGTTTGCTCCACATCACACTAAAAAGGTGACCGCACTTCCATTTTATGACACTCCTTGTCACGCCTCTCAAGTGTTCTTCTATAATCACCTGAAGAGAGAGGATGGTTTCACCACCCCTCGAAACAGATCTGTAGTGAGAAATGGAGTTTCAATAGAAAGTCTTTGTCCTGTCCTTTTATTTTTATTGTATATATATATATATATATATATATATATATATATATATATATATATATATATATATATATATATATATATACATATATTGGGTAGCTGGATTCATCCACCATTCATCCTTGTAGTCGTCAAGATGATTTAAGAGAAAAGCCAGAACAGTGTGGGTGAGGGAATGGTTGACCAGGAGGCAGCAGTTTGGCCATTATGACTGATTGGTTAACCGTTTGTGCGTGGTGTTGAGGAATACATTGGTTTGAGTGCTCACCCAAACTTAAAGGTGAACAGCTTAGAGTAGACTATGATTATCTTTGAGGAAACAGTGAGAAACACAGTTCTGTCCACATCTCACTCCCTAGTCTTCTTCTTTTCCTTTCGGCTTTTCCCTTCAGGGGTCGCCACAGCGAATCATCTGCCTCCATCTCACTCTATCTTTTCCATCTTCTTCTCTTACACCAACGACCTTCATGTCCTCCTTCACCACATCCATGAATCGTCTCTTTGGTCTTCCTCTAGGCCTTCTGCCTTGTAGTTCCATCCTCAGCATCCTATTACCAATATATTCACTATCCCTCCTCTGTACATGTCCAAACCATCTCAATCTAGCCTCTCTGACTTTGTCTCCAAAACGTCTTACATGTGCTGTCCCTCTGATGTGCTCATTCCTAATCCTATCCATCCTCGTTACTCCCAAAGAGAACTTCAACATTTTCATCTCTGCTACCTCCAGCTCTGCCTCCTGTCTTTTCCCCCAGGCCACTATTTCTAACCCATACAACATCGTTGGCCTCAACACCGTCTTGTACACTTTTCCTTTCATTCTTGCCGATACCCTCTTATCACACATCACACCGGACACTTTTCTCCAGCCATTCCAACCTGCCTGCACAGGCTTCTTGACCTCTTTTCCACACTCTCCATTGCTCTGGATTGTTGAGCCTAAGTACTTAAAATCCTCCACCTTTCTTATCTCTGCTCCCTGTAATCTCACCGTTCCTCTTGGGTCCTTGTCATTCATGCACATGTATTCTGTCTTACTGAGGTTAATCTTCATTCCCCTCCTTTCCAGGGCATACCTCCACCTTTCTAGACTTTCCTGCACTTGTTCTCTGCTCTCATTACAGATCACAATGTCATCTGCAAACATCATAGTCCATGGGGAATCTTGTCTAACCTCGTCTGTCAGCCTGTCCATCACCATAGCAAACAAGAAGGGGCTGAGAGCTGACCCTTGATGCAGTCCCACCTTCACCTTGAACTCTTCTGTCACACCGACAGCACACCTCACCACTTTCTTACATCTCTCATACATGTCCTGCAACACTCTAATATACTTCTCTGCCACTCCAGACTTCCTCATGCAATACCACAGTTCTTCTCTCGGCACCCTGTCATATGCTTTCTTCATATGCATATCTCACTCCCTAGTCTGCCAACAGTTAATGTTGGACAATGCATAGTGTATAAGAGGAAACATTGAACGGTCAATGAACACCATGGAGGACACAAGTGCAGATTGAGGATACAGGTGTAATGTTGCGCGGCATTGATTACCTGTGACGTGGTGGGCATTTACACATGCCCTCACTGTTTCCTCACAGTTTCCTCATAGTTCGCGGAAAGGTACGCAAAAGAGTGTGTGACAAAATTAATGAACATGTTTCATTTTTTGGGTCAGCAATGCCCCTCGATGGCACTCATCTCGCTCATAGTTCCTACATTCTTCCCATGATGGCGCTCACTATTCCCGCAAAGGTATTCACTTTGGAGTACCATGGTGTACCATGAATGCGTACTAATGTCAGGCTGTCATAAGCCTGCATAGTCATTTTATCGTTTTTCCATCTGACCCGGAGAGAACAGCCAAGTGGATCACAGCGGTAAATAGGAAAGACTGGAATCCTACAGAATACAGTAGAATATGCAGCGAATACTTTGTATCAGGTAAATATACATTATTAGGCTTATATATAAATAAAATATGTGAAGGGGCAGTAGTGGTCTAGTGCATAGGGTGCAGGATCGCTGATCCTAAGGTTGGGGGTTCGAGTCCCCGCAGGGTTGTTACTGTTCCCCCCAGTGCAGCTAACTGGGTTATCAAAGGCGGGCCATGTCTCTCACTGTCTATGGCGAGAGGCTTGTAAAAGAACCATTGCTGACTTTCGTAAAGAGTAGCTGCAAAGTCGTCAGCGTGTTTCTGTCCCTTGCTAAAAGGGTTGTGACAGGAAGGGCATCCGATGTAAAAACCCATGCCAAATCAAATGTGCGAATCAAATGATTCGGTGTGGCGACTCTCGAGAACGGGAAAAAGCTGAAAAAAAGGAGATATAAATAAAATATGTGAATTTTAACCATTTTAGTTGAACCATTATAAGAAGTGATAATTGTAATTCATTATTGCATAAGCACTTGTTTGTGTCGGTCTATTTGGGGATAGAACCTTACCCGTTATGAGGTGGTCGTCTCTCTTCCTGGTTCCTGGCTCCCATTGTTGCATACAGCTTACAAATACGGCAATAAAATCCTTGTAAGCTTCCATTGATTTGTAAGCTTTTAACTCTTTGCCAGTAAATGGAGACGGGCCGTGGACAAGATATGTACAAAGATCCAAGTAGGAAAAAGCAGGAAGGGAAGAATGGCCGCATTCTAACACATTCCTAAACATCGACTGTGGCATTAGATATGGATCGGCAATCCCCAGCTGCTTTATTTTACTCAGTTACCTCGCCACCTGTCAATATTATATTGTCATCTGACAATATTATACTGTCATTGCTTTTGCCTTCGACACTCTCGAATATTTTGCTTTTGATGTTATTATCGGTTGTTGTTGAAGCCATGATTAGTGAATCGTGTGTGTGTGTGTGTGTGTGTGTGTGTGTGTGTGTGTGTGTGTGTGTGTGTGTGTGTGTGTGTGTGTGTGTTCTGGATCACGCTTGGCGTCCAAGATGGTGGGGGTCACGTGACTGCAAAACCTCAATAGGGATCGGGTGCAGTGTGAGTTGGGTGGCAGCTGAAGGCATGGGTTCTGTCAGACCAATCTTCAGTTACTGACTCTGACTCTTGGGACATGAAATGTCACCTCGCTGATTCAATGATCAGATCTACTTAATAACCTAAAAAAAGAGTTATAGAAAAGTTCATAAACTGTTCCAACTGGTTACGAATACATAAAATTAAATTAATTTGAAGTATATGAAATAATATTGTGTAAGTATTTATACAGTGTATGTGTAGTAATCACACGAAGCCACAGTGATGTCATCATAAGTTCACAACAAGCAAAAAGAAGTGAAACATGATACAGCTTTCATTAAGTCAAAAATTAAATCATTATAAATCCGGCATACGTTAAACATTACTTAAGTATATGATTCATACCATTATTATGAATAATAAGAATACATACATATATACATTAAAACAAAACAAAAAACCTGGCATCCTCACAACTGTCTTTAGCAAATGGATTTTCAGGCAGAGCAATTTGCATTATAGTTTCTACATTAATCTATTTGCATTGATTACTGCCAGTATTCGTTTTAATTGCTAGACATGCACAGTTGTGTCAAAATAATAGCAATCCAACATCACTAACCTGAGAAGTCAGTGTTTTTGGTAGAAATTATATTTGTACATGTCAAATATTTTACTAGCAGGTGTAGTAGAGTAATAGAATCCAAGAGAACCAACAGTCATGACATGCTGCTGATTCTGTGTAATTGAATCACTATTTGAAAGTTCAAAATAATAGCATTGTGCCATTCAGTTACGGTACTGACGTCATTCATTATTTGAAAAACAGATGTCAATTATTGCCCTTATTTTTAGAACGAAGGCAGCAAATGTTGTACATGCTGGTTATCGAGCATTTCTCTCTGAAATTCTGAAGAAAATGGGTTGTTCCAGAACAGCATACCTTCAGCATGTCTTTTTTCATCAGTGGGACATTACAGTTGTCTTTCCATTACAGTTGTCTTTCAGGTGTTGGTTGCCATGGAAGAATGTGAAAAACTACCATTCGAATGGATTGAAGATGAGTCAAAATTGCAAGGACTCCAACCATCAGCTCCAGGAATATAACCGAAAGTTACCTGTCAGTCCTGTTACAATGAGAAGATGCCCATGTGAAGCCAAGCAAGAGACAACTGTAATGTCCCACTGATGAAAAAAGACATGCTGAATAGGTTATAATTTTCCAAAGAGCAAAGTGGCTGGCCTAAAGAGAAACTGCGCAACATTTTGTGGACTGATGAAAGTAAGATTGTTCCTTTTCGGTCTACTGGTAGGAGACAGTTTATCAGACGTCTTCCAAACACTGAATTCAAGCCATAGTACACTGTGAAGACAGTGAAGCCTGGTGGAACAAGCATCATGATATGGGGATTTTTCTCATACTACGGTGTCGGGCCTATTTAACGCATACCAGAGATCATGGATCAGTTTGAATCCATCAGAATACTTGAAGAGGTCGTGCTGCTTTGTGCTGCTTTGAAATGGGTTTCAACAAGACAAGACTCCAAACACACCAGTAAACGGGAAACAGTCTGGTTCCAGACGAACAGGATTGACGTTATGGAGCGGCGGCCTGATCCCCTGATCTTAATCCAATAGAAAACTTGTGGGGTGACATCAAAAATGCAATTTCTGAGTAAAACCAAGAAATACAGAAGAACTGTGGAATGTAGTCCAATCATCCTGGACTTAAAAACCTGTTCACAGGTGCCAGATGTTAGTTGACTCCATGCAACACAGATGTGCAGCAGTTCTCAGAAACAGTCTGTCTTCCTTTTGGCTTTTTCCCTTTTACTCAGGAGTCACCACAGTGAATCATCTGATTCACACGTTTGATTTGGCAGAGGTTTTTACATCGGATGCCCTTCCTGTCACAACCCTTTTACCAAGGGACAGAAACATGCTGACGACTTTGCAGCTACTCTTTACGAAAGTCAGCAATGGTTCTTTTACATGCCTCTCACCATAGACAGTGAGAGACATGGCCCGCCTTTGATAACCCAGTTAGCTGCACTGGGGGGGGGGGGGGGGCAGTGACAACCCTGTGGGGACTCGAACCCCCAACCTTTAGATCAGCGATCCAGCGCCCTATACCACTAGACCACCACTGCCCAAGTTCTCAGAAACAGTGTTTATACAAATAAATATTAGTTCAGTGATTCAAAGGAAGTATAGTCTTAAACCATTTTTTGTTTATACAATGAATGTTTGAGTTTGTAAAGAATAAAGCACACACTGCTTTTTCTTTGAACAGTCTAATATTCACTTTTCAAGGTTTTTATTTAATTTATTTCAAGGAATAACACAACTTTTATATATTTTTCTTTACATTTTGATTTGGAATAGAATGTGTGGTGTCCCCAATGCATTTGTGTTTACAGAAAAATTTATTATTATAAGGATTTTGAGCTTTATTCAGTTTTTTAAACAGTGCTATTATTTTTAACGCAATTGTATATTGATCATTCAGAAATTCTCCATAAAAACTAGTTATTCTTACACACACGTTATTTCTCTTTTCAATTAATTAAGTCCCATCAACAATTCTAAAAGTACTATTTGCATGAAAATGATCAAACAGACATGCATGTTGTATCCCAAGCATGCAATCAAAATACAATTTTAGCACGTGCACCATATCCCACATTGCTGGTTTATTTTGATCTGTAAAGACGGACGTTGCGAGTATTTTAGACAATCCATTTGTTCTATCTATTTTATTTAAGCAACAATGTTATAAGTTATCTTTTTGTATAAATACCGAACATGGTGAATATGCCATTTTTTATGATTGGTTTTGAAAATGTTTCACTGCAAAGGTTTCGGACATTTTTTTTCTGACTGACATTTTTATAAATTTTGGTTTGTGCATCTAAACATACTATTATAAAAATATTTGTTTCCCCTGTAAATAAAGTTTGTACAGGTATTAAGAAAATTGCAAATTTATTAAACACACAAAAATTTGATATATTGGGGCGTTAAAACATTCCAACAACGTTACAATCTTAAGTTGACTGTGATTAAAAACAGAGCTGTCCTTTTGTCATTTTATTATATAATCTCCCCACCATAGCAAAAGTTGTACAACTGTTTCACCACTACTGAATAGCTTTGTGTCAGCAAGCATGTTGGGTCAGCAAGCATGTTGGCATGTTGCTCAGCAAGCACTAGTGTACCATTTCATCTGAGAGAGATATCAGCAAGATTCAAAAATAGAATTAATAATGAAAAAGGTTTTAAGCATGTGACAACAGCAAGAGGGCAGTGGTGGCCTGGTGGTATACTAGTAGGTGCTGGATCACCGATCCTAAAGTTGGGGGTTCAAGCCCCATTCTCAATGGGTTGTCACTGTCCCACCAGTGCAGCTAACGGGGTTATCAAAGGCCGGACATGTCTCTCACTGTCTATGGTGAGAGGCATGTAAAAGAAGCATTGCTGACTTTCGACAAGAGTAGGCTACAAAGCCGTCAGGTGTTTCTACCCTGCAATGGACTGGCGAGCTGTCCAGGGTGTACTCTGCACTCGCCCGGAGTCGGCTGGGATGGGCACCAGTCTCCCCGCAACTTTAATTAGGATCAAGCAATTACAAAAAATGAATAAATGATGAACAACAGCAAGATAAACATCAATACAATGATGTGTGTTTGTGCAACTATTTTTAAATTATGAGATCTGAGCAGTACTGCCAGTACTGCATAAAGAGGAAGTGAACTTTATCAACTGCTAGTTAATGAATAAATAGCATAGCACATAACAGATCAAATAAATTAATAAATACATATAAATAAATAAATAAATTATAAATAATAAATAAATTAATAAACTATTGCATAAAATCTGTTTTGGCCCTGATTAGCAAAAAATCTTATTAATACCCAAGTATTGTTACAAAATTCTCTGTAAAGTTCACAACTCAATTAAATCACTCTAAATTAATATTAATTGATTCCAACTGCAATATGCTTAATAAGGAAAGTGCTTATTAACTGCACAGAGAACAGAGATGAGCCAGCAGTGTTTAGTCTCTGGTGTGCTGACCTACAGCTAAAGGATGGCAAATTGATCTCTTTGGGATCAGATTCTGTCACCTGTGTTTCAAATATTCTTCACAATTATACACTCAGTCCTGTGCTTAAATTTGTAACAGTAGCAATGGTAACAACAGATGAATAATAAAAAAATTACTGTTTATATTCCAACAAGACTAGCATAACCATTATTGCCAGTTTAGAATTTTAACGTATTTCACTGTGCCATCGTTAACCTTTATTCTTATTTTTTCTAACAATTTGTGACCGAAATACATGAGTCCTGTGTAGAGTCAGCCACATCACGTTTCTTTTTATTTTATTTTTTCCCATTTCATCTTCTTCGCCTTGATCATGGGTTGGGTTGTGGGGTCAGCAGCCTAAGCAATGAGGTCCAGACATACATCTCCCCAGCCACTTCCTTCAGCTCTTCTGGGGGTACACCGAGGCGTTCTCAGACCAGCCAAGAGACATAATCCCTCCAGCGTGTTCTAGGTTGACCCCGGGGTCTCTTCCCAGTTGGACATGCCCAAAACACCACACAAGGGAGGCGTTTGGAAGGCATTCTATCCAGATATCTGAGCCATCTCAACTAGCTCCTCTCAATACAGAGGAGCAGCGGTTTTACTCCGAGCTCTGCCCGAATGGCTGAGCTTCTCACCTTATCTCTAAGAGAAAGCCCTGTCACCTGGAGAAGGAAGCTCATTTCAGCTGCTTGTATCCGCAATCTTGTTCTTTTGGTCACTACCCAAAGCACGTGACCATAGGTGAAGGTTGAAATGTAGATCAACTGGTAAATTAAGAGCTTTGCTTTGTGGCTAAGCTCCCTTTTCAAAATGAGAGACCGGTACAGGCTCTGCTTTACAGCAGAGGCTGCAGTGATCCACCTGTTGATCTCTCGCTCCATCCTGCCCTCACTCGCGAACAAGACCTCGAGATACTTGAACTCCTTCACTTGGGGCAGGGCCTTATTCCAGACCCGGAGGGTGCTTGTCTGACTAAGAAGCATGGCCTCGGACTTGAAGGTGCTGATTCTCATCCCAGCCGGTTCCCACTCAACTGTGAATCACTCCAATGAGAGCTGGTGGTCTCGGATTGATGAGACCAAAAGGACAATATCATCAGCAAAAAGCATGGACGAGATCCAATGACCACCAAACCAGAACCCCTCAAAGCCTCGGCTGCGCCTAGAAATTCTGTACATAAAAATTATAAACAGAATCGGTGACAAAGGACTCCAACCCTCACCAGAAACAAATTTGACATGTTGCTCCCAATGCAGACCAAGTTCTAGCTCTGGTGATACAGTGACCGAATGGCCCATAGGAATGGGTCCAGAAGGCCATACTCCCGGAGCACGCCACAGAAGATAGCTCAAGGGACATGTTCGAAAGCCATCTAAAAATCCACAAAACACCTGTGGATAGATTGAGCAAACTCCCATGCCTCCACCAGGATCCTGTTGAGAGTACAGAGTGGTCGAGAGTGCCGCAGCCAGGACAAAAACCATATTGTTCCTCTCCTCGATCTCATCTTCCTTAGAGCCTGACAACTGAGGAGCTTTTTGACTACCTCAGTGACCTCAGCTCCAGTGAATGTCTTCCCCCTCCACAGAGGGTGTGTTGGTGGGATTGAGGAGGTCCTCAAAGTATTCCTTCCACCTCCCACCGACATCCCCAGTCGAGGTGAGCAGCTCCCTACTGCCACTGTAAACAGTATTTGTGGAGAACTGCTTCCTCCTCCTGAGTCATCGGATGGTGGTTCCAAAACATTTTGAGATCAACTGAAAATTGCTTTCCAGGCCCTCACCAAACTCCTCCCATGCCCAAGATTTTGCATCAGTGATAGCTTGAGCTGCAGCACGTTTGGCCTGTCGGTACCTGTGTGCTGCCTGGGGAGTCCCACAGGCCAATAAGACCCAATAGGCCTTCTTTTCAGCTGGACAGCCCCCTTCATCGCACGTGTCCACCACGGGGTATAGGGATTACCACCACAACAGGCAACTATGGCCTTCCAGCCACAGCTGTGGGCTGCTGCCTCAGCAATGGAGGCACGAAACAATGGCCCATTCAGATTCCATGTCACCGACCTCCTTTGGAATGTGGTTGTAGCTCTGCCGGAGGTGGGGGTTAAAGGCCCCTCTGACAGGGGATTCCGCCAACCATTCCTAGGAGACCCTAAATACACCCTTGGGCCTGCCAGGTTTGTAGGGCGGCCTCCCCCACCATTGGAGCCAACTCACCAGCTGGTGACCGATTGACAGCTCAGCTCAGGCGACAAAGTCAATTATCGAACTGCGGCCTAGGATATCCTGGTGCCAAGTGCACTTATGGGACACCCTTATGTTCGAACACGGTGTTTGTGATGGACAAACCGTGACGAGCACAGAAGTCCAACAATGAAACACTACTCGGATTCAGACTGGAAATGCTGTACCTGCCGATCCCACCCTTTCAGGTCACACTGTTGTTGCCCACATGGGCGTTGAAGCCTCCCAGGACAACGAGTGGGTCTCCCAGGGGATAGTTCTAAAACACACCCCCTAAAGACACCAAAAAGAGTGTATACTTTGCCCTGTTGGTGCATAAGCACAAACAACAGTCAGGACCCATTCCCCTGCCAGAAGGTGGAGGGAAGCTACCCGTTTGTCAACTGGGGAGAACCCCAACGTGTGGACACCGAGACAGGGGTCAACACAAATGCCCACACCGGCTTGCCGCCTCTCCCCATGAGCAATTCCAGAATGGAATAAGGTCCAGCCCCTCTTGAGATGGGTGGGTCCAGAGCCTAAGCTATGTGTAGAGGTGAGTTTGACTATATCTAGTCAGTATCTCGCCACCTCACACACTAGATCAGGGTCCTTCCCTGCCAAAGAGGTGACATTCCATGTCTCAAGAGTCAGAGTCAGTAGCTGCCTTTCTTTATGTATCTTTTTTAATTTATTTATATATTTTCACACAGTAATCTATGTAATCCATGCTAAGTGACATTGAACAAGAAAATGGGTAAGAAAAGCACTGGAGAGGTCAGGAGTGTCACAGGAGATTCATTAATACTACATGCTTAGCTGAAGGTACATTGCCGACAAGATGGCATGCCCATCCCATCAAGATTATGTAAAAACCAACCTACAGAAATGTAAAATATGTCCATGTCATATTGAAACAAAGAAGCAGGCATTTTGAAACCTTATCAGTAAAAAGAAGTAAAGCATTTGCTTGTAAGCTAGAGCCTGTAAAATTTTCCACATTATATAACAAACAAAAATGCTATATTCATGCTTCCATGCCACAGAATTTCATGTAAAAGCATATCTAAAGGGACACAAATATACTAGCAGTTGTATGTTTGTGTAGTCATACACACTAAAATAAGTAGAAAAGAAACAGAACTGTTATGAGACATAAACTTCCATTGATAAAAACAAATGTAAGAATAGATTTACTGAATAACCGTATATAACAATGATTTGCAAAGATTACGGTCATGTTGAGTTTAATATTAAAGACGCGTCTTACTAATTCAGGGTGAATGAATATAATGAATCAAAAAGACTGGACTCACGATAGTGTCCTGTCCAAGCGACTACCTGTGGAGCCAATAATCTCTCCAAGTGTGCAAAATGTCTGACCCAGGAAATCCTAAAACCAAAGGGACATGTTAACTTTCTTTAACACGTGCAACGAAATGCTGTAAAGCAAAGATGCCTTTGAAAAGAATGAAGGTGAAACCAAATACATATACATAGACTCATCTAATATGTAGATAGATTTAGGTACTGCTTAAAGATGGAGCTCAAGATAAACATCTATATTTGTAGGTATCTGAGGTTGGTGTTATAAGAGAAGTGTGCCTCCTTTATAGGATAAATCAACTTCCACCATGGAGAAAATAAATTAATAAATCTCCCCTGCTTTCTCTAGCTACAGTCTGGAGTGAGAGCCAATCATAAGCTGATTTCTGAGTTCATTTGTATCACCTGTCTTGTTAGATCAAATACCTGTTTACAGAGTTCATGTTCTATGTTCCTATTGATGGTTGGTGTTGTTCTGCTCAGTAAAGGTTTTTCTGCCCATCTGGGTTGGATTGTATTTTTTTTATTCTGTGTGAGTCTGGGCAGTGGTGTATGAGCCTTATTTTTTGAGTTTCAGTGTTTTAGATGGCACAGTGGCATACCACCTCACAGCAAAAAGTTCCTGAGTCGGAGTCACGGCCTTGAGTGTTTCTGTGTGGAGTTTTCATGTTCTCTCTGTGCTTGCGTAGGCTTCCATTGGAAACTCAGGTTTCCTTCCACAATCCAAAGAAATGCACATTAGGATAATTGGCAAGTTGCCCCTAGGAATGGGTGTGAATGGTTGTGTTAGCTGGTCCTGTGGTGGTCTGGCAAGCTGTTTTTTTATTTGAAATGTGACAGCTTTATTTTTTTTTTTAGTTTTTTTTTTTTGATGGTGGCATGAATAAGAAACAACTACCTGAGTCATGTTCCATAGCTATCCACCTTTGCTTAGGAACACCACTAAAAAGTAGTAGACAGTGATAAACTAAAAGAAAAAAACCAGAAAAAAGATGACTGCCCTACTTATTTATACTAGACTTGAAATATTAATATTGTAATATTTGAAAAATAAATAAATAAATAAACAATTCTGCAAAAATAGGAGGTGCAGAAAACAAACATATTCTGAAGATTCTGTGAAACATTTATAAAAATCCATTCACAGTAAAGGGAGTTGCAGATGAATAATGATAATTCCCTTGTGGAGTTGTGACAAAATGCATGTCTTGGAATAGGAAACCCAAAAGATTTAAAACAAGAAGGGCACTTATGGATGGCAAGGTATTTCCGTGTGGCAGTAACAGCTTATGGTGACAAGTTCACTGATCAATCAGAAAAATCTCTCTAATACTACAGTTGTTTTTTTTTATAAGTTGGCATAGTTATTATAATGACATGCATCCCTGATGTGGGCAACTATAGAAAATTTATTCAGATATTATTGCCAGCTATTTACCTGAATCAGTTTAAAATTATAATTCACTGAAAAATAAATAAATAAATAGGGTAGTAGTGGCTTGGTGGTAAGGTGATGGATCACTTATCCCAAGATTGGGGGTTCAAGCGCCACTGTTAATGGGTTGTCACGTGCAGCTAACTGGGTTATTGAAGGACGGTCATGTCTCTCATTGTCTATGGTGAGAGGTATGTAAAAGAACCATTGCTGACTTTCGACAAGAGTAGGTTGCATAGCCGTCAGCATGTTTCTGCCCATGTACTCTGCCTTCACCCTGAGTTGGCTGGTATGGGCGCCAGCTTCCGTGTGACCCTAATTAGGATTGAGCAGTTACAGAAAATGAATGGATAAATGAATAAATAAATAAAAGTCAATAAATGTAATCAAAATCCTTGCATAACATCTTGAATTATGCTGCACAGAATTACAAGAGCTAAAAAAATTGTGGCAAAGGTAATAAAATAGGAGGGTCACAGTGACATCATATTATGAAACTATGTGAAAGTTTTGCAAAAATCCATTCACAGATGAAGAACTTTAAGATTAATCATGGCAACCCTCTAGCGCACCTCTGAGAGCCATATATATATATATATATATATGTCTCTTCCTTTCGGCTTTTTCCCTTTTACTCGGGACTAACCACAGCAAATCATCTGATTCGCATGTTTGATTTGGCAGAGGTTTTTATGTCGGATGCCCTTCCTGTCACAACCCTTTTAGCAAGGGACAGAAACATGCTGATGACTTTCCAACCTACTCTTTACGAATGTCAGCAATGGTTCTTTTACATGCCTATCACCATAGACAGTGAGAGACATGGCCCGCCTTTGATAACCCAGTTAGCTGCACTGGGGGGACAGTGACAACCCTGTGGAGAGTGGGACTCGAACTCCCAACCTTTGGATCAGCGATCCAGCGCCCTATACCACTAGACCACCATATATATATATATATATATATACAGTAGGACCTTGACTATGAGCGGTTTTTTTGCACCCACGGTTTGAGTATTTGCTGACTGCCGAGCAACCGGCACGTGATTCAAATTCAGCCAGTGGCTGTCCTCCTTTCTCCTGATTGGTTGAGCTGATGTCCCGCCCCTTTTGCCTCATTCACGCACAAGTTGTCAATGAGCCTCTTTTTTTGTGTGTGTTTTAATTACCAGTTAAGCTCTATGATACCACTCAAATGCTATGCGTCTTCCCTGGCTAAGCTATAGAAAACGCTAGATGACAGATGATCTTCTGATGACAGATGAATAAATCTTGCACATTTAAATCTATACATCTATTTTCAATGCCACGTCACTGTGGCGCGCAGCGGAGAGCCAATCCTTTCTGTACTCCAGTATGCGGGTGGGTCCGATACCTTGAAACTCCAATTTTATAGGATTATAACAACAGCCACAGACTGTGTGTGTTGTTTTTGAGTAAAGAGATAAATTTCCCTCATTTTGATTGTCTCATTTCCACGAAGCCAAGCACAGCTGGCAAGCAAACACAAATAGACAGACATGGAAAAACTTCAGCCCACAGACCAGCTGATTGCCAAAACTTGGGACGCGCTTCCTGTCACATAAACACTGCAGCGTATGAGTCCAATAAAATTAGAGTTTCAAGGTATCGGACCCGCCCGCATAGAGAAAAGATTGGCTCTTTGCTTCGCGCCATAGTGACGTGGCATTGAAAATCGATGAATAGATTTAAATGCATGAGATTTATTCATCTGTTTTTGTTTTATTTGATGGCTTTTTTTTATTTATATTTAAATGACAGTAAAATTATGTATTCATTATTCTGTTAAGAAAGGCCACCTAATGCAGCCATGAGGGGGGGCACAAACAAGTGCCCGCCCTTATGCCGGTCCCAAGCCTGGAGAAATGCAGAGGGTTGCGACAGGAAGGGCATCCAGCGTAAAACTTTTGCCAAAATACAAAATTCAAACCGTAAAGACAAATCTCATACCGGATCGGTCGAGGCCCTGGTTAACAATGACCGCCATCAGTGCTGTTAACCAACAGGGTGCTGGTGGAAATTGGACTACTGTTGGTCGAAGAAGGAGAGGTCAAAGAAGGAGAAGTCGAAGAAGGAGAGGCGGGAGGCGTGTCCATAGGCAGAGAGAGAGAAGAGGAAAGGAATGAATCTAGGACTGAAAGTAAGGACTTTGAATGTTGGAACTATGACAGGAAAAGATAGAGAGTTGGCTGATATGATGCAGAGGAGGAAGGTGGACATACAGTGTGTTCAGGAGACCAGGTGGAAAGGTAGCAAGGCTAGAAGCTTAGGAGCAGGGTTTAAGCTGTTTTTTCATGGTGTGGATGGGAAGAGAAATGGAGTCGGAGTCATCTTGAAGGAGGGGTTAGGAATGTTCTAGAAGTGAAAAGAGTGTCAGACAGAGTGATGAGTCTCAAGTTAGAAATTGAAGGCGTGATGTTCAATGTTGTTAGTACTTATGCCCCACAGGCAGGATGTGAGCTAGAAGAGAAGGAGAGATTCTGGAGTGAGTTAGATGAAGTGATGCAGAGTACCCCCAGAGTTGAAAGAATGGTCATTGGGGCAGACTTCATGGACATGTTAGTGCAGGCAGCAGAGGGGACGAGGAAGTGATGGGCAGGTTTGGTATCCAGGACAGGAACGCAGAAGGACAGATGTTGATCGATTTTGCAAAAAGGATGGAAATGGCTGTGGTGAATACTTTCTTCCAGAAGAGACAGGAGCATAGGGTGACTTATAAAAGTGGAGGTAGGAGCACCCAGGTAGACTACATCTTGTGTAGGCGATGTAATTTGAAGGAAGTCAGTGACTGCAAAGTAGTAGTGGGTGAAACAGCATAGGATGGTGGTGTGCAGGGTGATGTTGATGATAAGAAAGGTGAAGAAGGCGAAGGCAGAGCAGAAGACAAAGTGGTGGAAGCTGAAAAAGGAAGAGTGTCGTGTTGTCTTCAAGGAGGAATTGAAACAGGTTTTGGGTGTTCAGGAAGTGCTTCCAGATAACTGGACAACTACAGCAAATGTGATCAGGGAGACAGGTAGGAGAGTACTTGGTGTATCCTCTGGAAGGACAGTAGATAAGGAGACTTGCTGGTGGAATGAGGAAGTGCAAGGAGTGTGTACAAAAGAAGGGGTTAGCTAAGAAGAAATGGGACATAGAGAGGACCAAAGAGAGTAAACAGGAGTACAGGGAGACACAGTGTAAGGTGAAGGTAGCGGTGTCAAAGGCCAAATAGAGGGCGTATGATGACTTGTATGCTAGGTTGGACAGTAAAGAGGGAGAAAATGATCTATACAGGTTGGCACAGCAGAGAAATAGAGATGGGAACGACGTGCAGCAAGTTAGAGTGATTAAGGACAGAGTGGGAAACGTGTTGACTGATGACAGAAGTGTGCTGGGAAGATAGAAAGAGTACTTTGAAGAGCTGATGAATGAGCAAAATGAGACAGAAAAAAGAGTAGAAGAGGTGAACGTTGAGGACCAGGAAGTAGCAAAAATTAGTAAGGGTGAAGTGAGGAGGGCATTGAAGAAGATGAAGAGTGGAAAGGCAGTTGGTCCTGATAACATACTGGTGGAGGTATGGGAGGGTGTAGGAGAGGTTGCAGTAGATTTTCTGACAAGAACATTCAACAAGGTCGTAGAGAGTGAGAAGATGCTGGAGGAATGGAGGAGAAGTGTGTTTGTGCCCATTTTTAAGAACAAGGGAGATGTGCAGAGTTGCAGCAACTACAGAGGGATAAAGTTGATGAGCCATACAATGAAGTTATGGGAAAAAATAGTGAAAGCTAGACTAAGGGCAGAGGTCAGCATTTGTGAACAACAGTTTGGTTTCATGCCAAGAAAGAGCACCACAGACACAGTGTTTGCTTTGAGGATGTTAATAGAGAAGTACAGAGAAGGTCAGAGGGAGCTGCACTGTGCCTTTGTGGATCTGGAGAAAGCATGACAGGGTGCTGAGAGAGGAACTGTGGTATTGCATGAGAAAGTCTGGAGTGGCAAAGAAGTATGTTAGAGTGGTGCAGGACATGTATGAGAGATGTAAGACAGTGGTGAGGTGTGCTGTTGGTGTGACAGAAAAGTGCAAGGTGGAGATGGGACTGCATCAAGGGTCAGCTCTGAGCCCCTTCTTGTTTGCGATGGTGATAGACAGGCTGATAGACGAGGTTAGACAAGATTCCCCATGGACTATGATGTTTGCAGACGACATTGCGATCTGTAGTGAGAGCAGAGAACAAGTGCAGGAAAATCTAGAGAGGTGGAGGTATGCCCTGGAAAGGAGAGGATTGAAGGTTAGCCGCAGTAAGACAGAATACATGTGTGTGAACGACAAGAACCCAAGAGGAATGGTGAGGTTACAGGGAGCAGAGATAAAGAAGGTGGAGGATTTTAAGTACTTGGGCTCAACAATCCAGAGCAATGGATAGTGTGGACAAGAGATGAAGAAGCGTGTGCAGGCTGGTTGGAATGGTTGGAGAAAAGTGTCCGGTGTGATGTGTGATAAGAGGGTATCGTCAAGAATGAAAGGTGTACAAGACGGTGATGAGGCCAGCAATGTTGTATGGTTTAGAAACAGTTGCGCTGAGGAAAAGACTGGAGGCAGAGCAGGAGGTAGCAGAGATCAAAATGTTGAGGTTCTCTTTGGGAGTAACGAGGATGGATAGGATCAGGAATGAGTACATCAGAGGGACAGCCTATGTAAGATATTTTGGAGACAAAGCCAGAGAGGCTAGATTGAGATGGTTTGGACATGTACAGGGGAGGGATAGTGAGTATATTGGTAGTAGGCTGCTGAGGTTGGAACTACCAGGCAGAAGGCCGAGAGGAAGACCAAAGAAACGATTTATGGATGTGGTGAAGGAGGACATGAAGGTAGTTGGAGTAAGAGTAGAAGATACATCGGATATGGTGAAATGGAGGCGGATGGTTTGCTGTGGCGACCCCTGAAGGGAAAAGCTGAAAGGAAAAGAAGAAGAAGAAGAAGTTGAAGAAGAAGAAGTTAAGAAAGGCCATCGGATTTATCTGAGAGCCAGATACAGTCATCAAAACAGCCACATCTGGATCGTGAGCCATAGCTTCCCAACCTCTGCTCTAGCGGAACAGTGCCAATAAGAAAAGAGTATGTCAATCACTTTCTTTAAAAAAAAAAAAAAAAAAATCAAAATTAGGGCAAGTTGTTCAGGAGCAGCTAAGGAAGTAAGTGCACTTTTTGTGTAACTTCAGAATGGCAGGCAGGGTACACAACAAAGTTGATATTTGGTTGACTCCCCTGTGCTTTTTAAAAATACATGAGGAGTGTCAGTTCCACTTTTTGCAGTTTTGTTAAAAGAAATTATCTGTGAAGTATTTTTAAATGTCCTAAAGAAGACCCGCTACAGATATTCTAGAGACTCTGTCTGCTTTTGCAGAAAATCCCTGAAATATTTCATGATTGTTTTTGTCTCAAGTAATATACAGTATAATGTAATATGTTGGTTTCTTCACTGACATACATATTTTTCCAGTAACATTCTTCTTTGTTGAAAACATTTTAAAATTTAAACACGTTTTACTGACTCAATAAGGCAGAAGTTATAAAGTAACAGCTACTGAATGCTGTATGGAGCATATGATTCCAACACAGTCTTGTACATGAAGAAGCAAAAAAATGGAAAGACTAAAATGAGAAATGATTGCAATGGAAGGTGGAGAGAATTGCATCAGGATAAACTGTAAATTCTAATTTAAATCAGTCATGTCCCCTTCTCCCAAAAAATACACACAGTCAGTTCCTACATTTATTGTATTAAAACTTCCATAAGGTTTTGCAATCATCTTTATCATATTCTGTGAGGTGAATAAAATATACTTATAATATTGTGCTCTTAAACTCTTAAATCTGATTGGCCAGATGATGTTATTGCACACAGAAACACCCAAGGGACTTGAACCTTCTTGCTGGTATTAAAGTGGATGTGCTAACCACTATGCCACCACACTACCCTGAGATTGCGATAGTGCCAATTACCTGTGGTTCTATAGCCGTTCAATATGTTTGAGGAAGACACAAGTGTAGCTGAATGTCTTGATAGATAGATAGATAGATAGATAGATAGATAGATAGATAGATAGATAGATAGATAGATAGATAGATAGATAGATAGATATGTGTATGTGTGATATGTGCGTGTGTGTAATGTTTATTTATATATTTAAACATAGGTCTGATCACAAAACTGGCACATTTTATCTACCCAACTTAAAACTTGAATAAATATTTCCATGTCCATCTTTATTTGTAAATCAATTCATCAAAATCTTTAGTGCATGCCTGGGAGATAAAATTATCACAAAGTATGTATAACTGGTGAACATGGTTTTTGAAATAATTCAAATACTTCATAGTTTACACTTTTTTTTCAGACTCAATTTTGTGACAAGAGAAAGACCTCATTATTTTCACATCCCACTCAGCCCCTGCGAAGGTCTCCACATGTCCAATAACCATATGAATCACAGCACAGGTGCACACACAATGAACCATAGAATGTGCACATGCACGGCAAAATTGTTAAGTAAGCACCAGACTTAAAACGGGATCAGTCACATAAATAACTTTTCCTGTCCACGTTATATTGCTCCTATGTAAATTAATGCTAATTTATTCTCACCTTTACTTGCCATATCTGTATATAACTGCTCACATAACCTATTTATATATAATCTGTCCATAACTGTATTATCTATCTATCTATCTATCTATCTATCTATCTATCTATCTATCTATCTATCTATCTATTACACTTGCTGTTCGCTGTACTTCTGATTGGATGCTAAACTGAATTCCGTTACTCTGTATTTATGCATGTATAATGACAAATAGAATCTAAACTAATCTAATCTAATCTAATCTAATCTAGTGTATGTTCTGCTCCCAATGATCTCTGATGGATTGGCATTGATGGATTGACTTTGAATAATAAAGAAAAGTTGAACATCAAGCACCATCTATTGGCACAGAGTAACTAATTACACAATTATCTAAAGATATTATTAGTGAATAGAAGGCTAATCATTCTGTCCATGTTATATTATGACGTTGATCTGATAATTTGATGGTGCTGCTTCTGCAAGAAATATTATCCTGCATCTACCAAGTTTTAATACATATTGTCCGAATTCATTTATAAATGGGAAAACTTTTTCTAAATCTGCAGAAAATGTAAACAGTCAGTGTCACACATTTCGTTACCAGGTTTGTAATCATATTATATATATATATATATATATATATATATATATATATATATATATATATATATATATATATATATATACTAGTATATATAAATAACTGTGTAAACATAAAAAGCAATGTTGTATTTCTCATGAAAATATACCTATACATGAGTAAACTTCATAAAATGGTTAACATAACACAGCTTCTAATGTAACACAACAGGATTAGTTATATCAGGCAATTAAATTTATTTTAACACAGCTTTCACAACTTCTAAAGTGGCTTCAACCTCAACACTAATCATTTCAGCCCTGTTCATATTTACTTAACTCCGTTTTCAGAATTTCGGATGAGAACTTTAATGAATTTCTCAGGCTAATTAACTTTATGTTCAGAAATGGAAATCCCAAGAGTGTCATGTTATTTCTGCAGTCTTGCTTTGATTAATCTCATATGCCAATGTAGATCTACTCACTTTCTGCTCATCCATGGACAGCAAAAAAAGATCAAAAGAGAGAAGGATGTCAAAGAAATATCTGGGACAGAAAAATACATCATAGGCAGGACAGCAATCAGGCAAAATAATACTTCCAATTTGTTGTTTTTACTAAACTTAAAAAAAATATTGAACCAAACCTAAATAACAAAGTAAGAAGAAATGAGCTTACATGCTTTGAGATATTTGAGCTTCTTGTGTCCACATTGTACCTGGAACATAAGATAAAGAATAAAAAAACACCACACACTTCATTCTTTAAAGGGAATAATTTGTTTTAATTTGGTTTATCATCATTAGTACTGACAACAGGAGGATAAAATGACTTAGTGGGATGTGTGTCATGTGCAGGGAAATTGAAATGTGCACTCATTGCTTTAACTACTCCATGTCCTTCAGCGATTTGAAGGAACCTTTATCATCTTACATGAAGGAGACTTGGAGATTATTTTAAGCTTGTAAGAAATAGTTCATTGCTTTACCTTCATTTCTTGTTTGTTCTTAATCGGTATTTACCATATTCGACGTGATAAGCACCCAGGGCGCTTAAAAAATTGGAGTGGGTGGGCGCTTATTAAAATGTTACCAGTGGAGTGGAATGGTAAGTGCTTATTACCATAGAGGTGGAAAACATGAATAGTAACAGAACAATAAAAGAGATTTAATGGTATTTTTGTTCTTCATTTTGTGGCATCAACCAAATTACTTACATGAAAGCTGAAAAAAAAAACAGAAAACAGCATAATTAAAAAAAAAAAAACACCCTTTAATTTTCCCTCCCGGTGCTGTTCCTTTAAATATTTTCCCCTGATGTAAAATCGAGCCAGTCAACATGAATGTCAACTTTAGCACATGGTACGTTGAACCAATCAACACAAAGGTCAACTTTAGCACATGGCCAGGAACCTCTTTAAATGTATGAAGTTAGTGAGTGTATTTACATTTCCCTGTGGCAGGGGGTCTTGAAATACCGTGTAAACTCACTTTTACAGGCAGTGAATGCCTCATTTTACCGTTACAGAGCCTGATCGAATAAAATTGGTAGGTTTGATTTATTATTTTGCTCCCAGTACACATGGGCGGTTATTAGATGTAAGATAAAAAACACTATGGCTTATTGGAGCAGGGCGCTTACTACGTCAAATATGGTCTTCATAATTTCTACTTTTTATCTGTTCCAGTTCAGCAAGAATAAAAAAATACCTAGAGACCTTTATTGAAAAGAAGTGTCTCCTGGTACAGAGCTGTTTTCCCACATTTAAATTCAACCTCTTGTTCTATTTTTTTCTGTTTTTGTCTTTGTGTGTGTGTGTGTGTGTGTGTGTGTGTGTGTTTGCTGTTTTGTTTGTTTTTGAATTTGTGGTCTGAATGTGCTGATAGACATGTGAACATTCCACTATGCTGAAATGCAGTGAGCTGTATGACAGGTGCAGATCTCCAAGGACCATGTTGGATGGCTATGAGGTGCACCACATCACTGACAGAGAGCTTCCTGAAATCTGCAGGGAATGTAAACAACTGGGATAGCATATTCGGTGTGCTCTGTACCAGTTCACTTGTGCACTCTTAGGCATGAAAATCTTAATATTCAACAGTTCTTTCGACTTTTCTCTTTGATTTCAAGACAGAAAATTACAACTAAATTGTCATCCTTGTAATTCCACTCCATCTACAGCAGCTATTTTTATCTGGTCCTTGATTTCTTTCTCATCTCTTATTTTTTTCCACCCCATTCCTTTTTTCAATGTTCTCCTTATCAGCAAATCCATTCAGCAAATGAGAACTTTTCTGATGTGTGCCTGTATCAAAATTAAATTTTGACACACGGTGCAGGTCCGTGGGTGGTGTTGGGGTGACTTTTGGTTTTTTTTTTTTTATTTCCTTTGGTCAGGAATGTTAAACTCACTCCAAGAAACTTAGTGGGGAACATTGACATACAATGTGGCTATATTCAGCTGAGATTACAATTGCAACTTTGAAAAATGCTTCCATTAAAATGTCCCGTTACACAGTGGAAAGTATTCACTTTAAATAAATGACAGCATGTGTCAGGTAATGTTTCTCCATTCCAATTCAAAGTACTGCTACAAAGCATCAAATACTATCACTTTACAGCTTCTTTTGCCATTGAGATTCTTCTTTACTTTATTTATGGAAAGTGTAATAGTTCTTCATACAATTCCACTCACAAAAATGATAAGAAAAACAGTTTCCTAAATGTCTCTCATCTATTTGTCAATGCAATTGCCATTATTGGACCTGGTGTCCTCTCTGCATGGAGTCAGTTCCTTCATATTTTTGAAAGATGTGTATGACTCACTTCCTCTCTGACCTGTTATTATGGCTACACTGATGGATAGCTTCTTATCTTCACAAGCTTGATTATAAGACAGAAATACTTTTTGATATGACTATTGGGGGAAAAAATTGAGAAGAATCACTTCCAGTTGAGAGAGAGAGAGAGAGCACAATAGAGAGAAGTGTTCAGTATAAAAGATATCACAAATAAGAGTTCATTCAGATTGTGTGAAATTACTATGTTATATTCCTATCATTCCAATAATAATATCTCACTCAGTCATGTGCCGAACCACTTAATACTCAACAAGGATCACATGGAGGCTGGAGCCTATCTCAGATGACACTGGGCAAAGGCTGAGTACTCCTTGAAACGCTCACCAGACCATTGCAGGGCAACACACACATTCACAAGTCAACACAGGAAGTAACAAGCAGACCACTTCACTGCTGAGCAACATACAACATCACCTGGTGAGAAAAGCAAACTGCTCAGATCTTGTCACTAATGTCACTCCCTCCCATGTTTCCTACTTTTTTTTTTTTTAAGTGAAACTGTTAGTAGGTTCCTGCTAGTTCCATACAGCATCTCATAGCTGACTCTGGGTGAGAGCAGAACACACCGTGGACAGCTCACCAGGCCATTTCAGGGCCAACACTCATACAACTATTCACATTCACACCTGGAGCTGATTTAGAACAGCCAATTCGCCTACTGTGCATGTTTCTGGTCTGTGGAAGAAACTGAAGTACTCAGGAGAAACCCACACAAGCACGAGAACATGCAAGTACTACAAGATACACCCCAGTTGGGAATCCAAGCATTCTTGCTGTGAGGCGGACGTGCTAACCTCTACCCACCGTGCTGCCACGTATCTTGAAGTTATAATTGGTAATTGCTTGAAACGCATCATGGAAAAGGTCAGCTCAGTTGAACTCCATGCCCGCCCACTCATGTTGCTTGAGTTTCCTGCATGAATGCGGTTTAAGCCCCACTGGATAAAGGCATCTTCCAAGTACCATAAATATAAACATTTAACAGGGTGTAGACTTGTTTTCACATCTTTTAATCATGGTCTTGGCATTATAACCACCACTATTACTAGTATATTAAACATCATTATAATATTAAGTCTCATTCATTAATTTTCTGAACCGCTTAATAAAAATCAGGGTCGCAGGGAGGCTGATGATCATCTTAGATGACTCTGGGCGAGGGCAGGGTACACATGCCATCGCAGTAATATTAAGTCTTCATATGAAAATGATTCATTATTAGGCCCTCTGATAGAAGGCATGTTAAACTCAAGTTTATTCTACAAGACCAGAAATGAACTAGAAATACAAGAAATTAGATCCACGGATAATCTTCAAGTATATCAGAGGAATGCAAAAGTGACATCATTACTGCATGATTTTTCCTGCACCATCTGAATATATTTCATGCATATTTCTGTTTATTTGCCATGTCTTTTCTGTAGGAGCACACATTAATCTATGCAAATCACAACACACAAGCCATTCATGCGCATAGTAATCAAGTGACTGGTAATGGCATACCTGTAATGTGTTTGTTCATGCTTACAGAAATAGACAGGTTGCTAAAAATACCCCCTGTAAAGGCCAAGCAATATCTCATCTTTTCTTTTTTAAAAACCAGTTTTGCTCTCTTCCACCAGGCAATACATTTTCATTTTTGATGGTCAATATGAACAGGTATTTCAGATTTACCACAACAAAACTGTCAATAATAAATCTAAATAATTTATTTTAGCAGTGTTTTTACAAAACCTTGTGTTTCCACTTGCTACAAATTCTATTTTAAATACAGTAAAACCTCCGCTGACGAACGCTTAAGCTCACGAACCTTTCGCCTCAAGAACATTAAATTTGCGAGCATATTGTCTCTGCTGACGAACTAGTTTTCGGCGGACGAATCAAACCACGCGGTCGAACAGCGCCACGGTGGCGGCCACGAGAAGCTGACGCACGCTCACGGCGTCACAGTTCGTCACACCCCTTTCTTTGAGTGCGGAAGTGGTTTGTGTTTGATAGACATTTTGGACCATATTGAGTGTACTTTTGCTATTATGGGACCGAAAAAGACCCCACCACAGGCGGAGATCATTGAAAAACACGAACGAGGTGTGCGTTTGTGTGACTCAGCGTCCCAGTACCAGTACGCTAAGTCTACCACCATCCTTAAGAACAAGGAAGCTATTAAGGGTGCGTGTGTGGCTATGCGTGTTTCCAAACACTCCTTCCAAACAGGAAGTCCCTCCCTTCCTCCTCCTCCCACTCCCTCCTCCCACTCCCTCCTCCTCCCACTCAATTCCATTAAGCCATCAACTACCATCACAAAGGTAAATAAAACGACTTTATTATACAGTACAGTTTATTTCTTTAATTACAATACAATAGACATTTATTATACATAAAATAAGGTATATTTTTGTGTAGTTTTAAGGCTTATTTAGTAGAAAATTATGTTTTATGGGGACCTGGGAACGGATTATTCTCATTTTAATGGTTTCTTATGGGAAATAAATGTTCGGAAGACGAACTTTTCGCCTCACAAACACTTTCTGGGAACCAATTATGTTCGTGAGCAGAGGTATCACTGTATAACATATGGGCCGAGCAATGTAGGATTGAATTAAAACTGGCTGGACAACTAAGAGCTGAAGACTAACAGACATGCGCGTGCACACACACACACACACACACACACACACACACAATGTACACGGTGTGCGTTATTTCTCTCCCATTAAGCACAAGTAACAGTAGAGCAGTTCCTGGTATCTGTGAGACCTCTCAGTATGCTAAACTGCCTTGTGGAGCAGCATTGGTTCAAAAAGCTGCAGTTGGCCAGCTTCGTGTGTTTCACAGGAACACACTATCCCTCAGCCTCCCTGGTTGGTACCTGTCATGTGAGGAGTGAGCTGATTGGTAATGCTTTTTCAGGCTTGCATTGCAACCTTCTGTCAGTTGTTGTTAGTTTTGGCATGCTTTAACTTCTGTTTCCTCTTAAGGAAGTGAAATCTATGCTGAAATAGTTTAATTGGCTTGTTGCTGCTGATTGGCCAGTCTGAAAATTTCTTTGTTGTGTTACTAGTGTGTTTTGGTTCATTGACTTATAGCGTGATGACGTTCCTCCCATTTGGACTTGATTTATTTCTCTACTATCTGGAAAAGTGAATATTCTATTACACTTCTGAATTCCTTCTGCTGCAAAGCTCAGATTCGAGATTATTTGAGAAGCAGCCATGACAACCCAGCACATGAGCAAACACACCATCGCCATGCATGAGCACTAGGTTTGTATTTTGGATGATGCTTTATAAAATAAATTAGCATGTAGTGCTTACAGCTCAGTCTAAAACAAATGAAAAACCAAATAGAAATTACACTCATGCCTCGGTTTAACAGGCTAATCGGGGGGAACACTGGTCTGAAGTACCTGATTGTCCGAAGTTTGCGATTCCATATATTTCAACGATTATGTCCCCCAGTGCAGCTAACTGGGTTATCTCACCATACTGTCTATGGTGAGATGCATGCAAAAAACCATTGCTGACTTTCGTAAAGAGTAGGCTGCAAAGTCGTCAGCGTGTTTCTGTCCCTTGCTAAAAGGGTTGTGTCATTAAGGGCATCCGATGTAAAAACCTCTGCCAAATAAAACGTGCGAATCAGACTCCCGAGTAAAATGGAAAAAGCCGAAAGGAAGACAGACAGACAGACGTCACGAAAAACTTTTACTTAATCACACTATGTAATCTGCAAATGTAAATACTGTACCTATACTCTGTAAATGTACACCATAAGATCAGGGGTCGGGAACCTTTTTGACTAAGAGCGCCAAAAGAAAGACATATTTTAAAATCTAATCCTCTGAGAGCCATATGTATGTATCAGGGGTCGGAAACCTGCAGGAACCTATGGCTCGCGAGCCAGATGTGGCTGTTTTGATGACTGTACTGGTATATATACTGGATTATAACAGCAGCCACAGATTGCGCATTTCCCTTGTTTTTGATTGGCTCATTTCCACGAAGCCAAGCATCGCTGGCAAGCAAACACAAATGAACAGACATGGAAAAACTTCAACCCGCACACTAGCTGATTGCCAAAACTTGGGACGTGCTTTCTGTCACATAAACACTACAGCGTGTGAGTCCAATACAATTAGAGTTTCAAGGTATCGGACCTGCCCGCATACAGAAAGTATTGTCTCTCCGCTTCGCGCCACAGTAACATGGCATTGAAAATAGATGAATAAATTTAAATGCGAGAGATTTCTTCAAGTCAGTCTGGTCATCTGGTGGTCACTTTTGGAAACAACGGCCCACGTCCGATGAACCGGACTAGTCGGAAGCTACAGATTTTGTCCGATGCATCCGAAATCCGTTAAAGCAAAGTCAGTAAAACTGAGGCATGAGTTTATTAGGGTCCTTTCTAAACACAATAAAACTTACAGGCTCATTCACGATGAACCCGAATTTTGGTGTGGCTTAATACGCAGAAATAATTTAAGGGGAAGTAGTTCATTTTGGGCTTTATTGTGTAAAATTAAACATTTCATGTCTAAAAATTATTTGGAGTACAAACAGTATTCCATATGGTAAAGGCATTAAAACATTTTTTGAAGAAAATCTATGACATGAACTGGGAAACAAGGCATGATTCTGTTCCATGCCTGATTGTCAGTACACTAGAGGCTTCTTTCTTTTTCTGCACACTTGAAATGGTTGTATTTGGCTATGCCTTATGGAATTGATCCATTTTTCTTCTTTTCTCAATATCTTTCTGATCTGGTCCTGAAATAAGTCAAGACCAAGGACTCAAACCACACGTGAACATTCAGAGCTATTGAAATCCAACAGGACAAACAACTTTCACTTGGTAAAATGAAGTTTCAAAAAAGGTGTCAAATTCTAATTAGTTAAACACATCTATAATGGAATTTCATTTCATTTTCCAAGCTACTTTATCCTTTATTCGGATTGTCGGGAAGCTGGAGCCAATTCTAGACAACTCAGGATCAATGGGGTATGGTCTCAACAATTCACCATACCATCACAGGGCTATTCCATCAGAAAATAAAATCATAAATTTACAGCAATTATTTCATTTTCATCCTTTGTCTTCAAATCCAGGGGCAGTGGGGGCCGGTGCTGGATTACTGGTCCCAAGGGGTCTGGGGATAAAATCCACTGTCACCAATTAATCATTGCTGTTGTTCCTACGCTCACCCCCCTACCCAGTGCAGCAAAACTGCGTGATCAAAGGCCAGCCATGTCCTTCACTTTCTATGGTGAGAGGCATGTAAAAGAACCATTGCTGTCGTTCATAAAGTGTACGCTGCCTAGCCGTCAGTGTGTTTCTGCTATGCAGTGGCCTAACGAGCTGTCCAGGGTGCACTCTGCCCTTGCCCAGAGTCGGTTGAGATGAGCGTCTAACTCTCCTTGGCACTAATTAGGTATAAGTGGTTCAGAAAATGAATGAATGATTTAAAATCCCCATGTTTTCATGCATTGCAAAACAAAAAATGAACCTTGCCTTACAGCACCCATATGTAGATGTTCCTGAAACTGTTGCCAACAAGTTATATAGAAGAATAGAAGTTTTTTTGGGTACAAAGCAAGGTCGATTAAAACATGGTTTGCCATCATCGGTGAGGAAGACTTCAGATGGCTTCCACAAAGTACTGACCTCAATAATGACAAAGGGCCAGTGATGTGTTCAAAAAGATTTTGGGGAACACAGCCCTTCCTTTGAACAGTATTTTTTACATTTTATTTATTAGTTTATTGATTGATTGATTGATTTTGGAAGGGGTAATTTTAGAAAGACCGTTCCCAGTAAAAAGGCAATTTTTGAGGGAAAATAAATAGTTTATATAAAAAATATATATATATATATATATATATATATATATATATATATATATAGACATATACAGGGATCCTTCACTTTTCGCGGTTAATTGTAACCAAGATCCCCATGCGTCCATCAAAATCCGCAAAGTAGGATCACCCCCCCAACTGATGTATTTTTTGATGTAGTTTTTACACCCAAGCCTAGCAGCTCATCAGGCCGGTGCTTATCCCCGGTTTCCGTAGCGTGAAGCAATCAGGAGTTGAACTCCTCCTGGATGGGACGCTAGTCCATCGCAGGTTACCTTCCCAGTATATTTTTTTTTACTGGTACCCATTTATACTGCTGGGTGAACAGAGGCACACTTGTGGTTGAGACCTTGCCCAGAGGTCTTAGCACAGTGAGGGTCTCAGTGGGATTTGAACTCACAACCTCCTGATCATGAGCCCAACACTCTAACCACTACACCACCGGCTCCACGGTCAACTGATATATACGTACATGTATATGTGTATATAATATCAATAAATACATATTCAATGCCATAAATGTTTATAATAACAATTAAACATTTAAAAAATAACATAAGAGGTAAATAAAATACGTATAAATACACACACATACAGATGGTATTGCATGGGAAGAAGACGACACACATACATACACTTGCACGCATGCAGATGCATGCACACACAGATGCGCTCATCAAAACTGGTTACATTACGGCATTTTCCTTAACTTTTCCCCCTATTCTTCCTTAATTTTTAATTCGATTATTTTTTTTTTCCGAACTGAAGCTGCATGAATTGAAGCATGAAGTAGCGAGGGATCCCTGTATCTCTCTTTCTCTCTCTCTCTCTCTCTCTCTCTCTCTCTCTCTCTCTATATATATATATATATATATATATATATATATATATATATATATATATATATGTTTGTGTGTATGTATGTATGAATATATGTATGTATGTGTGTGTGTGTGTGTGTGTGTGTGTGTGTGTGTGTGTGTGTGTATCATTCAGATCTATGACTTATCAAAGACAATGACAGTTTGAGTTCAAATGAACAATCCAGACGCCATGTAGACGAAAACTGTGATGCCGCTCGGCAACAACAGATGACAACAGACGTGAATTGAATCAAAATGATTATAATGGTCTCCATGCTACACACAAAAAACCCCAAAACATTATTTTAATACAGTATTAAAACAGAAAATAACACAGAACCAAACATCATATGTTTAATTTTAGATTAAGTTTATTTTTGAGGCAGCCGTATCCTGATGGTTACAGAAGTGGGCTTGGGACCTAAATGTCACTGGTTTGATTCCCAAATCAGCAGCAAAAGTGTGTGGTGGCGCTGGGGGAGTGAGCTGCACCTTCTCTTTCTCCATCTTCATGACTGAACTGCCCTTGAGCAAAGCAACTAAGCCCCAACTGCTCTGTGAGTTTTGCAATGTATGGCAGCCCACTGTTCTGAGGGTGTGTGTGCACACACTGATTACATATGTGTGTTTTCATGCATAAGCAATAATTTGAGGTGAAAAAAAAACATTTTAGATAAACAACCTGAAAAAGATCTAAAATATTGGGTTCAAATTGTACCAGGCATAATACTGGGGATTTTTAATAGTCTATATGTATGCACTTATATTATCATGTCATGACAGCACGTTCTGTATGTGACAAACCTTTTACAGACCAGCTTTCTATTGAAACCTTTTCTGTTTTCACATGCACCCTCATACACTCGAGACCCCTACGCACTGAGTTATAGCGACAGATAATGCCATGCTCCATCTGTTTATTGACATCCAGATGGCTGGGGACTTCAGCTTTCCACTGACCCCTTCTCAGGGCCAGGTATGTGGGCTTCCTTCCAAATAAACAATGATATAAAAAACTCATGGATCAAATGAAACAATGGTCAATTTATGTTAAATGTAATTCTTTTACGCAAAAATGATTAAGAAACTTGTCCAGATTCTTTATATAAACTTAAATACACTTTGAAAATAATTCTAAACAGCATTAAAAGAAAACAGGTTGTCCATTTGTCAGAATGATCATCCAAAATTCCAAAACAATTTGTGGACATTTTGTCAAGATACCAGCAACATGCATCACTGAGAATAGAAAACAGTTGGGAAAGGTGCAGAAATCAGGAAAATTATTTTTTAGTACAAACACACCCAGTGGCTAGAAGTAACTGTGCAATCTGATTGGGTCTTAAGTAAATAAATAGATACATAAATAGTATAAAAGTAATATACAATAAAAAAAGAAAAAGAAAAACTTTGTAGACTGGACTATATTCAAGTGTATATGTATCTAAGGGCAGAGTAGATGGGTTGATATAGTTCACAGTCAGTGGGGTAGATGTGGTTGATTAAAGTGCACGTGGTTTTTATTGCACATAACCGGTATTTTCACAGATAGTTACAAAGTGGTATTGTACAGTCTGACAGCGGTGGGGATGAAAGACCTGCAGTAGCGCTCCTTCCTGCACTGAGGATGTCTCAGTCGTCCACTGATGGATGTGAGCTTGGCTACCATCCTCCTCTCAATCACCTCCTCCACAGAGTCCAATGGACAGCCTAGGACAGCGCTGGCCTTCCTGACCAGCTTGTTCAGTCTCTTTCTGTCCCGCTCTGTGCTGCCCGTGGCCCAGCAGATGGCAGCATAGAGGATTGCAGAGGCTACCACAGAGTCATAAAATGTCCTTAGCAGAGGTCTGCATACTCTGAAGGGCCTAAGTCTCCTCAGAAGGTGGAGGCGACTCCGGTCCTTCTTGTACAGGGCGTTGGTGTTGTGGGACCAGGCCAGTTTATTGTTGAGATGAACGCCCAGTTACTGAAACTGTCCACTGTCTCAATGTCCTGTCCCTGAATGTTCACCAGTGAGTGTGTGTGTGTGTGTGTGTGTGTGTGTGTGTGTGTGTGTGTGTGTGTGTGTGTGTGTGTGTGTGTGTTAGAGTGGTTCTCCTGAAGTCGACCACCATCTCCTTCGTCTTCATAGTGTTCAAGCACAGGTGGTTGCGCTCACACCAGTCCACAAAGTCGACGATGACTGACCGGTACTCCTGCTCGTTCCCCTCTGACACACGGCTCACGATGGCGGAGTCGTCAGAGAACTTCTGGAGGTGGCAGCTGTCTGTGTTATAGGTGAAGTCCGAGGTGTAAATGGTGAAAAGGAAGGGTGAGAGGACGGTGCCCTGGGGTGTCCCCGTGCTGCAGACTGCCACCTTTGACTCACAGCCACGCATCCGCACGTACTGTGGACAGTCAGTGAGGTAGTCGATAATCCAGGCAGCAAGATGTCCGTCCACTCCCACGTCCTCCAGCTTCCCCTGCAGAAGGCGCTGGAGAAGTCAAAGAATGTGACCCTCACAGCGCTGCCGGCGATCTCCAAGTGGTTGAGTGCCCGCTGCAGAAGGTAGATGACGGCGTCTTCTACCCCAATGTTCGGCCTGTAGGCAAACTGCAGCGGGTCTAGGGTGGGACTCACCATAGAGCGGAGTTGTTCGAGGAGGAGCCTTTCCATGGTCTTCATAAGGTGGGAGGTCAGGGCGACAGGTCTGTAGTGGGCCGGTTCCTTCGCGTGAGCTGTTTTGGGAACCGGGACCACACAGGAGGTCTTCCACAGGACGGGAATCTTCTCCAGGCTGAGGCTCAGGTTGTACAGTCAGCATAGGACCTCACAGAGCTGGTCCGCGCAGGTCCTCAGCAGCCTGGGACGGATGCCATCTGGTCCTGCAGATTTCCTCTGATTTAGTCGCCTCAATTGTCTCCTCACCTGGTCTGACTTGAGGGAGAGGGGGGACTGGGGTGGGCTGCAGAGGGAGGAGGATGTGTCTGTAGGGCTGCAGCAGTCAAGTGAAGTTGGCCTGGGAAGGGAGGAGGTGTCTGCTGGTCTGGAGATGTGTGAGGACGGGGGGCAGAGGGGGAGGGGGAGAATCAAACCTGTTGAAGTAACAGCTTAATTCATTCGCCCAGCGCTAGTCACCATCAGCTGTACCTCTGACACTCTGCCCAAATCCAGACATGGTCTTTAGTTCTCTCCAGATGTCCCACATGTTGTTCTGAGCCAGCTTCTCCTCCATCTTCTTCCCATAGTCCTTCTGATCCTCCACTGGAGCTCATGCTGGACCTTCTTCTGCTCCTCTCTATCCCCCGAGATGAAAGCCCTCTTCTTCTGGTTCAGGAGGACTTTAAGCTCAGGGGGACCCACGGGTGGTTGTTGGAGAAGCACTGTACCCTCTGTGTTGGCACAGTGCTGTCCACGCAGAAGTTCATGTAATCGGTGATCCAGTGTGTGAGGCCGTCGATGTCATCACCAAAGGAGTCGCAGAGCATGCTCCAGTCTGTGGTCTGTGAACAGTCCCTAAGCCTCTCATTGGTCTCCTTGGTCCACACCTTCACAGACCTCTTCTGCACAGGTTCCTTTCACACTCTGGGTGTGTATTGGGGGATTGCGACTCCCGGGAAGTGGCAACCTGAAGGAGAAGGGCTATACGTTCTTCTGGCAGGGACAGGAGCCTGATGAGCATCGCCTATATGGTGTTGGATTCGCTGCACGAAACTCCTTTCTGTCCTTTGTTGAATCGCCGTCCTAAGGCAGTCCGCGAGTCCTCTCTCCGACTCACAACCTCCTCTGGACCAGCTGCCATCATTACTGCCTATGATCCGACACTTTGCTCTCCAGTTGAAGTGAAGGATGTATTCTACAGTGCACTCGAATCCAGGATCCAGCAGATCCCTGCCAAGGAGCACCTGTTTCTGCTCAGCAACTTTGATGCATGGATAGGGGCAGATCATGACTCCAGATCACGACACGAGTGGGGTTCCACTGCACTGTCCGTTTCGGCATTGGCAAGCTCATTGAGAACAGCCAACGCCTTCTTGAACTCTGCTCCTTTCATGACCTCTGTCTGACCAACACATTCTTCTCCACCAAGTCCTGCCACCGAGTGTCCTGGAGACACCCAAGATCTCGCCATTGGCATCAGCTGGACTTTGTCATCACCAGGAGATCCCTGCTGAACCAAGTGCTGGACACACGCAGTTTTCACAGCACTGACTGTGACACCGACCATTCCCTGGTCTCCACCAAGGTACATCTTTGCCTCAAACATGTCAACCGCTCCAAGCAGAAACCCCAGCCCCACGTCAGCACAGCTATGACTGCAGTGCCTGAACTGCGAGAACGCTATGCTGAAGCCATAAATGTAGCCCTGGCGGACTGCCCCACTGGCTGTGCTGTGTTTGAGACCGCCATAGGCACCTTTGGGAAGAAGGTGGGGAGGAGTGCAGGCTGGTTTGAAGCAGGAGCGGCTGAGATGGAACCTGCCATCACCAGCAAACGTGCAACCCTAAGCGCTCAAAACATGGAGCCCTCTGTGCGAACGCTTGCTGCACTGCACACTGCAAGAAATAATGCACAAAAGATTGCAAGGCATTGTACCAACAACTACTAGCTTAACCTCCGCCAGAACATACAGTTTTCTGCAGATCTTGGAAACGAGCGCAAAATGTATGAAGGTATGAAGAAGGCTTTCAGTCCCAGTGCCATCAAGAGTGCCCCACTCAAATCAGCTGCAGGCAACGTTATCAAGGATCATGGCAAAACAAATGGAGAGATGGGCTGAGCACTACCAAGAGCTCTACCTGAGAGAAACCACCGTCTCAAACATTGCCTTTGAGAACATCCCTCCACTGTCTGTTGTGAATGAACTTAACACTCCACCCACCATCGAGGAGCTCAGCATGGCGATAGACTCCATCTCAAGCGGCAAGGCTCCAGGCAGTGACAACATCCTGCCTGAAATCATCAAAACCGCAAAGGAGAGCTTGCTCTTGAAACACCTCTATGAGCTTCTACTGCAATGCTGGGAGGAAGGGGCTATTCCCCAAGACATGCGTGATGGCAAAAAAAAATCACCCTCTACAAGAACAAGGGGAAGTGAAGTGATTGTAACAACTATCATGCAATCTCACTCCTAAGCATAGTGGGAAAAGCCTTTGCCCGTGTCGTCCTCAACAGGCTCCAACTACTTGCCGAACGTGTGTATCCAGAGGCGCAGTGTGGATTCAGGGCAGCCAGGTCAACCATAGATATGGTTTTCTCTGTGAGGCAGCTGCAAGAGAAGTGCTAGGAGCAGAGACAACACCTCTATTTGGCCTTCATCGACCTGACCAAGGCTTTTGACTTTGTCAGCAGGGATGGACTGTTTGCCTTCCTCCAGCAAATTGGTTGTCCCCCTCAAGCTTTTGAGTATGATCACGTCGTTCCACCAGGACATAAATGGCATCGTCCAGCTTGATGGATCATCCACAGACCCTTTTCCTATCAAGAACTGTGTAAAACAGGGTTGTGTCCTCACTCCAACCCTTTTTGGCATCTTTTTCCCCCTGCTCTTGTGCTACGCCTTCCAGAACTCTGAAGATGGCATCTTCCTCCATGCCAGGAGTAACGGAGGCCTCTTTAACCTGGCATGCCTCAGAGCAAAGACCAAGGTGCGGAGCGTTCTCATCAGGGAGCTGCTCTTTGCTGATGATGCTGGTCTTGTTGCCCACGCCAAGGAAGTGCTCCAGTGTCTCATGAACTGCTTTGCTGGTGCCTGCTCTGAGTTTGGCCTCACCAACAGCCTTAATAAGACCGAGGTCCAGAGCCAGGACGTCAGCAGTGCTCCTTGTATCAACATCAGCGACCACACCCTTGAGTTGGTGGAAAAGTTCACCTATCTCAGATCGATCATCTTCAGCAACCTCTCTCTAGACACCGAACTGAACGCCCGTATCGGCAAGGCATCAACAGTGATGGCCTGTCTGGCGAAGCAAGTCTGGGACAACTCCATGTTAACTACCAACACCAAGATAAGAGTCTACAAGGCCTGCATACTGAGTACTCTCCTTCATGGCAGTAAAGCATGGACCCTCTACTAATGCTAGGAACGCCGACTAAATGCCTTCCACCAACACTGCCTTTGCAGACTACTGGGCATCACTTGGCAGGACCATGTCTCTAACATCGACATCCTGGCCAGAGCAGATGTGCCCAGTATGTTTGTTATCCTGACCCAGACACGCTTGCGATGGCTTGACCATGTCACCTGAATGGATGATGGCCGCATTCCCAAAGACTGTATGGGGAGCTGGTTACTGGAACCAGGCCAAAGGGACACCCAGCTCTCAGGTTCAAGGATGTCTGCAAGCACGACCTCAAGGCTGGAGGCTTCAACCCCTTCGACCAGGAGTCAGACGCCTCCGACCGCTTCGACTGGCGGACCACCACCCAGGATGTCATCAGGACAGCAGAGGAGAGAAGAGACACCTGCTGGAGGGAGAAGAGACTCCGAAGTCAGCGGAGACTGGCCCCACCCCCACCACACTGTGAGGACTTCATCTGCAGCAGCTGAGGCAGGATCTGCAGATCCCGTATTGACCTCTACAGCTATGCCCGACGCTGCAGCTCCCTGACCAAAGACCCACAACACAAGACCCCCCCTCCCCCTATGATCTTTCGAGATTGATGGGGCCAACAATACAATACATGTACGTATACATCAGTCAGAGTGGTCGATCCTACTTCACGGAAATCGATGGTCGCAAGGAGGTCTCAGTCCCCATTAACCGTGGAAAATGAGGGATTCCTGTATTGTGTACAAAAATGCGTGTGTCTGTGTGTGTGTGTGTGTTAATGCAGTGGATGTAGACATAATAAAGTGGTACATTGCTGATAGCCAATTTATTGTTGAGCATCTTATTCACAGCATCTCAACAGCTAGCGAGTCATGTAAATGCTGACTCAAACATAAGCGATATAGCCACAAAATTGTGCGCTACTGGTCCGGTGGGTTTGGGCCGAAAATACCACCATTATGCTTAAAATTACCAATCGCTACAAAAAACTTTAAATATCTTCGATTATTATATCAAAATATAAATTTGCAAAGCTCCAAAAATTTTTTACCAAGGCCGTGAATTCAGATCATTTCCCTCAAATTCGACCATTTTCAAAAATATGCAAATTACAGTTTTTGGGTTTTTTTTATTTTCCCCATTTTTGCCCTAATTTAGTTGTAACCAATTTCCACCCATCAGGTATTGTCTTCCCCATCACATGACCACCACCAACCAGCGAGGGGGAAATCATGCACATACACACCACTGCCCTCCGTGACATGCAATGCTAGCCACCTGCCTCTTTTCGGACTGCAGTGCCATACATATTTGGGGTTGGACTAACACAATCTGAATGAAAGTGCTATCCGCCCCATGTACAAATGAGCTCACAGATGCCCATAATTGAATGACAGATAAGTGAGCATATGCCGTCATTCCCATGAAAGCTCAGCCAATTAACTCCCATGGACTCCTGGCCACAGACGGCTGGCGAATTCCAGTCTGAATTTATTCAAATACCTTTGAAATAAACATTAATTTGTACTTTGGGACAAGATCGCTTATGTGTGAGTCAGTTTTAAGGCTGAATTTCATGTAATAAGTATTTTATTATTATTACAATCAATTATATTAGTGACTTTTAATGATTTGAAGATAAACTAGGGTAAATCAATATACAGTATTGCGTTACCATAATCTTACTGGCCATTATATTAATAATTGTCCATAAGTGTGAACACTGTACATAAAAAAGTGAAACACACACACATGTAAAACACACATTTTGTAAGAACAAGATTTAAAGATGACCTGGCCACACACACACACACACACACACACACACACACACACACACACACACACACACACACTGCGTGTGTGTGTGTGTGTGTGTGTGTGTGTGTGTGGCCAGGTCATCTTTAAATCTTGTTCTTACAAAATCAACCGTTCATACACCCTATGAATAGTGTCTTCCCTCACGTAGATGAAAGCTGTGTTGGAGTTCCTATTGATTATTACAAGAGAAATAAAGAGTGTGATGGTGGTGGTGAGAATGAAATAGAACTCTCGGTATGAAATGAGAAAGTGAAAGATAAACGAAGCGTACATATTGCTATGATATGAAGTAGATGAAATAGGCAATTGGGGAATAAAAGAAGGAATATGAATATTACAGACAAGTGATAACAGAGGCATCATGTAAAGAGATAATGTGCAAAAAAAGAGCAAGGCTGAGGAATGAGAGAAGATCAGAAAAGGAGTGGATGTTGTGTCCATTAATACAGTCACATGCTGTTTGTGGGTATATCTTTATTGCTGCCATGGCCTGATTCGTGGGAATGATCGGAGTAAGATTATGGTGCAAGCTGCATTTGATCTACCCTGAGCACTCCCTACAATCACCCACGGAGGACGCTGATCATCACTCTCCAGAGAGTTCAGGGAGTTAGATGGAGATAAGGAAACTATGAGCTTCTGTTTAAAACTCAGGCTTTTAGAATTTGCTATACCAGGGGTTGGCAACCTATGTCTCGCGAGCTAGATGTGGCTCTTTTGATGACTGCAACTGGCTCTCAGATAAATCAGGTCGCCTTTATTAACAGAATGACTAACGCATAATTTCGCTGTCATTTAAATAAAAATAAAGAAAAAAATCCACCAAATAAAAAAGCCTCACGCACTTTAATCTATAAATCTATTTTCAATGCCACTTGTCGCTGTGGAGAGCCAATCTTTTCTGTACTCTAGTGTGTGGGCGGGTCCGATACCTTGAAACTCTAATTTCATTGGATGATATGCAACAGCTTGCGCGAGTTCTTCTTCTTTTCCTTTTGGCTGTTCCCTTCAGGTGTCGCCACAGCAAATCATCTGCCTCCATCTCACCTTATCCTCTGCATCTTCTTCTCTTACACCAACTGCCTTCATGTCCTCCTTCACCATATCCATAAATCGTCTCTTTGGTCTTCCTCTAGGCCTTCTGCCTGGTAGTTCCAACCTCAGTATCCTACTACCAATATACTCACTATCCATCCTCTGTACATGTCCAAACCATCTCAATCTAGCCGCTCTGACTTTATATCCAAAACGTCTTACATGTGCTGTCCCTCTGATGTGCTCATTCCTGATCCTATCCATCCTCGTTACTCCCAAAGACAACCTCAACATTTTCATCTCTGCTACCTCCAGCTCTGCCTCCTGTCTTTTCCCCAGGTCCACTGTTTCTAAACCATACAACATCACTGGCATCAATACCGTTTTGTACACTTTTCCTTTCATTCTTGCCGATACCTTCCTATCACACATCACACCGGACACTTTTCTCCAACCATTCCAACCAGCCTGCACACGCTTCTTCACCTCTTTTACACACTCTCCATTGCTCTAGATTGTTGAGCCTAAGTACTAAAAATCCTCCATCTTCCTTATCTCTGCTCCCTGTAACCTCAACGTTCCTGTTAGGTCCTTGTCATTCATACACATGTATTCTCTCTTACTGAGGCTAACCTTCATTCATTTTATTTGGCATTTGTTTAATGCCGGATGCCCTTCCTGACGCAACCCTCTGCATTTATCCGGGCTTGGGACCGGTGTGAGGAAGAGACACTGGCTTGTGCCCCTCCCTCATGGCTGCATTAACAGCTTGCACGAGTTGTTTTAGAGTTAAGAGGAAAATTTCTCTCATTTGTGATCCTCTCATTTGCACGAAGCCAAGCAGAGCTGGCAAGCAAAACACAAATGGACAGACATGGATAAACTTCACTCCGTAGACTAGATGATTGCCAAAACTTGGAACGCGCTTCCTGTCACATACCAAACACTGCAGCGTGTGAGTCGTGCCGTATTGACTATGTTTGGCTCCACATGTACACGCGAGCAGTCCTTCTCACACGTGAAAAACATCAAGCCTAAACGCCTGCATGAAGCTGAACCTCACCAGGTATCAACCAGACTACAAAGCCATCAGCAAAACCATGCAGCACCAGTAGTCGCATTAATAGTAAGAAGTACTTTTCTTATTAATAAATAATTTCGTTATAACAATGTTGTTTAAAATAAATTCAGAGTCATATTATACTCTAAAATTGATGGTCTTCTTTTTCCATTTAGTTATATTCAGTATTAAAATATATATATGGCTCTCAGAGGATTGGACTTTGTATGTTTATTTTTGGCTCTCTTAGTCAAAAAGGTTCCCGACCTCTGTGCTATACTGTATTAATCCCACAAGGGAAATTATTGCCCCTGCATTTAACCCATCTCATAACATACAGTGAGCGCGCACACACACACACACACACACACACACACACACACACACACACACACACACACACACACAGACACACACACACACACACACACACACACACACACACACACACACACACACTCCGAACAATGGGCTGCCACACACATTAATGGTGTCTGGAGAGCAATTGGGGTTAGATGGCATACTCAAGGCCACGTTAGCCATGAAGGTGGAGGAAGGGAAGGTGCAGTTCACTCTCCTACTGCCACACATCTTTCCTGCTGGTTCGAGAATTAAACCAGCAACCATTCAGCCACAAAGTGGCTTTTCTATCCATTAGGCTACAACGGCACCCAACAAGTATTGGATCAAAATCCAATTTGTTTATCATCATATTACATTATATACTACTGCTGTTTAATAAACTAAATTCTCAGTGTGCATCAGTTAGACAGAACCACAACATGAAGATTCCATGAAGATTTGACATAAATCTTTACTCACACATCGAATCGAAGATTCTGCTTCTCCTCAAAGAAGAAATCCAGAACAAATTTCCGCACAAAGTCTGGATTCAACGTGTTTTCAATCACCTCTGTTCTGCCATACTGAGAATGAGAAAACAGAACTGGATAAGAAAGAGCGTGTGTTGTTCATTTTCCCATTTAGGTAACATTTATCATGTTATACAGTTTGTACCTCACCTTACGAAATTAATCCGTTTTCAGAAGTGTTTTCGTAATTTGGAATTTTCGTAAATTGAACCGCATTTTACATGTAAAACGCGTGATTCGTTCCAAGGTTCCCAAGACTACCCCATAAACTCTTTAATAATTATAAAAGTTGACCAATTTTGTATGAAATATGTATGAAATATGTGTTAAAAGTAAAAGAAAATTATTTATTAAACCATTTTAACATTTTATTAACATATTAAATCATTTCATTAAAAGATTTATTAATTAAACCATCATTAAACATTTTTATTAACTAATTTTTTTAATTAACTAAACCAAACAATATTAACCATTATTACCCATTATTAAAGATTATTAAACATTTATTAAACATTTATTAAACATTTATTAAACATTTATTAAACATTTATTAAACATGTATTAAACATTTTAAACATTTACTGACTTAAACATTTATTAAACAACTTAATTCCACTGAAATAAATTTAACTTAAAATTTTGAAATCAAAAGAACAGCTCCTCCCTTGAGAGTTCTTCTTGGTGCTCCTTGACCAACTCGTCAGTGTCCTCTTCATTGACCTCCAGCCTTTCCCAGCAACACAATTTCGTCCACCTCAGGCTGAGGTTTAGGTTGAGGCTCACCCTCAACCTCGAAGTCTCTCTGAGCCATAGGCTCTCTGAGCCATAGCTTCCACCAAGCAGCATTAAGGGTATGGCTGGTCACCTCCTACCAAGCCATGTCAATCAACTTCAAGCACACAACGGTGTCGAAGTGGTGCTTCCAAAATTCATGAAGGGTAAGTTGGGTATTTTCCGTGACGTCAAAACACCTCTTAAAAAGAAATTTCATGTAAAGTTTTTTGAAATTTGAAATAACTTGCTGGTCCATGGGCTGGAGGACAGGAGTGGTGTTTGGAGGAAGGTACAGCACCCTGATGAAGGAGAACTCCTCCAGGATATCATCTTCGAGGCCGGGTGGATGGGCATTGTCAAGAATCAGCAGACACTTGAGGGGGAGGTTGTTCTCTTCGAGGAACTTCTTCATGTAAGGGCCGAACAGCAAGTTTACCCACTTAAAAAACCCACTGAGGCCTTGGCATTGGCTCTCTACATGACGTTCAGTTTATCTTTCAGGATTTTGTGAGCTTTGAAGGCTCGGGGATTTTCCAAGTGGTAGACTAACAGGGGCATAATCTTGCAATCTCCACTGGCATTACAACAGAGTGCAAGAGTAAGGCAGTCCTTCATGGGCTTGTGGCCTGGCCTTTTCTTCTCCTCAGCTGTGATGAAGGTGCGGCGAGGCATCTTCTTCCAGAAGAGTCTAGTCTCATCGCAATTAAAAACTTTCTGTGGAATGTACCCATCTTCCACGACAAGTTGTTCGAATTTTTTTATAAATTCTTCTGTCGCCTTCTGGTGTGAACTCGATGCCTCGCCATGCCGTACGACAGAGTGGGTTCCAGTCCTTTTCTTAAATTTCTCGAACCACCCATGCGATGCTTTAAAGTCTGGGGGTTGCTGGTCCGAAGAACCCTCACCCCCACCCTCCTTCATGAGGTCCTTAAATATGGTGGTTGCTTTTTCTGAAATAATTGCCTCCGTCAATGTATCTCCAGCAATTTCTTTCTCCTTTATCCAAAGGTGTAACAGTCTCTCCATCTCTTCGTTCAGTGACGACCTCTTTCTCGATATCACAGAAAGGCCTTTCAAAGGGGTCATCACTTTTAAGGCCTTCTTCTGCTTCAATATCATTCTGATAGTAGAGGGGTTTCGGCCATACTCCTTTGCAATTTCACTCAACCGCATCCCACTTTCATATTTTTTTATCATCTCCTGTTTCACTTCTATTGATAATGGAGCCTGCTTCTTCTTTTCAGTCTCACCGGGAATCACTTTCTTGGGGCCCATGATGAATAACAAAAAATAACACTACAATGAGCACACTCAAAAAACTCACGAAACTCATGAGCCAACAGTACAACTGTCCTTTACGCATGTGACGAACAATGGGTCTAAAGGGACATGAAAAGCATTATAGGTATTATGGAGATTCAGTTCCCTTCTAGCCAATGGGAGGCCAATGGGACGCTAGCAGGGGGGTGCTGGGATACAGCCAATGGGAGAGCAACTCGCACATTGTTTGAATGTTTGAATGACACATTTGAATGGCGCGTTTCGTAACGTGAACTTGTTTCGTATCCAGAGACAAAAATTTTAGGTAAATGCATTTCGTAACCTGGATTTTTTGTTTGTTAGAGCTTTCGTAAGGTGAGGTACCACTGTAGTAGTTAAAATGTTGTTCAGAAATGACTTATTCTTCCACAAGATTTGCCAAATGATCTTTATTCAAGTCACCATGGTATTCGGTGGGCTTTATAACCCAACCTCTGTTTCCCAGCAAGCAACAGAATTCCTGATCTGTGAGATGGGGAGATGAGCTATCGATTGCATACTGTACCTAAGAAAACCTAAGCCCTCTGCATACTCAGAGACAATTAATCAAACTAAGAGCCCTCCAACTCAAACCTCAATTGACTGACCCAGTTTAGTGCAACATTTTCAATCTGCTATTGTTTACCTTACTTTTAGTGTAATAGTCAATATTTGGGGCAGTGGTAGTCTAGTGGTATAGGGCGCTGGATCGCTGATCCAAAGGTTGGGGGTTCGATTCCCACTCTCCACAAGGTTGTCACTGTCCTCCCCATTGCAGCTAACTGGGTTATCAAAGGCCGGCCATGTCTCTCACTGTCTATGGTGTGAGGCATGTAAAAGAACCATTGCTGACTTTCGACAAGAGTAGGCTGCAAAGCCATTGGCGTGTTTCCACCCTGCGATGGCCTGGTGAGCTGTCCAGGGTGTACTCTGCCCTCACCCGAAGTTGGCTGGGATGGGCACCAGCCTCCCCGCTAACCTAATTAGGATTAAGCGGTTACAGAAAATGAACTGAAGTCAATTTTTGGCTCATTCAGTCAAATTTGCTCATAATAAAGAGTTTGAAATACAACACGGTTCTTATCACACCCTTACAACGCTTATTATATCTTTTTTTTCAGTTTTGCAATAGCTTACATAACTACTTTTTTATGTATTTATTTGCCAAATTACTTAATCCTAGTAGGGTTGCAATGAGACCGGAACCTATCTCAGCCGACTCAAAACCACTGTACACCATGAACAGCTCAGCAGTCCATCGAAGGGCAACACTCACCCAACCAAGCAGAATTACACGCATAAATTTTGGAACAGCCAATTAACCAATCATTGTGGGAGAAAACCCACACAACCATGGTAAGAACATGCAAACTGGACACAGAAAAATCCTCACTGAGCCTGGGACTTGACCACAGGATCTACTTACTGTGATGTGGTTACCACGACCCCACCATGCTGCATAGCCATCAGCAAGTTTCTGCCCTGAGATGGCCTTGCGAGCTGTCCAGGGTGTACTCTGCCCTCGTCCAGAGTAAGCTAAGATGGGCACCATCTCTCAAGAGTTTCTTCCCTTTACTTCCACTATCATCAATAACACCATATCATCTGGTCATGTACCAACAGCATTCAAAAGAGCCAGGGTTGTACCCATCTTAAAGAAACCCTCCCTGAATCCTCTGGACACCAGCAGCTTTGACCGGTATCACTTCTTCCTTTCCTTTCAAAAAATTCTTGAACGCACTATTTATAACCAAATGTCTTTCTATTTTTTGCAGAATAACTGCCTTGACCTTCATCAATCTGTCTTCAAAGCAGCACATTCCACAGAGACTGCACTCTTGGCTATCTCAGAGAAGCTACATGCTGCAAGATCACCCAAGATGTTATCAGTCTTCATTCTCCTCGACCTTTCAGAAGCATTTGAAATGGTGCACCACAAGACTCTCTTGTCCATCTTCAGAAATCTAGGAAATTGTGTTGTGGCATGGTGATGGTTTGAGTCCTACCTGGAAGGTTGTTCATATTGGGTTACATGGAGAGGATCCACATTTTCTCCATGCCGAGTGGTGTTCCCCAGGGCTCAGTTCTTGGTCCACCTCTGTTGTCTTTATATTAGATCCTTCATGTGATATATCCTCACATGGGTCCTTATACTACTGCTATGTGGACAACACTCAACTTGTTGTTCTGAACTGAATTGCGATTCATCCCAGCTGAATGATCCCCACATCAAGATCTTGCAATCTCCTTGGACAATGCTGTGATCTTTTCTTCAGGCACTGCTCAAAGCCTTGGAGTAACCATTGCCTGACTTTCTCTTGTCATAATACTAATTTTTTTTTTTCAATCATGTCAATTTCTTCTCTTTAACATCCGAAGGACTCGTCCATTTCTTTTCATTAAGGCTAGTCAGATACTTGTTCAATACCTTGTGATCTCAAGACTAGATTACTGCAACTCAGTCCTGGCAAGTCTACCTTTGAATACTATTTGACCTCTGCAATTGATCCAAAATGCAGCTGCATGGTTTGTTTTCAACCTTCTCAAATTTTCCCACACCACACCACCAACGCCCTGTACAAGAAGGGCCAGAGTCGCCTCCACCTTCTGAGGAGACTCAGGTCCTTCGGCATATGCAGACCTCTGCTCAGGACATTTTATGACTCTGTGGTAGCCTCTGCAATCCTCTACGCTGCCATCTGCTGGGCCCCGGGCAGCACAGAGCGGGACAGGAAGAGACTGAACAAGCTGGTCAGGAGGGCCAGCTCTGTCCTCGGCTGCCCACTGGACTCTGTGGAGGAGGTGAGTGAGAGGAGGATGGTAGCAAAGCTCACATCCATCCTGTTCAACAGCTCTCACCCACTGCACCAGACTGTAGAGGAGCTAAGCAGCTCCTTCAGTGGACGACTGAGGCATCCTCAGTGCAGGAAGGAGCGCTACCGCAGGTCGTTCATTCCCACCGCTATCAGACTGTACAATGCCACTTTGTAACTGTCTGTGAAAATACCGGTTATGTGCAATAAAAACCCCGCGCACTTTAATCAACCACATCTACCCCACTGACTGTCAACCATATCAACCCATCTACTCTGCACTCAGATACATTACACTTTAATATAGGCCAGTCTATAAAGTTGCTCCATTCTTTTCTCCATTCTTTTCTTTTATTGTTTAGTAATTTATACTATTTATGTATCTATTTATTTATTTACTTATATAATATATGTATGTGTGTATGTTTGTACTTGTATCTATTTTTGCACCCCCTACTGATAGTACCTCAAGAGCCTGTAACAGTGAATTTCTCCATTGTGAGATTAATAAAGCTGTATCTTATCTGTATCTTATCTTATCACTACTGCCATCGCTTCATTGGCTTCCTGTCACTGCTTGCATTAGCTTTGCCTACAAAGCCAAAATGCACCTGTACCTTACTACCCCAAAGCACTTATCACCCCCAGCAGTGCACCGCGTTCTCTCAGCTCCTCTAGAACTGTTAGACTGATCCCTCCCTCTACCAACAGACAAGGGAAAAACGCATCTAAACTCTTCTTTGTTCTGGCACCAAGATGGTGAAATGAACTTTCTCTGGTTGCCTGGACAGATGAATCACTGGGTATCTTCAAATGACAGCTGAAACTTACCTTTATCAGCATTACTTAGATTATCACCATGCTGTACGCACACACACACACACACACACACACACACACACACACACACACACACACACACACACACACACATACATCCCCTACTGATTGAGTTTCACTATCAGTATACTTGGTCTGTGTTCTAACAAAACAGTATAAAATATATTCACTGATAATGACTTTAAAGCATTTCGGTCAGTTGCTCTGGATAAGAGCATCTGCTAACTGCTGTAAATGTAAATGGAAGCGGCCTCCACATAACCCTAATTAGGAATAAACAATTCAGAAAATTAATTATCATCATCTTTCTCCACTTAATCCAGGCTCAGGTCGCGGGGGCAGTGGCCTAAGCAGTGAGGTCCAGACATCCCCAGCCACTTCCTCCAGTTCTTCTGGGGGGACAGCGAGGTGTTATAAAACCAGCCAAGAGACATAATCCCTCCAGTGTGTTCAAAGTCGACCCCTGGTTCCCTTCTAGGTTAGACATGCCCAAAACACCACACCAGGGAGATGTTCAGGAGACACTGTCACTAGATGCCCAGGCCACCTCAACTGGCTACTCTGAATGCAGAGGAGCAACAGTTGTTCTTCAAGCTCCTCCCAAATAGCCCGAGCTTCTCACCCTATCTAAGGGACAGCACCACTACCCTGCAAAGGAAACTCACCATGACAGACCAGTACAATCTGTCTGTAGCAATATCCCTCCCTATTGTTCCCCTCACTTCTGAACAAGACATCGAGATGCTTGAACTCTTCCACTTGGGGCAAATTGGTTGAAAATGAATGATTTTATATATATATATATATATATATATATATATATATATATATATATATATATATATATATATATATATATAATACACTAGTATATATTATAGATAGATAGATTTCTGTAAAGAAGTTTTCTGGCATTGTCTATATTTAAAAGCACCAAAATAAAGGAACTTAAAGCCACTTCAAATATAACATAACTGAATTGATAAAATATATAAAGTGCCTGTGCAAGGATCAAAGTGCAACAAGAAAACATCATGAGCTTAAATGTGACTTTGTTTTGACTGGTTATCAATATACATCATCAGTTTTTCATACCTCACTGATTTTCCTCACACAGAAAGGTGGATTAAGATGCTTCTTCTTTTCTTACTCAATCCTCATTGTTTCTAGACCTCTTTTTAAGATGTATCTCTATCTGATCCACCTGCCCCCACAAAAATCACCTCCTAGACCACCTGCTGAGTGAAGCCTGGCAGGGAGAGGCAGGGTCTCTCAGCAGGCTACTATTCTGTGACAGTTACCTCTGGAAGGAAACTGTGAGGCTTCCGATGAGAGCGTTAAAGGCACCTGCACAATCATCAAGTGAATTTTATTGTCTCAAGAGCTATGAATACTGATTAATTCATTATCTCTTCTTATTAGAACAGTCAAGACAGAAATCCCTTTAACATATTGATTTTTTTTACAGCAATTAAACAGAAAGACTTTACACATTTCAGATTGTAAAACTCAGGTCAGCTGAGCCTGATTGTTTATGGAGGGTTTCTGGTCCAATATTAACTAAAATGATACAGGAAACGATGTGTAAAAAACGCGAAAGCTTAACATGCAGACAATTCAGAACAGAGTAGTTTCAGAAGAGGGTTGAATCTTTTACAGATTTTTTAATTACATTAATGTGGTTTAAACAAAATGAGCAATCCTCATTAAGCACATACCAGTCTTTTTATTATTTATTTGACAGTATTGTTTATTCATGCTCATAGACACAGGCTGATTTGTTTAGAGTTTAGTAAGGTTTAAATTAAACCCATTACCTTAAAGTGACTGATCAAATAGACAGTGAATAGACTTTTACAAACAAAACATTAATAAATATAATATACAGATGAGCTAAATGGCTAAGATTCGTGATCTCCCGGAGGTCCTCAGGCTCCATTATGGTAATCACTGTGTTAAAAGACATAATGGTCAGGGAAAGAGCTTTGAGATTCCTGGCTTGCAATTTTTAGTTTTGCTTTATTTAAACCATATAATTCAGGCTTTAGTGAGTATGATAAGTGCCTTGCAAGCTCAAGTCCTGAAGGTCAATATTTATTGTGTACTACTTATATGAAAGCATTGTAAGAACCCACCCTACAATTATCAACTGATAAGCTGTGTAACACCCAATACCACTCCAATGTACTAGTGTGTGTGTGTGTGTGTGTGTGTGTGTGTGTGTGTGTGTGTGTGTGTGTGTGTGTGTGTGTGTGTGTAAGACAGAGAGAAGGCAGGAGACAGAGAAGCAGAGATATAGAAAAGAGAGAGAGAGAGCAAGAGAGAGTAAGAGAAACAGAGGGAGAGAGGCAGAGAGAAGTAGAGAGAGTGTGTATGTGCATGAGAGAGGAGAAGAGAGAGAGAGAGAATACATGAAAAAAGAGATAAACAGAAAAAGAGTGAGTGTGTGTGTGTGTGTGTGTGTGTGTGTGTGTGTGTGTGTGTGTCAGAGAGAGAGAGAGAGAGAGAGAGAGAGAGAGGGGGGGGGGGGGGATAAAAGAGGAGGGAATGATAAACACTTACTGGAGCAGAATTTGAAGTATAATTATCTGATTACTGACAGGATTCCAGATGTAAGAAGTGAACGTAAGAAGTGAAAGTCATTAAATATATAAACACAGGGAATGCAGTTGAGGAAGTAGTTTTTTCAGATCAGTTCTTTATATGCATTTCTAATGTAAATAAAGTAGAAACATTTGTAAATCGGAGTGAATTTCTGACTCTGCTGAAAAAGCAGCACTAGTTTCAGTAACATAATCAGCCATTACTCGCATTTCTAAACTGACTGAATATGAGCTGATGTTTAGGCTCAGTTTAATTTGTCCCAGAGTTCTGAGACCACACACGTATTAAGAGCAGACAGACAATCTGAGATAGACCATTTAAGTCTATATTATTATTTCCCTAGACACGGGATATTTAAACGCTGATGGTCACACCAACCCTGCATCTGTGTACTTCTTGAATCAATCCATTGAACTAAACTTTTTACTTTATAACAAATTTTAAATACAAATAACTGGATTATTCTATCTATAAATAAAATTTTAATATAGAGTAGTGGACTCATCATTAGGCATTGAACATAAAATTACTCAATCACTATGATAACCCTCAGGCATAAAGCAGTAATCTGCTCAGATATCGGGTTTGTAGCTGCTTTCTGATGACTGATTGCTCTTCATCAATATCAGGCAAATGGGACATCAGATACAAGCTCTCAAGAGAAAGACACGTCAATAGGGGGATAAGCATTAAAACTTTTCATATTCATGCCTCAAGAATGTTTTAAATGTTCGACATTTTATGCACTCTATCTGTGCTTTGAGTGTTCTTTCTGAATGTTTTTACAACCCTCCAGCCATATCATAGTAGACCTAAAAAAGGTAAATAAATAAAAAAAGAGGATCTGGTGAACAGACAAAGCTACAACAGCTGATCCTTTGGCATGCATTTTTTTTCATTGTTTTACACAAATGGTTAAATGGACAAATTAGACTAGTATGATACCTCAAACCAGAGTTGTTTCTTTGATTTTTCTTTAACGATATGTATTTTTAAGTCATTCATACATTAATTTTATTTTCTCAGTACCTTCATTGTAATTAGGGTGACATGGGAGATTGGTGCCCATCGGTACACCCTGAACAGCTCGCCAGGCCATCACAGTGCCAACAAACATTCAATCATTCACACTCACTTTCATACCTAGGGGCAATTTGTAACCATCAATCAGTCTACTGTGTATGTTTTTGGACTGTGCATGGAAACCACACTATCTGGATGAAACCCAGCAAACACAGAGAACACAAACTCCACTCAGGAACGTCCGAGTCCAGGAATCAAACCCAGGCCTTCTTGCTGTGAGGTGGATGTGCTAACCACTGCACCACCATGCCACACCTATGTTTTGGTGTCGGGGAGAAAAATCTATAGCGTCACATGCACCCTCAATGTGATAAGTGATGAGTGAGTAGGTTTGTGATGAGTAAGTGAGTGATGACTGAGTGAGTGATGAGTGACTGAGTGATGACTGAGTGGATGGGTGGGAGAGTGATGAGCGAGTGAGTGAGTGAGTGAGTGAGTGAGTGAGTGAGTGAGTGAGTGAGTGTGAGTGAGGAAAGAGTTAGTGAGTGATGAATGTGTGATGAGTGAGTGGGTGATGAGTGAATGAATTATAAGTGGGTGAGTGCTGAATGAATGAATGGTTGGGTGATGAATGAGTGAGTGGGTGAGTGATGAGTAAGTGATAAATGAGTTTGTGAATAGTGAGTGAGTTTGTGGGTGATGAGTGAGTGAGCAAGTGATGAGTGAGTGAGGAATGATGGAAGTGAGGAAGTGGTGGGTGAGTGATCTGGTGAATGATGATTGAATTAATAAGTGGATGATGAGTTTGTGCGAGCACGAGTGTGTGATGAGTGATTGAGAGGGTGAGTGAATAAGTGAGTGAGTGAGTGAGTGAGTCAGCAAGTGATGAATGGGTTAGTGGGTGAGTGAGTTAGTGATGAGTCAGTGACGGAGTGAGGGGTGATTGAGTAAGTGATGATTGAGTTAGGGGAAGAGGTGGCCTAGTGGTATAGGGTGCTGGATCACTGATCCTAAGGTTGGGGGTTCAAGCCCCACTCACCACAGATTGTCCCTGTCCCCCCCAGTGCAGCTAACTGGGTTATCAAAGGTGGGCCATTTCTCTCTTTCATTCATTCCTGCAATGGCCTGGCGAGCTGTCCAGGGTGTACTCTGCCCTCGCCCGGAGTCAGCTGGGATGGGCGCCAGCCTCCCCGTGACCCTAATTAGGATTAAGCGGTTACAGAAAATAAACTGAACTGAACTGATTGAGTTAGTGAGTGGGTGATATGTGTGTGAGAGCATGAGTGGGTGATGCATGTTTGAGAGGGTGAGTGATGAGTGAGCAAGTGATGAATGCGTTAGTGAATAATGAGTGATGAATGAGTTATTAGGTGATGAGTGAGTAACGAGTGAGGGAGTCATGGGTGGGTGAGTGGTTGGGTGATGTGTAAGTGGGTGAGTAAGTGAGATTGTGAGTCATGAATGAGCAAGTAACAAATGAGTTAATAAGTGATGATTGAGTTAGTAGGTGATGAGTGAGTGATGAGTGAGTGAGTCAATGATGATTGGTTGAGGGAATGAGTGAGTGGTGGGTAAGTGATGAGTGAGTGAGTAGGTGATGAGAGAGTGAGTGAGCAATTGAGTGAGTTTGTGAGTGATGGATGAGCAAGTCATGAATGATGAGTGAGTGAATGAGTGGTTGGGTAATGAGTGAGTTTGAGTGAGGAATGAACAAGTGGTCAATGGGTTAGTAAGTGATGAGTGAGTTCATGGGTGATAAGTGAGTAATGAGTGGGTGAGTGAGTGGTTGGTGAATGATGAGTGGGTGAGTGAGTGATGAGTGAGTATTGAGTGAGTGATGAGTGATGAGTGAGTGAGTTATAGGAACTACTTGCATCTTGCCCTAAAAAGACAAGTCCCTACAATGTGACTGTGTATAGCTATGTAGCAGATATGAGTACCTGGATCACACACACACACACACACACACACACACACAAACACACAAATATATATATATATATATATATATATATATATATATATATATATTTTTTTTTTTTTTTTTTTTTTTTTTCATCCTTTTGGCTTTTTCCCTTTCTTGGGAGTCGCCACAGCGAATCATCTGATTCGCACATTTGATTTGGCATCGGTTTTTCAAAAAAAAAATCCAAGTTTGAATTTAGACGTACCTACGTAGTATGCTGACGTAATGACGCAATGATGTAATGACGCTGTGTCCATTGTTTATAAACAACAGACTGAGTGTCCCGCCTATATATCAGTTATATAGCGTGTTACCCTTGTGTTAAGACGTCGTCTCTGTGATCTTTGTGTTTACACTGTTTTGCACACTTTTGTAACCCTAAGCAAATATAGCTGGTCTGAAGCATAAGTCTACTTGCATGAGTACAAGTCTCATACACAGAGATGAATTAACTATCTGCTCGGATCTACCATGTATACTCAGTTAAGCAAAGAGAGTTGTAAAATTAGTGAAAACCTGAATCCAGGAAAGAGAACTCTCTGCTCCGTGAGTCACATCAGTGCAGGCTGTGTTGTAAACAAGTTCACCAGCGGCACCCTTGTGCACTTGAAAGACCATAAGTCTGTATAACCCACAGCAAGTACACTACTTTTGTAAGTACACTACTTTCGGTATTGAGCGCTTCACATATTGTAAGCATTGATTAGCTGTTTTAAGCTTCATGTAAAGTGACTCGGTATAAATAAGTGACTTATTTGAAATTAATGTTGATATTATTTGATATATCTGATATTATTTTACAATGTTATGTTTACAATAATTGATTTAGGGGTGTTTTATGAGATACGGTAGTGGTATTTATGGATGTATAGTACAATATGAGCGTCATACGTCACACGTCATACGTCACTGTAACAACTTACATTCACTTTCAACTTACGTTCGGCCGTCTGGGGAGCGTGTGTATATACCGTATATTTTATATATATATATATATATATATATATATATATATATATATATATATATATATATATATATATATATATATATATCTTGCCTGAAGGGTTTGAGGGCTTAGAAAAAACATGGGACACAAGCATATGAGACACTCCAAGCTCTGCTATATTCTGCCATTGACACCGTGTGGGAGACGACTGGCAAGCTCACTTCTCTGGCAGCAAAACAAAGCTTTGATTTCATTCAATAAGTCTCTTTGTAATAAACAGGGTGTAAGTAAGGTACTGTAAATATGGTATAAATGTATTAACTCTGTATGTACCATAATGATAAGGCTCCCCTTTACTAAGCTGCTTCCAAAAACTGTCTGATTCCTCAGGTCTTACTTACTTAACCTGTGACATCACAGAGGTGCCAATTTTATAAATGCAGTCGGGAGAATCAAGGTAGCAAGGAGGCATGTATCATACAATTATCTTTTTTATTTGTAGAGTAGAATATAAGCTTATGGTAAATGTCCTATCCTAATATTGTATACAAATGACACAAATGACTAAGAGCCACAGTGGTCTAACCCCAAAACCCACCCAAAAAAATGAGATAATAATAATAAGGTCTATGTGTGTCAGAATGGTTCCTTCATCTTCTCTGTCTGTCTGTCTTCCTTTCGGCTTTTTCCCTTTTACTCAGAAGTCGCCACAGGGAATCATCTGATTCGCACGTTTGATTTGGCAGAGGTTTTTACGTCAGATGCCCTTCCTGTCACAACCCTTTTTAGCAAGGGACAGAAACATGTTGACGACTTTGCAGCCTACTCTTTATGAAAGTCAGCAATGGTTCTTTTACATACCTCTCACCATAGACAGTGAGAGACATGGCCCGCCTTTGATAACCCAGTTAGCTGCACTGGGGGTACAGTGACAACCTTGTGGAGAGTGGCACCCTATACCACTAGACCACCATGCCCTGGTTCCTTCATCTTCTCTATGACATTGAATATCATGAGCATTATCCCTGATTTTTTTTTTTGTATTACAAAACTTTCATTTTTTTTCTCAAAAACATCTCTGTAAGTTACACCACTCTACTTCCTAGCCCTTTCAATTATACTCTCTCACTTCATTATTTAATCTGAATTAGGGTCATTGGGCGGCTACTGCCTATCTCAGCCAAATTTCTGGGTGAGGGCAGAGTACACCCTGGACAGCTCGCCAGGCACTCACAGGGCAAAAACATGCTGATGGCAATGCAAAAAGTGACAAAAGTCAGCAATGGTTCTTTTACATGTCTCTTACCATAGACAGTGAAGGACACAGCTGGCCTTTGATAACCTAGTTTGCTACACTGGTGGGACAGCAGTGAGCCTATTGACAGTGGGACTTGAACCCCCAATCTTTCAATCGGCAATCCAGCACCTTACCACAAGGCCACCACTGCCCTCCCTTGTTGACCACAGGGTTGAAATCCTGTGTTTTTTGCTATGAGGTGAGTGTAGTAGACCTGGTGCTAAGCACAAGGGATAGTAATGGCTCAGTGGTTAAGGCATTGGATTACTGATCCGAAGGTTGGCAGTTCAAGTTCCTCTTCCACTGTTGGGTCCTTGAGCGAGCCCTTTCACCCTCAGTTGTATAAAAAATGATGACTGCAAGTCACTCTGGATAAGGATGTCTGCCAAATGCCATAAATTAAATATCATATAAATATGGCCAACATGGCCCCCTCGGCTAAAAAAAATTTGACAATTTTTATTTTTGTAATTATAAGTCAAAACAATCACCAATGGTTTATCGCATAAGTTCTGATGTTACCCTTGTTGAAATTTGCACAATTTTGAATAAATAGAACAGGATCTGTCAGGCATTGTCATCACCAGGTTAGAGAGTATGTTTCTGTGAATAGCCAGTTTTGAAAGAGTTCTTCAGGTAATCAGTATATTGATGAGAATGAGGTCTTGTATAGTGATGTAGTAACTGAAACTCACTGAGACTGACTACTTCCCTGCAGACTACTCCACAGAGTCTTTGATTGTTGTACAAAGTGCAAATTGAACGCAAGAACCTTGACGTGTGAGATAGAGGCTGATTAGCACAGAATTAACATCTCAAAGCTAAAGAAAGCAATTCTATTCCCCAGTCAAAATATAGATAGGTTAAGGGAAAAAAATCTGTCAATCTTTTGTCCATCTTAAGGCACCTCTTGAGTCAATTAAGAATTTTGATTAACTTCCACCTGATACCTTCTCTCCCTGAGAGAACTGCATGAACCAGGTCCAATTCCTGATGAACCATTTCTGACATGCTCAGAGCAAATGACCTTAAGAAACATGAATAGTCATACTCACCTCTCTCCATTCTTTTGTTCCTATGCCTTGAATGTACAACACGACAACTGTAAGAAGAAGAGGGGGTGAGACAGAGCGTGAGAATGAGATTAAAGAGCTCAAGGGGCAATACAAAATAAAATGCCAGTGAAAATTAAATTCAGTCAAATATCTTCTATCTGACCTTTTTCTCTCTCTCTCTCTCTTCACCCACATAAGTGTCAACACAATTAAGGAGTTAAAAAAAACAATGCAACAATGTGAGTGCAGCAAAAAATGTACACCAACTCATTTGCAAAAGTTTACCTATAATAACAGACGGAGGATTAGTACACAGCTGCTCAGTGGTGCTATAACTGTTATGTAAAGTTTTCCAAATATTCCTAAAGCATATTATTGGAGAATTCAAAGAAAGCATACGAAGTGTAGCTCAATACACTAAACATCGCATAAGTTGGATTCAAGTGGACCAGCAAATTTGTTCTGACTAAGAGAAAATCCGTCTAATGTGTACAGCAGGCCCTTGACTATTCGCGGTTTTGCACTCACGTTTGAGTATTCGCGGACTGCCAAGCAACTGATACGTCACTCAAATTCAGCCAATGGCTGTCCTCCTTCCTACTGATTGGTTGAGATGATGTAAAGCCCCGTTTTCTTCATTCGCGCATAAGTTGACAATGAGCATCTTTTTTTAGTGTGTTTTAAGTACAGACGCTCCCCGACTTACGTTTTTAATTGGTTCCAGATGGCCGAACGTAAGTTGAAAGTGAATGTAAGTTGTTACAGTGACGTATGATGTGTGACGTATGATTCTCATACTGTACTATACATCCATAAATACCATTGCCCCCGCTCCCCGACTTACGCTTTTAATTGGTTCCAGACGGCCGAACGTAAGTTGAAAGTGAATGTAAGTTGTTACAGTGACGTATGATGTGTGACATATGATGCTTATACTGTACTATACATCCATAAATACCATTGCCGTGTCTCATAAAACACCCCTAAATCAATTATTATAAACATAACATTGTAAAATAATATGAAATATATCAAATAATATCAACATTAATTTCAAATAAGTCACTTATTTATACCGAGTTACTTTACATGAAGCTTTAAACAGCCAATCAATGCTTACAATATGTGAGGCACTCAAAACCGAAAGTAGTGTACTTGCAAAAGTAGTGAACAGACTTCCGGTGTTTCAAGTGCGCAATGGTGCGGTTGAACTCATTTAGAATACAGCCTGCACTGATGTGAATCACCAACCATATTTGCTTAGGGTTACAAAAGTTCACAAAACAGTGTAAACACAAAGATCACAGAGATGACATCATAACATAAGGGTAACACGCTATATAACTGAGATATATATATATATATATATATATATATATATATATATATATATATATATATATATATATGTTCAGTCTGTCGTTTGTAAACAATAGACACAGCATCATTATGTCATTATGTTAGCGTACTACATAGGTACGTCTAAACTGAAAATTTGACTTTTTTTTGAAAAAAAAAAAAAAAACATAAAATCGAAAAAAAAACGTAAAACAGATAAACGTAAGTCGGGGAGCATATGTACCAGTTAAGCTCTATAATGCAACTCAAACGCTGTGCGTCTTCTCTGGCTAAGCAAATTTCAAACGCTGGATGTCTCTTCTGAAGAAATAAGACTTTCTCCTGAAGAAACTACAGTTTCCTCTGAACTGTTGTATTAAAGTCTTTTTCAATTATTATTCCAGTACAGTGTCAGTAGGCGGCAAAGCCGTCAGCGTGTTTCTGTCCCTTGCTAAAGGGTTGTGTCAGGAAGGGCATCCAATGTAAAAATCTATGCCAAATCAAACGTGCGAATCATTCGCTGTGGCGACCCCTGATAAAGGGAAAAGCTGAAAGGAAATCTCATTCCAGTACAGTATCTAAGTTAATGTTTGTGCGTGAGATTTTATGTTCTGTAGCATGTTTATCAAACGATACCAAAAGGATAAACTTTAGTATACTTCATGTTCTTTTACATTGAACTTGGAGTGACGTCGAATGAGGAAAAAGGGGCGTTACATCATCTCAACCAATCAGCAGGAAGGAGGACAGTCATTGGCTGAATTGAGTGACGTGTCAGTTGCTCGGCAGTCCACGAATACTCAAACCGTGACTGCAAAAACCGCGAATAGTCAAGAGCCCACTGTATTTGGCTCCTTAATGGAGTAATATAAAAGCATTTGCCCAATCATCTTGATATTGTGTGGTCGATAATCTTCCTCAGTCATTTCACTCACTTATTTGTCAAACATTTTATACTCTTATTTGGTTAGAGTGGAGTCTACAGCCTATCTCAGGCAAAGGACGGGTACACCCTCAAAAGCTCTCCAGACCATTGCAGGGCCAACACACACACACACACACAGTTATTTACTCTGACAGCTATTGAGGTTTTGCATGTGATGTCACAGGGTCACGTGACTTTTGTTTATCTGCCATATTGCATGGCATGATCCAGACAGCACTCACTCATTCAACATTGCTAAACATTTTAAAATAAGTAACAGTGGTTCAACATTACCCAACTGGATGTTGTTTGTCGGTTACTAACTTCCCCGGAGTGATACAAAATAACCAGTGAGTACGGTTATATTGCGTTGTGCTGTTGGCTGTGCAAATAGACAGAGGAGTAAAGCGTGCACTGTCATTTTAGCGTTTTTCCATCTGACCCGGAGAGAAAAGCCAAGTGGATCGCAGCGGTAAATAGGAAAGACTGGAATCCTACAGAATACAGTAGAATATGCAGCGAACACTTTTTATCAGGTAAATATACATTATTATATTGAGCTTAGGGTGGCTATTGTCATTGAGGTAGCATATGGTAAAAATAAAATTGATGCTATAAAAATTCAAAATATATATATATACTGTATCGGCTTATATATAAATAAAATATGTGAATTTATAAAACCGTTATAAGCACTGATAATTTTAATTTATTATTGCATAAGTGCTTGTTTGTGTAGCTCTATTTGGGGATAGAACACGCACCTTAGCGGTTATGAGGTGGTAGTCTCTCTTCCCGGTTCCTGGCTTCCATTGTTGCATACAGCTTACAAATCCGGCAACAAAACATTGTTACTTGGAAGCTTCCATTGATTTGTAAGCTTTAAACTCTTTGCCAGTAAATTGAGACGGGCCGTGGACAAGATATGTACAAAGATCCAAGTAGGCAAAAGCAGGACGGGAAGAATGGTCGCATTCTAACACATTCCTAAACATCGACTGCAGCATTAGATATGGATCGGCAATCACCAGCTGCTTTATTTTACTCAGATACCTCGCCCTCTGGTCACCTGTCAGATGATTGACAACGTCTGACAATATTATAGTGTCATTGCTTTTGCCTTCGACACTCTCGCATATTTTGCTTTCACTGTCATTATCGGTTGTTGTTGAAGCCATGCTTAGTGAATCATGTGTGTGTGTGAGTGTGTGTTCTGGATCACGCCTGCCGTCCAAGATGGCGCATGAAGGTATTGGGGTCACGTGACTGCAAAACCTCAATATGGGCAATTTGAAAGAGGCAATTAGCCTAACATGCATGTTTTCGGAATGTGGGAGAGAGAAAAAACAGCATACCCTGAGAAACTCATCCAAGCACACATACAACATGCAAACTCAACACAGAAACTCCGAAGCCCACAACTTGAACCCAGGACCTTGTTACTGTGAGGCAGACATGCTAATCACTATGTCAACATGCCACCCCACAGTCATCTGTGGCCAAGAATCCACAAAAACATAAGTAGCTCTGCTCGCTGGGAAGCAGCGATGACTCTCTCTTCTGTCAATCACAGTCATATAGCCATTTATATCTGTGTCTGCATGCTCATCTGTGTGGCAGTGGATGTTCATCTTTGGGGGAAAAAAAGATGCGCTTGACTGGCTGTGGTGTCTAAGAGGACAAATGTGTTAGCCTTCACCTTCCTTGGTTTGAAGCTTTCATATTATAGGCAAAAATTTCCTGGTGAATTGAAATTGGCAGACTGCAAGACACACACACACGCGCGCGCGCGTGCACATACACACACACACACACACACACACACACACACACACACACACACACACACATGGATTGGCAATTTAACACAGACAATCCTTTTACCAACAGGGAAAAAACTGGAAAAACCCAAAGAAAACCCATTTTACTGTAAACACAAATAGTAGCCTGAGCTTATGATTGAACTGGGAGCCTTAGAGCTCACCATTAGTCAGTAATGCTACATGCTGTACCACTATTTTGTTCAGCCGTTGCTTTCATTTCAAACCACTTCATCATTTTTTAGGGTCACGGGGAGGCTGCAGCTCATCCCAGTCAACTCTTGGGTGAAGGCAGGATACATGTGAAAACAGCTAACCAGACCACTACGGGGTAACATACTACTAGTATGTCGCCACAGAGAGATAAAGAACAAAGGGAGAGGCAGATTGCACAGTGATATTTCTGTAAAATAATTTTGTATCAGCAGCAATAAGGACATTTCCAGTAATATCAACACCCATAGATGGGCAATATGGCAAAAATATCATAATGGAACTCTTACATGCATTTTTATAATAGTCAACAGTTATATCACGTCACACCGCTTAATCTTACTGGAGGTGCAGGGAGGCTGGATTTGCCAGTAGTGGCGAAGGCAGGGTACACCCTGAAAATCTTGCCAGATCATCTCAGGGCTCACACATATACACAACCTTACACATTCACAGCTAGAAGCAATTTGGAAAAGCCATTTAATTTACCTTAAAATGTGCATGTCTTTGAACTGTGTGGAAAACCAGAGGGAACCCAAACAAATACAGAGTGAACATGCCTGGAATTTGAACCCCACAGCCTGGGAGGTGAACATGCTATAACCACTACACAAAGATGCTGCCCATTTTCATAATTGCCAATCAGGATACACTCAGTGTCCACCTAATTTATTTCAAAAGATTTTATTCCATTGTATTAATAGTCAGGAGTAAATTGTGGCTACAAAAATTTGAATATGCTCAACAACAATACTCAGGTTCTCTATTTAATGGAATCTCAATTATTATTAAGGGGCCCACTGTGTGCCAAGAAATATTGCCCACACCATTACACAACCATCAGCAGCCAGAACTGTTAACACAATGCAGCTTGGCTTCATGGATTCATGCCATCTATAAAAAATTATACCACTCTACTAAATGCATGTTACTTCAAAACTTGAGATTTATTGGATCAGGTGACATTATCCCAATCTTACAAGCTTTTGTTTACTGCAGCCTCAGATTCTCTCTCTTGATTGATAGGGGAAGAACTCGGTGTGATCCAGGTCATCAGGAAGAACTGACCTTTATGATATTTGCTACATTACAGCAAACATTTCAAATGATGAGATGAGGTGACCTTCTATCAACATTACTCACATGCTCACTATTTGGTTTATGTCATTAACAAGCTAGTGGTGGACCGATGCTGCACGATGCGTTCAGTTTTCATTACTATTAGTCTCGGTCTAAGGTGTCCCTAGCAATCAGACCCCACTACCTCAGATCTTGGACAGCAAGTTATTTCTGTTCTATGCGGTTGTCCTCTCTTGATTGTGCCTTCCATTTGGAGGTTATACGCTTTGGTGTTAATGCCTTGCAACTGGTCTAAAGTTTTTATTATTTTAATGTACAGTTGTGAACAACAAAACTTCTTTTAATTGTTCTACACTTGCATTTATGGTTGATTATAACACTCGCAGCCCATTTCGGCAATATTTCTGATACAAACTATTTCCCAGCAGGCTTTGAACTTATCACAGTCACATGAATCTGGTCACATGCCACTTGTTCTCTCTTACACTTGATCTGTATGCCCCAGATGAACACACTCGTGTATAAAAGGCCTTTGTTTCCTGAACTTTGCATAAGAACTGTACCGTGTTATTTAATGGCATTTTCACACCACATCTTATTTATTCTATACATAACTTTGCTTGCCTTACTATTACCAATTACCTGCTTAGCCTCTGATATTCTGTTTATGTGTATGAACACCTGCCTTATCTACATTGCGACTAGGGTGTCTCTACTATGTTTGCCACATTGATTGACCTCTGTCTTTTCTCTTAACGTTTAGATCAACTCTGGCTACATTCATTCACTGACTCACTTGCAAAACCACTTATTATTTGGGTTGTGGCGAGGCCTCCACCTATCTCAGCTTTCTCTGAGTGAAGGAGGGGTACACTCTGAACTGTTTGTAACAGCCATTGAGCCTAATGTGAATGTTTCTGGACTGTGGGAGGAAACCCAAGAAAGCACAAGGAGAACATGAAAACTCAACACAGAAACTCCAGAATTCAAACCAGGACCTTCTTGCTCTAAGGCAGACATGTTAACCATGCTACCCAGTCTCTATCTATGCTATCTCAGTCTGCAATCACTCACTCTCCAGCCTCCACCCCATGGTAAACAGACTTTATTTGTGTCAAACCCTTAATTTATATAAGCAAAAGTTTATACATTTTTTGCCAGTGTATTTGATTAATCAATTTTTAAACATCAAATCACACATACACACACACACACACACACACACACACACACACACACACACACACACACAAATGCATTTTAATAAAACACTATTCGTGTTCCTGTTGCAGTTTATGTACAAAGTTATCCAACCTACTAATGACAGTAATGTCAGTCTGGTGCTTCACCATGTTTATCAACAGCTGGCATCTCCTAACACCTATACGAGTATATTCTTCATGGATTTCAATTCATTGTTTCACACAGTTCTGTCAGATATTTGCTGACAGTGAATTAATCATTGTGCTATTAGATATTTGAATGTTTTAAAAATGACACAAGTTTTTAAAGTGTCAAATACAACCTATCCTGCATCACCTAGCAGGATACCTCAGGTAAAGGTGAGCAGGACAGAAGACCCAACACACACAGAAATACCCTCACCAGGAAACGGGACCTAAACTCAGGACCTTCTTACCATGAGGCAGAAGTGGTAATCACTATACAGACGCTCCCCAACTTACGTTTTAGTTACGTTCTGGACGGCCGAACGTAAGGTGAAAAAAAACGTAAGTTGTTCCAGTGACGTATGATGTTCATACTGTACTATACATCCATAAATACCATTACCGTATCTCATAAAACACCTCTAAATCACTTATTATAAACATAACATTGTAAAATAATATCAAATAATATCAACATTAATTTCAAATAAATTAAATTTAAGCAAAATAATTTCAAATAGATAAAATTTAATCAAATTCACTCATCAAATATCAAATACAGTATCAAATATAACCTATAACATGCTCTGTGATGCGATTCTTCTGCTCGTAAATGGTTCCGAAGGTCGACAGAGCCATTTGAAAGAAACGTGCAACAGTCACGTGTTTTTCACCAGCATCGATTTTCTTGATACTATCACTAGTAGGCTTATGTTTCTGACAACCATATTTGCTTAGGGTTACAAAAGTCCGCAAAACAGTGTAAACACAAAGATAACAGAGACGACGTCGTAGCACAAGGGTAACACACAGTGAACTGGGAAGAAGGAGGGGCACGTTCAGTCTGTCGTTTGTAAACAATGGATGCAGCGTCATTGCATCATTACGTCAGCGTACTACGTAGGTAAGTCTCGGACTACAATATATACACACACACACACACACACACACACACACAGAGTCGGACCCCGACTTACGAAATTAATCCGTTCCAGCGCCTTTTTCGTAACACGGGAGTTTTGTTAGTAGGGGTCGCATTTTACATGTATAACGCCTTTAAAAATGATAAAAGTACACCAATTTTGTATGAAATATGTGTTAAAAGTAAAAGAAATTAATTTATTAAACCATTTAAACATTTTATTAACATATTAAACCATTTTATGAACATATTTATTAATTAAATCATTTTTTAAAAATTTTTATTAACACACACACACCTGTCTCTCTATCTCTCTCTCTCTCTCTCTCACTCACACACACATACACACACACACACACACACACACACATAGACACACAATACAGTACGCATTAAATGTGTATTGTATACACAATAAATATGCTGCGGGCCACGCCCACAAGACGTGGCATTCAAAGCGCGTTCCCTGCTTGACAGATCGGAGGTCCAAACTCAACTTTAACTTGATTCCTTTATGGATCAGAATTCCAGATGAGCTCACATGTGCCACATTTATTAAACATTTACTGAATTAAACAACTTAAAAAACTAAACTAAAAACTAAAGAGTTAAGCCTCCTTCTGTCTCTCTCTCTCTCTCGTGCACACACACACACACACACACACACACACACACACACACACACACACACACACACACACACACACACACGGGATGTTTTATTTAAAGCAGTATTACAGTACCTGTTTGAAAGATAAGAGGTCTTCACTGTAGTTCCGCTTTAAGGTCTCCTTCTGGTTCAATATCGTCCTGTAATATTTATTTATTTATTTTATTTCTTTTTTTTTAATATCGCACACCCATAATGGAGGGATCTTTCAGCTCATCACATTCCCATGTATGATGTATATATTAATAGACATTATCGACCCTGCAAACTTGGCAAAATATCTGTATCAATTAGAAAGCTAAACCAAAATCTCATCCTACCCTAACAAGCACACTATCAATATTTTTATGACAAGACTGATTCTGTAAATGGGGCAGTGGTGGTCTGGTGGTAGTGCGCTGATTTCCTGATCCCAAGGTTGGCGGTTCAAGCTCCACTATGCCAGTAATCTCGTAGTACTTCTTTGCATCAACCAACCCTTATCTAATTAAAGCCGTACATGCAAATTGTTGTTGTATGTACATCGCTTACTGAAAGGAATCTCTCTCTTTTAATGAGCGATGTAAAATACACTGCATTTTAATAAATGTTAAATCAGCAATGCAGGAAAAAATTTACTTGAAATGTAATGTGCTTCCCTCCATTAATGTTATTGTGCCTGCAAGGCTTGTGCTTCATTAGGAAGCTTCATGTATATAAGCTCCCACTTATCCTCGTAACTGATTGCCTCCCCGAAAACACTGTACATTCAGTGCCTCTACTAGAAGCAGGAGTAAAGCGGATCCTCTCTGTCGCATTGCCTCAAACACACAGCAAACTGTCAATCACATGTCTCAATACTCACAGTAATGAGCAGCTGAGATGCAGAAAAGAGGTTACCATGGAAGCATTTTGATGGAATTATACAGAAATCCTAATGGCACTGCCTGCATCATGAGGAAAGCATGAAAAAGCGAATTAAAGAAAGAGTGAAAGAAAAAAAAAGAAAATTTATATTGTATATTAGTATATACTACACAGGAATCGTGCAATCTGATTGGCCCACTCTCTTGGTGATCCAATTAGACAATGCTTGAATCAAGGAACAAGAGCAACATGGTCACTTGAAGAAGGCAGTATTATCATCATCACCAAACATTATACCCCATTTCACTAGAGCACGGCAGACTTACGGAAGCAAAAATGTCATCAGCAAACATTCCGCAATTATTCCCTTATCTTCCGTATCATTCCGTGTGATTCCATAGTTATTTCTTAAGTCTTCCTCCACTTCCATATGCCTCCGGCCGGCCAAAATATTCCGTGAGTGTTTCGTGGGGTGAAATTACGTTCCATAGTCCTTCCGTAAACATTCCGTCATTTCTGCAAGTGGTCCGCAGTCTTTCCTTTTATACCGCACGTGTTCCGTAACTTTTCCGCAAGTCTTCCCTCCTCTTCCGTATGGTCAGAAGTGGCTACAGAAAAGTCTCATTCATACACAGATGACCACGGAATACTCATGCTCCCAGACAGAAGATACGGAATAGATAGGTAATAACCACGGAACACAGCAAAATATCCGTGACCATTGCACAGAACAAAGCGAAACGGTCACAGAATAAATACAGAATGTTTCCGGAATAGTTACGGGGAGCACGGAGGAGTTACGGAACACTCATGGAACCCGCTTTTACTATAAATACAGGCGCGGAAGACAAAGCACCATTCATTTCCAGCGATGGCACAATGCCGAAAGCCAAGTGGAAGACTACTACCAAGAAACCATGGTCTCCAACACTAGAAACCCCAGTAGAAGATCCTCGTGTTCAAGAAGCCAATGTCGATGCCAAGTCTGATGTTGCTTCTGTTGTTGAAGCCGATATCGCCGCTGCCCCAAGCAAGAAGGCCAGAGTATATATGAAATTGAATGATGATGAAAAACAGCTCATGGTGGAGTTCATCCAGGCAATGAGTGTCTGTGCAACAAGAAGCTCAGATCGTGGACAGACAAACATTTGAAGGCCAAGCTCTAGGCTGATCGGTATGGAGAAGACTGACGATGAGCTGAAGAGGTTCCAGAGTGTATGGCTGAGGCTGGGAAAACTGAGACGTTGGAAGTCGGGAAAAGCTGACATAAACATGTCTCAGAGGGACAAGTGGATTTTTGAAAGCTTTAGCTTCCTCTGTCCACACATTGTCGAGGTACAGTGGAGGAATGTTGTTTCTCTGAAGGCCAAGATTGCTGCTGCAGCTGTCTCCAGTGGTTCCAAATCCACAACCACAGGAGAACCTCCCCTGTCATCAATGTCAGAGGGGACAGAAGACATTCCACCTCTCGACCTCCAGCTGGCAGCATTAGAAGAGCCAAGACCCATCACCCCACCACCACCAACCCCCGCCAGAATGTCTGTTACACTGGTATCCACCTCCACCTTAACTCAGGCCAGCTGTGGGAAACCAAAGTCTAGATCCGAAATGTCCACTCTTGACGACAGAGCTAGCAGGATTCGAGCAGCCACCAAACAGCTGGTGAACCAGAGAAGGGAAGTGATGATGGCCAATGAATCAGAGAGGGCGAGTTTCACCAGTTGGGCGGCAGCTGTTCTGAAGAATCTGCCAAAACCTGTCTACCGGCATGCCAAGCTTAAGATCCAAGAACTTCTGAATGACTGCTTGGACAGAGCTGAAGCCATGGAGATGCAGCAGTAGCAACAACCACCTCCTATGCAACAACAGTCACAGCAGCTCCAGCCTCAGCAGTGTGCACAGCAACACCACTAGCCGCTTTCTCAGCATCATCATCAACAACCACCAGTGTCAGCAGCAACAGTACTGGCACCCCCACCACCACCAACGCAGTGGCCCACACAACTGTCTGGTCCACCCATGTCTGTTTGGAGATCTCACGACGCGAAGTGGGTTACACAACAGGGACCTCAACAATCCACATCATCTGCAGGAGAGCAGCAACAACAGCCCAGCAAACCAGTCAATTGTCCTCCGATTACCTGTACATGAATGCCTGCAAGCAGCCCTGCGGCTAGAGACACATAGTGAGAGTGAGCTGAGCCTGTTGAATATTTCCAGTGTGCTCAGACGGTGTTGTGACTACTTAGAGGACTCAAACTCCACTAGTGAACTTTGTAGTTAGGAATGAGTTATTGTTGCAAATAATAGGAACATATTGACTTTAGGCAGTAACATGTCTGTCTGTCTTCCTTTCGGCTTTTTCCCTTTTACTCGGGAGTCGCCACAGCGAATCGTCTGATTCGCACGTTTGATTTGGCAGAGGTTTTTACGTCGGATGCCCTTCCTGACACAACCCTTTTTAGCAAGGGACAGAAACACGCTGACGGATTTGCAGCTACTGTTTACGAAAGTCAGCAATGGTTCTTTTACATGAACCTCTCACCATAGACAGTGAGAGACATGGCCCGCCTTTGATAACCCAGTTAGCTGCACTGGGGGGACAGTGACAATCTTGTGGAGAGTGGGACTCGAACCCCCAACCTTTGTATCAGCGATCCAGCGCCCTATAACACTAGACCACCACTGCCCCACTCTAGGCAGTAACATGACAAAGGTAAAAATGTAAAAACACTTCAATACAACCAAGAGTCAATATGAAAACACAATTACATCAAGAAAAGAAGCCAGCATATACAGGGATCCCTCGCTACTTCGAGCTTCAATTAATGCGGCTTCAGTGCATCGCGGTTTTAAAAAAATAAATAAATAAATATTCATCGAATTAAAAAAATAAGGAAATTAAGGAAGAATAGGTGGAAAAGTTAAGGAAAATGTCACAAAAATTATTTATATTTTATGTTATTGTTTAATGTTTAATTGTTATTATAAGCATTTATAACATTGAATATGTATTTATATACACATACTAGTCCTTCTCAAAAAATTAGCATATTGAGATAAAGTTCATTATTTTCTGTAATGTACTGATAAAAATTAAACTTTCATATATTTTAGATTCATTGCACACCAACTGAAATATTTCAGGTCTTTTATTGTTTTATATTTAAACTGATGATTTTGGCATACAGCTCATGAAAACCCAAAATTCCTATCTCAAAATATTATCATATCATGTTCAGGTAGTCTAAACGAGCTATTAACCTAATCATCTGAATCAACTAATTAACTCTAAACACCTGCAAAAGATTCCTGAGGCTTTTAAAAACTCCCATCCTGGTTCATTACTCAAAACCGCAATCATGGCTAAGACTGCCGACCTGACTGCTGTCCAGAAGGCCATCATTGACACCCTCAAGCAAGAGGGTAAGATACAGAAAGAAATCTCTGAGCGAATAGGCTGTTCCCAGAGTGCTGTATCAAGCCACCTCAGTGGGACGTCTGTGGGAAGGAAAAAGTGTGGCAGAAAACGCTGCACAACCAGAAGAGGTCACCGGACCCTGAGGAAGATTGTGGACAAGGGCCGATTCCAGTCCTTGGGGGACCTGTGGAAGCAGTGGACTGGGCTACAGGTGCCACATTCCTCAGGTCAAGCCACTTTTGAACCAGAAACAATGGCAGAAGCGCCTGACCTGGGCTACAGAGAAGCAGCACTGGACTGTTGCTCAGTGGTCCAAAGTACGTTTTTCGGATGAAAGCAAATTTTGCATGTCATTCGGAAATCAAGGTGCCAGAGTCTGGAGGAAGACTGGGGAGAAGGAAATGCCAAAATGCCTGAAGTCCAGTGTCCAGTACCCACAGTCAGTGATGATCTGGGGTACCATGCTCTTCCATAAGGTTGTCATAGTTCCCAAGACCAATTCTTTGTTCCACCCTCAGCCATGGACGTACGTTTTTGTGTGTATTTCCTTCGCTTTTCTCGTTTTCTGAGGTCGATGACAATGTCTCGTTGCATTTCGTAGTATTCGTGAAGCAATATCAGCATGTGGAGCAGTTCCAAGTCAGCCATTTCTGTCGCCTTGTCTATTTTAGGAGAGCTTCTTAAAGTGTTTCCAGTATGTCTTCACTTGGCAGAATGAGATTCCTTGGTCGAATCCACATATTTATAGGCAGAATCAGGTGCAAATCCTTTGATCTTTGCTGATTTTTCTGAATTGAAACGTGGTTACACCAGGTATTCCCACAGTCATTCCGTGGTGAACTTAAACGATCCACTTTCATTCCGCATGTTTCTGCAATCATTCCGAAGCTTTTCCTTTTCAAATGGATTACCGCCATAGTTATTCCTCGAGTGTTCCGTGCTTTCCGTGAACAATCTGTGAATTATCCGAAAGTCTTCCTTTGCAATTCATAGCTATTCGTAGCTGTTCCGCAGTTCATCCGTGAGCTTTTCCATACTTATTCCAAAGTTGTACCATAATTTTGCCTTACTTTGCTGTGCCTGTGCCGCACATGCCGTAAACGTTCCGAAAATATTCCGAATTTCCACTTTTCCGTAGGGTTTTCCCTCATTTTCCGTGTAAAAATGCCAAAGCTCTTCTGTAGACCACGTTCCGCGCCTTTTCGCCATGATCAATGCATGCCGTGATCCAGTGAAATGGGGGTATTAAAACAGAATAATAAACCATAAAAAATTCAATGCAATTTGTATTTCCTTGTGTTTCTGTATACTGTAGTGTAAACTAAAAGACTATTTATGGAGTATAGGGAATTATGAATTATATGCTGAATATATAGGCTCAGAAGACACACAGCATATTGTTTGGCTCATTACACAGAGCTTACTGCTGCCTTTGTAATGGTTAACATACGAAGATACAAGTTATAAAAATATTTAGTTTGATATTTCTTTCCTTACAGCTCTGCACAGTATATAGTCAAACTTTTGAAGAAATTTAAAGAAGAACCTTTCCTGTCCTTGCTTATTTTTCCATGTTGTATATGTTAAGACAATTTACCGAAGGCTCCATAAATGTTGCCGAAGTGAATTACTTAGTTATTGTTAATCATATTGATAGAAAATATATAAACCTCCAGGAGGAAACCAGCCTGAAGGTGTAACAAATTTTGAATTATAACCAATTAATTCATTAGTGAGTCAAAAATTATACAGTTTAAGATTTTAGCAGAACAAGATTTTTACATTTAGTCAACTGTTTTTTTTAATTGTTTGTTTTTGTTTATTCTTGCAAAACGAGCATTAAAACCTTCAATTTTAAATAAATTGATCATATAAAGCACAGTAGACAGGAATAAATGAAACTAATTCAATATTAGATGTGATGACTTTCTGTTTAAAAATAGAATCGCCTCAGGTCCCGGTTGTGCAGTTTTACAAGTACAGTATCTACCGGGCCTCTACTAGAACCAGACACTGTTCTCCTGATAATGTTGACTGTCACACTTGATTCTCTGTTTGCATGTAAATCACAGCAGCCTTCATTAATATTTTGTCTGAAAAGTGGCCTCTTATATGTAATATGCTGCTTTTTTTACTTACATACTGTACAAACCTCATGTAACATTTATTTTTATGCTGGAAAAGTAATTTTTGAAATCTAAAGCGTTTTTGTACCAACTTGCTAATATACAAGTTATAAAATAAAAATCTATACCAAACTCTTCTCCTAAAAAAAATAGAGATGAGCTTTAATTTAGAAGGTTTTAATTTACTTTCACTGTAAGGGGGACTGAGGAGCACTAACATAATTGAGAAGACCCAGAATAGTCTCTACTGCCTCAGACACATGAACAGGTATAGACTAAAAAAAGGTCACTGTTGATACAGTTCTATTTTACAATGTTCCTGTGCATCGTGACATCATCCACCACCTGGAACAGTAAAACTGACTCTCATGCCAAAAGAAAATTGAACAACTAAGTTATAGTTGGAGTTGTCGGTGTCATAAAAGTAACTAAAATATACTTTCACTCGTAATTAAACTTCATAAAACATAGTGTAGTTGTTAAGTACAGTACCTACTTTTATTGTCTGTAGATAAATTAACAGAATCATGTTTAATCCAGTTTATTAAATTACAATATCTAATAAATGCCTGGTATATTTTATTTATTTATTGTGTGTGCGTGTGTGTGTGTGTGTGTGTGTGTGTGCGCGTGTGTTTGTAAAAACACATGGGAAGATACATTACACATTATAAAATGTTTATATTGTGAATAATTCAAGAGTTAAATAGTCGTAGTAGTAAGTCAGAAGTACTTTGCCAATCATATTTTGTGCTGTAAATGCATGGACGAGTGAATGGATTTAGATATTGATATCATCTGGCTCAGCTCACCGAACTAACTGTTTCAGCTACCAAATGCCTAATTACCATTTTTTGCAAACTGCACAAAGTCTGCACTACTATGAACGGTGATTGTACTTCTGTGTCTCCTGAAACAAACTGACTGTATGCATGTCTAAAACAAAAAATGTACAACTAAAAATGATCACTTCTGAAGATTTTATGTGTTCTTGTTATTCCTTTATGAAAAAAAACACTCACTTTTTCATAGTGTCTCGTACAGGAGGGAGGAATGGAGAGATGAATGAGAGACAGGCAGGGCAGTCAGAGATAAAAGAGAAGCACACTCACATGGTTTTTCCTTTACACTCAGTGTGATCATGGTTTGAAGTGCAGGACAGCCTCTCTGGCCGATCATTACCTCCTCCCACACATGCTCACAAACACACACTGATTCTCTCTCTCTCTCTCTCTCTCTCTCTCTCTCTCTCACACACACACACACACACACACACACACACACGTACACACACACACACACACGCACACATACTCTCTCTCTCTCTCTCTCTCTCTCTCTCACACACACACACACACACACACACACACACACACATACTCTCTTACAGCACACTCCCTGACCTAATGCATTCCCTTCCTTTTCTAACTTATTACAACTAAATGTCTGACTCCATCCCAAATCCAGACAGTAACCAAAGTCTTATTCTATCCAGAATCCTAAAGCCAGGTTGTAACTGTCAAATCGTCTAAATACCCTCGCTTCCAAAAAGACATCCTTACATGTACCTTTGTAAGTGTAATATGGGCGATATGGTATGCTCTGAGCGAGAGAGAGAGAGAGAGAGAGAGAGAGAGAGAGAGAGAGAGAGAGAGAGAGAGCGAGAACAATAGAGATGGTGTGTGTGTGTGTGTGTGTGTGTGTGTGTGTGTGTACATGCATGTGTGCATGAGAGAGAGAGAGAGAGAGAGAGAGAGAGAGAGAGAGAGAGAGAGCAAAGAGAGAGAAAGAGCAAAGAGATAGAGGGAAGGTATGTTCTGAGTATGTGTTAGTTTGTGTGAGTGAGTGAGTGAGTGAGTGAGTGAGTGAGTGAGAGAGATGTTCTGAGTGTGTGTGTGTGTGTGTGTGTGTGTGTGTGTGTGTATGAGAGAGAGAGAGTATGCTGTGTGTGTGTGTGTGTGTGTGTGTGTGTGTGTGTGTGTGTGTGTGTGTGTGTGTGTGTGTCTTTACGCATAAGAAAAAGGTCCACATGTTTTAATGGATGAAACGAGATGTATCAGTTCATTTTACTCAGCCATCAGCTGTCAGTTGATTTCAACTATTAAGTAAATACATTAACTGTAGGTTAAAAGCTGTTGACTTGATATAATCATTAACTGGATAAGTGTGGTAAACATAGAGCAATACATGGATAATAATGAGTAAATATCGTTGTATAATGAGACAATCAACAAAAATTACTATGCTAACAATGTGATTCTGTAAAAAGCATCCAGTAAATATGAAGTAAATATCAATTCACTAACTGTGATCTTAACGTACTTATTTAGGAAAAAAAAAATAATAATAATAATAATAATTATTATTATTATATATATATATATATAATTATATATAATATAATTATTATATATATATATACACACACACACACACAGGGATCGTTGGGGTGCCTTCATGGCGAGACTTGGGCTGATTTGGCCTGGCGGAGCCCATCCCTCTCCAGGTCATAGAAACATGCTGACGGCTTTACAGCCTACTCTTTACGAAAGTCAGCAATGGTTCTTTTACATGAACCTCTCACCATAGACAGTGAGAGACATGGCCTGCCTTTGATAACCCAGTTAGCTGCACTGGGGGGGGGACGACAGTGACAACCCTGTGGGGACTCGAACCCCCAACCTTAGGATCAGCGATCCTGTGCCCTAACCATTAGACCACCACTGCCCAAGGCCAATTAAGCAAAAAAAAAACCTAAACAAATACAAAACAAAAAAACAACCCAAAATGTCCCATGAAAACTATTTACATTGTTGCATCTGTGTGTGCATGTATGTTTGTGTGTTGTCTTCTTCTCATACCATCTGTGTGTGTGTGTGTGTGTGTGTGTGTGTGTGTGTGTGTGTGTGTGTCTTCATATTTTATTTACATCCTGTTTTGTTAATGTTTAATTGTTATTATAAGCATTTATAGCATTGAATATGTATTTATTTATATTATATACACATATACATGTATGTGTACATCAGTTAGAGAACGGTTGGGGGTGATCCTACTTTGCCGATTTCGATGGTCACGTGGGGAACTCGGTTCCAATTAACTGTGGAAAGTGAGGAATCCCTGTATATATATATATATATATATATATATATATATATATACACAAATGCAATTGTGTGAAACATTAAAAAATGTTCAGATAACAATGTTGTTTATATTTAGTTATGGAAAAGAATGTGATTTGATTGCAATTAAACAATATAAATTAACATATTTAGTATATGTGCTGCCATTACAATTCAATAACTTTCTTTTCCAGAAATAAATATAAACAAGACTGGACATTGTAATATGAACATTTCTTAAAGTTTGGCTGTTCCAAATCTCCCCTAGGTGCGAGTATGAGTATGAACGGTTGTGTGAGTGTTGGCCCTGCGATGGCCTGGCGAGCTGTCCGGAGTGTACCCCACCCTCATCCAGAGTTGGTTGAGATGGGCACCAGCCTCCCTTCTATCCTAATTAGGATTAAGCGGTTCAGAAAATGAATGAATGAATGAAATTAACATTTTTTACTTATCAAACAAAAGACATGAAGAACAACGTGGCATATTTCAATGTGAGGAAAAATTAGGACACCAGCACATATTTTCCCATTTAAAATGGCTATAATCACACACAGGTGTATCAGATCAGGTGCACATGATCAGAACATCATTACCCAGCATTTTGACGAACACTTGCCCTATTTAATCCTCAGACATTTAGTTTGCTGTGCCCCTGTCTGTTGAAGTGAGGCTGAGCACTGAGGCTGAGTGAGCTCCAAAGAGCTGTCTGAGGTCCTCAGAAAGAAGATTGTGGCAGCTTATAAGTCTGGAAAGGGATTTAAAAAGATATCAAAAGAATTTGACATCAGCCATTTCACCATTCGAAAAATTGTTTACAAGTGGAGGTCATTCAAAACAACACCCACCAGGCCGTCCAAGCAAGTTCATCCCCAAAACAGACTGCAAGATACTAGAAAGAGTCATCAAAAATCCTGAAATATCATGATGGGAGCTACGGCAGGCTCTCAATACTGTCAGTGTCAGAGCACATGCCTCCAGTATCAGAAAACAACTACACAAGTCTGACCTTTATGGGAGGTGTGAAAGGAGGAAACCTTTTCTCTCTATAAAGAACATTAAGGCCAGACTGTAGTTTGCCAGAGAGAACATAGACAAAGACCAGATCTTCAGGAATAACGTTCTTTGGACAGGTGAGTCTGTCTGTCTTCCTTTCGGCTTTTTCCCTTTTACTCGGGAGTCGCCACAGCGAATCATCTGATTTGCACATTTTCATTTGGCAGATGTTTTTACGTCGGATGCCCTTCCTGTCACAACCCTTTTTTAGCAAGGGACAGAAACACGCTGACGACTTTGCAGCTACTCTTCACGAACGTCAGCAATGGTTCTTTTACATGCCTCTCACCATAGACAGTGAGAGACATGGCCCGCCTTTGATAACCCAGTTAGCTGCACTGGGGGGGACAGTGACAATCTTGTGGAGAGTGGGACTCGAACCCCCAACCTTTGGATCGGCGATCCAGCGCCCTATACCACTAGACCACCACTGCCCCTTTGGACAGGTGAGTCTAAAGTTGCATTATTCGGACACCAGAACAGACAGCATGCTTGATGGAATCCAAATACAGCATTTGAGGGAAAGAACCTCAAACCAACTGGGAATACAGGTGAAAGTAAGCTGGAACGCCCTGCCAGAAAGAAATCTACAGACCTCTTCTACTGGAATGCACCGGAACGCCTTGAAAAAGCAACTTTTACCCGTGCATACAATGCAAGCCTCATCTTTTTTTTACTTCTGTGATGTGTTGAATAGATTTTTGTGTGCTTGTAGGCTACGGTACTTGCTCACCATGAGAGGTTGCAACTTGTAGTAAGCAGACACTCACTGTAGCATAACGTTAATCCAATGTCCAATCGTGCTTTTTTTTTTTTTTTTTGCATACAGTAGGGTCGTAATTTTTTTCAAAATAACCAAAATAAAAATTCCCAAATAATAAATTGAGGTTTCAAGTGTCATGAAATACTCTGTCACGTGAGTAGCACCACTCCCTTCCGCAAACAAACACACGTGGATAGAAGAGAGAAAATATAATGCCTTCTTTTCATTGGATGGCTGGTTGCCTAGGTGATGGAAGGACCCAGACAATACAATGAAAAGTAAAATTGATTTTATTTTTAAGAGAAATAGGGATGATGAGCAAGTTGAGGAACAGAGAGCTGAAAGTCCAGAGGAAACACATAGAGCAGAGAGGCTATGCAGTAGACCAGAGATTTTAGCATGATACCCCAGTGCCTAACCTAACTGATTGATATTGAACCTAACTGGGTTATCAAAGGCGGGCCATGTCTCTCACTGTCTATGGTGAGAGGCATGTAAAAGAACCATTGCTGACTTTCGTAAAGAGTAGGTTGCAAAGTCGTTAGCGTGTTTCTGTCCCTTGCTAAAAGGGTTGTGACAGGAAGGCCATCCGAAGTAAAAACCTCTGCCAAATCAAACATGCGAATCAAGATGATTCGCTGTGGCGACTCCTGAGTAAAAGGGAAAAAGCCAAAAGGAAGACAGACAGACTTGAACACTATGCTCTTATCTTACTTTCACCCCTGACTGTGAAGCATGAGGGTGGGAATATCATTGTCTTGGGATGCTTTGCTGCAGCAGGACCTGTCTAGCTCACCATCATAGAATCTACCAAGAATGCTACTGTGTATCAGAGGATACTTAGATACTTTACATCTGAAACCATCTGTAAAAAAAAAAATATTAAAGCTGAAGCAGAATTGGACACTGCAACATGACAATAACCCAAAACATACCAGTAAATCCACCAAGGACAGGCTGAAAACTAAGAAGTGGAGAGTACTGAAATGACCCAATCAAAGCCCGGATCTTAATCCCATTGAGATTATGTGGGATGACTTGAAACTGGCTGTGCATGCAAGAAAGCCCCAAACATCTCCCAGCTAAAAGAATTCTGCATTGAGGACTGGGGCAAACTTTTCTTAGACGATGACAGAGACTGGTAGATGGCTACTAGAAGCATCTCACTGAAGTTATTTCAGCCAAAGGGTGTAATTTTTTTCACATGACTGTAAATAAATAAAAAGTGGTAGATGTTCAGAACGTGGCACATTCAACACTGAGCTGCAAACACAGAACTGTGTAGCCATGTTAAATATTTTGGTGATGCATAATATGGTTTCTGGCAAATTATTTTATTAGTTTTAACACTGATGTACCCAGGTGTGGATAATTATACCCACAGAACTCCATAAAAAGGTGGACAGAGACAGGTGTGAAAGCACTAAATGGCTATGAATGGAATTTTTATGGGAACAAATTTCTTCCTATAAATGATTTGCAAATGAATCCATTCATAGAAATGTGTTACTGCTGGATGGAGTTCTCATCAAAGAAGTCCTTCATTCCTGCTTGGTGATGATCCATAAGGACCTAAATACGCACAGATGAACTATACTGTGAAATATATCGAAGATGACTTTTCACTACTGGAGCTATAAACTCTTTTACTGAAATGATTTCGGACTACAGTTGCTACTTCTATAAGATAACCAACTTGACTTCATGTGAAACTATAGTGAAGTTTCTTCTATATGTTTTGTACTTTATCTCGTTTCACCAAAATAAGGACGGGGTTCCACTTTGCGTCTGGCTATTCTCAGGGTTTATTCATCATGTTGACTAAGGGAGTTTTTCTTGCCACAGTCTCTGATGTCTTGCTCATTGGGGATGTGTAGGGTTTATAGAGAAATGTTTGAAGTTCAGATTTGTTTATACAATGTAAAGCTGCTTTGCCACACTGTCAGTTGTTATAATCAAAATTGAATTGGAATTGAACAGATAATTGAGGCTTATCAAACAACATAACACAGGGTTTAAAATCCGGCTAAGCTAATTTGCAGAGGAGGTTTGAGGGGATAACTATTCAGTTAGAATTCATGAGCATGGAGATTTGGAGATATTCAGACCAAAATGGAAATAGAACATTGAATTGTCAGTAAAGGGCCTAGTGGTATAGGTGCTGGATCACTGATCCTAAGGTTGGGGGTTCAAGCCCCACTCACCACAGGTTGTCACTGCCCCCCACCCCCCACCCTCCAGGGCAGCTAACTGGGTTATCAAAGGCCGGCCATGTCTCTCACTGTCTATGGTGTGAGGCTGTAAAAGAACCATTGCTGACTTTCGACAAGAGTAGGCTGCAAGCCGTTGGCGTGTCTCTGTTTGGCGATGGCCTGGTGAGCTGTCCAGGGTGGTCTCTGCCCTCGCCCAGAGTTGGCTGGGATGGGTGCCAGCCTCCCCGCAACCCTAATTAGGATTAAGCGGTTACAGAAAATGAACTGAATTGTAAGTCAAGTAACAGACAATACAAAGAGTGATTTACAAAATGGTTCAGTAATTACCATTAATTTCTTCAAGACAAAAAACTGAGTAAACAACTACATGTCTACTACAATATAAAATCTTTAAAAATTTACAAAAAGCAACATTTTCAAAAGCAAAAAGATATTTATAATTCCTTCACATTAAGCTTATATCGTATAAATCTATGTAGGATACTGATCTGATAGAGAATTCAAAATAATCACTTTCTGAAAAAATAATACTGTACATTTTTAGCAAAAACGCAACAGTGACTTGGAGAAAAGAGAAAACTATAATTGCATTAGCATTAATAATAATTAGGAGGTGTGGGAGGTTGTCGTTGAGAAAAGCTTTTCTGGGAGACTGCCTGTTCATACTGGAACTCTGATGAAAGAGCAAGACTAATTGGGCTCCTATCAGATCAAGTGGAGAAATCTTTAATTACTTTTCTACTGGTGGAAAAGGCAAGCGTCCCTTGGCACTCCTGCTTCTCAGCATAATGTAATAACACACAGACCAAACACACACGGGTCCACTTTGCCAGCACTGGGCTCAGGCCACACAGAGCTGAAGCAGTCTAAAATTACTCCATATGATTATTCATTGTAAAAAGGCGTCAGCTCCTTAAACAATAAGCAGTGGTCTTGGAATAACAAGCCAACCTCCTACAAACACACACACTAAAAAAACAAACAGGCATATGAATTCAAACCACTTTCACATAAAAATAGGTTTTAGACTTACCCCCACACACAAATGGAAAAAAAAAGTGAAAAATAAAAAATAACACCATGGAGTTTTACTGTATTCAATAAGTATAACTGTTAGAATACTTTAATTATATTCTGAGCCAGAATGCAGGTGTGATTTATCACTGTTTATGATGTTGACTGTCATATAACTAAAACCATATTGATTTAACCCATCTACTTTCTTACTGAATTCTAAATCATAGGAAATTAAGAAAAATTATAAGTTGATGACACCAATCACACCAACTAGAGATGACCTTGATACAGACCTTATTTTTAGACCTTTCATTAAATAGTACTGAGTGCTCAATGAAGCCATGCATGTTTTACTGCATATTCCAATTTTAGACCTTCAGTATTAGCGTAGTAATACCTGTGAATAAGACAGGACTTGGGCTTAAATGGTGCTTGACGTCCAGCATGGAATTAAAAAAAAAAAATCCAAACTGCATTTATATAAACATGTTGGATCAGTTAATAATTCAGCTAACAAGCCTTCATTTTCCAATTACCTCATTTCTTTTTCAAGGACATGCACAGGGGAGTTCAGGTAACACATTCAGATGGCAAGTGCAGATACTTCTGGTAATTACGAACTTTCGGTACAAACAGAAAATTAGGCTGCTTTAGTCATAGTGCTCAATACAAAATTTGCCAATGTGCCGCTTTCATCTAAAACGGTTTCACAGTGGCTGTAAAGTCTATACATTACTTTTAAACCTGCAGGTTTTGTGTTGTAAAAATCTGTGAAAGAAGCCATATGCATAAGTATGAAAATCACTTAACTCACACCCTGTTAAAGGCTACCTGTGTGAATTAGTGTTACTGACTATTGAAAATGATCACATATAACAGCAGCGGTTCCTTTCAGCAACATGAGTCCGTTCAAATTGTCAAAGTGTGTGAGTGTTATGACTCGAGGCATGCTCAGAGACACGTTGCCTTTCCGATTGGCCGTTCTGGGCTAGTACGGACAAGAACTCATTGGATTGGCTGTGAGACATCATTGACCCTTGTAGCATAATGCAGTTATTGGCCTTGCTCTCATAAGAGAGAACATTTTTCAGGGCTGCTACTGAACATTTTTTTATTTTGTTGGAATTGTGTTGTTCCCCCAGTGCGGCTAACTGGGTTATCAAAGGCAGGCCATGTGTCTCACTGTCTATGGTGAGAGGCATGTAAAAGAACCATTGCTGACTTTCGTAAAGAGTAGTCTGCAAAGCCATCAGTGTGCTTCTACGACCTGGAGAGGGATGGGCTCCACCAGGCCAAATCAGCCCAAGTCTCGACATGAAGGCGCCGCAACTACATCCTCGGATGTCAAGGGATAAATGAAATGAATGGATATGGGTGTGTGTGTGTGTGTGTGTGTGTGTGTGTGTGTGTGTGTGTGTGTGTGTGAAGGGGATGTTTGTTTTTTGTTTTCTTTTTTGCTGTTGTTCCTAGGAGATGATCATGTATTTCACATGAATAAAAACTTTTTTTTTCTGTTATCATTGTATTTTTTCCAAATTACTTTGGTGTAAGCAAATAATAACCTCTGTTGTTATTTCACAAAAATAATGCACTTTGTGTATTATACTCGTATAATCGCATGCTTATTCCCTTTGTAACTCCCGTGGCATTATTCTACTTTATTTCATTATAACCCTGTATTCACAGTTGTGGATGTTCTATTTGACTTGACTTGAAAAATAAGAAAGAATGTCATGTAATCTTCATCTGTCATTTATGACCACTGATTACATAAATGCACACAGACCTTTAAAAAAATTGGAATAAAGTAGCAAAGCTTACTTTTCTAGACACTGGGGAATGTTTGTAGCACAGTGAACTTGTCGAACTTGTCGTTAATCTGATAATAAGTGACATGCGGTCTAACACTGAGCATGTAAAACAAACAATCAATCTGCACACTTATTAATGCGTGTATACTTTTTACAGCTCAAAAACAGGTACATTAGGCTTATCAGCTTTACCAAATTTTCTTCTAGTGTGAGCGTGAACGCTTGCGTGCGTACCTGCAATGGTCTGGCGAGCTGTTCAGGGTGTATCCTGCCTTCACAGAGTGATGGCTGAAATGACTTATTTACATTTAAAGACTGCGATAGGATTAAGTGGTTTCGGTAAATAAGTGAGAAAATTCATTATAAAAATTATAAGCTACACATACATTTTAGGTAAATATATGACCTGCTATGTCCAGCACAAACTCACTATGGTATCACTTCCTATCTACCAGATTCTATGGCACAGTAGAACAATCTGTTTTCGATAGAAACATGTATCTGGGATAGAACACAGAAAAGTGAACAAACTGATCTAGAGACCAAATTCTTCTCGCTCATTTAGTTGTAGCCAATTCTCAACTGTCAGGTGGTGCTTCTGTATCACAGGATCCCCACCAACCAGGATGGGTGAAGGCAAGCACTTGCTGCACGTGCGCAGTAGCATAACAAGCTCAGAATAAAGTATTATCTGCCTCTTTTTTTAATGCCTCAGCTCACAGATGTCCATGATTGGCCCGTTATCGCTTTAGTGACAGGAAAGAGAGAAAACGCCATTCCACCCTTCACGAGAGCTTGGCCAATCAGCTTTTATTAGACAGCTGTGTATATCTCCAAAGGCTCAAACTCACAATGTTTTGTGAAAGTGGGCATCATTTAATCCCAATGTTTTCAGTTTTCACAGCAATAAAAGACCTTGAGGGAAAATATGCACATTCATGTGAAAATACAGAGTCTGATGACATCGTTGTAGACTGGCTTTTGGTACCTAAGTGGAGCTATGGAGCTTATATAGACAAGAGACTAAAGTTAAAATAGAAAATGTGCAGCTGCCACATTGAACATGAAACAAAGAAAGGTGAGTGCCATCAGCACTGTGAGCCCACTTGTTTATTTTTCAGGAACTAACTTAGGATTTGTATGAAAAATGCAAATCCAGGTACAGTGATACCTCTGCTCACGAACATAATTGGTTCCCAGAAAGTGTGTGTGAGGCGAAAAGTTCGTCTTCCGAACATTTATTTCCCATAAGAAACCATTAAAATGAGAATAATCCGTTCCCAGGTCCCCATAAAACATAATTTTCTACTACATAAGCCTTAAAACTACACAAAAATATACCTTATTTTATGTATAATAAATGTCTATTGTATTGTAATTAAAGAAATAAACTGTACTGTATAATAAAGTGGTTTTATTTACCTTTGTGATGGTAGTTGATGGCTTGATGGAATGGAGTGGGAGGAGGAGGGAGGAGGGACTTACTGTTTGGAAGGAGAGTTTGGAAACGCCTACTGTTTGGAAACACCCTTAGCCACACACGCACCCTTAATAGCTTCCTTGTTCTTAAGGATGGTGGTAGACTTAGCGTACTGGTACTGGGACGCTGAGTCACACAAACGCACACCTCGTTCGTGTTTTTCAATGATCTCCGCCTGTGGTGGGGTCTTTTTCGGTCCCATAATAGCAAAAGTACACTCAATATGGTCCAAAATGTCTATCAAACACAAACCACTTCCGCATTCAAAGAAAGGGGGGGACGAACTGTGACGCCGTGAGCGTGCGTCAGCTTCTCGTGGCCGCCACCGTGGCGCTGTTCGACCGCGTGGTTTGATTCGTCCGCCGAAAACTAGTTCGTCAGCAGAGACAATATGCTCGCAAATTTAATGTTCTTGAGGCGAAAAGTTCGTGAGCTTAAGCGTTCGTCAGCGGAGGTTTTACTGTATATCAAAAACTGTAGGAATACCAGCCGAGCTACAAAGGACCCATCGTGTGTAATTTCTAAAATGACAGCGATTAGGATGCTAAGAGGCTTATTAAATTGGCTAACGCTTGAACTACTGCATGGCTTCAGTGAGAGAAATCCTGAGCTCATAGATATGGACACCGTTAATTATTTAGTGCCGTCATTTACCGGATGACTGGTAACAATTTCACAAAACGAAACGTTCCTTCATCTACAATAACTGACGTAAATACAGACATAAACCAGTATTCTGGAGCAGACTGGATGGACAGCTGTAGTATGTTTGAGAAGCTCGAAGACTGACATGCATAAATGTACATCTCCTTTAAAAGTTAAGTTATTATTAATTACACTTTAACTTACAAAGTGTCTCTATTATCACCCATTATAGGCATTCATCTAGGTCGTTATTATGAATTAAGTGCGTGCTGAGTAAAAATAAGTGAATACACAATACATGCTCACAACATCTAATTACATTTCTTAACAACGTCAAGAAAAACAACACTAACCAGATATAAAATGAACACTGTTTCACCGATGGGACTCTAATGGTTGCCAGGGCTTGTTGAAGTTGTTTTGTTCAACACGCTTTGTTACTCCGCTCATTCGTCCTTTGGGATCTTTTGTCAAATGAAAGGTTTAGAGTCTTTGCTCGATTATTGTAACAGCCGAATGCTGCATAACTGCCTGTCATTTGACTTAGTTAAAATATGCCATTTATGACATCAAGCTGAATATTTAAAATATGTACATGAAGGCTTCATACATGTCAAAATGGCCAAGTTTACACGTTTGCATAGCTGATAATGTATGCATCATGTCACTTACATAGGCCTGACTCTGCAAATTCAAACAAAAAATCCTTTAAGGAAGGTAACTCTTCAATGAACTTCACAATTCCTCCCAGTGAGTCCATAGAATTGTTTTACGTGAAACATGACTGTCAGTATATCACCAGATAATCTCCAAAATTGTTTCTCCCTCTTGAACAGATCAGGTTATAACTGGATCACCGTGCCGAAGTAGTTAATCTGTGATTATCTTTCCTGATATTGGGAAAAACACTTATCTGGGGACAGCAACAAACTGAATTTTCAAGTCCTGATAATTTAATATTAGCATATTAAAGGATCAAAAATTATTTACTTACCAGGATCAGACTTAGAAAAAGTGTCCATGTCCAATAGATTCCTGCATAAATTAATAAGAGAAATAAACATTACACACTGTCGCTGGTTAAACTATTTCAATAGACATTACTTCATGAATGTATTTATGATAAACTTATTTACTACATGCAGTTAAGTAATTAAAATAACCTTTTATTAAGACATAAAAGTGCTCTTCTCAAAAGAGAAACAACTTCCCATCGAAACATTTGCATATCTACTTTCACTTTGAAAATTAAAAATAAAATAATTTCTATTAATTATCTTCAGTGAAGGTGGCCGTGGAATGTTATCAGTTGCTATAAGGGTCCTTAATAAACAACTAGGAAGACATGCCGACGTCCCAGGTTCGTGATGGCACATAAAAAAGGTAATGCGTGAATATAGTTTTAATATACAATCACAATTTGTAAGAGTACCCCCTCCTTAAATTGCCAACTTATCGTGGAGAAGAAGTATGCTTGTCTTAATGATCCTAGGATCTATGCTGTCAGGGGCATTATGCCTTGGGGGTCACCCAAGGGAAACAGGTGAAGGTCCAAATGAAGAGTGGTTCAAAAACCCCGACATGTATAAATACAAAAGGACATGGTTTCCCATGCGCAGACTTGGGTCGCCAGGGAGCCCCCCCCAATCTGAACCTTAATGGTGTGTCATTGATGGACTTCTGTATCTCATCACTGTTTATCCATCAAGAAAGCCATGTTCAAACATAAAGGTGTCCATAAGTGCACTTGGCACCAGGAAACCCTAGCCCTCATTTCAATTATTGACTTTGTAGTCGTGTCAATGGACTAATGGACATGTTCTGGACACTCAGGTGAAGAGAGGAGCTGATCTGTCAACTGATCATGGGGGAGGCTGCCGTCCAGATTTGGCAGGCCCAAGCATACAGAAAGAGTCTCCTGGGAACGTTTGGCAAAGTCTCTTGTCAGAGAGGCCTTTAACACCCACCTTTGGCAGCACTACAACCACATCTCGAAGGAGGCAGTGGACAGGAAATCCAAATGGGCCATACTTTGTACAACAATCACGAAAGTGGCAGCCCATAACTGTGGCCGGAAGGTCAGCGATACCCATTTTGGCGGTACCCCTCGAACCTGGTGGCAAACACCTGCGCTGAAGAGGGCCGTTAAGCTGAAAAAGGAGGCCTATCGGGTCTTTTTGTCTGATATGACTCTCAGGGCAGCAGACAGGTAGCAGTAGGCCAAATGCGCTGAAGCCTAAGCTGTCGCCAATGCAAAATCTCAGGCATGGGAGGAATTCAGTGAGGGCCTGAAAAGCGACTATTGGTTGGCCGCGAAAATGTTCTGAACCACTATTTTACACCTCAGGAGGAGGAAGTCTTCTTATTGTTTTCCTTTCGGCTGTTCTTTTCAGGGGTCACCACAGCGAATCATCCGCCTCCATCTCACCCTATCCTTTACACCTTCTACTCTTACTCCAACTACTTTCATGTCCTCCATCACCACATCCATAAATCTTCTCTTTGGTCTTCCTCTAGGCCTTCTGCCTGGTAGTTCCAACCTCAGCATCCTACTACCAATAGGAGGAAGTAGTTCTCCAAAAATACTGTTTACAATGGAAGTGGGGAGCTGCTCACCTCAACTGGGGATGTTGTCAAGAGGTTAAAGGAATACTTAGAGGACCTCCTCAATCCTACCAACATGCCCTCTGTGGAGGAAGACCATGGGGGTTTGGGTGGGGGGTCCACCCAACACTGGAGTCGAGGTTGCCTAGGTAGTCAAAAAGCTTCTCAGTGATTGGGCTCCAGGGATGGATTAGATCCATGCTGAAAACCTCGGAGCTTGCACCCTCGCGTGGTCATCAGGGGGCATACCTCTGGATTGGCAAACCAGAGTGGTAGTCCCCGATTTAAAAGAGGGACCGGAGAGTGTGTTCCAAATATCGTGGAATCACACTTCTCAGCCCACCCAGGGAAGTCTATGTAGGGGTACCCGAGAGGAGGATCCGAGCAATGGTTGAACCTCGGATTCAGGAGGAACAATGTTTTTTTCATCCTGGCCGCAGCATTTGGGACCAGCTCTATACGTGCTACAGGATCCTGGAGGGGGCATGTGAGTTTGCCCAATCTCGTCACGTGTGTTTTTTGGATTTATAGAAGGCTTACAACCACATTCCTTGGGCTATCTTATGGGGGTGCTCTCTGGAACAGTGTAACGGACACGTTGCTACAGGCCATTCAGTCTCTGTATCACCAGAGCCAGAGCTCAGTCTGCATTGGTAACAAAAGTTCAAATTCATTTCTGGTGAGGGCTGGAGTCTGCCAAGGCTGTCTTTTTTCACAGATTCTGTTCATAATTTTTATGGACATAATTTCTAAGCACAGCCGCAGAGTTGAGGGGTTCTGATTGAGTGGAAATAGTATCTTGTCTCTACTTTTTGTGAATGGCATTGTCCTTTTGGCTTCATCAATCCAGGACCACCAGCTCTCATTGGAGCGATTCATAGCCGAGTGCAAAACGGCCGGGATGAGAATCAGCACCTCCAAGTCCGAGACCATGGTACTCTGCCGTAAAAGGGTGGAATGCAGCCTCCAAATCTGGAATGAGGTCCTGTCCCAGGTGGAGAAGTTCAAGTATCTCGGGGTCTTGTTCAGAAGTGAGGGAAGAATGGAACGGGAGATCAACAGGCAGATTGCTGCAGCCAATGCTGTAAAGTGGGATAGCCTTCAATTTACCACTCGATCTACGTTCCAACCTCAAGCTTTGGGTAGTAACCGAAGGAACAAGACTGCAGATGCAAGCAGCTCCGCAGGGTGGCGGGGCTCTCCCTTAGAGATAAGGTGAGAAGCTCAGCCATCCGGGAGGAGCACGAAGTAGAACCACTGCTCCTTTGCGTTGAGCGGATCCAGCTGAGGTGGCTCAGGTATCTGGTTAGAATGCCTCCCGAACAACTCCATGGTGTGGTGTTTCAGTCATGTCTAACCGGGAAGAGACCCCGGGGTTGACCTAGAACATGCTGATGGGATTATGTCTCACAGATGATCTAGAAACCCCACAATGTACCCCCCAGAAGAACTGGAGGAAGTGGCTGGGGAAAGGGACGTTTGGACCTCATTGCTTTGGTTGGGTCCTCGTGACCCGACCCTGGATTAAGCTGAAGATGATGGATGACAATGAATTTTTAAGAATAATCATATGAGACCTTTTGTCTCATTTCATTAACAACTTTGATTTTGATTTTGATACACAGTATTAATACTGCACAGAAAACTTGGCTCAGAATTTAACCTGTCCAAATTGAGCACACACGTAAAACAGTGAACACAAACACTCAGAGCAGTGGACTCCGAGGCCTGAAAAGCACTTGGGGGTTAGATGTCACTTCATCCATGGAAAGTGAAGGAAAAGGAAGATGCTGTACACTCATCCCCCTCAACCCGCCCCTGCTGCCTTTGCCGCACTTTTCTTTTTTTCGTGCTGATTTGGGAATTGGCTTCTCTAACCATTAAGCTACAGCTGGCTCCAAAGATACAGGGGAGAGTGCCAAAAGCAGTCACCCACTACCAAAAATGACACAGTCAAGATTTTCACATTCACAGAATTCTCAAAAAGTCAGCACAGCCCAAGTGCAATGGCTGAGCCTCACTCTGGGCAAACCATCTTCATGATCATGGTAGGTATGTAACTTTGTCAGGATAATAGTGGATCTAAAAACAATTGACGAGCTTGAGTTCAAAAATAGATAAGTGTCATTGTTTGAATTATGAGGAAAAATATTTTTTTAAATAACTTTACAAGACACTTTTTCCAGTTGCTTTCAAAAACTTTTTTTAAATAGCTTTAAAACAAACCGACTGAAAAAGTTGTTTTTTTAAATAATTAAAACAATCGCATTTATCTGTTTTTGAACTAAAACTATTCAAGTATTGTTCATCACTAATAATCCTGTTTCAATTAATAAGGATTGTTCAAAGAGAGTGGATGACATAAAAGATTAAAACACACACACACACACACACACACACACACACACTTACATACTGTAAATATTCAGATTCTTTATTGAAGCCCACTTGGCAGTAATTGGCACCTTTCTGTCTTTTGGGTATGATGCCAAGTTGGCACACCTGAGTGGTAGGGTTTTCTCCCATTCATCACTGCAGAACTTCTAAAGCTCTGTAAGACTGAATGGAAAGTATATCTGTATTGAAAACATTCTTCTATCACCAGAAAGTTAGATTCAGATTCAGGCACTAAAATTGACAATTAATCATGAACCTTCAGAGACTCATCCTGAAGTCACTCCCACTGTTTCAGGTCATTAACATTTTGAAATATGAATCATCACTTCAATCTGGGGTCCTGATGGCTCTCGAGCAGGTACCAAGCAATGCTCTTGAGATGTTACCACCACCATGCAGTATTAGAAAGACTTGATAGGTGTTCCCAGGTTTCCTCCAGACTGGTTTATTTCTTGGAATTTTGACAATAAAATATTATGAATGTATATGAATATATTTGCTATATTCTCAAACTCACTCATTAACTCATTTCCCAAACATTTATCCTACTAGAGTTACAGGGAGGTGGACCCAATCTCAGCCAACTCTGGATGAAGACTGTATTGTACTGTAGGACAAAACTCAGGGATGAGAGTGGGTTGTATTGAAAAAATCTGAAAAATTATCCTGGGGTCTGGGAGCCCCGGTGGGGGTCCAGGGGGGGCAAAGCTCCCAGAGCTCATGGATTTTTAGAGATTTTTTTACCATAAAAACTATTCATTTTATCATCAAAGCGTTACAAAAATTGACACTAGAGTAGAACTCTCAAGTACAGACATTACTTAAACTTTCATTTGATTAAAAAAATCAACTACACCTATGTAAAGGAAACATTGACATTGGCCTTTTGTGATAAATTTTGGATATACATTCCAGGTGAGCACCAACATGACAGTTCAAATTTGCTGCTCTAAATCCAAACTAAGGCAACACATTCCCTGCAGTATTAAATAATGGTTTATCACTAGTATTTATATAAAATGTGCAAATTTGATAGCTGTAGATTCTGACCTCATACCTGTACAAGTGAATCCCAAAGAGACTTGAGTGCAACATCAAGCTTTTTCACGAAATCAAACACAAGTACAAATAATGGTTCCTGCTTACTGCAATGGTTCCCACTGGTGACACCGTCACCTTTCTATCCAACTAGTCCCATCAAAACTTGTTTTTCAGATCTGCATCTCTCACGCACTTTACCTTACTCACGACTCTTGATAACAGTCAGCATTTTGATTGATACAAAACTAAATACACGAGTACTGCTGCAGTAACTTTTTTTCTCTATATATTCCCACACGTGCAAAGAACCAATCATGTAGCGTGGGAAGGTGGTTTAAGAAGGTGAACACAAATTGGTTGTCATTCAGCAAATGCTGATACAGGGGCCAATCACAACACATGAGACATTAGTTATACAACAAATACAAACTAACATCAAACTAACGTCTTAAAAGAAAGTATGATATTCAAAATGGATGCCTACAAATCTGTGAATTATAAACATTAAGTCGGTCAGAAAAGTCAGTCTGGCGCCCAGAAATAATACCAGACCCTATCCTACGCACCATATATATATATGGTGAGATGGAGGCGGATGATTTGCTGTGTAGACCCCTGAAGGGAACAGCCGAAAGGAAAAGAAGATATATACATATATATATATTTATATATATATTCATTCATTTTCTAAGGGCAGTGGTAGTCTAGTGGTATAGGGTGCTGGATCGCTGATCCTAAGGCTGGGGATTCGAGTCCCACTCTCCACAGTGTTGTCACTGTCCCCCCAGTGCAGCCAGCTAACTGGGTTATCAAAGGCCAGCCATGTCTCTCATTGTCTATGGTGTGAGGCATGTAAAAAAACTATTACTGACTTTCATAAAGAGTAGGCTGCAAAGCCGTCAGTGTATTTCAGTCCCTTGCTAAAGGGTTGAGTCAGGAAGGGCATCCGACATAAAAACCTATACCAAATCAAACGTGCGAGTCATTTGCTGTAGCGACCCCCTGATAAAGGGAAAAAGCCGAAAGGAAATCTCATTCATTCATTTTCTGAACCGCTTAATCCTAATTAAGGTCACGAAGAATAAGAGAAGGCGCCCATCTCAGTCAACTCTGGGTAAGGGAAGAGTACACCCTGGACAGCTCGCCAGGCCAGTCCATCACACAGCAGAAACACAGTGACGGTTATGCAGCTCACACTTGATGATAGATAGTAAGAGACATGGCCGACCTTTGATAACCCAGTGAGCAGCATTGAGAGGACAGCAGTGACAACCATTGACAGTGGGATCAGTAATTCAGTACCTTACCACCACTGCCCTCATATATATACAGTGGTACCTCACTTTATGAAATTAATCCGTTACAGAGCCTTTTTTGTAACCTGCATTTTTCGTAAATTGAACCGCATTTTACATGTAAAATGCATGATTTGTTCCAAGGCACTCAATACTACCCCCTAAACCCTTTAAAATTTTTAAAAGCATACCTTTCAAGACCTCCTTCTGCTTCAATATCGTACCAATGGTAGACGGGTTTGGCCATATTCCTTTGTGATATCACTCAAGCCCGTTTCAGACAAAAAAAAACCAATACCTTTCTCTATAAAAGTTTTATAAAAGCTATAGGTTTTGAGCCACTCGTCTCTCCACCTGCTGTGCCAAAGCAAAAGCTGATGGAATCAATTGAGACCTTCTAGTAAAAGTGTTGATTGACTGCCTGACCCTCCCAAATTCATAATAAGCCACTCCCTTCTGGTTGAAAGATGCAATCAGCATGACCTTAGTCTTCGTCAAATCTTTGATCTAGACATGTGTGCCTTCTTGAGTGTGTGTAAATCTGGGGTCTTCCACTGTAGACTCAGTCTTAATAGGAAGAACCAAGTCTCATCTCCTATGATATCTTTGCCAAGGAACTCCAGATCCTCTTCAATCTTTTCCAGCAAGTCTCGACAAAGATCAATCCAGTACTACTTCTAGTCATCGGACAAGGCACGAGTCTTTATAGTGAAATTTCCTTTTAGCTTTTTCCCTCTTTTAGGGGTCGCCACAGCGAATGATTTGCACATTTGATTTGGTATAGGTTTTTACGTCAGATGCCCTTCCTGACACAACCCTTGAACAAGGGACAGAAATACGCTGACGGCTTTGCAGCTACTCTTTACGAAATTTAGCAATTGTTCTTTTACACACCTCTCACCATAAACAGTGAGAGACATGGCCGGCCTTTGAGAACCCAGTTAGCTGCACTGGGGGGTCCAGTGACAACCTTGTGGAGAGTGGGACTCGAACCCCCAACCTTTGGATCAGCAATCCAGCGCCCTATATCACCAGGCCACCACTGCTCAAGCACGAGTCTTTCTTGTAAAAGCTTTAAAGAATATGAACCTGAAAACCTTGTCAGGACCACACTACCCATTATTTATATGGAATGAGCACAGATATTCAAGTTGTCCCTCTAGGATGTATCCCATCTTGCATTTATCAAGCTCATATTATGCTCTTGTGTACTTGTTGTTCTTGTTCATATCCCTTGTTTGTGGATTGGACTGCACCAATTAAACATCTGCACTTGCATCTGACAGTGACCCCATTCCCTGACACACTTACTGTATGCAAATGTGGTATTTGTAAATGAGATAGTTGTTCATGCGTTTTTATTCAATAACTTTTTTGTACATTCATGAGGAAAACAACGAATACATTTTAACATGTTTCAAAGGGTGTAACTGTAACAATAATAATAATAATAATAATAATAATAATACACAATTCCGAAGATACTGAATCCCAGCAGGTAAATTCCTTTATAAATGAAGGAGAAACGGTTAAAGAAAGAAAACAGAGGCACAGCAGCACAACCCAAGGATATTCAGCTTTCAGCTCACCTCATATTTGATTTTTAGTAAATTTTAGACACCAACTTACAAGCTAATCAGAAAAAAATGATAAGCACTAGTGTGTCTGAGTGAAACTTAGTATTTTAATAATTGTCTGTAAACGTGTTTTGAGGCATTCAGCAGTGAAAACATACTGAATATGACAGATTGTAAACTCATATATACATATGTATTTAAAGTTTTACACACACAAATATATATATATATATATATATATATATATATATATATATACAGTGCAGGTTACGAAACGCATTTTCCTAAAATTTTTGTCTCTGTATACGAAACAAGTTCATGTTACGAAAGAGCCATCTTAAAAATTCAATTATGTGGTTAGGGTGCTGCGCTCATGATCAGGAGGTTGTTCAAATCCCAGTAAGACTCCTACTGTGTTAAGACCCCTGGGCAAGGTCTTAACCACCAGTGTGCCTCTGTTCACCCAGCAGTATAAATGGGTGCCAGTAAAAATATATTGGGAAGGTAACCTGCGATGGACTAGCGTCCCATCCAGGAGGAGTGACTCCTAGTCATCTCACGCTACGGAAACTGGGGATAAGCACCGGCTTGATGAGCCACTATGGCTTGAGTGTAACCCCCCACCCAAAAAAAGGAAGGGCACGTATGATCCTGTGGAACATGCTTTTTATCATACCATACTAGAATTCCTGGGGAACATGCTTTTTGTCATACCGTACTAAAATTAAGTGTAATTGTGCATCCACGCACTGTATTCCCTATGGTTGAGAGGAAAAGCACCAAGCAAACGATATGAAGTGCAGTAAATCGTAGTCACTGTTAGAGATGCGGAGAAACACAGAAATCAAACTAAAGCGAGAACTGGTCGAGCATGGAGCTGAGAGTCAGAGAGATCACAGGGAAGAGGGACAATCTTCTAGCGCCGGGAGGAGCACTCTGCTCGTCTTTATAGCTCGTGATTAAGTGAAATCAGGTGTGTGTGTGCTCAGCCCTCCACCCGTGTGTAACTGAAACGCCCCTCTCTAACGTGCAGAGAGAGTTAGAGCCGCCAAAACCAGAGTTTCACAAAGCGACCATAACACACTAAAATAAAAACCACAGTACAGTTAAAGAATAAGAACAATAAAGATAAGAATTTTAACCTTTGTGGTGGTGAGCAGTTGGCATACGTAAATGCAGGAGAGGGAGAGAAGTGGAGGATTCCCTTCCATAACAGCTTCAGGTAAATTAGCCAAAAGTGTTTTTTTTTTCTCTTGCCATTCGCTTTGCATGGATGACTCTTCTTCAGGATGTTCCTTTTTTGAAGAACATTTCTAACGTGGCTTGTTTCTGCCTTCTTTTCAGAACCTTACAGAAGTGGTTCATGACCTCATTGTTAAAGGTGTTCACAGTGCCGCTAGCGTTTTACTTAGCTTTAGCGTTTTAGCTTATCTTTAGCGCTTTTGCGTAGCTTTATCAGAGTAATATATAGTAACAACTTCCAGACTTCCGGAAAGTGTGCATTTCCCCTCCTTCTTGGTCTCATTTTTTTCCCGCTTTTTTAGTGTTCGAATTCCGGATTTTGGTAGACTTCCGAGACAAAAAATCCCGGATTTTTTGGTCGCATTCTGATTTGTTCGACCTCTAAAGCGTTCGAGTACTGAGGTACCACTATATATGAGATGAGCTTTCCTTTCGGCTTCTTCCCTTTATCAGAGGTCGCCACTGCAAATGATTCGCACGTTTGATTTGGTTTCGGTTTTTACGTCGGATGCCCTTCCTGACACAACCCTTTAGCAAGGGATAGAAACACGCTGACGGCTATGCAGCTACTCTTTATGAAAGTCAGCAATGTTTTTTTTACATGCCACTCACCATAGACAGTGAGAGATGTGGCCCGCCTTTGATAACCCAGTTAGCTGCACTGGGGGGGGACAGTAACAACCTTGTGGAGAGTTGGACTTGAACCCCCAAATTTAGAATCAGCGATCCAGCGCCCTATACCACCACTGCCCCACCACTATATATATATATATATATATATATATATATATATATATATATATATATATACACACAGTGGTACCTCACCTTATGAAATTAATCCGTTCCAGAGCTGTTTTTGTAACCTGCATTTTTCGTAAGTTGAACCGCATTTTACATGGAAAACGCGTGATTTGTTCCAAGGCACCCAATACTACCCCTAAACCCTTTAAAAATTATAAAAGCATACCTTTAAGACCTCCTTCTGCTTCAATATCATACTAATGGTAGACGGGTTTGGCCATATTCCTTTGTGATATCACTCGAGCCCGTTTCGTCTTCTCACTGTGTGTGTGTGTGTGTGTGCACGTGTTGACCATGTCTTCTTAGCAGAGTTATAATCTTACACATGTTTATGGAAGTTTAAAAGCCTGAGTCGAGAATTAAAGCATGAAACAACAGTAACTCTGTCCTTTACACAAAAAGCATCATGGTGGATTCAGCTCTATAATAGGCAATGGAAGGTAGATGTGTCATTCTTCCGAGGCAATGATGTCCAAGATGGCACCCAAGATGGCGTCCCTGTCCAAGATGGCATCAAGTGGACCTGTCCAAGATGGCGTTGAGTGAAGGCCACATGAACGACAGCTCAGTTGTTAGCCAATAGGAGGCCAGCGGGGCGGGATGTTTGAATGTCATTGATGGGAGAGCAGCTCGTGAATTGTTTGAATGTTTGAATGGCGCATTTTAATGTTTAAATGGTGCATTTGAATTTTTAAGATGGCGTTTTCATAACGTGAACTTGTTTCATATCCTGAGACAAAAATTTTAGGAAAATGCTTTTCGTAACCTGAATTTTTTGTTTGGTGAGACTTTCGTAAGGTGAGGTACCACTGTGTATGTATGTATATATATATATATATATATATATATATATATATATATATATATATTACATACACACACACACACAATCAAGGATCTTCTTGCTGTGAAATAGACAGACCACCCTGATAGTTTGTAGTCTTTTTCATAATTTAATAAAACAAATCAACAAATCAGTGTCATGGAAAAAGTAAATACAACCAGCAATTTATCACACCTTCCTCTTCTTCTTTTCCTTTCAGCTGTTCCCTTCAGGGGTTGCCACAGCGAATCATCTGCCTCCATCTCACCCTATCCTCTGCATCTTCTTCTCTTACATTTTCATTACTTCTCTTACATTTATCATACGTTCAAGTCCATAAAATTACAATCAGGTGTTGCACATTAAGCTCCGTTAAAACCTCCTGTTTTGTTATAACATAAGTATGGTCTGGTGGTCTCTTTGCTATCGAGATGTTTCATGTGATGTTGCCAAGATCAGAATAATTCTCTAAAACCTTCAGGGGGGAAAAGGTTGCAAATGTGTTTGGCAAGAAATTTTAAAAGATCTTTCAATTATTTTCAATAATTAATTCCACTGTAACAAGAATCCTCTTTTACTGGTATATATTTCAAACAACTGAAAATTTGCCTAAGAATGGTCACGCCGACAATTCAGTCAACAATTTCATCATAGAATCTGCAGGTGCCTTCTGCAGCTGTTGGTGTGAAACTTCTGTAAATCACTCTGAATAGGCGTGTCTGCTAAATGCTGTAAATGTAAATGAAAGTGTATACCTTTACAAGCAAAAAGGAGCTTGCTATATTTGACAAGTATAAGCAATGTTCCAGGAAAAAGCCTTTGCTTTCTAAAAAAAAAAAAAAAAAAAAAAAAAAAAAGGAAAAAGGAAAAAAAAAACAGAGCAAGACTCGTGTGCTTTTGAAAACATAAGTAAAGTCCAGGCCTTTGGGAATAATGTGCATGAGACAGACGCATCAAAGATAAAGTTGTCTGGTCACAGCCACAGTACATGTGAACAAGAGAAGTGCCTCATATGATGATTAATGTTATGATTTGGGGTTTCTTTGCTCCCTCAAGGATTGATTAACATATGAATTCTGCATCATATTATAGAATGCTTGAAGATGATGTCAGGCCATTGGTCTAAAAACTGAAGGATCAGGATAATGATCCCATGCACACTCATAAATCTACTAAAGATGGTGCGAAAAGGAGAACTAGAGTGTTTGGGGAAATGGTTAGTCAAACAACAGGGATGAGCCCAATGGAAAAGTTGTTGAAGATGTAACAATGGCAGAATATGCAATGCGACTCTTCAACATCTTGTAACTGGAAGTAGAGTGGTCAGAAATTCCAGCAAGCTAATGTCAGAGACTTGTAGACAATTATGCAGAACGCCTACAAGCAGTTATTTTTGTTAAAGGGGCAACACAAGCTTCTGAGGTCAAGGACATACTTATTTTTTTTATATAGAGGAATGTTGCATCAAGTGATTTTTTTTTGTTGAATAAATGGTTGAAAAATCTTTTTACTTGTGTAGTTTTTTAAATATATATATATATATATATCACCTGTAGGTGCAATATTAAAAAGGATTTACTTGTTTACTTATATTGACAACAATCAGCAACTTTCATGGGATGTACTTATTTTTTTTACATGGCAGTAGCATGAGAGCAGAATCTGATAACATGGTGATGATAGGGCAGTGGTGGCTCAGTGGTTAACGCAAATGGTTACTAATTCAAAAGTCAGCAATTCAATCCACACTGTCACCACTGTTGGGCCCTTGAGCAAGGCCCTGAACCCTTAATTGCTCAACTCGTATAAAAGTGATAACTATAAGTCGCTCTGGATAAGAGTGTCTACCAAATGCTGTAAATCTAATGTAAATGATGAAAGTGTAAAAAAAACAAACAAAAAAAACCTTGCAGGCACAGGTACTATATTCCTTGTGGAGCAGTGGTGATCTATGGTATAGGGTGCTGGATTGCTAATCCTAGGGTTGGGGGTTCGAGTCCCACTCTCCACAAGGTTGTCACTGCCCCCTCCTCCCCCACCCCCCCAATGCAGCTAACTGGGTTACCAAAGGCGGGCCATGTCTCTCACTATCTATGGTGAGAGGTTCATGTAAAAGAATCATTGCTGACTTTCGTAAAGAGGAGCTCCAAAGCCGTCAGTGTGTTTCTGTCCCTTGCTAAAGGGTTGTGTCAGGAACGGCATTCGACGTAAAAACCTATGCCAAATCAAATGTGCGAATCAGATGATTCGCTGTGGTGACCCCTGAGAAAGGGGAAAAGCTGAAAGGAAAAGAAGAAGGTACTGTATATTCCTTGTAGTATCCCTTGGAGATTAAATGACAGTAAGGAAAACTGTCTGAAATTGATGGATGACATCTCTTCTGATATCGCCACATGGTAACCAAAAAATATATCGATACCCAGCATCTGAAATCTTACAGCAACAACCAGTGTCTGAAAGTGGATATACAGTATTACTGTTTTAAGGCATATGTCTGTGTGTGTGTGTGTGTGTGTGTGTGTGTGTGTGTGTGTGTATGTGTGTGTGTGTGTGTGTGTGTGTGTGTGTGTAGACCTTGCCTATGAGGCTTGATGAAATCTTAGCATTACAATGTGAATTTGACACTTTATTAGAAATCCTCATAAAAGTACTTATTCACACTCATTCTAATCAGATCATCATGTTGCAGCAACTCAATGGGAAAAAAAAAACATGCAGATCCAGGCTATTAGCTTCAGGTAAAAGTGTACATTGAATTATCAGAATAGGGAAAATATGTTCTCAGTGAAGGTGCACGGTGTCGGTGGTTAACACATCCGCCTCACAGCAAGAAGGTCCTGTGTTTGATTCCCAGGCTCAGAGCATTTTTGTGTGGAGTTCTCCCAGTGCTTGTGTAGATTTCCTCCAGGTACTTCAGTTTCCATCCATAGTCCAAAAGCGAGCACAGTAGGCAAGTTGGCTGTTTCAAATCATCCTTAGGTGTGAGAGTAAGTGCGAATAGTTGTATTTGTGACGGACCTGCAATGGCCTGGTGAGTTCGTCAGGATGTACCCAGTTTTTCCCCCAGAGTCGGCTGAGATAGGCATCAGCCTCCCCGTGAACCTAATTAGGATTAAGCTGCATAGAAAATGAATGAATGAATGAATCATCTCAGTGAATTTGGCTGTTGCTGGAGTTGCCAGATGGGTTGAGTATTTCTCTAACTGCTGTGATTCTTACACACAAGTCTCTAGAGTTTACTGAGAATAGTGCAATAAAGAAAAAAAAAGCATCCAGTGAGTGGCAGTTCTGCAGATGGAAATGCCTTATTGATGAGAGAGGTTAACGGAGAATGGCAGGACTGGTTTGAAAAGACAGAAAGGATGCAGTGAATCAGATAACCACTTTATACAATTGTATTGAGCAGAAAAACATCTCAGAATGTATAACACATGGAACCAACAACAGATAAGATAAAACTGCAGAAGATTACCTTGGGTTCCTTTTCTGTCAGAAAAGAACAGAAAGTTGAAGCTGCAGTGAGTACAAGCTGAAACAAGTGAAAACTGGAAAAACATAGTCTGGGTTGATGAGGCTCAAGTTCTGCTGAGGCACATGTACACCACATGTAAAGCACCATGTGGTTCGGGTGTAGAGAAATGATTGATTGGTTGTGAGTTTGAATCCTCATTAGACCCCATGCTAAGACCTTTGGGCAAGAACTCAAAATCAAGTCTACTTGGCATTGTAAATGGGTACAAGTGGTCCAAAATCCCATTCAGGAGAAACTCAACTCCTAGTCACTTTCACAATACCAGAATAAGCTCTGGCTCTGATGAGCCAGCAGGCTTATTGTAAATAAATAATAGACTTCACCTTACAAGTGGGGCCGGTGGCATAGTGGTTAGGGTGCTGCATTCATGATCGAGAGGTTGTGTGTTCAAATCCCATTGAGACCCTCACTGTGCTAAGACCCCTGGGCAAGGTCTCAACTACAAGTATGCCTCTGTTCACCCAGCAGTGTACATGGGTACCAGTAAAATATACTGGGAAGGTAATCTGTGATGGACTAGCGTCCCATCCAGGAGGAGTTGAACTCCTGGTCACTTCACGCTACAGAAACTGGGGATAAGCACCGGCCTGATGAGCCACTATGGCTTGGGTGTAAAAAGCCCAAGTGGTTGTCAAGTCAACATTCTAGGCTGGTGGTGGTGTGATGATTATTGCATGTTACTTGGCATACATTAGTCCTGTATACATCATCCACTGCCTATCTGAGTTCAGGCTGATACCATCACAATCATGTCATGGTTACATCCAGCATGACATTGTACTATATCACAAAGTTGTAGTCATCTCAAACTGGTATCATGAGCATAGCGATGAGTTCAATGTATTTCACTGACCTTCCCAGTCACCAGATTAGAATCCAATGAAGCACATTTGAGATGTGATAGAATGGTAGAATGACAGCATGAAAAAGCAGCGCATGATCTGCATTAAGGAATCTAATCAATGTGGCCCACAATTTTTAAAAAGTGGTTTAAACATCTTGGTAATGAAGCTCATAAAGAACTGGGACTGTTAAGCAAAGGCAAGCCATATTTAGTATGAGTAGAGTGTACCTAGAATGTTCTCCATGAGTGTATGTGTGTGGAATAAAACGTTAAAAATAATACATTCAGTGGGATATTTTTTTCTATTACAGACTAGCGAGCACCACACATGCATACCCAAACCCACGAACGCACACCTGATGCCCTGTTTCCATGCAGCGTTAGCCGGATCCAAGCTGTCATGGGAGGGAGATGTGTATGCATACACACATGCTTTACACATTATTTTCTAAGCTTTAGAGGCTCTTTATTAGCATTTTAAAAGAAAGCATGATATGAAATGCACCTTTCCTTATTGCTGTAGTGTATGTGTTGTACCTTAAAACCTTCACCTGGAAGTATAGATATGTAACGTACTGTTAATGTACAGATTTAGGCACCGCCTCAAGGTGAAGCGCCTGATAGATTATGTAATACATGCAAATATTTAGGGATGTATAAAAATAACAATTCATCACTTGAAGTATGTGGACGTCACTAATGAACGATGAGAGGAAACAATTATTTGCCTCAAACTTGGAAGATATCACTAAGTAGTCGTACCTTCGAGTTTGTGGCAAATAATTGTTTTCATTAATACTACAGGTGGACATAGAAAAAGCAAAATAATATTTAGTATTTTATGGTTTATTTTTATATTACAAATTCATTTAAATAGTCTCCCAAGCTTATTGAGTGAATAATAGGCAATTGCTGAATTACTGAAGGGTCGATATCTGCTGTGGTAAAAGTTTGAGATGGAGGACACCCTCTAAGATCAAATATTTCTCCATATCACTCATTCATCCTCTGAACTGATTGATCTTAATTAGGGTCGCAGAAAGGCTGGCGCCCATCTCAGCCAGGAGTACATCCTGGACAAATCGCCAGAGCGCCGCAGGGCAGAAACACATTGATGCAGTGTGCTTTTTACGAAAGTCAGCCACCACATGTCTCCCACCAAAGACACATTATATCATTGGTTCGGTATTCATTCAAAATATTTCTAAAGCAGACGGTCTGGTTACCATGTTGCTCATGCCAGTCATGCAGTAATAATTCATCTTATCCAGTGACAATGATAAAATATTCGGTTACCCCATACCAGCGAGGCAATACCAAGAATTTGGCTTTTTGCCAAACAGAAACAAGAAAACATCTGGAATTAATAATATCTTACTATATTATATATACTATAATACTACATAGTATATACTATAATGTACAGAAATGTCACAGTCTGATTGGTCTGCAAAGGCAGGGCTAAAAGACATTGTCTGTCTTCCTTTCGGCTTTTTTCCCTTTTGCTCAGGAGTCGACACAGCAAATCATCTGATTCGCACGTTTGATTTGGCAGAGGTTTTTTTTACGTCGGATGCCCTTCCTGTCACAACCCTTTTAAGCAAGGGACAGAAACACGCTGACGTGTCTACTCTTTACGAAAGTCAGCAATGGTTCTTTTACATGCCTCTCACCATAGACAGTGAGAGACATGGCCCGCCTTTGATAACCCAGTTAGCCGCACTGGGGGGGACAGTGACAACCTTGTGGAGAGTGGGACTTGAACCCCCAACCTTTGGATCAGTGATCCAGCGCCCTATACCACTAGACCACCACTGCCCCTGAGCTAAAAGACATTATTCTGAGTAAATAACACCTGAATCGTAATGAAGAACACGCACAGCAAGCAGGTTCATCATTTCATACTTTAAAATAATAAATTAAATTTAAAAAGTCTAGTTTTAGTATGTATTTCTGCACAGCAGATACTAAAACATCTTGAAGGGGTACAGTTTACTTACATTTCCATGCAGTATGCACTTAACTATTAATGAGTAGATTAAACAGACATTATTACCCATGTGGTGGCACGGTGGCGTAGTGGTTAGCACATCCACCTCACAACAAGAAGACCTGGGTTCGATTCCCGACCTGGGTGTTTCTGTGTGGAGTTTGCATATTCTCCCCGTGCTTGAGTGGGTTTCTTCCGGGTACTCTGGTCTTCTCCCACAGTCCAAAAACATGCACAGTAGGCCGTTAATTGGCCGTTCTAAATTGCCCGGAGGTTCACATCGTGCAAAAGGCAATGGTAAACCACTACACTATCCTTGCCAAGAAAAACTCCATGAAGACAATAATCAAGGCGTTATCTTTCATGGCAGGCCGCCAAGACTCGTCCTACGACTCAGAAGGTACCAGACCATTATCTATGCAGTATTGTATTTACTCATTGTTGTAGGCCACGGAGCTCACCTGACCTAAATTTGTAAGATTTAAACTATGCAGAAATAAACCATAAAAATCTTACTTTAGTTTGAGTTTATTTAGGTTATTGTATAGTATATACTACAACTCAAAATTGATGAATATCACTGAACTGAATAGCTATTAAATAGACATCCTCCTTGTCTTCACCATATAATTGTGAATTATCCCAAGATAACAGACCAATTAGAAACCTCCATTCACACACACACACACACACACACACACATATACACATATGCACATACATACATATTCACATACATACACACTCACCACACTTTCATATTAAAATCACAAATGGGGGTACAGTGGTGGCCCGGTGGTAAAGTGCTGGATTACTCATGCCACTGTCAACAATTGTCAATGCTGTCTCCCATCTCACCAGTGCAGCTAACTGGGTTATCAAAGGCCGGCTATGTCCCTCACCATCTATGGTGAGAGGTTCATGTAAAAAAGAAAACTGCTGACTTTTGTCAAGAGTAGCTGCATAGCCATCAGCATGTTTCTGTGCTGTGATGGCCTGGCAAGGTCTATAATATACTATTCCCTCTCCAAGAGTCGGCTGAGATGGGCGCCAATCTTCCCATGACCCAAATTAGGATTAAGCAGTTCAGAAAATGAATGAATGAATGAATTTGTATGTTTTCACAGTGCTTGTGTAGGTTTCCTCCCAAAGTTCAATGTCACGCACACTTGGCTTGATGGCGAAATTGCCCCTAATGTGAGTGTGAATAGTTGTGTTTTACACTGTAATGGTCTGGTGAGCTGTTCAGGGTGTCCCCTGCCCTCACCAAAATTTGGCTCGATACAGAATCAGCAGGCTCCCCACAACCTCTGGAGCAGAATGAGCAAGTCAGTGAGTGGATAAAGTACAGATCTTTGTTTAAGGATACCACACCAGGGACAAGGAGTGTGCACTGGTTTTGAAGAACCTTGAAGAATGCATTGTGTGTGTGTGTGTGGGGGCAGCCAGAGGGCAAATTATAGTAATACTGTAGACAATAATAGGTGAAACACATTACATTAGTGCAGTGCTTCTCAATTATTTTCTGTGGCGCCCCCTCTAGGAAGAAAAGAACATTTTACCCCACCCCGCGAGTCACTATAAATAGTATTATTTGTTCATAAAATTGTTATTAGTACACCTCTGCATAACACTGCATCTTTACTAACATTAAAAACAAAAAAGAAAGAAATATAGTTCAATTTACAATAAAGAAAAACTTCATGAACATTTTTAATCTGTAACAGTGAGGGGGGGCACAAACCAGTCTCTCTCCCTCACGCCGGTCCCAAGCCTGGATAAATGCAGAGGGTTGCATCAGGAAGGGCATCCGGCGTAAAACATGCCAAATAAAATATGCGAATCACAAGAAAGAATGACATACAGAATCGGTCAAGGCCCGGGTTAACAACGACCGCCATCAGTGCTGTTAACCAACAGGGTGCTGGTGTTAATTGGACTACTGTTGGTAGAAGACGTCAAAGAAGGAGAGGCGGGAGGCGTGTCCGTGGGCAGAGAGAGAAGAGGAAAGGCATGAGTCTAGGACTGAAAGTAGGGACTTTGAATGTTGGAACTATGGCAGGAAAAGGTAGAGAGCTGGCTGACATGATGCAGAGGAGGAAGGTAGACATACTGTGTGTTCAGGAGACCAGGTGTAAAGGCAGCAAGGCTAGAAGCTTAGGAGCAGGGTTTAAGTTGTTTTATCATTGTGTGGATGGGAAGAGAAATGGAGTCGGAGTCATCTTGAAGGAGGAGTTTGTCAGGAATGTTCTAGAAGTGAAAAGAGTGTCAGACAGAGTGATGAGTCTCAAGTTAGAAATTGAAGTCAATGTTGTGAGTGCTTACGCCCCACAGGCAGGATGTGAGCGAGAACAGAAGGAGAGATTCTGGAGGGAGTTAGATGAAGTGATGCAGAGTACCCCCAGAGGTGAAAGAGTGGTCATTGGGACAGACTTCAATGGACATGTTGGTGCAGGAAACAGAGGGGATGAGGAAGTGATGGGTAGGTTTGGTATCCAGGACAGGAACGCAGAAGGACAGATGTTGGTAGATTTTGCAAAAAGGATGGACATGACTGTGGTGAATACTTTCTTCCAGAAGAGCGAGGAGCATAGGGTGACTTATAAAAGTGGAGGCAGGAGCACACAGGTAGACTACATCTTGTGCAGGCGATGTAATTTGAAGGGTCAGTGACTGCAAAGTAGTAGCGGGTGAGAGTGTTGCCAAACAGCATAGGATGGTGGTGTGCAGGATGACGCTGATGGTGAGGAAGGTGAAGAAGGCAAAATGGTGGAAGCTGAAAAAGGAAGTGTCGGGTTGTCTTCAAGGAGGAGTTGAAACAGGCTTTGGGTGGTCAGGAAGTGCTTCCAGATGACTGGACAACTACAGCTAATGTTATCAGAGAGACCGGTAGGAGAATACTTGGTGTGTCATCTGGAAGGAGAATAGATAAGGAGCCTTGGTGGTGGAATGAAGATGTGCAGGAGTGTGTACAAAGGAAGAGGTTAGCTAAGAAGAAGTGGGACATTGAGAGAACCGAAGAGGGTAAACAGGAGTACAGGGAGACACAGTGTAAGGTAGCAGTGTCAAAGGTCAAACAGAGCGTGTATGATGACTTGTATGCTCGGTTGGAAAGTAAAGAGGGAGAAAATGATTTATACAGGTTGGCACAGCAGAGAAATAGAGATCGGAAGGATGTGCAGCAAGTTAGATTGATAAAGGACAGAGAGGGAAATGTATTGACTGATGACAGACGAGTGCTGTGAAGATGGAAATAGTACTTTGAAGAGCTGATGAGTGAGGAAAATAAGAGAGGAAAAAAAAGAGTAGAAGAGGTGACCGTTGAGGACCAGGAAGTAGCAAAGATTAGTAAGGCTGCAGTGAGGAGGGCATTGAAGAGGATGAAGAATGGAAAGGCAGTTGGTCCTGATGACATACCGGTGAAGGTATGGAAGTGTCTAGGAGAGGTAGCAGTAGATTTCCTGACAAGAATATTCAACAAGGCCTTAGAGATTGAGAGGATTCCAGAGGAATGGAGGAGAAGTGTGCTGGTGCCCATTTTTAAGAACAAGGGAGACGTGCAGAGTTGTGGCAACTACAGAGGGATAAAGTTGATAAGCCATACCATAAAGTTATGGGAAAGAATAGTGGAAGCTAGACTAAGGGCACAGGTCAGCATTTGTGAACAACAGTTTGGTTTCATGCCAAGAAAGAGCACCACAGATGCAGTGTTTGCCTTGAGGATGTTAATGGAGAAGTACAGAGAAGGTCAGACGGAGCTGCATTGTGCCTTTGTGGATCTGGAGAAAGCATATGACAGGGTGCCGAGAGAGGAACTGTGGTATTGCATGAGGAAGCCTGAAGTGGCAGAGAAGTATGTTAGAGTGGTGCAGGACATGTATGAGAGATGTAAGACAGTGGTGAGGTGTGCTGTCGGTGTGACACAAGAGTTCAAGGTGGAGGTGGGACTGCATCAAGGGTCAGCTCTGAGCCCCTTCTTGTTTGCTATGGTGATGGACAGGCTGACAGACGAGGTTAGACAAGAATCTCCATGGACTATGATGTTTGCAGATGACATTGTGATCTGTAGTGAGAGCAGAGAACAAGTGCAGGAAAATTTGGAGAGGTGGAGGTATGCCCTGGAAAGGAGGGGAATGAAGGTTAGCCTCAGTAAGACAGAATACATGTGTATGAATAACAAGGACCCAAGAGGAACGGTGAGGTTACAGGGAGCAGAGATAAGTGCAGGCAGGTTGGAATGGTTGGAGAAAAGTGTCCGGTGTGATGTGTGATAGGAGGGTATCGGCAAGAATGAAAGGAAAAGTGTACAAGACAGTGTTGAGGCCAGCGATGTTGTATGGTTTAGAACTTGTGGCCCTGGGGAAAAGACAGGAGGCAGAGCTGGAGGTAGCAGAGATGAAAATGTTGAGGTTCTCTTTGGGAGTACCGAGGATGGATATCACATCAGAGGGACAGCACATGTAAGATGTTTTGGAGACAAAGTCAGAGAGGCTAGATTGAGATGGTTTGGACATGTACAGAGGAGGGATAGTGAGTATATTGGTAATAGGATGCTGAGGCTGGAACTACCAGGCAGAAGGCCTAGAGGAAGACCAAAGAGATGATTCATGGATGTAGTGAAGGAGGACATGAAGGTCGTTGGTGTAAGAGAAGATGCAGCAGTGAGATGGAGGCAGATGATTTGCTGTGGCGACCCTTGAAGGGAAAAGCCGAAAGGAAAAGAAGAAGAAGAGAAAACATTCAAAGTGCACCAATGTGCCTGAAATTAAAACAATACATTCTTATTTAAACTCATTCAACTTATTTATGTCTTATTATCGCCGTCTCTCTCCACCTTTCTCTTCCTTCCTGTGAGAAATTTTTCTGTGTTGTTTCTTGAAGGGTTGTTTACTGTACTTCATATCATTTGCTTGTGCGAAAAACCGCTACACCATAGCACGACAATGAGCGCTCCTCTGCCAACTACTGGAGTGGAGGTGCAATTACACTTAATTCTCATACACTATTCCACAAAAGCATGTTCCCCAAAGTCATACGCGCTCTCCCCGGCATCACACCGCACCCCACTATTTGAGAAGCACTACATTAGTGTTAAGTGTACACAGGGCTGCCAACTTGTGCAAATTTATCTGTTTTCATATGAAAAATGACAAAATACAGCAATAAGATTCATTCAGACGTTAATACGAATTTCAAACTTTCAGGAAAATATGCTATTTTCAATTTTATTTGACAATATTTCATCAATAATTCTGATGAATTGCATCAAATTCGATCAGTGTTTACATGTTTACCTTCCAGGCAGAGCCAAGTCTCGCGATAATCTCACGGGATGTTACAGTAGTATTTAACCACACGATTCATTAATCGGCAGCAAGGTAGGTCAAGTTCCATGAAACAATGGCTATCTTATGTGCACTCCGTGGTAACCAGAGCCAATCATTGAACGGTTACGGGAAATCCAAAATGGCGACGAAAAGAAAGCAAAAATTTTTATCGGAATATTCAACAACTTATCCATTTATTAAGGAGCATGACAGATGCATGGTCTTTTGCACAATATGCAATGCAAAATTTAGCATTGTGCGTTCGGGCCTTTTTGATATTAAAACACATATAAAGGGGGGCAAACAGCCCGACCGTTTTGCTGACTTTATAACTTTTTTCTTGTCTTGAATGCTCTTATTTGTAAATGCTGATATCAGATATCATTCAGGGTCATGCACAATATGATAATAAATATGCAATATATAATAATTATGACGTATTATATTCTATATTATAACACCAGTAGAATTATGTCAAATGAACAGGGTTTTCTCAAATATGCTGTTTCATTATTAATAAAAAAAAATTCAGTAAAATTTGACAAACAACCTGTATGTCCATATATGTAATTTTGTGGAATGTTAATTTGAGTATTATTTTTTATCGATTACGAATATACTTAATACTAATTTTTATCTTAAAATACTAATTTTTGGTTTATCGACTACAAAATGGTACTTTCCTGGGTTGGCAGTCCTGTGTACAATAATCCTCGACGTGTGTGTGTGTGTGTGTGTGTGTGTGTGTTGGGGCGGGGGGAGGGGGGTTTGGGGTATGTGAGCGCGTGGCAAGAAAAGTGGGCGCACCACCTCATACACCTACAGCACACGCAGATGGAGAAATCACAGCAAAAACACTTCCAACAAAAACAACCTCTCTTCGAACCGGCGGTCCAATACACACAAAGCCCAGAGAGACGCTTCAGAACCCAAGACCAGCACCTCCATTCTCACCATGGGATGAGACATGATTAACGATGGGGTCATAATAATAATAATAATAATAATAATAATAAGCCTGAGATCTGCATTGTTTGTTTTTGAGCACATTAAACTACAGAGCCGGATCCTGTTGACTGTAACAGAATAAAGTGCCGGATATTGAGCCAAGTATGCGTGGACTCACCTGCACGAGACAGTAACTTCAATCTTAGTTGCTGGTACTGTAGAATTGAGCGGGTCGAAGTCCCCGATTGAGGCCATCGTGACGCTCGAGATGTAAAATATATGCAGAAACAAAACCCCAAGTTTTCAGTGATCCATCCAACACCGTTTCTGCGCTTCAGTCTCGCGGTGATACAGCCGGGACTGCGACCTGACTGAGCGCGCGGAGGCACAACGCGCTACCTGTGTGACGCGCCTCCTCGCACCACAGCGTCCATGTGTCTCCTCACGCGCTCGCGCTCCGTCTGACGAGAGCCGACAGTCACTCAGATCTGAGCTGCGTCCCACAGCGAGACCCAGTGCACTCTCAGAGCTAATAAATAGAGCTTTCACTCAGTGAAAAATCGCCCAAACGACCCAAGTGAAGACCAAACCAACACACTTCAGTACGGAGCAATTATCAGCATTATTATTATTATTATAGCACTCCTCAGGTACTACACCTCCCCGTCTAAAGCCCTTATCCGCTGCAGTTCTCTCCGTCAACCAGCAGGTGGAGACAGAACACACGCTCTGACGGTATAATGAATCGATTAAAAATTAGTGTTGTGACCTGGTGGTACTGGGCTGGTTCTAGCTCAATTATCAACGGGTGACACCACCAGTGCAGCGAACTGCGTGCGACCATGTCTCTCACCGTCTATGGTGAGAGACACGTAAAAGAACCATTGCTGGCCTTCAAGAGTAGGCTGCATAGCCGTCAGCATGTTTATTATGCCCCGTGATGGGCGAGTGAGCTGTCCAGGTTGTACAGGAACAAGCCCCACCAATTAAGCAGGTCAGAAAACTAATGGAGGGGGGGGGGGACAAAAAAATAATAATAATAAAAGCCAACATGCACGTTATTCTGGGGGTGGGGAAGACTACCTGGAAAGTAGTGGATTACAGAAACTTGCTCAAAACTTCAAAGTTTATTTCAAGTTGGAAAAACCTGGTTGGCAAGAGGGTCAAGACCTGGGCTTAAGCATTTCTATGTGGAGTTCATGTTTCCTCCCACAGTCCAATGACATGCATATTCTGGGCTGACTGGCTATTCCAAATCGCCCCAAGTGAAGTACGTCAATAGTTGTTTGGCAGTTCAGGGTGTACGCTGCCTTCAGTGTGAAGATAGACTGGAGCCTACTTGTGAGCCCAGCACGATTAAGAAGGGACAAATGAGGGATTGACAGTTTTCATTAAATATCAGGGATCAAAAAGCAGCAGCACAAAATCTCTTAATCATTTGTTTATTTTCACGAAAAGAGCATCTGTCCCTTATCTCTTTAGCCAAAGTAATGAGATAAAGGATCAATAAAATTTAAAACACTGTACAAAAACAAAACGAGTGCACCGCTAAATGAAATAGAATGGGTCATTAAAATGTGGCTAACATTTAAAAAAAAAAAAAACCTTCCAAATTAAAACCATTGGACATTCTGTGCAAAAAAAAAAAAAGTTCTAAATAGAAAATAAATTGGTGCTGAATCTATAAAATACAGTCCCTGATATGGATGTATACTGTCAAATGTTATGACCCTAGGAACTTTGAAAAAGTTCTGTCAGTGCAATTTGACTGAATAGAGTCAGTACGTGTTTAAGAAATAAAGATTGCAAATCAGGTTATGTGATCCTAAGATGTATGCAGATGTAGCTCCAGTTAAGATCTAAAAGAATGTTTAAATTAAAAAAAAAAAAAAAAAAAAGCCAACTCCCATGTAAAAATAATGGAAAAACATTGCTCAGTATTAACAGAAAGGCACAACATGTGGTGGTATTGAGGTAAAAAAGGACAAACCATTTGGCATCAAGAACAAATCCCAAGTTTAAAATCCTAAATTCCAAGCGCTTCCATTTTCATCACCTAAACAAGCAGCACCACGCAACCCTGAGTCACCTACCAAATCACATGTCAGAACAGTTTGAACTGAAACAGACTGACAGATGATAGTAAGAGTAGAGACACAATTTAAGCCAAGAATAGCAGATTACATGGAAGCTACTCCTGTGCTGTGGTGTCACTGCAAACTGTGAGACTCAAAAAGGATTCAAGAACCAAACAGGAAATGACATGATTCTCAACAGTAGCTTTCAATTTCCAAAACAGTAAAAATTAGTCAAACAAAATGACAAAAACAGTGTTTCAACTAATTTCAAAAGGTTCTGTCCATGAACCAAAAAAAAAAAAAAAAAAAAAAAAAAAAAGGGAGGCCAAGGGACCTGCTGCCTTACCGTCTTGTTGGTTTGCTAAAGTGTAACTGAACACAGTAGCAAGTCAGACCAACTGAAGTGCTAAAATAACAGAACTGAAAGCTATGCCGTTTTGATAACGACCTTTTTCGCTCCCGTTATTAAAAAAAAAAAAAAAAGTCATCTCATTCCAGATTCACACATGCTGCAGCTTTACACTTGCCATCGGTATGTTTTATACATTCGACTGCAAGTGAATCTTAAGACAAAAAGAGGCATCATGAATAAAATGATTTATAAAATGTTCCTACATTGGACAGCCCTTTTTATTTAAAAAAAAAAAAAAAAAATTTGTTCATTACAACAATCCTGGTACTACATCGATAAAAAGCTAGAAGACTTTCCCTTTGTTTTGTCCAGGCTCTCCGGCACCACACTTAACGAATACATAAGAGGAAACTACTAGGGACATAAAATAAAGTTAAAAAAAAAAAAAAAGGCATCACAGCAAAGTGGGCATGAAATTATTCTCTAAAGCTATGAATGATGAAGAGACTGAAAATCTCTGGCGTTTTGGTTAGTTACTCTAAAACTAGCAACTTCTGTTGGAAAATTTGAGATCGCTTTAAAGCTCAGGATTCCAGCTACCAAAAAAAAAAACCCCCAATAACTTGAAATTAATTTCTGACTTAATACCTACTTTGCTGTTGATGGGTCAAATTTAATGGAGGTGCCCCAAACAGGCAAATCCTGGGGTCTTAAAAACCAAAATTAAAAGTAGTAAAAAGGCTGCCCCACGGTACAAGTTTGGCACCAAGTCCTGATGGGATTATGTGCACATCATGAAAGATTAACAGGGGCAGTGAAAAATGAACAGCAAAAGCAGATAAGTTGGAGTTTGTGCTCCATTTGGAAATCAGTTGTTATGACAAGAGCAATGCCACGCTTGGGAGATTTTTGGATCACAGATTTCAGAGTGATTGCTATAAATATGGGCTGGATGATGAATCAAAAGGAGATGAAACTAATGAGCTGTTGGAAGGAGACCAGCAGAAGTGGAAGTATTATTGTGGTGATTCATTGCTACCAAGCACGAGATGGAGTCTTGAATTAACTGAGGAAAGAGAACAGCAGAGGGGAAGTTGTTGAGTTCAGACAATTGCGTTGGTTCCTCGAAGGCCAACACCACGGGCAAACTGTTCCAGCAGACCAGAAATGGCTCCAGATGGACTCTGACAGGAAGACTTCAACCCCACCGTGGAGCTATAAGCTGCCAGAAACAACTCCCTTACTGCCTCCAGCCGAGCTTGCCTCTCGGGTACAAACATACACCTACAAAAAAAAAAAAAAGGGGAGAAAAAAGGTGTCAGGCCAATCAATTAAAAGTAAGCAGAGAGAGTTTGTTTTTTCCATTATAACCTCATTTCCATCATTACAGAGTTGTTAATGTGCTAACAGAAGTCGAATTGAATTTGGTAATTAACAAATAACTGGAAGCATCTCTTAAGCATCCTGGTCCTCCCTGCAATCTCCTGTGAACAGAGAGCTCTGGATGTTATTTGCAGACACTACATGCCCTGTTGAGGAGATACATTCAATTTGCCTGCCTGACTGAGCACAAAGTGTCACTGAGAAAACAGGAGAAATAAGCAAGACAGGAACTGCTCCTTCATATCTTCCTGTTTCTCTTTAAACCATCCACATTTCATATAACTGTTGGTCGAGGACTCCGCAGATACTCAACTGTAGTCCCACAACAGAATCCAGCTTACATGCCGAGCTGAAGAAAAACCCACACCACACCCAAAACCATAAGTGCATACATTAAAGACCATAAACAGGTCTACAAGTCACTGCAGCCCTCTTACTCACTCAACCCTGTACTGCTAGGCCAAAAGAAAGGGGAAAGCAAAAGAATGGTGGAGCAAAAGAGGAATGACCAAAAAGAAGGAGGGAGGATAGGACAGAGGAAGCATGTGAGACTCACATGCGGCCGCTGGTCCCCTCGTCTTGGAAGCTGAAGGGAAACGGAGACTCCAAAGCAATAGGAGGTGCATCGTGGATGCTCCCACAGCCTGAGACAATCTGCCAGCTACCATAGTCTGTAGAGATGGAGGAGCCCGAACGAGCGTACTCCACCATGGACCTTAGAGAGAGAAAGAGAGGCACAGAAACACACAGAGCCTCACTTGCAATTTTAGCATTCTCACATGATTGCTAAGGAACATCAGAGCAAGGAAGAGAGTGAGATCAGGGTGAAATTACAGCAGACGGATCAAAGATGGAACAGAAACATAATTACATTAGGAAGATGAGCGGGGAGAGAAAAAAAAAAATAGGTTGAATGGATGGAAAAATTAGAGTTTTAGCACTAGCAGGGCAATGAAGAGTGAAAGGGCTCAATTTTTTGCCAACAGCTATGATAGAGGCTCGTCATGCAGAGAAATTCACACATTGTTTAAAAAACACCAATAACTTAATATACACAAAAACCTTTCCACAGCACAATCTTTTAGTCAACCTGAACCAATTAGAACAAGGTATCAACATTATCTGCTTCATCCAAGTCAAATACACCCTGCATGGTACACAAGTACATCAGGGCAATTGCTGCCCCTACCAGCCTTACATGAAATGGCTACTTGGAAGAACTGTACCCTGAATATGGCGACACTGGGAGTAACCCGAGCGTAGGATCAAACCCAGTTCCAACTAGTAATTTTGCATTTCATAGTTACATATCACTTACAAAACTGAAAAGTAACTTAAGCCTTGGGCAAACTAACCAACTATCCTACTCCCTCATGACATTACTGTATTTGCCCAGCTGAGCAGGCTACAAAAGCCATATAACCCATCAATTTCAGTGCTCCTTTCCCTCAACCATGGAACCCTGAGGTTGTGGAGGCCTCTGGTGGAAGAGCACAGTCCTTACACTAGTTGACGGAATAAAATCAGTCTTTTAAAAAAAAAAAACACCCACACACTTCCTTTCTAACACTTCTTACCCCTCCCCTCACAGATGTACATATAACATCTTATTTTGAAAGTTTCATGCATTCATTCATTTTCTGAACTTGATCCTAATTAAAGTTGCAGGGAGTCTGGCACCCATCTCACATTGGGTGAGGGAATACTAGACCCTGGACACCTCGACAGGCCATTGCAAGGCAGAAATATGGCAGCTACTCATGACGAAAATCAATGGTTCCTTTACATGAACCCATCACCATAGACCGTGAAATACATGGCCAGCCTTTGATAACCCAGTTAGCTGGACTGGAGAGACAGCCGTGACAACCCATTGATAAGGAGGCTTGAACCCCCAACCTTGGGATTAGTAGTTCAGTACCCAACCACCAGGCCACCATTTCCCCTGAGGTAACATTGATCCAAAATTTGCAGTAAGAATCTGGACAAATCTGTGGATTCTTTTTCGAAGAGATGCTCCCTGTACTGTTGTCCATGTTTCGAGTCAGTAGTTCAATCTAACTAACCAAAGTGAAATCATTCAAAGAGCTACAGATCTCAACCCTTCTCTTCATACAGAGCAGCAGATAAAGCAAATAACCACCACACTTGAGGCAGGAACTGCACAGTATTAAGACTGATCTGTTGTACTACTGCATACAGTACATTTTATAATTGAGGACCGCATTGTGTTTGTAATGAGGTTTCTGTAAAGATGCGTTTTAAACACACACACCCCCACACTATTCAGACATTCCTCACCTCCTCCCTGGCACAGCCAATGGACTGCTGCCTGTCCGGATAAAGCCCTGCTCTGATTGGTTGGAGGATGAGGAGCTAGAGGATCTGGCCTCTGTAAGTGCATGAGGTAGTCGCTCCTCTAATGGAACAGAACGGTTCCAAAGCACGGTCTGAGGGGACGAGGTCATGGCTTTCCTTCTGTGAAAGGCAAATTCAAATAAAATGACAAATTTAAAAACAGGCAGAGCAACTGCTAATGGAAGATCTGGTCCTTCAAATCAGATTAGGGGTTTGAATCTAGAGCACTGGTCAAAAAGTAAAAGAATATAAGCAGACATTAGTTCATTTATACCCGCTAGAGATCGAGTCCACAGGCTCAGAAGTCAGACCAAAGGGAGCAGCGGTATCCTCTGTGATTAAAGAGAAATCACTACTCAAACTTGTCATACTACCCCTGTCCGTGGCCTCTGAGAGAAGGAACATTAGGGGGAGAGAAATAAACAGCAGAATTTACCACCTCATCAGTTTCCCCACTCCCCTTATCCAAGTACATCTCAATTAAAGATCATTTTAATGAATGAGCTCTACTAGATTAAAAATAGGAATTAGTCTTACGTAGCTGGCAGAGGTCATCCACTGTGAAATCAGTGTCTTTAATCTGAGAGTTTTTTCTCCTGCAAAACAGAAAAAAAAAAGCAATTGATGCAAAGGAAAAACAAATCTCAGGATTTGGAGAAAAGCAGAGGCATGAAGACAAGAACACGGCCGTCTTTTTCAATAATTGCAGTAAAGAAAGCTCAGATCACAGTGCTGTGTCTGCAGCCGACTCATGATATTAGAACCATCAGAAATTTGGGGGTCAAATCAATTTGCTTCAGCTGCATGGATACGAGCTATATTCCCAGTACTGTTGTCATAGGAACGTACTGTACCAAATCCAAGTTCGTCCTCTTATACACAGCTATATAAAGTATGCACTAATTTATGCACCTGTAGCTTTACTTATGGGTCAATATAAAAATAAATTCAATTTTCAGAATTATGATCTAAGACCTAAAGAAAGAAAAACAAAGCAGAGTTAAAATGGTTTGTTCAACTTTTCTACAGTTTGATCCACTTTGTTTAAAAAAAAAAAGTAACCACTTTCCAACCATGCTTGTAGATAGTTATGTGAATACATTTTAGATAACCGTTGTTGCTTAAGGAAATTTCGTCGACAAGCCTGAGGTGAATACATGTTTCACTAAACTAACATGTCCAAATCCTAAAATGGACAAAGGAGGAGTGCAGCTCTTTGATACACACCATGTCATATGCATTTGTGCAAGGAATAAAACATTGATTCGAGTCAACGCCAAACAGTTTCTGTAGAACAATGGCATGGATTGCCTTTTAATTTCATTTATTTAAAAAACGCCACATAATGTATTGCACACCATCGAGGTACAGGTTACTTGCATGCAAAGAGAAAAGCTCATTGAAGAGATGAGGGCAACGGCATATGAAATCATTCCAGCTGTTCACGTTTACATGGGAGAGCGAACAAGATTTAGGAATTACAACACATACACTGTATATGACCATTACATTTGAATATTCACATTTAATTTGCTTTAATCGTTATAAGGAGTAACAAAGTCTCTCCTACACTGAAATACAGATCATGAACATCAATGTGTGTTTTTTTTTTAATTAGTTACATAAAGGGTTTAAAAAAAAACTTACCTCGGCTTCCTAACTACTGCAAAATTCTCAGACACAATGTGCTTCAAAAAATTGAAGCAAAAAAAGAAAATCTGCCAAAAGAACAGATAAAACACTTAAATCAATCCAAAATTCAGAACAATTACTGACAATACAGAAAGTACAATTATGAAGTAATTAAATGTTTCTCACTTCCTCTCCTTTAGAGAGACGATCAGGCAGCATGTGACTGCAGGGACAAACAATAGTAATATCAACCCAAACAGTATGAAATTAATATTTTTGGAAACAGAATAAGTATTACATTTATGGGCCCATATCAAGTCATTAATGGTTTCAATTAGTTCAAATGTTACCCCACAAACCAGACGAAACATAACTAAACCTTAAGCAAAATGAAAACAGGAAACAAACATGAAAAGAATTTACGTCGGAATTCCCTCTCCATTTGATTTTGCAGAACAGACAGCAAATAGACGGTGTAGTGGTCACTGGAAGATGGCATAGTGGTTAGCACTTCCACCTCACAGCAGAAGGTCCTGGGATTGAGTACCGGGCTCAGCGACACCAGTTCTATAGTTTGCATGTTCCCCCTGTGCTTGCCTGGGTTTCACCAGGTACTCCAGTTTTCCCAGGGATACGCACATTAGGCTAATTGGTTGTTCCGAATTGACCCTAGGCACGAGTGAGAATGATTGCGTGTTTGCCATGCAATGGTCTGACAATTTCTTTAGTTTGGGCCTAGGCTAAGATAGACTCCGGCCTTCCCACAACCCTAGTAGAATTAAGCCACTCAGCAAGTGAGTGTGGGATGACCTTGCCAATAGGGAACACACCTCATGAATTATACATTTATTTAAATAAAAAAAACTTTACGCAAGTTATGTCTGTATCGTTTTTGTGCATGAGCCTTGCGGTTCATCCCAGAATCTGTAGTGAGAAGCATCATTACTGTTAGTATTTTTTTCTGGGACCCATTTATATTGCTGGGTGGACAGAGGCACAGTTACCGTTAAGACCTTGCCCAGGAGTCTTAGCACAGTGGTAGTCCAACCTCAACTCCTGAGCGGAGTATCCTAAAGATACAGCACTGGCCCACAAACAATTATGCAAGCTACACACAAATTGTATGTCAATTCTTGAATCTTTCTGGACCTTACTAGTTGTAATCTGTCTGCTTCAACAGATAGTGGTCACATGATACTCAAAATTGTAAATTAACAAGGCTGCTTCTTTAGAGTATAAACGCCGCTCGTCAAAACTGCATCGATTTTCAGACCAACACGGGAGCCTCTCACCTTCAGCCAGTGCTCAAATGCGTCTAATATCACCATATTTTCAAATGAGTAAACATGAACAGGTCTCACCCAAAGAGGAACCAGTCATAGGCAATGGTCAAATATAGTATCTCAGCTGGCTCCAGGGTTACATGAACAGCACCATCCTATATATAGAACACAAGTTTAAACCATCATTCCCGTCAGATTCTTGTTTGCAGCAAATAAGTCTACATACAATAAAAGGGTAAGATGATCAATGAATCAAAGTTACATACAAAAAGAATGCAGCACAACAAACGAAGGAGGGGATCTGAAAAAATACTTACAGCCCACAGTGAGAGTCTGAGGAGTGAAATAAAGAGGGGAGTCCTGTCCCACCCTGATATACAGTGCACCAACAAACCACTTTCATCTGCAACACACCCCAAATAAATCCGTCATGTATTTGAAATATATACATTATGCATATTGTTCAAACAGTAAACACTAATCTGCAAAATACATTTAAAAATTTTACATATAATACCATCAATGTTGATGATGTGCAGAAGCAGCTTCAGATAATTCTGTGTCTGTTGCACCAGGTCCCATGACTGAGAACACAAGAGAAACCTTAGACACAATGTACAGGGTATTGTAGATGGATATCAGACAGTTGATACTTTGTCACCTAATGCTATTTAAATACAAATTAAAAAAAAAACCTGCATAGATGAGAAAAAGGGTTGAACATGTTGGAAAATGCATTACACCTGTCCATTTTGCAGACTACACCTGGAATTACACTGTGGCACAATGTCCATGATTTAAAACAGCATGGTGCTCCAAGACATACAAACACGCTTCGAGCATGACGAGTGTAATAAAAAGGGGGTGGGCAAGAGGCTTATGAAATTTTAGGGAAGCATCCTGTTTCCAAGTGCCCCAACAATTTGCCATCATAGTTTCTTCTTTTTTTTGCGGGGTTTCACGTCATGACTGTCATGGCAAAATATTTTGCCGCCATCACCACAACTCTGGGCTTCTTTTCCTTTCAACTTTTCCCTTCAGGGGTCACCACAGCGAATCATTCTGGGCTACTTTCACTTTAAACGCATTTAAAAAAAATAATAATAAATAAAAATATTCCAACATATCCCAAGAGTCCTCAGCCAGCTTGCTAATCAAACAAGAACCAATAAACTTTCATTCGTTTACAACCATATTACTAAACACAGCCCAGCCATAAAATTCAAATGATTGACAACAAAACGCAGGTTACCTTATTACAGTGGAGTCTGCAAAGCAATGGGCTATGTGAGACAGGAAGAGAGCAGCAAGTTCGAGGTTGAGGTGTTTGAAGCAGGACCAGTCTGGTGTTAATATTATGGCCAATCAGTACAAGCTAAAACTCCCAATCCTGAATCATTTTTCCTCTTAATAAAATTTACACGTTCCCTTGTTCATTTTCAACCAAAAAACCTTGCAGCTTTAAACTTTAATTACATTTCAGGTATGCATCTGCATCTCTAATGTGCCTCTTATTTCCATATATTGGTCATCTCCTAAAAGGTGCGAATGTGAGCATTGAACACAAAGATTATTCCAATACAGGTGCTTCCAACCACTACTAGTTTGCCACACTGATTTCTCTAGTTTTCTCCCACCTCCTAAAGACATGCACTTGGAGGCAGTTTGGAACAGCTGGTCAGCCTAATATGCAAGTGTATATGGCTGTACGAGTGTTGGCCCTGCATTGGACTGGAAACTTTCCAGGGTGTAAGCCACCCATTCCAACAATCAGCCGAGATACGCGGTTACACAGTTCAGTCCATACAGTATATGGATAGACTTTCAGGCTTGAAATAGTCCATTTTAACAGGCCAGAGGAACATGCGACTACAGTTGTGGCATAATCGACAAGGCGCGTGACTAGTTACCCAGAGATCAAAAGTACGAATACGGTTTAATGGCACAGCCAAGCTAATTGGCTGTGCTCTCACGGGTGGGAGAGATGGCATAGGCACAGTCATTCACAGCGACTGCCTGGCATTGTAGCGGTTGGTACAATAAAGTCCTCTTAAGCATTTAATAAATATTCACTCAATGGCAAAAGGTCTCCTGGATCATCATTACTAAACTTCTGAAAATGAAACTTTAGGTCTACCTGCGCAGTAAAGTTATAATATTTTATTAGAAACCTTTGATTTTTCTATCAGAAGTTTCTAATAAAAAAAATGTTATGCATTTATTGTGCAGATAGACCCAAAGCTACAAATCAAGTACTATTCAAGTACAGATTAAGAAAACCACTGGTTTTCAATGGGTGGCCTGGCAATTCTAGAGCCCTTGAAAAGAATGTATTTTTCTAAAGTACTTTAAGGCATTCAAGCATGAACAATAATTAGTAAGTCATCACTTCCTGTTTCATTGGCGTATAACTGATGTGATAGGCCATTTCTCTCATCCACTCAACATGGGAGAGAAAAAACACACCATTCAAGTAAGGCAGATGTGTGTTTACCTTAAAGTCAAGCAATGGCTAGAAGAAAATAGCCCTCACCTGCTGTCAGAAATCAGAGAAGTTTAAAACCTTTACCACTGATCTAGCGAAGCCTGGATGAGAATGCGAGGTTATTTTACCACCATACACAGTAAGGAGGATAGTAAGAAATACTTTCTCCAAAGCTCACCCTTAAATTGCAACAAAATGGTAGCATCTTGGGGTTACAAAGTGTCCCAAACAAACACTAGACACCTACATGCCAACAAGCTGTTTGGGAAGCATGCAGGGGGGGGGGGAAGACCCCTCTCACAGTCAAATGCAAATACCTCATTGTGGTCCTATTTAGGGAAGAGCCCAAAATAAATCCTGAATTTATTTGAAGTCAAACACATCTTAAACAGGAGTACCAATATTATGAAGGGTAGTGTGATCATACACATTCGTTTCATTCTGCAATATTAACAAATTCTTGTTATAATGGGCATAGTTTAAGAATTGCAGGCTCTCTGCAGTCACATTACTGTACACCAAAGTGGAAACAGCTCAAATATCAAGTTATGCTTGCAATTTCATAGTTGCCCAGCAGATGGAAGTAAGAAAATAGTTTAAAGGAGGAGATATGCTTTTTCCAAATTTGAGACACAGAATTGTGGCATAATTGAACAGCTGAAATAAGATGCCAGAGCACCAAATAACAAGGTTAGTGCATGATCAAGTTTTTCCTCTGTGCTTTTTGACCATTTTCTTGTTTGTCTGGCTTTTTTGGGACACCATAGTGTGAGACACCAATGTACTCAGCCTTCCTTCTACTTAACCAACCCCCTCTCAACTCATCCAGGTTTTCCCCTTCCCAGTACACTGAGTGAGGAGTTATCAGGTGACCAATCAAAGCAGATGAAACACCATAAATGAGGAAAAGAAACAGACCATGTGCTCCAAGGGTGTCCAACCCCACCCAGGTCTACATTTAACAATTTAAAAATGCAGGTGTGTAATATATGCTGCAGAGAATCCAACCATAAATCTATTATGACTGACACCTAATGAACTGTAAACCAAAAAAAAAAATTACTACTTCCTTTATACTGTAGTTAACTGTATCAGGCATTTACCTGATATTTACTCCAGTCAATGTTCAGGTTCCTTGTAAAGCATGCGGGGATTGTCAAGGGAGCATCCACAAAGTCCTGGAGACACAGCAAAATACTTGCAATGAGTAGATCATCAATAACCCCCCAAACAAAAAAAAAAAAAAAAAAAAAAAAAAAGTAATAAAGCTATAAAGCATCCTCCATAGGAGGCACTGACATATTTGCTGATCTAATGTTGTACTACAAAAACAAAAAAAATTGAAATGACACACTGAATGCCCACAAACATGCTCTACCTGATTCCAGTTGAAGACTAGTCCCTCTGCGGTGTAGTCTCGGTCTTTGTAATCCCGAAAGAACTCGCAACCTGTAACCAATAAAGAAAAGCCCTCCTCATAAATAACTGAAACCTGGCTATAAATTTCACCTGACTTATCACTAGCATAATGTCACGTGGAGACAAAGCATGTACCTGGGTAAGGCACAGAGAGCAAAGTGAAGTCAGCATACCGCTGAGCCTTGTCTACCTTCTCAGACGAGGTAACACTAAACAGGGTTTGGGGGGCAGGGGAGATGGACAGAAGGGACAGTACAGCGGTTAGTGAGTCATCATTTTTCAGAGCTTGTGTGAAATAATATGGGTCATGAGCTTCCATGTACATACTTCAGGCCAAACTTGACCTTCTTGTTTTCTACCATGAGGTCACAGATGTAGCGTACAGACAGATACTTCAGCAGCTTAATGTCTGAGCCCCTCACTTTATCAAACAACTGCGAGTCTCCATTTCTGCATGAAGACAGAACAGGAAGATATTAAATGGAAAGAGAAATAAGATGTACAACCACAAGGGGTTAACAGACAACTACCCCCCCCCCAGCAAAGAAAAACAAGTCCAAAGGGAAGCTGTGTTGTAATAGGGCATGTATAACCTTATGAAGGTACACACTATGCAGACATTGACATTTTTTGTAGCTCTGTATTTTATCACCAGATAATGAAGCCATTCATGCACACTACCATGCCCATCCAATCAATTTATTCAAACTACTTAAGACTTCTGTAACTCACTTTAATTACATTTATGTACCATAATATTTGAGCATTGTGGTTTTCTGACAGTGTTTAAAAATAAATCATGTTTATATGTACATCTTAAATGGCTGCCATCATACACCTTTACTTCTCATTTCAGATACCAATAGAGCACCGAAGTACAATTAATAATCAAAAACTCTACAGTTCTTCAGGAAGCTGCTTCCCCAACTCCTTAAAAAGTTAATTGTAAGTGCATGCTCTGGATGGTCTGTTTGGCTTCCTATTCCCATCTTCATTGAGTGGGTCCCTTAAGTGCCACACTGTGGGCTAGGAGCAAGACCTGTATGGATGGAGATACTCAACGGCCGAGTGAAAACTTAATGTGCCAACATCATGATTTGATCCAACTTTCATGGGCAAAAGTGTAAAAACATAATAGCCTTTCAAAAAGTTTATGTACCCATGAAATGTATGCCTCACCATAAACCTTTTAATGTGTGCTTCAACTGGGACCCTGATGTTTGAACCATGTCCATTGAGCCTCAATCAGTTCAAGGGCATTTAGTAATGAGTAACTGGTGAAAGTTTAGTCAAAATCCATTGAGATTTCGAAAGAGCACCGACAAGGAAGTTCAGACACACAAACAGGGTGAGAACAGAAAGCCTGTGGAATCACCACAGTGGGTAGTAACTTGAATACAAATGTAATTAGCAATGTTGACAGTAGGCCTGTCAGCCAACCAAAAAAAAAAAAAAAAAAAAAAAAGTTGGCTTCTGTGAACCCATATGTAAAAGATTATGTACTCCAAGTGTAACAGAAGCTGGTGGCACAGCATGAGCAGCAGCTTTAAAAAAAAATACATAAAATCTGATATACATGCATGGCAGTGAGGGAGTGACTGAGTGCCCCTTGTAGCCAAGATGACAAACAAAACCAAAACTGGTAACACGGTACAAACGATATCCAGAGACAGTGCAACTAGCAGTCTTGTCTGTGTGTGAAAGATTCACGAAAAAATGCTGATCATAAGAACGATAAAGGGTGCAAAAAAAAAAAAAAAAAAAAAAAAAAATCTGGACTGAAAACATGAACAAAGCAAACTAAACCACCGAATGCAAGATCTCACAGATTCCATATCTGGATTCTATTGTCCAATAGAGGGGCCGGTGGTGTAGTGGTTAGGGTGCTGTGCTTCACACTACAGAAACCAGGGATAACCACCGGCTTGATGAGCCACTGGCTCGCTCGGGTGTAAAAACCCAACAGACTTTACCTTTTTTTTTTACTGTCCAATAGGGGAGAGCCAGGTGATAAGTGGAAAATGACAGAAAATGTTTGATTTTTAAAAGCAAGACAAGACAGTCACAAGACTGACAGTCTCAGTAAAGGGTGGGGGGTGAGTTAGAGGAAGTAGTATCAGTGTTTGCACTGCAAGGTCAAGTTGAGTCACATGGCTGTAAAAATTGCTTTTCATTTTTGAATATTAGTGAAAATCTGACCCCAAAAACCTGAGAAGAGCATAAGGCAGGTCTGAAGACAATGAGTGCTAAATTTTTCTTTTGCAACTGCCAGACAAAATATTGTCTGCATAACACCCATACCTTGCAGCAGAATCATCCTCTGGGACATCTTCGTCTCCTGCCCATGTGTCATCAGAACCTCCTGTGGGGGGAAAAAAAAGGCTCATCACAATCTTGTGATTTTTGCAATTTGCCTACAGGTCCCAGTTCCCTACCAGTGGGCCGTTCACAGAGCAGGGCATCATGTGATGTCCAAGCAATACGAATATAATGGATGCGCTTGCACAATTTCTAACTTCAACTCTCACAGACTGATTCATTTTCATACTGCTTTCAACTGCCACCTACACGTCACCTTAGCCTGATAAAAGCAAACCACAATGAAAGACTTCGGGTAAGACTTTCATTTAAAATGTACTCATGTAATTATTTTGAGATAAGGAAAAGAACCGTCAGCGTCTTGGCAGGTTTCGTGTACAAGATGAAATGCACAAAGTAGGCAGGTGGAAGATATGAGAAATAAAGAGGATTATACTCCACAAGAAGGACTGGTGTAGTGATACTGTACCTGAGAAGATGTAGTTGTAGCCAGTGCGTCCATATAATTCTCCCCAGCCTGCCAGCGTGGATGACCGGCATACATGCTACAAACAGAGCCCAAATACAGTACATTTAAAAAAGATACACTAAAGCTATGCTGTCAGCACCAATTAAGCATTGAGATTAAACAACCTTCTGTTTTAAGAGTATTCCTTTTTAAAAACGGGTAGTTGTACCTTGCCATTGTAGAGAATGACAGGGCAGACAAATCTCCCTCTACAACGGGCCATCTTACTGCGGTTCACCAGATCCTGCAACTTGTTAATCTGCACTGTATTCTCAAATCTAGAGAAAAATTAAATAGGGATTTGATTTGTGATTGCAACCCATCATATTAATACAACATTAATAAATTGAAAACTGGTATTTACTGTACCTACACATTGGCCTCAGGGACCCTATGCACAAGCAAAAGCCTGGCCGGCAGCAAAATAAAGTCATGTACCGTATTCGTTTAGTAACGATATAATAACTTTGCTAAAATTTGGCCAATGATCAGACACACCTTGTTCATAAGAAAAACCAAAAGTTTGCAGAAGATCAGCTCAATCTCACAACTCAAGTTATGAATGTGTCATGTTTTCAGAGCCATGAATTCTGGCAGAACAATGCTGATATTACAGCAGCACTATGCTGCAACAATACATTACAATTAATGTATTCATTCCTTCATTTTATTAACCGCTTAATCTTAATTAGGGTCATGGGAAGGCTGGCACCCATCTCTGCCGATTCTGGGCGTGGGAAGAGTACATTCTGGACAGCCCACCTGACTGCTATGCAGCCTACTTTTGTCAAGTCAGCAATGTTTTTAATTAAAAAAAAAAAAAAAAAAAAAAAAAAAAAAACACAGCTCACACCGCGTGAGACATGACCAGCCTTAGACAACTCCGTTAACGGCACTGGAAGGACAGCAATGACAGCCTGTTGATAGTGGTGCTTGAAGCCCAAACCATGGAATCAATAATCCAGCACCTGACCACCACTGCCCCAATTACAAGGGGCATTTATTGATTTAGGCTAAAAGTAGTGCCCACCCCATGATATTCTGAGTCATGTTTCTTGATTATTGTATTGATGTTTTCCAAAAATCACCAACACCCCTTGAGCAAATATACATCTCCAATATGAGGTCGGAGCAGATGTTTCTCTTTATATACTTTCTCATTCAATATTAAATTAATAAAAAGGTCCCATCAGTGACTTAGGAGGAAATTAGTATTGAGTTCCTGTTGCAACCACAGGTTATACAGTATCCATACATCTTAAATCAACTGTTTGTTAATCAAAATTCATTACAAAATTGAGCCTGTGCAGGAGCACCAGTAAACATGCCTGTCCGCCCTAAGCCAGTGTTTCCTCCACAGATGTAATGCTTTGGCTCAGTGACTACAAGTACCCAAGCACATCTCATTTCAAAAGTTATGCTTTATTTAATACAGACTGAGAAAACACCACCTTTTGCGAGCAATAAAGAACTTGGGGTTCACAAGAAATATCCCACACCCCAAGCTCAGAAAATCCGTTACATGTAATTGTTTTGCTGTGTCTATATTTCTTCCCATCATCCAATTATTTGCATTTTTACTATGTAGATTGCTAGTACAGTTACTATGGACAATAGTAGTATCTGTTACCTTTCTTTATTGGACTCCGTACATTCATACTCCAGGTAGACAATATGACGAGGATAGTGGCCACACACTTCACCATTGGTGTTCTGGATCACACAGTACTTGTAGTCCCGGGCAAACAATTCCAGGCATCGGTTCTCTATTCCCTCCACCTATCAATAAATAGCACAAGCATTAATCACAGTACACGACACTCCAGGTACTGAGGCTGTACTTGCTCTTTAAGTGTTTGGCATTTGATGGTACAGACCACAATCATAGAGTTATTTTAATTTCACTGTATGTCACCTAATACAGTGTGTCATACCTTTATTACATAACATTTACAAAGTAACCTTTCACCTGGTAAGTGTTGTTGGACTGTAGACTCCTCTTAAATTATTATTTTGTCCAAAAATAAATAATGATACCATTAATCCACAATTATATAATGTCATAAAATACAGTACTATTGATTGAAGACCATAGGATTATGTAGCTTGTATAAAGCTCTAAATACTGATATTTGGGTAGCTATGCGATGGTTCATTTATTGTCCAGGAACATCTGTATTTTCCTTTTGGCTGTTCCCTTTTCCTCAGGGGTCACCACAGCAAAGGTTTTAGGTCGGATGCCCTTCCTGACAACCCTTAGCAAGGGGCAGAAACACTGTCGGCTTTGCCACTACTCTTGAAAGTAAGCAATGGTTCTTTTACATGCCCCTCACCATAGACAGTGAGACACATGGCCAGCCTTTGATAACAGGTTAGCTACACTGTGTGTGTGGAAGGGGGGGGGGGGGGCGGCGACAAACAGTGACAACCTTGTGGAGAATGGACTCGAACCCCCAACCCTTGGATCAGCGATCCAGCACCCTTTACCACCAGGCCACCACCACCCTCCAGGAACATCTGTGCCTTTAACAAGCTGAAGATCAACAAGAAATAAGTTCAAATTTGTTATAAATTTACTCGGACTAGAAATGTGGAATGAAGTCAATAGAAAAAGACATTTGTTAACTAAATTAAACGACAGCTAAAATTACATAATAGTGAGAGACAAGGTGTTCTCTTTTCTTATTAAAACACGTGTTAAACCTTCTACAAACTAAACTTTTAGTGCCCTGTATGCAGTGGGTAAAAATCTAATATTCCTGCTAGAGTTAGAAAATAATTACTGCACATGATTACCAGTTCTTGACTAAGAGGAACGTGTCACGTGATGAAATATACACCAACTACTGTATAGTCATGCTTGATAGTGTGCACATGACATGAGCACCATCTACATTATGTTTAAATTACATTTAGGCATCATATGCAGACTGTATGTATCTATGCTTGATATCATGTGTCTAAATGATATCAGATATACAAGACCATCTTTATGCTGGGTAGTGTGTGAGTAAAGATATATAATGTATTAGGGATCATATGCAGATTGTATGTATCGTTGTGCTTGGTATTAAGTGAGTAAATCATGTTACATACATATACAGTACAAACTGTACCTTTTCATATCTCCAGGGTCAAACATATGTTTAGATGGACTCACTGCTTTAATAAAAGCATAATTGTGTCGAGTTTGTCTTACCCGTGGTGTAACCTCCTTTGCTCTGTACTGAGTCTTGGAAAACAGGTCGATCAGATCAGCTATGTCCTCGCTCTTCCGAGCTGTTGCCCCAGAAACATTCAAGCCACCGGCGGCCATCATCGCTCCGCGCCCCGTCGCCTCGTGTTCGATGCGAACTCGACCTCCCTCAAATAGCGCCGATCCGTGAGACCGTGAGCCGCCTCCAGGCCATCCCTTCCCGGCCAGCTTCTTCCTCACCGCCCTCTTCAAGGGGCCGGAGCCGGGAACACGTCGAGAGTTCAGGATCCCGGCGAGCTGAACCCTCCTCTACCCTACTAGTCCGTCAACTAGCCGAATGAGCTCGTCAACAACCTCACTCTGACAGGAACTAATGTCAAGAAAAACAAAAACCAAGTCACACAGCTTAGCCGAGAGCTAATTCCTTCACAGACACTCTAAAGAACAACAAGCAAACAGTCCAACAAACGCTAACTTGCAAACTTTCAGATTTGTCCGCTCACGACATAGCACAGTCGTTTCGCTTGACGTTTCTCGTTCATTGTTACGATTCACATTCTCTCAGTCCCGACATATCCGAAAGACTAACGGACAACTCGCTTAGGAAAGCCTCAGGCTTCCCGGCCTGCTAAGGCTCCTCAACGTCACGTCTTCATTTTCAGATAAAAAATAAATGTTGTGAAGCTGTTCAGAATAGCTTAGCAAGGCAGGGTAGTTAATGATACGAAAAAAACCACAAGCAAAATAGTTTTGAGGTCTTACACGAAAATCTGGTCGTCCAAAGTGTTGCAATCCGAGTTACAAACATGGAACAGCAGCGAAGAGTAAACAGGAAACAAACGAACTCACGTGATCGGCGCTTCCTTATACTGACGTCTGATGTCAATCACACACCATGCCCTGCCCACTTTAAATAGCAGCCCAGCCCACATGATTGAACAGGCAAAATAAAATGCTTAAAAACTGAACACATGTACAAAAATAGAAAATATAAGAATCATACGCCGAATAATGGGGAAATGAGGTCAATGTGCATAGTGTAGACAAAATATTTAGTTATTCTTTACAATATGATTCCACTGCTGAACGACACGTTTTCAGAAAAAGAATACTGTACTGTAATTTAATAATTGAATTAAGTAAATTATATGGGCTGAGTGATGCACGGGTGATCAACTACTCTCACTATCCAAACTGCTTAATCCTACTAGGTTTACTGAAAGGCTGGAGATTCTCAGTCAAAACCAGGCTAAACCCAAATCATTGTGTGGCAACATGCAGCCATTAACACACCCTCACACCAGAGGCAATTTACAGCCAGTCAGTCTGATGTACTTGTCTTTGGACTGTGGGGGGAAACCAGGATACTCCGAGAAAACCCCAACAAGCACAAGGAAAACATACACAAGTAAAGTCTACACAGTTCATTGCCCATTGACAAGCCGAGAACTCAAATTCAGCCTTTTTTTTACTAATTCTTTATTGTCAAAGTACTTTTACATACATTGAAATTTGGTTTGTGCTCTGGGCACCTGTCGCCACTGTGCAGCGCCAGTTATTGTGTTGTTCTATCCTTTGATGCTGAGCGCCAAGCAGGAAGCAACAACTGCCAAATTTCTTATGTCTTATGGTATGACGCGGCCAGATTCGAACTCCGACCTTCCGGAGGATAAAGTGGACGCTCTACCAACTGAGCTAAATACCCAGCCTTCTTTCTTTGAGGCAAATGTGTGGGGGAAGCTCTGGCCTAATGGTCAAAGAAGCAAGACCAAAAGATTCCTGGAATCAATGGGGGGAAAATGTGTGCTGGTCGGGGAGTGAACAGCACTTTCTCCTCTAACGTTGAAGTGAAATACTTCTTGAGCTGCAGTGTGTGACAGCTCAGTGTGTGTTCAATTTTGACGAGTTAAATAAAAAACTAGATTTCCTTTGCAGGATTAGTACTGTATATGCTATGCCCATGAATGATCCATTGATTTAGGATTGATATGATTGTATAAAGTTAATTCGGGAATCAATCAAAATTAAAAAAAAAAAAAAACGCCATGAGGTTGGGGCTACCAGGACAGCTCTGAGACCCATACAGGGCTAGTTAATGGTAGGAATGTTGATGAGCAGTTACTCATGAACCAATTACTTGTAATAGCTACATACAGTGCTGTGCCAAAGTTTTTGCCCCTTACTGATTTTTTACAACTTTGCCAGTTTCCTGTTGTGATTTTATTTGTTATGAGAAAAAACCTATCCAAACCTACATAAATCTCTGTGAAAAAGTAATCGGCTTGTGGAAAGGTGAGCTAATTGTGATTAATCCTATTCGTCGGGGAAACTGAGTTCAATTTCATGGCCACACCCAGGCCTGATTGCCGCCAGACATTTCCAATCTGAGATCCCTAACAGAAAACCTGTCTGACAAGGTGAGGTAGGCCAGACTGAACACACGTGATCATGTTGTGATCCAGTAAGCTTTAAAAGAAAACAAGAAAGATTATAGAGATGTCTCAGTCTGGAAAGGATATAAAGTCATTGGTAAGTCTTTGGGACTTCAGTGGACCACTGTCAGAGCCATAACCCATAAATGGAGAATGACACAGTGGTGACCCTTCCCACGAGTGGCCACCCTACCAAATTTACTACAAGAACACAGCGCAGACTAACCGGAGAGGTCTCAAAGGATCCAAAAACCACTTCTAAACAACTACAAGCCTCACTTGCCTCAGTTAATGTCAGTGTTCATGACTCCAACATCAGAAGGACATGAGTCAAAAATGGCATCCATGGAAGAGTTCTGAGGTGAAAGCCACTGTTGACAAAAAAGAAAGAATATCAAGGCATGACTCACTTTTGCCAAGAATCATTTTGATCATCCCCAAAGCTTTTGGGAAAATGTCCTCTGAACTGATGAAACTAAAGTTGAACTTTTTGGGAGAAATGAATCCCGTTACATCTGGCACAAAAGCAACACTGCATTTGATTAAAAGAACATTGTGCCTACAGTGAAACATGGTGGTAGAAGTGTGATGATCTGGGCCTGTTTTGCTGCTTCAGGACCTGGGCGACTTGTCATGATTGATGGAACTATGAATTCTACTCGCTACCAAGAAATCCTGGTGAAGAATGTTCATCTATCAGTCCGAGACCTCAAGCTAAAGCGCACCAGGGTTCTGCAGCAAGACGATGATCCGAAGCACACACCAGCAAGTCCACTTCTGAGTGGCTAAAAAATAACAAGGGTTTTGGAGTGGCCTAGTCAAAGTCCCGACCTGAACCCTATTGAGATGCTGTGGATGATCTTAATAAGGCTGTTCATGCCAAAAAACCATCCAATAGGGTTGATCTTAAACAAATTCTGCAGATAAGAATGGGCCAAAATCCCATCACAGCGATGTGAATGACTATATGACGCTTGACTGCCGTTATTGCCACAAAAGGTGGTTCAACCAGCTATTAGGTTTAGGGGGCAATTACTTATTCACATGGGCCCTTGTAGGTTCAGATTTATTTTATCCCCTTAATAAATGCAATTGGCACTGAAAAACTGCATTTTGTGTTTACTTGTTTTATCTTTTGTATAATATTTTAGGTTTGCTTGATCTGAAATGGATGACAAACGTGTAAAAAAAAGTCAAATTGGTCAGGGGCAAAAACTTCATCACAGCACTGTAATTGTTGAAAGGCCGGCTGGTCCTATGTCAGGTGACACACTGACAGAACATTGTGACAGAGAAATAGAGTTTACTGTGATCTCATATTATTGTGATCTTATAGTAGTTACCTTTTTAAGTTTCATGATTGTTATTTCATACTATGCTTCTAATTGTGATATCGAAACAATTACTAGTAGCTTTTCTATTGAATAATCAGAAGCAATTGCTAATG
>CM045741.1:30255015-30352515 GCA_024760905.1 Plotosus lineatus
CTGGTTTTTAAATCAACCAGATTCCAAGCTCAAGATATGGTTGTTTTTACTTTCTTTCCCTAATTATAAAGAATTTGAGCACATCCAGATAAGCAAATGAACTAATCATTTAAATATAAATATTAACATGTCCATGTTCAAGCACATGCTATATGAGGATTACATGTGTACAATATTACAAGGCAAATCAATAATGGCATTTAATGTGATACATTAAATATCTGATTTTTTTGTGAGACACTGACTCGGTGCATCATGGGTATTCCACAGTACTAGGCATAAATTCTGATGTATAGCTTATATAGCTTGTTATCATCTTTGGTTGGTGCAATAAGTAACAAAGGGTATAAACATTAAAGGCAATCTACAGCAATTTGTATTCTTGATATTTCACCTTCTGGTTTTGAATAAATCATGAGCAAATGTGCAGTTTAAAAAAAGAGATAGAGTACAATAGAGCTTGAATTAAAAATGTGAAGTAGGAATATAAGGAGTTTGTACACATAAGAAAGACACCGAGCTGGAGATTGAAGTTGGAGATTGAAAATAAGAAAGAAAGATGAGTACAGTGAAAGCTCTTTACTGAAACATTCGGCACAAGGTTATAGGCTCAACAGTAGCCAGCAGCCTGATTCTTTCAAAGACTACTCCACTGAGTTGTGTACTGTGGAATTATATGTGTGCGTATGAGTGAGAGAGAGAGAGAGAGAGAGAGAGAGAGAGAGAGAGAAAGAGAGAGAGAGAGAGAGAGAGAGAGAGAGAGAAAGAGAGAGAGAGAGAGAGAGAGAGATCGGAGGGTTTATACCATTATTCAAGGTGTAAGTGAACATGACACTGATTTACTCATGAATGTTTCTTTGAAGCATGTTCTAGCACATACTTCAGCCAAAGTGAAGGTTCGATAGTTATTCTCAACTAGGGTTGGCTCTCCCAGCTTCCTTACTCATAATCTTGCTTTCTCCTTTAGAGTAAGTTTCTACTAATTTCACACTGCTGCATGCAAAGATAGCATCAGCAGCAGGTGAGCTCCATACTGCAGGGACATAAAGATAGAAAAGATAGTTCAAGCCACACTGACTGAACCGCTGATATCCAGATATACACAGATACGAATAGAATGCATCCGAACAGTGTCATAGGGGTCATCCATTTAAAATGAATAGTATTCATGCAGCTGCTGCAGTTGAAGAAAAGTGAGGCACTGAGTGTGAGCATGTGTAATAGGATTGTGTGTAGATTTAATGCTTTCAGCTTTGGCAGCAATGATAGTTTAATCAGCTCTACGATACTGAACAGCAACTGCACTGCTCTTCTATCACACCTACCGTATCTCCATTTCTTCCTGCAGCCCTCCTTATACTCACGTCCTCAACTTTCCCTCAATCTCCATGTTATATCCATCCTATTTTACTTCCTATCAAGGGGGCTTCTTTCTTCACATCATTTTATCAATTCCTCTGAGGGAAGAGCTAAAATGCAATAAAGGATAGCAAGAAAAATAATCAAGGAAACATGATTAAAGAAATGAGAGGATGTTGCCCAGTGGAGCAACAGAAACACCCTCTGTTTATCATTGGCAGTTTAAATTCCAACAACACTACACCCACCCATGACTGAAATTCCAGCACATGCAACTAACCTGGCGGTGCTTCCAGAATGGAAGGAATGACACTGAGCAGTAGTAGGTTTCTGTTACCTTGTATATGTAGAGGAAGGTTGAGAAGCATTGCGCTCAAAGGATCTGGCTTCCCTGTGATGCAGGACAAGCAGTAAGTGTTAGGAAAGATAATATTTAGCATTGCGTGTTTTGGAATAAGTATGTTATTGGCTTTACCTTTCCTTGTTTGGAGCTGTGATAGGAGAACACTACCTATAAGGTAGGAGTTGGCAAAATGGCCAAACTGGAAGAATATGGAGAAAAAAAAGAAATAAAGGAAAAAGAAAGGAAAGAGAAACCATCAGTCTTGGGGATGTTTTACCGCACACTGATACAGATCAGGTACTGGCATAAATGTAGATCAAATTAGAGACTCCCAATTGTGGTCTTTCACCAGCCATAGGCATTATAAACAATTGATGGCCATTCTGCTGACCTTGAAAAGGAACTACAGTGACCTTTTCATAAACTCATTTCATATTTCGGTCCCAAGTTGCGACACTAAAATGCTGATGGTGATATTTCAAGCAGTTCCTGAGATTTCGGCGTGCGTAGCCACAAAAAAATTACACAAAAAAGCACAAACTGACAGAAAAGAAAACAATAATTTGATGTTTAAGCGTTCTGTGCTTGAGTGTGATCATGTGAAAAAGCTACAGACTGTTTGACCCAACAGTAGAAAAGGGTAAATTACTGTACATTGCAAATTGAACCACCAGCCAGATATTCCAAAGTAGTCGAACCTCATTCACCAACATCACCCACTCTCCAAATGTCCAGCTCAAAGCATGGATTGAATACATAAGTAAACATGACGAAGGACTTATGAATTAGATTTCACATTGAATTAATTCACCATGTTGAATCCCACTTCAGTTTCCCACATCTCCTGCTCTCCACATTTGATTATGCAGCTCGTATAGCATACTGATAAACTAGAGTATTGACTCTGCATATTGATGAGACCTGTTTTAGGATGCTAGTTAAATACAAAACTCTATACACATGCTCACGCAAATTGTAAACCATTGTGGTTCCATTTACAGCATGGTGGTGTAGTTTTTAGCACGTCTCCTTCACAGGAAGCAGGTTTGAATCCCAGCTCAGAGGCTTCTGTGCAGTTTGCATGTTCTCCCAGTGCTTGTGTGGGTTTTCTCCATCTACCCAGTTTCCTCTCAGTTGTCCCTAGCAAGGTGTGTGTGTGTGTGTGTGTGTGTGTGTGTGTGTGTGTGTGTGTGTTGGCCCTGTTGTTAAGGGCAAAACCCCCCCATTCACTCATTGTCAGCTAAGATAGGCTCTAGCCTCCTCGTGACCCTAATAGGATTAAGTAATACAGCAAATGAATGAGAGTGAGTGTGTCCATTCACTATCTTTTTGGCTGCATTTCATTTGCTCATGAAAACATGAAGCAGTTTATTAATGTCCACATACAGATATCTGTTCATTTGTAGGTCTTTCTGGTTCGTACTCAGTTGCTTTCAGATGATAGAAGGTATTGTACTTTGCTCGTGTAAAAGCTAGAACTATCATTCCGGTAGAATGTAAAACAGATTTCTGTGTAGTATTTGATAGTTACTGCTGGGCACGTACTGCTTCACACATGGTTACCAGGTTCTGCTGTTCAGAGACAAAGAGAAATTCTAATAATGCATGCACGCGCTCACTCAAATACAATTATGTATTTCAAATGGTGATCTTACATTTAACCCTTTTCCTATTATAAATCAAATAACACCTGGCAAGTGGCCTGTCCATTCAGATGGATTTATCATTAGATTGTGTGTTAGCATGAATGTTGAGCGCAGTAACATTCATTTGAATATTCTAATACATTAATACACTTACACACATTCAAATGGATCACCATGTACATAAACACACAGAGACACACTGACATTAGCAGCTAGAGTGGTGTGTGCAGTCAGACTGAGCCTTCAGGTTCAACTAAAACCTACATAAGTGTAGTCTCATAGGATGACTCAGTGCTAGAGTGTGTGTGTGTGTATGTGTGTGTGTGTGTGTGTAAATGCAACACTGCGTAGAGAATTCTCCCCGGCTTGTTTCCAGCTGGCCCTAAGTCACAACAGCCTCTTATAGATTTTTAATCACCTCGGCTTCTTCCACAGAAAATGCGATTGCACTGCATTTCCGTAACGAGGAGGGCAACAGACTTTGTCTCCTTAGTGGATGCTTGCATCCAGGATAATGGATCATGTCTCTGAGGCATCAAATTGTCAATCAGAGTAAAACATGGAGGTATTGATTTTCAGCAGTAATGGATGGTATTCACTAGTTTATTCCCTGTGCTGAAATGAAGCCAGGAGACTCAAGGGCTCAACCAATATATTTTTAGCAAAAGAAAGGAGAAAACTGATTGGCAGTAAAGTTCCACACATTTATCAAAAATTGTGTTGATAAAAAGAAGAAACTGACTTTAAGCTTTTCATGTTCATGTTTTAGGTGGCACACAGGTGTAGTGGGTAGGAAAAGGTTGATTAGATAATTAAGGAAAAACATTGGCTACATTTATACTGTAGTGTATAATGTTGTACATCCTAAAAATACAACAATAATTTAAAATTACAATGTTTACAATCATCTGTGATGGCCTGGCAATTTGTCCAGTGTGTACTCTGCTCTCGCCTGAATTTGACCGAGATGACAAACGATTAAGATTAAGCGGTTCAAAAATGAACAATGATTATTATGTAGGTGTATATGTACTGGTTGGCATGGTGGCGTAGTCGTTAACACATTCATCTCACAGCAAGAAGGTCCTGTGTTGAAGTCCGAGGCCTGGGAGTTCTGTGTGGAGCATGTCCTCCCTGTACTTGGATAGATTTTCTCTGGGTTCTCTAGGTTCTCTGATTTCCTTCCACGGTCTAAAGAAAATGTACAGTACACTGGGCTAACTGGTTGTTCCAAATTGCTCCTAGGTGTGATTGCGAGTGTAAATGGTTGTACGATTATCTATCAAGTTCAGTTCAGTAAATGAGTAACTGAATGAATAAAATGAATAAGTGTTAAGATTCATTCATTCATTTTCTGAATCTTAATTCGGGTCATGGGGAGGCTGGCAGCCATGTCCGCCAACTCTGGGTGAGGGAGAGGTACACCATGGACAGCTCGCCAGGCCATCACAGAGACAATACTCGCACAACTATTCATACTCACACTCACACCCAGGAGGAGGGGGGATTTGGATGTGCATGTTTTTGGACTCTGAGAGGAAACTGAAGTAAGGTGAGGTAAAGTCTGTTGGGGGTTTTACACCCGAGCCATAGTGGCTCATCAGGCCGGTGCTTATCCCCGGTTTCTGTAGCGTGAAGCGACCAGGAGTTCATCCACGCTAGTCCATCACAGGTTACCTTACCAGTATATTTTTACTGGTACCCATTTATCCTGCTGGGTGAACAGAGGCACACTTGTGGTTGAGACCTTGCCCAGGGGTCTTAGCACAGTGAGGGTCTCAGTGGGATTTGAACTCACAACCTCCTGATCATGAGCGCAGCACCCAAACCACTATACCACCGGCCCCACAGGAAACCAAAGTACACAGAGGAAACCCACACAAGCACAGGAAGAACATGCAAACTCGACACAGAAACGCCCGAGCTGGGAATTGAAGCCAGGATCTTCTAGCTGTAAGGTGCACGTGCTAACCACTATACCAACGTCCTGCCTAAGTGTTAATATATTATTGCTTAAACAGGAAACAGCACAAAGTTGCACAAACATCAGATGTAACAGATGAGGAACAAATTATAATTCCTTCCAGAATTGAAGGTCTCTGTGGTACAACGTAATTCTTGATCCTCATTATGAAGTACTAACCAAACAACAAACGAACACATTACAGTAATATATATATATATATATATATATATATATATATATATATATATATATATATATAGTCTGAAACACTTATTTTTGCAAGAACAGATGTTTATAATGAGTGTACTGTATATGCGGATAGTTACCATCTGGAAGAAAATGCAGCTTTCACTCCACAACACACATACGAGCCCTGGGAAAAAACCAAGTGGGTTCAAGTGTTGTTGAAAAAGAAGCCATTAGGAAACATCCCTACATAGTGATATAATTCTTCTTTTCCTTTCGGCTGTTCCCTTCAGGGGTCGCTACAGCGAATCATCTGCCTCCATCTCACCCTATCCTCTGTGTCTTCTTCTCTTACACCGACTGCCTTCATGTTCTCCTTCACCACGTCATGAATCGTCTCTTTGGCCTTCTGCCTGGTAGTTCCAACCTCAGCATCCTACTGCCAATATACTCACTATCCCTCCTCTGTACATGTCCAAACCATCTCAATCTAGCCTCTCTGACTTTGTCTCCAAAACGTCTTACATGTGCTGTCCCTCTGATGTCCTGATTCCTGATCCTATCCATCCTCGTTACTCCCAAAGAGAACCTCAACATTTTCATCTCTGCTACCTCCAGCTCTGCCTCCTGTCTTTTCCCCAGGTCCACTGTTTCTAAACCATACAGCATCGCTGGCCTCAACACCGTCTTTTACACTTTACCTTTCATTCTTGCTGATACCGTCCTATCACACATCACACCGAACACTTTTCTCCAACCATTCCAACCAGCCTGCGCACGCTTCTTCACCTCTTTTCCACACTCTCCATTGCTCTGGATTGTTGAGCCAAAGCTCTTAAAATCCTCCACCTTCTTTATCTCTGCTCCCTGTAACCTCACCGTTCCTGTTGGGTCCTTGTCATTCATACGCATGTGTTCCGTCTTACTGAGGCTAACCTTCATTCCTCTCCTTTCCAGGGCATACCTCTACCTCTCTAGATTTTCCTGCACTTGTTCTCTGCTCTCACTGCAGATCACAATGTCATCTGCAAACATCATAGTCCATGGGAATCTTGTCTAACCTCGTCTGTCAGCCTGTCCATCACCATCGCAAACAAGAAGGGGCTCAGAGCTGACCCTTGATGCAGTCCTACCTCTTCTGTAACATCCACAGCACACCTGACCACTGTCTTACATCTCTCATACATGTCCTGCGCCACTCTAACATACGTCTCTGCCACTCCAGACTTCCTCATGCAATACCACAGTTCCTCTCTCGACACCCTGTCATATGCTTTCTCCAGATCCACAAAGGCACAATGCAGCTCCTTTTGACCTTCTCTGTACTTCTCTGTTAACATCCTCAAGGCAAACACTGAGTCTGTGGTGCTCTTTCTTGGCATGAAACCAAACTGTTGTTTACAAATGCTGACCTCTGCCCTTAGTCTAGCTTCCACTATTCTTTCCCATAACTTCATCGTATGGCTCATCAACTTTTTCTCTCAGTAGTTGCCACAACTCTGCACGTCTACCTTGTTCTTAAAAATGGGCACCATCACACTTCTCCTCCATTCCTCTGGCATCCTCTCACTCTCTAAGACCTTGTTGAATGTTCTTGCCAAGAAATCTACTGCTACCTCTCCGAGACACTTCCAAACCTCTACCGGTATGTCATCAGGACCAACTGCCTTTCCATTCTTCATCCTCTTCAATGCCCTCCTCACTTCACCCTTACTAATCTTTGCTACTTCCTGGTTCTCGACAGTCACCTCTTCTATTCTTTTTTTCTCTCTCATTTTCCTCATTCATCAGCTCTTCAAAGTACTCTTTCCATCTTCCCAGCACACTTCTGTCATCAGTCAATACATTTCCCTCTCTGTCCTTAATCACTCTAACTTGCTGCACGTCCTTCCCATCTCTATTTCTCTGCTGTGCCAACCTGTACAAATCATTTTCTCCCTCTTTACTTTCCAACCGAGCATATGCCCTCTGTTTGGCCTTTGACACTGCCACCTTTGCCTTACGCTGTGTCTCCCTGTACTCCTGTTTACTCTCTTCGGTCCTCTCTATGGCCCACTGCTTCTTAGCTAACCTCTTCTTTTGTACACACTCCTGCACTTCCTCATTCCACCACCAAGTCTCCTTATCTCCTCTCCTTTCAGATGACACACCAAGTATTCTCCTACCTGTCTCCCTGATCACATTAGCTGTAGTTGTCCAGTCATCTGGAAGCACTTCCTGACCACCCAAAGCCTGTTTCAACTCCTCCTTGAAGACAACCCGACACTCTTCCTTTTTCAGCTTCCACCACTTTGTCCTCTGCTCTGCCTTTGCCTTCTTCACCTTCCTTACCATCAGCGTCATCCTGCACACCACCATCCTATGCTGTTTGGCAACACTCTCACCCACTACTACTTTGCAGTCATTGACTTACGTCAAATTACATCGCCTGCACAAGATGTAGTCTACTTGTGTGCTCCTACCTCCGCTTTTATAAGTCACCCTATGTTTCTGTCTCTTCTGGAAGACAGTATTTACCACAGCCATTTCCATTCTTTCATTCTAGCTCACATCCTGCCTGTGGGGCATAAGCACTAACAACATTGAACATCACGCCTTCAATTTCTAACTTGAGACTCATCACTCTGTCTGACACTCTTTTCACTTCTAGAACATTCCTGACAAACTCCTCCTTCAAGATGACTCCTACTCCATTTCTCTTCCCATCCACACCATGAAAAAACAGCTTAAACCCTGCTCCTAAGCTTCTAGCCTTGCTACCTTGTCCACCTTCCTCCTCTGCATCATGTCAGCCAGCTCTCTACCTTTTCCTGTCATAGTTCCAACATTCAAAGTCCCCACTTTCACTCCTAGACTCATGCCTTTCCTCTTCTCTCTCTGCCTACGGACACGCCTCCCGCCACTCCTTCTTCGAACTCTCCTTCTCGACCAACAGTAGTCCAATTTCCACCAGCACCCTGCTGGTTAACAGCACTGATGGCGGTCATTGTTAACCCGGGCCTCGACCGATCCGGTATGAAATTCTTTGTTGTGACTTGCATATTTTATTTGGCATTTGTTTTATGCAGGATGCCCTTCCTGACACCACTCTCTGCATTTATCCGGGCTTGGGACCGGCGTGAGGGGGAGACACTGGCTTGTGCCCTCCCTCACAGCTGCATTTACATAGTAATATAATCTCTGTTCAAATTTTAAATCTAAAGTTATGTTGCTGCAAAGCCGTTTGCAACACTGTTAAAACATGGTTACGTATGAAATGCAGTACTGTACTGTAGGTTGTGTGTGTGTGTGTGTGTGTGTGTGCTTTATACATGACTAAGTAATTCGCACAGATAATTGACTGTATTAACCAATCATTCACGTGTCACTGCAGAATTAATTTCTGTCATACTATACACATATGCAATACTGTAGTACACACATAAACATGTCAGTACATCTGAGGAGAGAGTTTACATCACAATAAATAAAAACCTCCCAGTTTTTCATCAGCACCCACACCCTGAATTTGGCACCACATTAATTGTTTTTAAGCTTCACTCAATACCTCAGAAACCGCCTCAGACAATGTATAAATGACACAGAAGGCGACTGTGTGTATCTGTGTACCTCACCCATTAAAAAAAAGTTTTTACAAATACTAATTTGTATCCCTTACACATTAATATAAACATTGGGATCGGAGGATGTATTTATTCGCTTCTGGCTGCGTATTTCTTCATTAGCCTTTATAGACTCACTCACTCACTCACTCACTCATTTGCCAAACCGCTTAATCCTCTATTAGGGGGACAAGGAGACTGATGCCTATCTCAGCCACCACTAGACAATGGGTATGCCCTGAACAGCTTGCCAGACCATTGAAGGGCCCAAAACATACAACCATTCACATTCACACCTAGAGGGCAATTTAGACCAACCAATTACAGTGGTACCTCACCTTACGAAATTAATCCGTTTCAGAGCTTTTTTTCGTAACCTGCATTTTTCGTAAGCTGAACCGCATCTTACATGTGCGTGATTCATTCCAAGGCTCCCAATACTACCCCTAAATCCTCTAAAAATTATAAAAGCATACCTTTTAAAGACCCTCTTTCTGCTTCAGTATCATACTGATGGGAGACAGGTTTGACTATATTCCTTTGTGATATCACTCGAGCCTGTTTCTTCTCACTGTGTGTGTGTGTGTGTGTGTGCGTGCGCGTGTTGACCATGTCTTCTTAGCAGAGTTATAATCTTACAAATGTTTATGGACGGTTAAAACCCTGAGTCAAGAAATAAAGCATAAAACAACCGTAACTCTGTCCTTTACACAAAAAGCATCATGGTGGATTCAGCTCTATAATAGGCAATGGGAGGTAGCTGTGTCATTCATCCTAGGCAATGGGATCCCTGTCCAAGATGGCGTCAGGTGGACCTGTCCAAGATGGCACTTGAGTGAAGGCGACATGAACGACAGCTCAGTTGTTAGCCAATAGGAGGCCAACGGGGCGGGATGTTTGAACATCATTGATGGGAGGGCAGCTCGTGCATTGTTTGAATGGCTTTAATGTTTGAATGGTGCGTTTGAATTTTTAAGATGGCGCTTTCGTGACATGAACGTGTTTCGTATCCTGAGACAAAAATTTTAGGAAAATGGTTTTCGTAACCTGCATTTTTTGTTTAGTGAGACTTTCATAAAGTGAGGTACCACTGTACTATAATGTGCATGTCTTTGGACTGTGGGAAGTAACTGGAGCACCTGGAGGAAACCCATGCAAGCACGAGGAGAGCATGTAAACTCCACACATTAATGCCTGAGTCTAGAAATCAACCCAGGATCTTCTTGCTGTGAGGCAGACGTGCGAATCACAATTAGCAAAACCATGCTATTCAATCCACTGCATATACAGTCTATTCAAAAATACCACTGATGCCCCTCTACAGCTTTCCTGAACCCCAGCAGGTTTGTAATGATTTACTTTCAGATTGTTCTTCACTTTAATAAATTTAATGATATGAAGTTAAATCTAAGACGAAAGCACTATAAACTTTATCCCACTGGCAATATGATTTTATAAACATTTCAAATGTTAGTTTCATTGGCCTGCAGAAAACAAACATGATATAAATCTTTGCTCCAAGCTTGATGGTAATAATATTAATTTTATTCATATACAGGACAGTAAACAAAGATACACACTACTGCATCTTATTTAAACATACATAATGACATTCTCATTAAATCTTGACTGATCAAGTGTTTGCTCACTTTTGGATTTGAGACAGTTGCAGCAGACAACAGTCAAAACCAGAAGTAAACTGATAGCCATCATAATACACAGAACACAATACAGCAAGATTAAATCAGTGTCAAGCACTCTGTGCGTGCACGTGTGTATGCGTGTGTGTGTGTGTGTGTGTGTGTGTGTGTGTGAGAGAGAGAGAGAGAGAGAGAGAGAGAGAGAGAGAGCATGTGTGTCTCCTAATTGGAAAGAAACTAAGGACAGAAATGGAGCTGTGCTGAAGAGAGGACAGATTCAATCGAGCTTCTTTTGGTGACATAAGAACACTGTCACTCCACAAACAGGAATCACCATTATGGAAGAGACAGAGGGAGAAAGTGACTGAGAAAATGGAAACAATTTTCACACAGGGGTGACAGTCTAGCTTGTTTTAAAGGTAAATTAGAAATTGGTGGCAGTAAATGATGCATGGGGGCTGAAACAATTTTATGTGGCTGTATACTTATAAAACGTGTGAGTAAGCAAGCAAGAGGACGAGGGGGGTGAATGGTATATATATATATATATATATATATATATATATATATATATATATATAAAGGATACAGTTTATGCCTGTGCATGAAAGTAATGAAAGACCGAGAAAGACAGTTAGATAGGAGGCAGATGATGAGTAAGTGTGTGAGGATGTAGAAGGGGTTGGGGAGGGACCAGAGAATGACATGAAATGAAGACTTCAAAGAGGAACAACAGGATCAGTAACTCTATTTAACCTCAGGCCAAAAGACAAGCCGGTGGAGAATCAGGAAGTTTAACCCAAAACACAGACACAGACACACAGACACACACACACACACACACACACACACACACCCCAATATCAATTAAACTCACCGCACACAGAACCATTACGGTTGTATTTGACTATATTCTTGAGTCTTTTCAGTGCATGTGCTACCTTTCTTTATCTGGCTCTTGCTGAGAGATGCTACAGTGTTCCCCCTAAGAAATTTGAGTTGCTCCCTTTCTTATTAAAATTGACACCAAAAAAGTATACATGTACATTCAGTATATGTATTCTTTCATTCATTTGCCAAACCCCATTAAGATCACAAGGAGGCTGGTGCCTATGTGGGCCAACTTTGGGCAAAGAGCAGTGTGCACCCTGAAAAGCTCACCAGTCCATTTCATAGCCAACTCACGGTTCTAGAACATTTGCACACAAGACCAATGCTCACAACCTAAATGAAAAAAAACAGACATTTGCTCACAACATAAAAAATTTTGTTCAATTTTACCCCTAATCCTAACCCCTAACCCCTAACCCTAACCTTAACCCTAAACCCTAACCCTAATGTATAATAAGTTAATTTAGCGTTATGTATTTATAAGAATAAAGAATTTTCTTACACATTGTGATCTTTTTGTATTATGCATTTATTAGAACAAAGAAAAAAAGATGTTGTGAGCAAATGTCTGTTTTTTCATTAAGGTTGTGAGCAATTGTCCTGTGAGCAAATGTCCGCTCACCATAACTCACACACAGCCATTCACATTCATACTCTTACCGAGGGGCAATCTGGAATAGCTTAAATGTGCATGTCTTTATGTCTTTGGACTGTGGGAGGAAACTGGAGTATGTGGAGAGAAACTACACAAGGACAGAGAGAACTTCACACAAAAACACCCTTAATGAGCCCAAAACTTGAACCCAGGGCCTTGTTGCTGTGAGGCGGACATGCTGACCAGTACTCCACCATGTCGCCTTACAGACGTGGCTGACAGATATTCAAGAATAAAGAGGATTCATGTGTAGAATTAAATGTGATATGCGTGAAGTTTATGCTAACATTGCAAGAACTACGTACCTCAGCTCTATAGCTGCACAACAAATTAATTGAATGGCAAAAATTGTGGATGCCACTTCCATGGATACTTCTTTCTTAGCTATGGCAAGCAAGACTGTATCTTTGCAATCAAAATCAAGAAATTATGAAAATCACTTAGATAGAATTTGTAGTTTTGAATTATTAATTTTCTAACACTCACTTACAGAAGAGGCGATTTATTACTATTTGGCTTTTCTGTTCCACTGCCATCTGCAGGAGAAGGGATTCCTCCATCGAGTGATTCCCCTGGGACAATCCCCTTTGGATGAGGAAGAAACAGTCTCTGTGGTCCTTTGAGCGCACCATCACTCCTGCTCAAACAGATAACACTGTAGGGCAAGACTGTTACAGCTCAGAGAGTACCAGACTAAATACATTACAACACCCGATAAAATAGTCTCCCGGTTTAAAGCTGGATATATATGTATAGTCTGTCTTCCTTTCGGCTTTTTCCCTTTTTACTCGGGAGTCGCCACAGCGAATCATCTGATTCGCACGTTTGATTTGGCAGAGGTTTTTTACGTCGGATGCCCTTCCTGTCACAACCCTTTTTAGCAAGGGACAGAAACACGCTGACGACTTTGCAGCTACTCTTTACGAAAGTCAGCAATGGTTCTTTTACATGCCTCTCACCATAGACAGTGACAGACATGGCCCGCCTTTGATAACCCAGTTAGCTGCACTGGGGGGAGGACAGTGACAACCTTGTGGAGAGTGGGACTCGAACCCCCAACCTTTGGGTCAGCGATCCAGCGCCCTATACCACTAGACCACCACTGCCCCCTGGATATATATGTATAGTACACCCCTTTAATAGCATTCATTCATTCATTCATTGCTGAACTACTTAATCCAACTCGGGTCACATGGAGGCTGGAGCTTATTTCACCCTGAATAACTCATCATTCCATTGTAGTTTCAAAACACACACACACACACACACACACACACACAAACACACACACACACACACACACACACACACACACACACACAAACACACACACACACACACATTCAAACTCACTCCTTGGGGCAATTTGGAACAGCCAAACAGCACGTGCACCCCCCACCCCGACAGCAGGAGTTGAGTTCCGCTGGACAAGAAATTATATGTGTTCACAATCTTACAAATAAACTTAATGACTGTTATTCAAGCCAAATCAAACGTGCGAATCATTCGCTGTGGCAACCCCTGATAAAGGGAAACAGCCGAAAGGAAATCTCTCTCATTGAAGAGAAAGTCGGAGATAAATTCAGCATGCAGTAAACCGGAAACCAGAAGTTATCACTGGAAGTTAATGTGTAACGGACACTGCACATGTGCAAGCCTGAGCTGACCAAGCAACAATCAATGACAAGTGCCTACTTTCAGTGGAGTGCCTCATATCAGTAAGCAATGTACTTGCAGATGTAGTTTGAAATATATTTGAGAATATTTTTGGTTGAACGATAATAATTGATTGCAGTTCACCCCTGTATAGACAGCCATTTTTTAAAGTTTAAAATTCTACCCACGGGTATACCTGGTTCCCCCAAAATGCTCAGTAAAATAACTTATTAAATTGCTAAAATTATGTGAAAGATTATGTGAAACTGTTTATAAAGTGCAAATGTTGTAAAATAGATTTAATTGTTTTTGTAATTGAACTGTAAATACATCTTTGTTAAATTGTAGCGTGTAGTGTAACTCTGGTGCATTGAGATTCATTAGTGTTGTATAATTGTATAACATCATTTATAAGACCGCTACGCCAATTATAATTATGACCCAAATTATGTATATAATTAAAACAGTCTGGTGTCCAATTTGTTCTTGTGTTTCTCTATAATCCTTTAAGGTTTAACCAAGATGTGCACCCCCCCATGGTCAGACCAGCCTATGCCCTTGGGGCAGTGGTGGCCTGGTGGTATAGGGCGCTGGATCGCTGAACCTAAGGTTGGGGGTTTGACTCCCACTCTCCACCAGGTTGTCACTGTACCCCCCCCCCCCCCCCAGTGCAGCTAACTGGGTTATCAAAGGCCAGCCATTTCTCTCACTGTCTATGGTGAGAGGCATGTAAAGGAATCATCGCTGACTTTCGTAAAGAGTATCTGCATAGCCATCAGCCTGTTTCTGCCCCTTGCTAAAGGGTTGTGTCAGGAAGGGCATTCAACATAAAAACCTATGCCAAATCAAACATGCGAATCAAATAATTCACTGTGGCGACCCCTGAAAAAGGGAAAAAGTCGAAAGGAAAAAAAGAAGAAGTTAGAATAATGTGCATGTCTCTGGGCTGTGGAAGGAAACCACAGTACACGGGGAAGCCCTCTTGCCCTTATCCATGGTGACTTGATTTTATTTCATTTATACAACTGAGCATGTGAGGGTTTGGGGACTTCCTCAAGGATTGTCAGCCTATAACTGCTGGGATTTGAATCCACAACTCCATGCTGCCATACCCCATTCATTTCTGAACAGTAAAACTAATTTCTATATACTGACTTGTTTATTTAGTATGTGGTTGGCAACGTGGATTGTCGTCTGACATACAGTACTGCATATCTCAGATACAAATATTAAAAACTCTACCTGCTTTACCTATAGAGTTTAGGGAGCTCTAAAATGTACAGTATAGTAAAATTGGTTTGTGGAATTATTCAGATCTACTAGCCATTACAAAATTTGAAGGTTCGACTTCATTATGATAATGGTTGGTCAAACTTCTAAATTGTATCACAGAAGGTAAGAGTGGAGAATTCACACGGTTTGCTCAGTATGAACACAATACCCTCTAAATTAAATGGACGGTCTGCACTTTAGCTCTTTTATCAAGATCGCTGAGGATGAGATGGGAATACACCCTGATGTCACTGTACCTTGCACAAACACACACACACACACACACACACACACATACACACACATACACACACACTCACACACACATGCAGAGAGGGGGAGAGAGGCATGTTTTTGGGAGACTGAAGAAACTAGAGAACCAAGAGAAATCCACAGAGATGCTGTGAAACAATACCGCTGAACCAAATTGGAAATAAAAAGTTCCAAGTACTGCAGATTGGATTGGATTATAGCATTATCCAATTACTTATGGGCCACAATGAATGCTTTTACATCTCTCTTTTCTATCTTAGAAATAATTAAAAAAAAATATGCAAATGCCAGGCAGCAAGATGGCATTGTGGTTAGAACATCCACCACACAGCAAGAAGGTCTTGAGTTTCAATCTTGGGCTCAGATGTTTCTGTGTGGATTGCGCATGTTCTTCCTGTGCTTGCATGAGTTTCTTCCACGGTTTTATGATGGTTGCACAACGGTTTCCTCACACAGTCCAAAGACATGCATATTCACCTAATTAGTTTATTCAGTCCATTTTCTGTAACCACTTAATCTTAATTAGGGTTACAGGGAGGCTGGCGCCCATCCCAGCTGACTCCGGGCGAGGGCAGAGTACACCCTGGACAGCTCACCAGGCCATCGCAGGGTGGAAACATGCTAATGGATGGCTTTGCAGCTACTCTTGTCAAAAGTCAGCAATGGTTCTTTTACATAGACAGTCAGAGACATGACAAGCCTTTGATAACCCAGTTAACTACACTACAGATAGCAACCTTTTGGAGAGTGGGGCTTGAACTCCCAACCTTAGGATCAGTGATCCAGCACCTATACCACTAGGCCACCACTGCCCCTTAACCTGTTAAGCTGTTCCCAATTGACCCGAGGCATGAGTGTGAATGGTTGTATATGTATGTGAAGTAGACAAAGCCTCTCAGTGACCATGGTACAAGTAAACTTCTCTCACTTAAAAGCAATGCCGAGTGTCTCTTTAAAACTCGTGAATAATGTTGATCATCTGAAAAATGGAATCAGCTCATACTGTTAGACCATCCACACCTTACTGAGTTTAGGACACACGCTTGTACATCCTGCACTGGTTTTATTTATATTTTTCACATTTTATAATGGACTACATCAACCAACCAAACATATTGCCTAATTCTAGTTCGCTGAGCAAACTGCTTCCCAATATTGAAATAACCAGAGTATTGTGTAATGCCTTGCTCACAGTATACTGACTCAGAATAGTTTCTGTGCCATTTTTGGCAGACAAGCAGAATTCAATATCAGTCTATAATTCTGGTAGAGCTTAGAAACTTGAAATTTATGAAGGACTACACACTGAATACCCATGTACTGTACTGTATAATGGTTGGACTGATTTAAACTGCCTGGTATGCTGGATAAAGTGCCCCCTGCAGAATGGGCCTGGCAAGTACCCATAGGTAGCCGATCGAACCAATCAAAACTCTGGCTTTCCACAGATGCAGTGACCCCCATCAAAAACATAAAGTCCATGATTTATTGAACCTTTCAAAGTGTTCAGCCAAATGAATCCTTGATTTGTACTTGCAGTCCCTTCCATCCATATATCACCATCATCTTTAGCCCACCTGCAGAAAACAAATGGATGAAAAGATGATAGCTTCCAGTACCCGTACAGCTGCAATTCCTACAAAAAAAATTAGAACAAAATTTTGTATATAGGGATCTCTCACTTTCTTAATTGGTTAATTGGGACCAAGGACCAAGGACCAAGGACCCCCCCCCCGTGTCAGCCGAATTCCGCGAAGTAGGATCAACCCCCGCTGACTGACACATACGTACATGTATATGTGTATATAATATCAATAAATACATAGTTGACGCAAGGGCAGTGGTGGCCTAATGGTATAGGGTGATGACTCACTGATCCAAAGGTTGGGGGTTCAAGTCCCACTCTCCACAAGGTTGTCACTGTTGCCCCAGTGCAGCTAACTGGGTTATCAAAGGCCGGCCATGTCTCTCACTGTCTATGGTGTGAGGCATGTGAAAGAACCATTGCTGACTTTTGACAAGAGTAGCTGCAAAGGTGTCAGTGTGTTTCTACCCTGCAATGGCCTGGGGAGCTGTCCAGGGTGTACTCTGCCCTCACCCAGGGTCGGCTGGGATGGGCGCCAGCCTCCCCGAGACTCTAATTAGGATTAAGTGGTTACAGAAAATGAACTGAACATAGTCAATGCTATAAATGCTTAAAATAACAATTAAAGATTCAAAAATAATGCATAAGATGTAAATAAAATATAAATACACACGCATACAGATGCCCACGGACACACTCAGGTGCACACCTCACAAAAAATGTAAGTAGTTTTGATGGGGGGTTTTGGGTTGTTTTTTTGTTTTTGTTTGTTTGGTTTTTTTTTGCATAATTAGCCTTATTTTGGGACATTTTCCCCTATTCGTCCTTAATTTCCTTATTTTTTAATTCGATTAATTTTTTTTAAAAACGCGATGCACTGAAGCTGCATGAATTGAAGTGCGAAGATGTGAGGGATCCCTGTACATTCTAAAATGTTTTGCATCAGTGTGTGTATGAAGACGCATCAATATAAATTTCTTTATTAAACTTAAACATCCTCTTTAGTCCTATTGCACACTGCTATTAACCGTAGATGGAGTGAGTGTTTTTATATTGATAGCTTTCCAGAAGTTATACATGAAGTGTTTGCATCAGGATCCTGCAATAGGGAAATGCAAAACAATATGTAGTCTTTAATGTAGATGGTTTGAAATGTTTGTGAGAAGTCTCACCAGGTTTAAGAAACATTTTCATCTCAACATCAAATCAGATATCACATTAAGAATATGAAACTAGTCCAGAGTGTTAAGGGATCAGAAAAGCTAGACACATTTCATCTTCTTCTCACGCTTTTAGGAGAAACAATTTACCAGTGTTGAGTATTTCTCATGAGAACTATACAGTATATCTATCTGGAATTATATATCTTTTATATCTTATATACATTCTTCTATAATCACCTGAAGAGAGAGGATGGTTTGACCACCCCTCGAAACAGATCTGTAGTGATAAATGGAGTTTCAATGGAAAGTCTTTGTCCTGTCCTTTTATTTTTATTGTTATTTGCTCTACCAAAAAGTATTGAGCACTCTCCTACGGAAGGATCTACTCAGAAAATCCTCTATATATATATATACAGTCTGCCCCCAACTTACGAAGACCCCTGTGTATTAAATTCCCAGGTTACGAAAAACATTTTCCTGCGTTTCCGTCCCAGAGATACGAAACAACCCCCTCTTACGAAAAGAAATTCAAAATTCAAACGCGCCAATCAAAATTTCACACGACGCATGAGTTGCTCTCTCATTGGCTGTCTCTCAACATCCTGCCCCGCTGGCCTCCCGGATAGAGACAGAAGGAAGCTTCACTCTTTAGTTTTTAGTTTAGTTTTTTGAGTTGTTTTAATTCAGTAAATGTTTAATAAATGTGGGTGCATTTGAGCTCATCTGGAATTCCGATCCCTCAAGGAATCAAATTAAAGTTGAGATTGTCAAACAGGGAATGCGCTTTGAATTCACGTCTTGTGGGCGTGGCCCGCAGCACGCACGCGCGCGAGAGAGAGAGACAGACAGGGAGACAGCGACAGAGAGACAGAGACAGAGAGAGAAAGGTGTGAGTGTGTGTGTTAATAAAAAAATTTAATAAAGGTTTGATTAATAAATATGCTAATAAAAGGGTTTAATATGTTAATAAAATGTTTAAATGGTTTAATAAATAATTTACTTTTACCACAAATTTCATACAAAATTGGTGTACTTTTATCATTTTTAAAGGGTTTATGGGGTTTATCCAGTCCAAAGACTGGAGCCACGGAACGAATTAGGCGTTTAATATGTAAAATGCGGCCCCTACTTACGAAATCCCCGCATTACGGAAGGGCTCTGGAATGGATTAATTTCGTAAGTTGGGGGCCGACTCTCTCTCGCTCTCCCTCTTTATATATATATATATATATATATATATATATATATATATATATATATATATATATATATATGCGCACCATTGTATCACACACAAATTCTGAACTTAAGACTCACTCACTCACTAATTTGCTGAACTGTTTAATCCTATGGATGTCACAGGGCTGCTTGAGCCTATGTCAGCCAACTCGGAACAAAAGAGATCATGAGTCCATTGCAGGGCAATATACACAACCATTTACATCCATAACCACACCTAAGGGGTATTAATTAGCCAATTAGCCAAATGTGCATTTCTTTGGATTGTGGGAGGAAACCAGAATACCTGGAGGAAACCTTTGTAGGCACAGGGATATTGTGCAAACTCTAAACAGAGATTCTCAACGCTGACCCGCAAACCAAGGACCTTCTAACTGTGACGCAAACGTGCTAACCACCATGTCGCCATGCCACCCCTGAACTTAACAATAACTAACTAAATAAATTATTTTAAAAATATCAATATGTGCATGCATGCTTCTCATCATTCTTAAAATCCCATTCTTAGATACTGTTAAATATAAATAATTTGTAATTGATTTGGGAAAAGTGTTGCTTTCAAACATCATATGTTGTGCCAACTGATACTTGTACGTTAGAAAATTACATTTTTCTTAATTGGGTTTCTTCTGGGACTCTGGCTTTCTCTCACAGTTCAGGGACTTCGACTTTAGGCTAATTTGCTGCTCTGAATTAACCTTAAGAGTGTATGCATGTGTGTGTGTGTGTGTGTGTGTATGTGTGTGTGTGTGTGTGTGTGTGTGTGTGTGTTGACCTTATGGTGGACTGGTGAGCTGTTTAGAATATTTCCTGCTTTCACCCAGAGTCAGTCGAGATAGGCTCTAACCTCACAGAGACTCTAGTATGATTAAGCAGTTTGAAAACGTAATTAATAAAATTTCTGGGGTTTTTTTGTTTGTTTTTTGTTTGGGGGGGTATTTTGGTTTTTTTTTACAGCCACCTTTATCCCATGTGTTGGGTGTTTAGAACTTAAACCTTGTAAAGTGGAATAAGACAGATTTTTAATTCTTCTGTTTGAGAAGCGTGCAGTGCGATTCTTCTTATTTCTTGAACCGATACTTATTTCTACTCAGTATTTGTGAAAGCTGTAAAGACAAGTTTGCTGTTGTATTTATTTATTTATTTATTTTAATCTCCAAGCTGCCAGTAAAGTTACCTGTTTTAGCACCAGCAAGAAAGCTGCAAGGTTTAAACTTGTTCACTCAACTTGTTCTTGGACCTTTTAGGACCTTAATGTCCTCCAGTTTCCTCCACCAGTCCAAAAACACACATGTGAGGTTAATTTGCTTCTAAATCGTACATTAGTGTGAATGTCAGTGTGAATGGTTGTTTCCGTTTGTGTTAGCACTGTAATAGATTGGTGACCTGTCCAGGTGTATCCCACCCCTCACCCAGCCTCCCCATGGCCGATGATAAATGCTAAAGAGAATAAATGAATGTAAAATAAATAAGTCAATCAATCAATCAATAAATAAATAAATATAAACAGTTTTCCTTTTCTTTCTTTCTTTTCTTTCTTTCTTTCCAAATCCCTTTCAAAGCCTGATAGTATTCATCAGAGAAGCTGCAGGAAATCAGATTAATTATTGAAAGTAGTGGTGAATTGCATCGTTTTCTATTGCAAAAAATAAATTCGCTTCAACGCCAGCCAGTTTGGTTTGCCTGCCTTCTGGCTCTTTCTTTATCAGTCTGCTGCAATTCTTCATCTGAATTTTGTAGTTGGAACTGTTACAGCTCTGAGACATTTAGGAAATAATTAACATCCTTGCTCTGAAAATTCCTCAGACCTCCGAATACTCCTTTAATGCAAAATAAATAAATCATGTTGACAGGTTTATTCTCACATGTGATTGTGGAGATGAGTGTGAATATAATTTTACTCCACAAGGCTATAATTGAGCCTGTGTGTGTGTGTGTGTGTGTGTGTGTGTGTGTGTGTGTGTGTGTGTGTGTGTGTAAGAGACAGAGAGAGAGAGAGAGAGAGAGAGAGAGAGAGAGCATGTTTCTAAATAATAGACATAAATTGTTTAGTTATCAAGAGTCTGGTGCAATGACTGATATAACCCCAGGGATTGAGTTCAGGTTATTATGAGATCTCACATATTCTCCCCATGTCCAAGTGGGTTTACCTCACACCACCCCAAACCTTGTGTTGATGCAGTATAGAACTTGGGTATGACTGCATTGCTGAATGTTAATGTAAATGTATGTATACAGTACATTCATTTTAACAGGAAAACTTGCACTTGTTCAGTCATGTGAGACGCATGATGCATACACCCATGCACTTATATATAAAGAGCTTCATTTAATGTTCATCTCAGGTTTCAGAATGGAGGAAATTGTGTTTGTGGTGATTTGGAGGCTGTTGATACCAGTTGGGTTTGAGTATTTCATCATAGGACAAATGTAAATGCGCACAACAATTCACCTTCACACCAAGGGCCAATTTGGAGCAAGAAATTAGCCGAATGTGCATGTTGTTGGACTGTGGGAGGAAACTGGAGTACCCAGAGAAAATCCATGCAAACTAATGGGAAACCATGCATACCCCTAAACAAAAACATCCTCACTGAGCTCAGAACTGGAACCCATTGCTTTCTTGCTGTGAGGCGGACACATTCTAACCACTACATCACCATGCCACCTGCCTTTATTCATGCTAATTTTATTTGATTTAATTTACACAACAGAGCAATTGAGCAAAGTTCCTCAGTGGCTGCCAAGCTGTCACTGCTGGGATTTGAACCAATGACTCTCCAGTCAATAGTAAAAACATAGTGAGCACCAGTTCTGTGGGTAGAAATACTGTGTTGATTAGAAGAATGGCCAGACTGGTTCAAACTGACAAGAGGGCTACATGGCAATTCAAATGCCCACTCTTGATGCACTTCTGGTGGGCAGAAAAACATCTTCTGGGATTCTCATTCATGTCAGACCTTACAGAATATGGTGTAAAATAATATCCAGTGAGTGCAGAAGAGAATGATGCGACTGGTTTGAGATGGAAAAAACTCACAACACATGACATACTGAATCAAGAGTTGAATGGGATACAACAGCAAACGATCATAATGGACTTTGGTCCTGTCGCCTAAGAACATATTTAACATATTTATATAAAAACATATTTATATAAAAACATATTTATTCATGATATATACATGACAAGATTGGCAAACAAGTGCATATGCACTTATTTGAACGCTTCTCTTGATACAAATGCAACATTGAATTTACATGATGGTGACGTTTAACAGTCAAAACTAATTTTCAAGGAAATTAACATGATAACAAAGGACTTGTAGGATACTAATATATTTCTTTACAAATTTGACAAAATGATCATTTAGAACAAAAAGTATGATGGTATGGTATACTTGCAGTCGGATTCTGATAATAGTGATATGACCAAAAATGATTAATTTATTCAAATCTTTTACTTTCGATTATAAATTGGTGAACAGATTTCAACAATTGGGTTTGAATTTTGAGATTCGAAGACAATGAGCCATAACGCAGCCATGTGGGGGGGGCACAAACAAATGCCCACCCTCACGCCAGTCCCAAGCCCGGATGAATGCAAAGCGTTGTGACCCGGGTTAACCACGACCGCCATCAGTGCTGTTAACCAACAGGGTGCTGGTGGAAATTGGACTACTGTTGGTCGAAGAAGGAGAGGTGGGAAGTGTGTTTACAGGCAGAGAGAGAAGAGGAAAAGCATGAGTCTAGAACTAAAAGTAGGGATTTTAAATGTTGGAACTATGACAGGAAAAGGTAGAGAGCTGGCTGGCATGATGCAGAGGAGGAAGGTGGACATATTGTGTGTTCAGGAGACCAGGTGGAAAGGTAGCAAGGCTAGAAGCCTAGGAGCAGGGTTTAAGATGTTTTTTCTTGGTGTGGGTGGGAAGAGAAATGGAGTAGGAGTCATCTTGAAGGAGGGGTTTGCCAGGAATGTTCTAAAAGTGAAAAGAGTGTCAGACAGAGTGATGAGTCTCAAGTTAGAAATTGAAGGTGTGATGCTCAATGTTGTCAGTGCTTATGCCCCACAGGCAGGATGTGAGCTAGAAGAGAAGGAAAGATTCTGGAGTGAGTTAGATGAAGTGATGCAGAATACCCCCAGAGCTGAAAGCGTGGTCATTGGTGCAGACTTCAATGGACATGGTGGTACAGGCAACAGAGGGGACGAGGAAGTGATGGGCAGGTTTGGTATCCAGGACAGGAACACAGAAGGACAGATGTTGATAGATTTTGCAAAAAGGATGGAAATGGCCATGGTGAATACTTTCTTCCAGAAGAGACAGGAGCATAGGGTGACTTATAAAAGCGGAGGTAGGAGCGCACAGGTAGACCACATCTTGTGTAAGCGATGTAATTTGAAGGAAGTCAGTGACTGCAAAGTAGTAGTGAGTGAGAGTGTTGCCAAACATCATAGGAGGGTGGTGTGCAGGATGATGCTGATGGTAAGAAAGGTGAAGAAGGCAAAGTGGTGGAAGCTGAAAAAAGAAGAGTGTCGTGTTGTCTTCAAGGAGGAGTTGAAACAGGTTTTGGGTGGTCAGGAAGTGCTTCCAGATGACTGGACAACTACAGCTAATGTCCTCAGGGAGGCAGGTAGGAGAGTACTTGGTGTGTCCTCTGGGAGGACAGTAGATAAGGAGACTTGGTGGTGGAATGAGGAAGTGCAGGAGTGTGTACAAAGGAAGAGGTTAGCTAAGAAGAAGTGGGACATAGAGAGGACCGAAGTGAGTAAACAGGAGTACAGGGAGACACAGCGTAAGGCAAAGGTAGCAGTGTCAAAGGCCAAACAGAGGGCGTATGATGACTTGTATGCTAGGTTGGACAGTAAGGAGGGAGAAAATGATTTATACAGGTTGGCACAGCAGAGAAATAGAGATGGGAAAGACGTGCAGCAAGTTAGAGTGATTAAGGACAGGGTGGGAAATGTATTGACTGATGACAGAAGTGTGCTGGGGAGATGGAAAGAGGACTTTGAAGAGCTGATGAATGAGGAAAATGAGAGAGAAAAAAGTAGAAGAGGTGACTGTTGAGGACCAGGAAGTAGCAAAGATTAATAAGGGAGAAGTGAGAAGGGCATTGAAGAGGATTAAGAATGGAAAGGCAGTTGGTCCTGATGACATATATGGAAGTGTCTAGGAGAGGTTGCAGTAGATTTTCTGACAAGAACATTCAACAAGGTTTTAGAGAGTGAGAGGATGCCAGAGGAATGGAGGAGAAGTGTGCTTGTGCACATTTTTAAAAACAAGGGAGATGTGCAGAGTTGTGGCAACTACAGAGGGATAAAGTTGATGAACCATATGATGAAGTTATGGGAAAAAATACTGGAAGCTAGACTAAGGGCAGAGGTCAGCATTTGTGAACAACAGTTTGAATTCGTGCCACGAAAGAGCACCACAGATGCAGTGCTTGCCTTGAGGATGTTAATAGAGAAGTACAGAGAAGGTCAGAAGGAGCTGCATTGTGCCTTTGTGGATCTGGAGAAAGCATATGACAGGGTGCTGAGAGAGGAACTATGGTATTGCATGAGGAAGTCTGGAGTGGCAGAGAAGTATGTTAGAGTGGTGCAGGACATGTATGAGAGATGTAAGACAGTGGTGAGGTGTGCTGTCGGTGTGACAGAAGAGTTCAAGGTGGAGGTAGGACTGCATCAAGGGTCAGCTCTGAGCTTCTTCTTGTTTGCTATGGTTATGGACAGGCTGACAGACGAGGTTAGACAAGAATCTCCATGGACTATGATCTTTGCAGATGACATTGTGATCTGTAGTGAGAGCAGAGAATAAGTGCAGGAAAATCTAGAGAGGTGGAGCCCTGAAAAGGAGGGGAATGAAGGTTAGCCTCAGTAGGACAGAATACATGTGTGTGGAAGAGAAGGACCGAAGAGGAACAGTGAGGGAGCAGAGATAAAGAAGTGGAGGATTTTAAGTACTTAGGCTCAACAATCCAGAGCAATGGAGAGTGTGGAAAAGAGGTGAAGAAGCGAGTGCAGGCAGGTTGGAATGGTTGGAGAAAAGTGTCCGGTGTGATGTGTGATAGGAAGGTATCGGCAAGAATGAAAGGAAAAGTATACAAGAAGGTGATGAGGCCAGCGATGTTGTATGGTTTAGAAATAGTGGCCCTGGGGAAAAGACAGGAGGCAGAGCTGGAGGTAGCAGAGATGAAAATGTTGAGGTTCTCTTTGGGAGTAACGAGGATGGATAGGATCAGGAATGAGTACATCAGAGGGACAGCATATGTAGGAGGTTTGAAGACAAAGTCAGAGAGGCTAGATTGAGATGGTTTGGACATGTACAGAGGAGGGATAGTGAGTATATTGGCAGTAGGATGCTGAGGTTGGAACTACCAGGCAGAAGGCCGAGAGGAAGACCAAAGAGAAGATTTATGGATGTTGTGAAGGAGGACATGAAGGTAGTTGGTGTAAGAGTAGAAGATGCAGAGAATAGGGTGAGATGGAGGCGATGGTTTGCTGTGGCGACCCCTGAAGGGAAAAGCCGAAAGGAAAAGAAGAAAGACGATGATCCATATAATACTGTGTTTAAAGAGAAACCATAATGTTTTTCAATCTTTAACTGTCCATTTCAGGTGAATCTCTGCCTACTATATTTTATATTTATATATTCACAGCATAGTGGTGCAATGGGACCTGGCATCAATCTGAATTACTGATTGTATCGGCTTGAAAGTCCACATTCAGTGTTTTTGTGAATTTGCTCTCGGTTCTCCAATTTTCTTCCACGCCCCAAAAAATTTGTAGATTGACTGGCTGTGTTACATTTCCCCTAGGAGAGTGGATGGGCAAGTGTGTAAATAAGCATGTACTTCGTACCCTGCATTAGACCGGCATCTCATCCTCAGGTGTAATCTTCCTCCATATCCGGTGTTCTCGGGATAGTCTCCAGATCCACTTTGACCCTGGCCAGGTTGAAGTTAATCAGCAATGGCCGTTCTTAACCATGTGCAATAGAATTATGCACTAATTATTTTCTTTTATCTGTTGGTCACATAACCAATAGTAGTGTTAGTGCGAGCTAGTTGTAGCACTCTCATAAGTCATTAAAATGGTAATTTTTGCACTACCGGGCATGAAGTATTTGATGCTTAAAAACAGTGACGATCCTCTGAGTAATCTTTGATCTTTCGACGTGTGACACTGGGCAACACTGCATTCATACTGAATTCACAAACCAAGGTCTAAGTGTTGGGTTTGGGTTTATTATTATTATTATTATTATTATTATTATTATTATTTTGTTTGTTTGTTTGTTTTTCTGTTGTTGTGAGGGTTTTTTTTTTCAAAGATTTATTGAAAATGGAATAATGCACATGCAGCAGTGTTGAAGGAAGCAGTTCTGCTGATGTGGATATTTGTTTTGAGTGTGTTGGGGGTTCTGCTCATTGCTGCAGGCTGTAAGACTGTCTGCTTTAGAGTCAGAGCTGCTGAGGTGTCAGTTCTTTATCCCACACTCTGTTCTCTATGACATCGACTACAATGAGCAGTGATGTGGTTTTGATCCCTTACTTTAATTGGGGAAATAAAAAAGGAGTATGATATTACACGCTGTCACATGATTTGATTTTGTTATCTCCTAACCTTGGAAGCTTCTACTGTATTTTACAAACATGTTCTGAGAAGGAAATGTTATGATAAGGCTCATAATCCGTTTGCGCTTCTTTTACACACTGTAACATAAACAGGTATTACAGCTTCCAATAATTCCTTAATGATTCCATATTTTCTAATAGTTTAATTATCTACCCCTGCAGTTCATAGATATATTGTATGTACTGTATATTGTTCTGAATGTGGTCCGAATAACATGCCTCTGTTCATCTTTCTGTAGCTGTGTGTCTGGTGTTTGGATGTATAATTTTCCCGGCTGGCTGGGATGCAGAGGTGGTTCAGGACTTGTGTGGTGAGGAGTCAGGGAAGTACACGTTGGGGAATTGCTCAGTGCGCTGGGCTTACATCCTGGCCATCATCGGCATCCTGGATGCACTCATCCTCTCTTTCCTTGCCTTTGTTCTTGGAAATCGACAGAGCGACTTCCTTCAAGATGAAGTCAAGGCCGATAATAAAGGTGAGTTACTGAGCTTAATTGATCTGATCTCGTGACCCACATCCACTACCAAGAAGGTGATCGGAAGAAAAATATATACACCCCCCCCCCCCCCCCCAGTGCGGCTAACTGGGTTATCAAAGGCGGGCCATGTCTCTCACTGTCTATGGTGAGAGGCATGTAAAAGAACCATTGCTGACTTTCGTAAAGAGTAGGCTGCAAAGTCGTCAGCGTGTTTCTGTCCCTTGCTAAAAGGGTTGTGACAGGAAGGGCATCCGACGTAAAAAAAACCTCTGCCAAATCAAATGTGCGAATCAGATGATTCGCTGTGGCGACTCCCGAGTGAAAGGGAAAAAGCCGAAAGGAAGACAGACAGACAGGTAATCTTCTACATAAGTGGAACTCAGAACTTTACAGATAAGACAGTCATTAAGCTAAATAGGCCAAGCTTTTGTTTTCAGGCATCCAAATTTGGGGGTAAAAGATCAAGCACTAAAATGCTGACAGTCCATCACCTTATTTTGTGATGGAATCAGTTTGTGAACCAGCAATTTTCTGGTTCTTGAATTAGGTAATCACCGCTCTCATTTGCGAAACTGCTTTCTCCTACCAGGGTCGTGGGGTGGCTGGTGCTTAGCTTATCTGGTACTGGGCAGAGGCAGAATACGTCCTAAACAGCTCGCCAGATCATCACTAGGCAGCACACACACACAACCGTTCACATTCATATTCACACCTAGATGCAAATTATAACAGCTGATTAGCCTAATGTCCTTGTCTTTGGACTGCAAGAAGAAACTGGAGTTCCCGGAGGAAACTCACACAAGCCCGAGGAGTACAAGAAAAGAAAAACAGCACAGAAACACCTGAGCAAAGAAATCAAACCAGTCCTAATCACTGCCCATAGGTACGAGTGTGAGTGTGACTATAAATGGTTGTATGAACTGTATGTTCATCTGACAACAAGAAGGTCTTGGATTCGATTCTCGGGTTGGGCATTCCTGCGTGGAGTTTGTATATTCTCCCCATTATTATAGCTAACTGGGTTATCAAAGGCGGGCCATGTCTGTCACTGTCTATGGTGCGAGGCATGTAAAAGAACCATTGCTGACTTTCGTAAAGAGTAGCTGCAAAGCCGTCAGCGTGTTTCTGTCTCTTGCTAAAAGGGTTGTGTCAGGAAGGGCAACCGACGTAAAAACCTATGCCAAATCAAACGTGCGAATCGTTTACTGTAGCGACCCCTGATAAAGGGAACAAGCTGAAAGGAAAATCATCAATTTTGTGTGGGTTTCCTATGGGTACTCCGGTTTTCTCCGACAGTCCAAAAACATGTACAGTGGTACCTCACCTTACGATAGTCCCAGCAAACGAAAAATTCAGGTTACGAAAAACATTTTGCAAAATTTTTTGTCTCTGTATACGAAACAAGTTCTCCTTATGAAACGCGCCAAACGTGCCATTCAAACATTCAAACAATGCACGAGCTGCTCTCCCATCAATTACGTTCAAACATCCCACCCCAGTGGCCTCCCATTAGCTAGGAGGGATGACACAGCTACCGCCCATTGCCTATCTCCCAACATCCCGCCCTGCTGGCCTCCCATTGGCTAGAAGGGATGACACAGCTCCCTCCCATTGGCTATTATGAAGCTGCATATCCCATAATGCTTTTCGTGTAAAGGACAGAGTTACTGTTGTTTCATGCTTTATTTCTTGACTCAGGTATTTAACCTTCCATAAGAATTTGTAAGATTATAACTCTGCTAAGAAGACATGGTCAACACACTTGTGCACACACATATGCACACACACACACACACACACACACACACACACACATACACACACACACACACTCGCGCGCGCGCGCTTGATTTCCGGTGCAAGTGAGAAGAAGAAACAGGCTTTTGGCATATTGCAAAGGAATATGGCGAAACCCATCTACCATCGGTACGATATTAAAGCAGAAGGACGTCTTAAAAGGTACGCTATTACAATTTTTAAAGGGTTTAGGGTGTAGTATTGGGGGCCTTGGAACGAATCACACGTTTTACATGTAAAATGCAGTTGAATTTGAAAAAATCCAGGTTAAGAACAAGGCTCTGGAACGGATTAATTTCGTACGGTGAGGTACCACTGTAAAGTACTCTGATTGGTGGTTCCAAATTGCTCCCGGTTATGAGACTGAGTGTGAATGATTGTGAGTGTTGATCCTGTAGTGGTCTGGCGAGCTGTTGAGAGTGTACCCCACATTTACCCAAAGTCGGCTGAGATGGGTACCAGCCTCCCCGTTACCCTAAATAAGATTAAGCAGCTTAGGAAATGAATATTGAGAGGATTCTTTGCACTTTTCCTTTCTAGATGCCATTAAATACCAGCACTCAATAGAACTTTTATAAGAATCAGCATGAATTTATCCCATTCATCTAAAATTACAGGAACCACAAGCCACAAGACATTCATTTACTTTACTATGACAGACTGCCAGAAACAACTTAGAAAGCTTAAGTGGTTTGTACTAATTGTTCAGAAGGGAAACCCCTGCTTTACACAAACTATCTCATGTGGGGCTGGTGAGACGGTGAAGCTTATTTTCTACCTCCTCCATTTTATTTCATTTACTCCTCTCTGCTGACTGATGTTCGGAGGAAAGAAGTGGGGGAGAGAGAGAGAGTGAGGGTTGGAGTTAAAGTGTTTCATGAAAGCATATGAAAGTGCACATGCTTGTTAATCTTTCATCTTTCCCTCTTAAGCTCGATCATTGTGGTAGACTGATCCATATTGCTATTGTGCGACAAGCAGATTTCATCATCCTGCAAGATTCTGTTTTATATCTTGTGCGTAATTCTGACTCGAAAGCATGAGGAATGTGGCTTGCTAAGGGTTTAGAAGAGAGTGCACTATAACCTTATAGTAAATCATTTAATGATAAGATTCACTGTAGCCTTTATAGAATGTAATTCAGCTTGAATGAGCGTGAATAGGGGGGGGTTAAGCAAACTATCAAACTGAAGGTGTGCGTGAAAAAGAAAGAAATAAAGAAAGAAAAAAGGGGGGAAATGGAAGAAGAAAAAATAACCACCTTCATAGCCTCCTGATTCTATTGAGGAAGTTGCCATGGTTACATGTCTGATTCCGGCAGGATAAGAAGGGCTGCTGCTCTCTCCCCAGCGACTGGGCACTCTGTAGCTCTCTCTGTCTCTCTCTCTCTCACACACACACACACACACACACACACACACATCATCACACCCTACTGAAGCCGATTCAGTAATTCAGTTGTATATGAGAGTTTTTTTAGAGGAGGTGAAGCACTTAGGTTAAGAGAGCTGAAGAGTTTTGTGCACACAATCAGAGACAGTCAAAGAATTTGTGTTACAGCATCAATAATAACAACCTCGTGGCATGTTGCCAAGCATTCCCAATTTCTATTTCTACCCTCTGGCTTAAATCCACTCAGCTCACCATTTACTCTTAAAAAACCTTCAGAACCGATCAAATCTTCCTTCCTGAGCACAGATTTCCTCACCCTTCCTTCATCATGCTAAATTTTAAGTCATGTGCCTTTGGCGTTAGTGAGCAGGAGCACACAAGTCCGAGTATCATGCATTACATTTTTATGGAACTCGTAGGAAATCCTGCCACTGCTGAGCGTGACTCACATCTCGAAATAATCCTAGCGTTCACCTGGACAACAAGGGCAGCACATCACAGGAGATAAATTATTCACTTTGCTGTCCACCACACAGCATGGGTTGTCTTAATTTTTTTTTTTGATTCAAAAATACTGTAGCAGTTGCCCAGAGACAGCTAAGATGGGCACCAGCCTCCCCATGAACCCAGTTAGGATTAAGCAATTCAAAGAAATGAACAATGAGAAATAATATATGCAATTTGAAGCTGTGCTTTTTTTTTTTTTTTTTTTTTTTGGGGGGGGGGGGGGGCTGCTGCTGATTACAGAGAGACATTTCCAACACTTTCGAATGTGAAAGTATATTGTAAATGGTTTTGGTTTACCACCCTCCAAACCCCCTGTTGATTTTCAATCACAGTCAGGGCTTTGAATAGCCTTCCAGTGGCACAGTCATTTCTATTGTAACAGGGAAATGGGAGGCAGACTCCTACTACCTGAACATGTGATTTTTGAATGATAGTGGTAGACATCATGGCATGTGGTGCCCTTTTTACTTAAACATGCCTGAATGAAAAATAGTCTTATCAACTGTCTAACAAAACCTATACCTTCATTTTACGGCAACAGTGTGCAAAATAATCCTTGATTCACACCTTCATTTAAATGCAGCCCAAACTAAACAACAATTTCTATTCTGTCTTTACAGACTTTGCAGTATCAAGGGTAAGTTTTCCCTATTACTGTGGCTTCCGTGCTCGTGTTGCTGTATGCAGTGATCGTTTTCCAAACATCCGTGTTGTGGTGCTGTAGTATCCTGGCATTATGTATTCTGGATTAGCGCTTAGATTGCTCACCCCTGCCTGTGTTTTAGTGCTCATAAACCTGAACCCCCAGTGTCATAACAACGAGCTCAGCTATTCCTTAGTGAGGCTGGGTCATGGAAAGACAGATGCATGGTATTGGAAGTGAGCATAATAGACTGAGTGAACAAGCAGTGAAGAACTGTTGTGTGTTATTGAAGCCTCTAGCAGCGCATGCTTCCCTCCTGGAAAATGCAAATACATCGAGATGTCAGGTCAGAGAACAGATTCGGATGAAACACAACACATTCCCAGTAGCCCTGCAGAACAGCATGTATTTACACTTACAACTTTAAAGCAGTGAATGAATGGGGAGACCGACAGCTCTAATAACTCGATGACAAATACATAAACACATAAAACAAAAGAAATTCGGCCTAATAACCAAACAAAAGGCTGCATGAAAAATGTAGCTAAAAAGCTTTACTGGCACACATGCAAGCAAAGAAAATACAGTATAGCCAAATGTTTGTAATGTAGTCAGAATAAAAGAAATTCCATGAGCAAAACAATTAATTAAAATTTTTAAAAATGCAAGAAAGAGTGAAAGTTCTACCAGGTTTGAGTAAACTGATGGGTCTCCAAGGACGTAGGCTGGTCTGACCGTAGGGGGTGCACATCTTGGTTGACCGGAACTCGAGTCCCAGGGCTATAATTTTATTTATTATATTACTATGCACTTTGGGGGAACCAGGTACACCTGTAAGTAGAATTATAAACTTTAAAAAATGGCTGTCTATATAGGGGTGAACAGCAATCAAGTATTATAGTTCAACCAAAAAACATTCTCAAATATATTTCAAACTACATCTGCAAGTACATGTGCCAAATAAATTGACAAAATAAGCTAAAGTTATTTATCTATTCAAAGGCATAGACAAATATTATTACATATTTACAGCACAAAGACATACTATTAATGTTATAAAAGTACTGAGCATTAGGCTGCAGATACAGGCTGGATGGCTTATGATTATTTTAGCCATTCATTCTCTATGCGTCAATGTTTGTGTTCTAACACATGTGCAGAAACCGGAGGCGGTAATAACAAACTGTGCTTTATTCTCACACTCGCACTTTGTTTGATTGACAGTGTTCAGCTATTAGTGCTTACTGATAATATGTGAGGCACTCCACCAAAACAGGCATCTGTCGTTGATTGTTGATTGGTCAGCTCGAGCTTGCACATGCGCAGTGCCCGTTAGACATTAACTTCCGATGTTAACTTCCGGTTTCCGGTTTACTGCATGCTAAATTTATCTCCAACTTTCTCTTCAATAACAGTCATTAAGTTTATTTATAAGATTGTGAACACAAATAATTTCTTGTCCATTGGAACTCAACTCCTGCTGTGGGGGGGGTGCACGTGCACCCTGTGCACCCCCCCCCAGCCTACGCCCTTGATCGCTCTCTACAGTATTGGCTAACCCAGTTTACCAGTTTATAAGCTAGCAAGGAAAGAAATTAGGAGAACATTATTATTTGATGAGAAGATCAAATATTGAAGAATATTACACTCAACACACCCCTTTTCCTCTCATGCAGAGCATGCAAAGTGTTATATCTTCTGTATCTCATGTACATGTCCTACTAGTATGATTAATAGTGCTGTTTTCTCCTCAGCAGCCACTGCATCTGACTTCTACACTCCGAATGGATGGTGTAAGATGAAATAAGTAAACTAACTGATCGATTTATCACCCATGTTTCCCTTCTTCAGAAAAATGCATGTAATCCTAGCATGTAGCTTGAATCTGCCTAAGCCCCAGAAATTCTGGGTATGAATGTCTTCCCTTTGGTTTATTGCTCCTGACCATGTGGTGTAGACATTTAGCATTTTTGTAATAATCTGTGACATCATCATTTCAAATACTTGTATGCATCTCTCTAAATTCATCTTAGTGTTTGTTTACCAATTATTTGGAATGAAGCTACTATGAATAAAATGAATTGCAACCAACATTTCTAAGATGCCATTGTTATGGCTCAGTCCAATTACACACTTTACAATTTAGGGCGGCAGGGTAGTAGGGCATAGTAGTTAGCATATCCGCCTCACAGTAAGAAGGTCGTGGGTTCGAGATCTGGGCTCAACATGGACATTTCTGTGGGGAGTTTGCACGTTCTACCTGTGGGTGGGTGGATGGGTGGGTGCTTGGGTTTCTTCCAGGTACTCTTGTTACCTCACACAATCGAAAACATGCTCATTAGGCTAAATGGCTGTTCCAAATTTCCCCTAGATGTGATCGTGAATGATTTAGTGGGGGAGGGGGGCTGTGATGGTCTGGTGAGCTGTTCAGAGTGCATTTTTACTTTTCTCAGAGTGAACTGTGAAATTTGCTTATAGTTTATTGTAGCTGGAATTACAAACAATACCCATGTCAGTATTTTTGTCATTTATCATCTAGAGTTTCTATTCTGAACACATGGGTGGAACTTCAAAATTACAGTTGAATAGATAAACTAATAACTTTAGTTATGACATTATTTTGCCCATTTCTTCAAGAGTATCAAGTCTCTCCCATTAATATGATGATTATATAATGCCATATGTGGAAAGGAAAACAAAAGCTGCAAGTTAGGTTTTTGTTTGTTTATTTTGTGTTTTATATTTTTCTTTTACATTGATGGCTAAAAATGACAGTCTGATGGCAAGGACTGGGGAAATTTTGACTGTAATGTTTCATAGGAAGTCTAGCTGGATATGCCATTTTAATTCACGAATTCATTCATTTTTTTGAGCCTCTTAATGCTATTAGGGGGGGTTCGGGGTGTCAGGAAGATGTAGTACCTTTTGCAGGGGACACGCCATGCCCTTCTCAGGGCAGCCCCTGGTCCTGTCACTGGTCCTCACCTGGCATTCAGCTTTTACCTGTGGCTCCTCGAAGTTGTCGCATGCAACAGCGGCCACCCCCTGGACAACGACTTTGGCGAGTCGGCTGAACCAGGTGAAGGTCGCTGATGTGTCTTAAACCCTCAGTGAGTTAGGTTTGGGCTGTGCCAGCCCTACTGCATGCAAAAACTAACTCCCGGCAGAACAATCGGAAGAGATCATCACCTGAGATCCAATGGTTGTGAAGGCGGTGGCAGCAAGCGTCGTGGAGTGCCTAGAACTGGACATGGCACCGATAGAAGTCCTGGTCATCCACTGCAGTCTGGCAGTCTCCCGTTGTAATGGTTCCCCATGCCACTGGATCAAGACTCTCCAGGCCGAGAGAGTGGGATGGCCCCCTGTGGTTTGTTTTGCATCTCATCTCATCAACCAACCTGTCAGCATACACCCCTCAAGTCCTGCGGTGATGGGCTCGTGGCGGAGCAACAGGTGGAGATGAACACTGGCGGTTGTAGTCACAAACCTGCACGCAGGTGGTCCATGGGTAAGTGGTCGCTCTGTTTCTGAATCTAAGGGCAACAGAACAGTTCGGCAGCACCTGTGGATGATTGGGCAGCCTCTTTAGGACAGCACTGCCCACTCTCACATTCTGGGCAGACACGGTGTAGGTAAAATCATTGAAAACGGCCTGCTCCTCCTTAGCAAGTGTGCAGAATACAGCCTTTGTATCACCAACTCCTTGATCAGGATGGCAGACAAGTATAAAACCACCTGGATGCACCTCGACTTTGTTATTGCACACCGTGACATCAGGGACGTCCAAGTGACCCGTGCCGTGAGAGGTGCTGATCAGGGCTGTAATGTCACTGTACATCACTCTGCCTTACAGAAACCGACCCAAGACTGTCAGGGCCTCCTACAACGTTACCAGGCTGAACAACCCAATTCTTCTGGCAAAGTTCCAAGAAGCACTTGATGGAAAACTCAAAGATGGTCTGACCTCCAAAAGCAGCTCTGAAAATTGGTCCTCTTTCAAGGATACCGTTGCTGAGACTGCAAAAGAAGTGCTTGGAGTTAAAACTAGACTGCATGAAGACTGGTTTGACGAAAACAATGACAAGATCAGAGAAGCCCTCCACGCTAAAAACAAGGCATACATTGAGTGGCAGAATGATCCATCCTTGGTCTCTAAGCATGAAAGATTTAAAACTCTGCAGGCAAAAGTCCAGTCTGACCTTCGAATGATGCAGGACCAGTGGTGGCAGGATAAAGCCACCGAAGTCTAGCACTATGCAGAGACCCACAACTCCAACAAATTCTTCAGCGCTTTGAAGAGTTTTTGGCCCCTCCACCTCAGGCTGCTCACCCTTGTTGTCCTTGGACAGTTTTGCCCTCATCAAAGACCAAGAGAGCTTGAGCAGGCGCTGGCAAGAGCACTTCAGTAACCTGCTTTACCAACCTTCATCAGTTGACGCAGACGCACTGAACCAGATTCCCCAGCAGCCAGTGCAAGACTCGCTTGCAGAACCCCCGACAATACATGAAATCAAAAGGGTGATCTGTCAGACAAATTCAGGCAGAGCGTTGGGAAAAGATGGCATTCCTGCCAAGATCTACAAAGCAGCAGGCCCCAACGCCCTCAAAGCCTTTCATGATGTCCTGCTGAGTATCTGGGAAGAGGAGGTGAGGCCTGATGACTTCTGTGATGCCCTGATTGTCTCCCTCTACAAGAAGAAGGGAAGCAAATCCGACTGTGAGAACTACAGGGGCATCTCCCTCCTCTCTGTTGCAGGGAAGATCTTTGCCAGAGTCACGCTCAACAGACTTATTACAGTATCAGAGCAAAACCTGCCAGAAGCACAGTGCGGCTTCAAGCCCGGCAGAAGTACTGCTGATATGATCTTTGCCATGAGACAACTCCAGAAAAAGTGCATTAAACAAAACATGCCCCTATTCTCTGTCTTCATAGAGCTGACCAGGGCATTTGATACAGTCAATAGAGAGGCCCTCTGGACAGTCCTAGAACGTGTCGGATGTCCGCCAAAGTTTGTATCAATGATCAGGCTTTTCCACTATGGCATGACTGGCCAGGTCCTCTCCAGCGGGAATGTGTCGGAAGCCTTCACAATCAGCAATGGTGTGAAGCAGGGCTGTGTCCTAGCTCCAGTCCTGTTTAACATGTTCTTCAATTGCATGTTGTCCCATGCCGTGCGAGACCTGGAGAAAGGGGTCTATATTCGTTACCGTTTGGATGACTCCCTATTCGACCTACGTCGTCTCACTGCCAAGACAAAGAGCCTACAAACTCTCCTTCAAGAGGTCGTCTTTGCTGATGACTGCGCCCTTGTGGCCCACACAGAATTCAACCTGCAGATGATGCTGGACCGCTTCTCTGAGGCCTCCAAACTCTTCAGCCTGACTGTCAGTCTCAGCGAGACGGAGGTGCTTCACCAACCTGCACCAAACACCCTCCCTCCCACACCCAGCATTGTCATCGATGACACACCACTCGCCAATGTTAAACATTTCAAGTACCTGGGAAGCACCATTTCCTGTGATGGCTCCCTGGACAAAGAAATCACTTATAGGATCGGCAAAGCTAGCCAGGCGCTGGGCAGACTCCGCACCTGAGTGCTCAATCAACACCATATACAGCTATCAGCAAAACTGAAGGTCTACAATGCTGTGGTACTCCCGTCCCTTCTCTACAGTTGTGAAACATGGACACTGTATTGCAGACATGTCAAAAAGTTGGAGCACTTCCACATGTAAGCTCTTCGCTCCATCCTCAGAATCAGCTGGCAGGACCACGTTACCAACTTGGAGGTCATAGAGCGTGCCAACTCCACCAGCATTGTGTCTATGATCATCAAGGCTCAACTTCGATGGGTGGGGCATGTAATTCGAATGGAGTTCAAGATGCCAAGACACCTAATGTATGGTGAACTCCAGCTCAGCAAAAGAAACCAATGCTGCCAAAAGCTGCGATACAAAGACACTGTGAAAGCAAACGTCCAGTGGTGTCACATCAAGCCAAAGGAACTTGAGCAGCATGCTATGGACAGACCAAAATGGGTGGCCTCAATCCACAAAGCAGCTGCCAACTTTGAAAAAGTGCGGTGCCAGAAGTTCACTGCTGCCAGAGACAAGCTGCACAGAACTGCATCAACAGTAATCACTGGAATGGACTTCTAATGCACCCACTGTTCAAGACTCTGCACCTCCAGGCTAGGACTGCAGAGTCACCTTCGCATTCATCGATGAGCCACAAAATGCAAACGTCATCATCGGATTCAATGGACAACCAAGAAGAATGCTATTAGGGTTGAGGCAAGGCCAAAATTATGGGTACACCCTGAAGCTCACAAGTCCATTTCAGGGCAAACACACGCAAACATTTGCACTTACACTCAATGCAATTTGGAACAGCCGATTAGCCTAAAGTGCATGTTTTGAAAGTGTGGGAAGAAACCAGAGTACCCAGAGGAAACTCAGACAAGCACTGAGGGAACATGCAAATTCCACTCAGAAACGGCTGGATACCAGGAATCTAAACCCAGACCTTCTTGCCATAAGACGGACATGTGTACCACTGTATCACTGTGCTACAGCCTGAGACAGTACAGTTTATTACACTTTTCTCATATCCTGAGCTCACAAAATACACCAGCAAATCACACACAGCATTGTCTGAAGAATATCCATGTTATGAACCATAAATCTGCAAATGTTAACCAAATGTTTTTAATGAATCCCAATTCAGAATAGTTCCATGTCTGATGTACTTATCCAGACTAGGCTAATTAAGATATTTAGATTGTCCAGCTTAGGCCAAATGTTAATGATCTCATGCAAGGAAGAGAAGCTGAGCCTGGGCATCTGGCCCATAGCCTCCATAAGCACACGGAGCAGGGGATGGGAGATGAAGAATGGACCAGGTGGTGTCACAGTGCTCCACCGTATGCTTCCCTTTCTCATTCACCCCTTTATCTTTCTTTAAATGAGCAAAGGCTTTTGTTGTTTACTGTCTTGTGGTGCAGTGGATTGCCTGGGCCAAGTGGGACATCAAGCTTTGTGTCATCAGGCGTCATAAGTAGGTCAATAATGGTGTTATGACAGATTATTTGCTTATGTAATCTCCCTCAGTGTTACTGTAGTCCATTCTTGCCTGAAGAACTTTCACAGATTGATTTTTGTGTGTTGAATCCAGTTTTCATTAAACAGGGCAGTGTTTCTCAATGGGTCATGTAGCAGGCCAGATGAACAGTAAAGCTCTGCCAGGCTATAGCTCATGATGAAAATCTTTAGGATTAAATACAACTTTTTACTTTTTTTGGTGCCACCAGATTTACAAGTTTCAAAGCAAGCTCTACGTATTTCTTAAAATTACTTTTAGAATGGTCACTCAGTTAAATGAAAATAATAACCACCTTGATGAAATAAATCATCTAATAATAAAGAACTGACTACTACAACCCCTGGCAAAAAATTATGGAATCAGCAATCTCGGAAGATGTTCATTCAGTTGTTCAATTTTGCAGAAAAAAAAATCAGATCACAGACATGACATAAAACTAAAGTCATTTACAATGGCAACTTCCTGGCTTTAAGAAACACTAAAGGAAATCAAGAAAAAAATGTGGTAGTCAGTAACAGTTACTTTTTAGACCAAGCAAGGGGGAATAAATTATGGAATCACCTAATTTTGAGGAAAAAGTTATGGAATCACTCTGTAAAGTTCCATTCCTAAAACTAACTCCTGCATCGGATTAGATCAACTCATTAGTCTGCAGTTAAACAGGAGTGATCACACCTTGGAGAGCTGTTGCACCAAGTGGACTGACATGAATCATGGCTCCAACACGATGTCAATTGAAACAAAGGAGAGGATTATCAAACTTCTTAAAGAAGGTCAATCATCACGCAATGTTGCAAAAGACATTGGTTGTTCACAGTCAGCAGTGTCTAAAATCTGGACCAAGTACAAATAACATGGGATGGTTGTTAAAGGAGAGCATACTGGTAGACCAAGGAAGACATCAAAGCGTCAAAACAAAAAACTTAAAGCAATATGTCTTGAAAACAGAAAATGTACAGCAAAACAAATGAGGAACAAATCGGAGGAAACTGGAGTCAACGTCTGTGACCGAACTGTAAGAAACGGCCTAAATGAAATGGGATTTACATACAGAAAAGCTAAACGAAAGCCATCATTAACACCTAAACAGAAAAAAAACAAGGTTACAGTGGGCTAAGGAAAAGCAATCGTGGACTGTGGATGACTGATTGAAAGTCATATTCGGTAATGAATCACGAATCTGCATTGGGCAAGGTGATGATGCTGAAACTTTTGTCTGGTGCCATCCCAATGAGATTTATGAAGATTGCCTGAAGAAAACATGCAAATTTTCACAGTCATTGATGAAATGTGGCTGCATGTCAGGTAAAGCCACTGGGGAGTCATTACATCTTCAATATATGCACAAATTTACGTTGAAATTTTGGACATTTTTCAAGATGATAATGCATCTTCCATAGAGCAAAACTGTTAAAACATTCCTTGAAGACAAATAAGGTCAATATCATGGCCTGCAAATAGTCCGGCTCTCAGAGATGAGATTTGCTTTTGGCTTTTCCCTTTTTTCTGGGGTCGCCACAGCGAATGATTCGCACGTTTGATTTGGCATAGGTTTTTTACATCGGATGCCCTTCCTGATACAACCCTTTTAGCAAGGGACAGAAACACACTAACGGCTTTGCAGCCTACTCTTTTACAAAGATCAGCAATGGTTCTTTTACATGCCTCTCACTATAGACAGTGAAAGACATGGCCCGCCTTTGATAACTCAATTAGCTGCACTGGGGGGGACAGTGACAACCCTGTGGGGACTCGAACCCCCAACCTTAGAATCAGCGATCCAGCGCCTTATACCACTTGACCACCACTGCCCCCAAATAGTCCGGCTCTCAATCCAATTGAAAATTTTTGGTGGACATTGAAGAAAATGGTCCATGACAAGGCTCCAACCTGCAAAGCAGATCTGGCAAACACAATCAGAGAAAGTTGGAGCCAGATTGATGAAGAGTACTGTTTGTCACTGATTAAATTCATGCCTCTGAGACTGTGAGCTGTTATAAAAGCCAAAGGTGGTGCGTTGAAGTGTTCTTTTGTTGTTTTCATGATTCCATATTGTTTTCCTCAAAATTGAGTGATTCCATAATTTATGCCTGCTTGGTCTAAAAAAGTAACTGTTACTGACTACTACATTTTTTGTCTTGATTTCTTTTAGTGTTTCTTAAAGCCAGAAAGTTGCCATTTGAAATGACTAGTTTTGTGTCATGTCTGTGATTGTTTTTTTTTCTGCAACATTAAACAACTGAATGACCATCCTCCGAGATTGGTGATTCCATAATTTTTGGCAGGGGTTGTAACTCACTAACTCATTAACCAAACCGCTTAATTCTAGTAGAGTTGTGGGGAGGCTGGTGCCCATCTCAGCCAACACTGGGCAAAGGAAAGGGTGAACAGCTCACTAGACCATCGCAAAGGTGGCACAAAGACACAATAGTTTTTGTAACTATTAACACTCACACCTGGGGTCAATGTGAAACAATTAACCTACTGTGCATGTGTGTGGACTGTGGGAGGAAACCGGAGTACGTGTTGGAAACCCATGCAAGCATAGGAATAACATGCAAGCTGAACACAGAAACACCCTCACAGAGCTTGTGCCTCAAGTCCAGAATCATCCACGTGCAGTGGCGGACATGCTAACCATTACACCATTGTGCCGTCAAGAGCTGACCAGAAAACTTTAAATATTATTTCAAGTGTTTAAAATTAAGTATTCTGGATCAGGAGACAGAGATACAACAATATTCTTTTTCACGTTGTGTTTCAATACTGAAAAATAATCTGAAATTAAATTTACAAAGTAGGTGAGATGTTATTAATTTTACACAATTGTCTGCGGATGTCAGGTGTGTAAAATCCACTCTTAACCCCAGTCCCGCTCATTGTATTGAATGTTATGTCATGAATGTATTGTGTGAAAACATTAATTCATTAATTCCTTCATTCATTCAGTCCCTCATCCACTTAATCCTACAGGGGTCGCTGGAATGGTGGAGGCTAGCTCAGCCAACTTTGGGTGAAGGTGGGTTACACTCTGAACATCTTTGTACTGTGGGAAGAAACCTCAAGGAAGCACATGCATGGATGGGGAGAACCCCATACTAAGACTCTCACTAAGCCAGGACTCGATCCCAGAACCTGCTTGCTGTGAGGCGAGAATTCTAATACACCCCCCACGCTGCCCTTGTATGAAAACATGATTGCTATCCTGTGTAAAAGGCAGACAGTCAGGGATATCTGAGTCAAATCTTCCAAGTTTGTTTTGGTCTAAAGCAACGTTTGTTCTGATGAATCTCTGCAGATTCCCAAATTTTACAAGTTGTGTGAACACAGATTGTGAACATAATCTGAAAGTGTTTTGCATTGTTTGACAGAAGGACGATCCAAAAAAAAAAAAAAAGTCTATGAAATCTGTCATCCTGGAACTGTTCACATTCAGCGTAGGCTAGGATTGTAAGAATCTTGCAATGTGGCCCTGACATAGTCTCTGGATATTGTTTATGTAATATTCTGTTTGTTTATGCAAGAAATTAGAGGCTTTGTGTATCACAGCTGTGATATTTAATCACACAGATGAGATTAGAGAGGTTTCTCTCTCCTCTTAAAACAGAAGGGGATTGTACTGACAAGGTGAGAGGCTCAGGATATGTGTAAGGTGTAATGGACTGTAAACGGAAGAAAGGTGTTTAGTGAGAGGGGCAGAGAGAGAGAGAGAGAGAGAGAGAGAAAGATGTTGTACGAGTTTAAAAGCATTTACCTGAAATGGAGGTAGACAGGCCTACAGCACTATAGCCCACAGAAATGACACTGCTCAGACTGATTTCGATATCATTTTAACTAACTTAACAGGGATTGAATATCAGCGATGAACAAAGGCCTCTGCATTTGTTTGAGTAGCTAAAGGGGTAGCGAGAGAGAGACATAAAGACAGAAACACAGATAGAAAGATGCAAAGATATAAAGAGATATATTATATACAGAGAGAGAGAGAGAGAGAGAGAGAGGGATACAGTGAGAGAGAGAGAGAGAGAGAGAGAGAGAGAGAGACCGAGAAAGAGAGACAGAGATATATACGAATTGAGAGACGGACAGACACACACACACACACACACACACACACACACACATATATATATATATATATATATATATATATATATATATATATATATATATATCTTCTTCTTCGGCTTTTCCCTTCAGGGGTTGCCACAGCGAATGATCTGCTTCCATCTCACCCTGTCCTCTGTATCTTCTTCTCTTACTCCAACTGCCTTCATGTCCTCCTTCACCACATCCATAAATCTCCTCTTTGGTCTTCCTCTAGGCCTTCTGCCTGGTAGTTCCAACCTCAGCATCCTACTACCAATATAGTCACTATCTCTCCTCTGTACATGTCCAAACCATCTCAAGATAGCCTCTCTGACTTTGTCTCCAAAACATCTTACATGTGCTGTCCCTCTGATGTCCTGATTCTATCCATCCTCGTTACTCCCAAAGAGAACCTCAACATTTTCATCTCTGCACACACATTTTATATATATATATATATATATATATATATATATATATATATATAAACAAAAGGACAGGACAAAGGCTTTCTATTGAAACTCCATTTATCACTACAGATCTGTTTAGGGTGGTGAAACCATCCCTCTCTTCAGGTGATTACAGAAGAATGTAATCTGTAATCACCTGAAGAGAGGGGATGGTTTCACCACCCCTCGAAACAGATCTGTAGTGATAAATGGAGTTTCAATAGAAAGCCTTTGTCCTGTCCTTTTGTTATTTGCTCTACCAAAAAGTATTGAGCACTCTCCTACGGAAGGATCTACTCAGAAAATCCTATATATATATATATATATATATATATATATATATATATATATATATATATATAAAATCTTCTTCTCCTCCTTTTGGCTTTTTCCATTTTCTCGGGAGTCGCTACAGTAAATCATCTGATTCGCACATTTGATTTGGCATAGGTTTTTTACATCGGATGCCCTTCCTGTCACAACCTTTTTAACAAGGGACAGAAACACGCTGCTTTTACATGCCTCACACCATAGACAGTGAGGGACATAGCTCGCCTTTGATAACCCAGTTCGCTGCACTGGGGGAACAGTGACAAACTTGTGGGGACTCGAACCCTGAACCTTAGGATCAGCAATCCTGCGCCCTATCCATTAGACCACCACTGCCACACACACACACACACACACACACATATATATATACATACGGCGACATATATATGTGGGTCAAATGGGTGTTGTGATGCGCAAAGTGTGGTAGTTGTGGTCGTAGTAGTAGTGCTTGTCACCTCTCGCTTTCAACGAACACAGCTGGCTAGCAACTTGCCTGTGAAAAGGTGAGCCGAGTGAGTAAGTCTCTCCCTGCCAGTACATAGCCTCTCCACCATCAAGCCCCATGTAGTGCCTCCTCGCGGCGACACATGGTAACTGAGTACCTTGCGGACTCAGGCTGAACTATAGGGGACTCGGAGGAGGTTTGGCCCCCAGACATGCAGCATGCAGGCCCACCAGCGTGTGGATACGCCCTGATGGCCATGACCCAAACCCCCAACTATGGGTTAAATAGTCCCACTGCCTTGTGGATTCCCTTGGTTGGGAGAAGGCTAAGGACCCTACAGAAATCTGGAGTGGCAGCCCAAGTTCTCTATAGTTCCCGCCCAGGTTCGTAGCGCACTGGAGAGGACACTGGAGAGGACATGCCAGCATTGATGTAAGACTTCGGCTCAACACGGGAAGTAGCAGTTACCAGTTCAAAGCTCATTCCGATTGGAGTGGGATACGGGTGCCTGGGGCTACTTCCGACAGTGGGAGAGACTATCGTGCCTCACTGGACAGCTACCGCCCTCTCCAAGCTGGGCAGCCCCCAGCCAGTAAGGTGCATTCCTGCCACAGCTCGCCTGCCTTGCTGGGTGTGTAGGGCTTAGGGACTGACCATCCCGACAAGCAAGCTGTAAATTCTGCACCAGGCAGACAAAAACGGATAAATACGAAGACTCCAGCTCTTCGAATAGCAAGCTAGAACATACGGACTATATGTCCTGGACTGACAAGTGATCTTCAGCAAATTGACGATGCCCGCAAGACTGCGGTCATCGACCATGAACTGACACATCTGAATATCGACATTGCTTGTCTACAGCAATCACGCCTGGCCGACAGTGGTACTATCAAAGAGGCCAACTACACCTTCTACTGGCAGGGCCTGCCACAAGACAACCCGTGACTGCATGGTGTAGGTTTCGCTGTGAAGAACTCGCTGGCTACGGCTATTGAACCTCCTACCATATCATAGAGAATCTTCACTTTATGCCTCTCTACAACTGCAGGCTTTGTAAACCTCCTCAGCACTTATGCACCAACACTCAGTTCCACCCCAGAGGCCAAGAACCAGTTTTACAAGGCTCTGGATGATGCAATTTCCAGGATCCCCAGCACTGAAGGACTTTACCTACTAGGAGACTTCAATGCTAGAGTGGGTGCCGACTGTGACACCTGGCCTTCCTGCCTTGGTCACCACGGCATAGGCAGGATGAATGAGAATGGACAGAGGTTGTTGGAACTGTACTGCCATCATGGCCTATGTGTAACAAATACATACTTCAAGTGCAAAGACTGTCACAAAGTATCCTGGACACACCCCAGATCTTGCCACTGGCACCAGCTCGACCTTATCCTCACCAGGCGCACGGATCTGAGCAGCGTTCTCCACACTAGAAGTTTCCATAGTGCAGAATGTGACACAGACCACACCCTCGTTGGAAGCAGAATAAGGCTGGCAACAAAGAGGATCCATCACTCCAAAACTAAAGGCCTCCCACGCATCAATACCTGCTTCTCAAGGGATCCCCAGCGAATCCAACTGTTTCATGACACAGTCAAGGAGAAGTTGGCTTCGCAGACTCCTGGCAAAGACATCAACAGCAAATGGAGCTTCCTGAGAGATGCTATCTACACAACAGCCCTCACCGCATTTGGGAAAAAGGAGCGTCGGAGTGTAGACTGGTACGAGGCTCACTGGGAGGAGATGCAGCCTGTGACAGAAGCCAAGAGGGAAGCCCTCCTAGCATACAAGCAAAACCCCAGCACCAGTACTCGGGACACCCTCAAAGCTGCACGAAACAAGGCCCAGCAGACAGCCCGCCACTGTGCAAATGACTTCTGGCTGAACCTCTGCAGCAAGATCCAGATGGCAGCTGACACTGGCAACGCAATGGCCATGTACAATGGCATCAAGACAGCTACTGGCCCAACCACAATTAAGACTGCACCCCTCAAGACCGGGGAGGTGATGACGGACCAAGGCAAGCAGCGTGAACGCTGGGTGGAACATTACCTGGAGCTGTACGCAACCAAGAATGTGGTGACCAATGTAGCATTAAATGCCCTGCCAAACTTACCTATCATGGAGGATCTGGCTTACCTGCCTTCAGTGGACGAACTGGGCAAAGCCATTGATTGTCTGGCCTGTGGAAAAGCTCCTGGAAAGGATGGCATCCCCCCTGAAGTCTTGAAGAGTGGCAAGCCAGCACTCCTGCAGCACCTCCATGAGCTGCTGTGCTTATGCTGGAAGGAAGGGTTCATCCCCCAGGACATGCGCGATGCAAACATTGTAACCCTGTACAAAAACAAGGGTGAATGGATGAGGGGCGCATCCCTAAAGACATGTTGTATGGAGATCTGAGTGAGGGCTCCCGCCGCACAGGAAGACCACAGCTTCGGTACAAGGACGTGTGCAAGCGGGACATGAAATTATCTGGCATCAACATCAACACCTGGGAAGGCACTGTTGAAACACGCCAGCTCTGGAAGACAACTGTCAACGAGGGGGTCAAAAAAGCTGAAAGCAACAGAATAAACAAGCTAGCTGAGAAAAGAGCAAAGAAGAAAGAAAGGGCAGCCCCCATGGCACCTCAAAGCCCTTTTGTATGCAGTAATTGTTTAAGAAACTGTCACTCTAGGGTGGGCCATTACAGTCACTCCTGCAAATGCCTCCCATAGCGCTACACCATCGTCTCTCGAGACGTACGGTTGCCGACGACGAAATATACATACATATACATATATATATATATATATATATATATATATATATATATATATATTGAGAGAGAGAGAGAGAGAGGATTTTCTGAGTAGATCCTTCCGCAGGAGAGTGCTCAATACTTTTTGGTAGAGCAAATATATATAATTATATATATATGTATGTATGTATACACTAGTCCTTCTCAAAAAATTAGCATATTGTGATAAAGTTCATTATTTTCTGTAATGCACTGATAAAAATTAAATTTTCATATATTTTAGATTCATTGCACACCAACTGAAATATTTCAGGTCTTTTATTGTTTTAATTCTGATGATTTTGGCATACAGCTCATGAAAACCCAAAATTCCTATCTCAAAAAATTAGCATATTATGAAAAGGTAGTGTAAACGAGCTATTAACCTAATCATCTGAATCAACCAATTAACTCTAAACACCTGCAAAAGATTCCTGAGGCTTTTAAAAACTCCCAGCCTGGTTCATTACTCAAAACCGCAATCATGGATAAGACTGCCGACCTGACTGCTGTCCAGAAGGCCATCATTGACACCCTCAAGCAAGAGGGTAAGACACAGAAAGAAATCTCTGAGCGAATAGGCTGTTCCCAGAGTGCTGTATCAAGGCACCTCAGTGGGACGTCTGTGGGAAGGAAAAAGTGTGGCAGAAAACGTTGCACAACCAGAAGAGGTGACCGGACCCTAAGGAAGATTGTGGAGAAGGGCTGATTCCAGACCTTGGGGGACCTGTGGAAGCAGTGGACTGGGCTACAGGTGCCGCATTCCCCAGGTCAAGCAACTTTTGAACCAGAAACAGCGGCAGAAGCGCCTGACCTGGGCTACAGAGAAGCAGCACTGGACTGTTGCTCAGTGGTCCAAATCACTTTTTTCAGATGAAAGCAAATTTTGCATGTCATTCGGAAATCAAAGTGCCAGAGTCTGGAGGAAGACTGGGGAGAAGGAAATGCCTGAAGTCCAGTGTCAAGTACCCACAATCAGTGATGGTCTGGGGTGCCATGTCAGCTGCTGGTGTTGGTCCACTGTGTTTTATCAAGGGCAGGGTCAATGCAGCTAGCTATCAGGAGATTTTGGAGCACTTCATGCTTCCATCTGCTGAAAATCTTTATGGAGATGAAGATTTTAATTTTTCAGCACGACCTGGCACCTGCTCACAGTGCCAAAACCACTGCTAAATGGTTTACTGACCATGCTATTACTGTGCTCAGTTGGCCTGCCAACTCTCCTGACCTGAACCCCATAGAGAATCTGTGGGATATTGTGAAGAGAAAGTTGAGAGACACCAGACCCAACACTGTGGATGAGCTTAAGGCCGCTATCGAAGCATCCTGGGCCTCCATAACACCTCAGCAGTGCCACAGGCTGATTGCCTCCATGCCACGCCGCATTGAAGCAGTCATTTCTGCAAAAGGATTCCCGACAAAGTATTGAGTGCAGAACTGAACATAATTATTTGAAGGTTGACTTTTTTTGTATGAAAAACACTTTTTTTATTGGTCGGATGAAATATGCTAATTTTTTGAGATAGGAATTTTGGGTTTTCATGAGCTGTATGCCAAAATCATCAGTATTAAAACAATAAAAGACCTGAAATATTTCAGTTGGTGTACAATGAATCTAAAATATATGAAAGTTTAATTTTTATCAGTACATTACAGAAAATAATGAACTTTATCACAATATGCTAATTTTTTGAGAAGGACTAGTATATTCTTACATACATATATACAGTACTCATATACATATGTGTGTGTGTATACATGAGAGAGAGAGAGAGAGAGAGAGAGAGAGAGAGCCCATAGGCATCTGGATTCTAATCAAATTTCTATGAGCTGAGGAAAGCTAGTTGATGATTGAGGTAGGACTGAGACACAAAAGCATCTGATTTGTCTGTACATTTCTCTCTCTCTCTCTCTCTCTGAAGATGAAAAAGGAGAGATTTGCGTTTTCAGCTAAAGAGAAAGAGATGGCACAGAAGGTCTTTAACATTTGGATGTACAGGAGGTAATTTACAGTAAACATGGGCATGCTTCCAGGATGAGTGCAGACTATAGTAGACACTAACACAGGTAATGGAATTGATGTGAAGAGGTAGTGTTGTCCTGAATGATCAAATTTTTTACTTTCATTTTCCCCTGCCACGCTGCCCTCACCCTGACTACACCACAGAAATGTACACCAGCATAACATCCTCTTGTTCTTTCCCTACGTTGCACTGTAGACTCTGTAAGCTGCTCAGATTCATCTTGTTCCTTCTGGACTTTAATGTCTGAAGTTTGTCTCATTCTTTCTCTTCTGCTTCTTTTCAGATTGAGATCCGTGACACGAAGGAGCCTCGTTTTGGAGTCCAGCGGTTCCATTAAAGAGACGCCACCTCCACTTCTTTCTTCTCTTTCTTCTTCATTCCCGTGCCCTTCTCTACTTGTCCTCTCAGGTCTGCGTCTCTGACCTCAGTTAGAAAGCTGCTAGTTCAGCTCTTTGTAATATAGGACTGGCCTGGAGCACACTTCAAGAAGAGAACATATTCTGTATACATCCACCTGTTTAAATCGAATTCAGAATCGAGACAAAAATCAATTTAAAAAAAAAAAAATCAGCTTTACAAATCCAACAACTCTGGGAAAGTGATGAACCTTACTCAGTATTATTATTCTATGTTATTACTATGATTACAATGTTACAGTGATAATTATGCTTGCAATGGCAGTATTATGTTCAGATTTACATATTTTACCTAAAATGGGAAAAAGCAATTATTTCTAGCTTTAAAAAATACATTCTAATAAAGAATCAATGCATATGTATAAGAGCTTGGGTGCTACTAGAAACACATATGATTTAAAAAAAAAAAAAAAAAAAAAAAAAAAAACAAGCCAAAAATCAAATAAAAGAAGGGGAAACATTTTGTACAGCACAAGATGTAATTTTGATGACTGACTTTTTTTCCCTGGAAGATTTTGAACTCCCTTCTTTGTACACATGGTAAACAACCAGAGATTAGTACGAGAAATGATGTAGTTCATTTGTAAATAATAGATTTCTATGGAGACAGGGTACAGACACAACATTTATTGACACAGACCATATCCCAACTCCACCCTGGTGTGAAATTTCTCACAATTTCTTTTTATATTGATTAAATGGGAACTGCACGTTCTCCAAGTTTATAGCTAAACACCGTGTGGAGATGATGTTAATGGCTGAAGGTTAAACATTAATTTTGGCTTGAGACTTTCCATTCATAAAGTTTCCCTGGTTGTTTAATCTTCTTCACCAGTCTTTTTTTTTTTTTTTAATTATCTTCTATAAAACAACAGGGAGGTGACAAACAATGACAATTTTGCATTCTGGTTACAATAATTTCACTTCTAGTTAGTTATTATTGCTCGTTGTAACCCTGTTACATTTGATTTATTTTTTTGTTTGTATGTTTGTTTCATAAGTTTTGTCTTGATGAAAAGCCCTGCATGCTGCATTCTACTCAGGCCCAAGAAGTGGAGCACTGATAAGTTGTATTTCACCATTTCCCAAAGCCTGCGTATCGTGCATCAGTGAGCCCAAACCACTGCACAACACAACAACAGCTGACCATGATGAGTCAAAATATGAGGTCATGAAGCATATGGGTTCTCCATATATTGTACATCTTCATGGGACAAAAGCAGACTGATGTTTTATGTCAGTGTCAGATTCTAAACTCCTATTAGCAAAGAAAGGTTTTCCACAGTGAACAAACCATGTGCTACAGGCCTCCTGAGGTGAAGCGATCTTTTTTTTTTTTTTTTTTTTTTTTTAATTTAAATTACAGGAAGTTCCTAAAGTCTGCAAGAGTCTCAGTTCAGGCCACTTCACACTTTGGAGTCATGGTGTTGAAATAAGCAGGTAAAACAACATAATGTTGGTTTTGTTCTCAGCTATGCAGGGGTTGTGATTGAACGGTTGATTTATTTTCAGTTGTTGAAACGATATTACGGATGCGGTGGCAGAAGTCAGGTGCAGAACGACCAGAACAGCACTATGCTCTGAGATTCTTAACTAAGCATTGCCTATATAAAGCTTCTGATGCCGTTCGAGTGTTACATATGGCCTGTCAGTTGCAGCAATTCTGATTGGGGATTTGAGCATATACATCAAATCAATCACTGAGGGTAGTCGTGCAATTAAATACACCATGTAGATGTTTATATTCAAAATGTGTTTACAATGCCATTAAAAGGTCGAGGTTTTGTTCTCTGGTTTATGTTTGTTTTGAAAATATATCTCTGTAATTTTCTCGTCTCTTCTCTCCCCACAATAACCTTTGCACACGTTACACCTTTTGTGCTCCCTGGGCAAAGAATTTCTTGTACAGAGACTTTCCTTATGCTCCACAAGGAAGCATTACATCGAGGCTGGGAATCATTTCCCAGGTGATTCAAAGGACAATGTTCACACTGCACTAACATGGAGGGAGGACGGATCTGGAGAGCACTGTGCAGCTTTGTGGTTGGACCCTTTCAGATACATGAAGCTGAAGAGTGAAATTCCTCCGTATGGTGCTTTATCTCTGTCCCCCTTCTCAAGCAGCGTTCTCTCCAGTACCCCAGCCTCGAATGCCCCACAGTCCGATGACCATCCATGAGGTGGGGTAATGAAGGCAAGCAGAATGCAATCTGTGAATGGGGAAGGAAAGAAAGGAGTGCTACAGACCAAGCAGAACTTTTCTTCTGTGAAGCCTGAAGAACCGAAGCAATGATCGCCTTGTAGACATAGCAAAGAGCCGCAGAACCCCGACATATTCCCTTTTGCTTCGCTCTCTCGCTCTCTCTCATTCACATTCATGAAGATAACTTAATGCAACTTTGTGTTTCCTTGATATGAACAAACATAATACCGGCAGTGATTTTGACCATGTTTAATTTCATGTCTTTTAAGTGTAATCTCTTCTTTTGGGCTTTGAGGGTCATGAGTGGTTCTGACATTCGGAGAATTGCTAAACTACACAGTTTAGTATGTTTCACCTGATTCAACTCATTAAACTCATAAAAGCAAGATACCACAGTTCTGTTTTAGTAAAACTTAAATATTTTCTTCTTAAAATGTACTGAAATATGCAAATCAACTAACAATACAATGAGTTGAGGTACAGTATCATAAAAATTCAACAATCATTCCAATGTAACCTGTTTAAGATTTTCAACTAATATATGTGTGTGTACGCTACATATACACATACATATATATATATACACACACACATATATATATAGGGGCAGTGGCGGTCAAGTGGATAGGGTGCAGGATCGCTGATCCTAAGGTCGGGGGTTCGAGTCCCCACAGGGTTGTCACGGTCTCCCCCAGTGCAGCGAACTGGGTTATCAAAGGCGGGCCATGTCTCTCACTGTCTATGGTGAGAGGCAAGTAAAAGAACCATTGCTGATTTTCATAAAGAGTAGCCGCAAAGCCGTCAGTGTGTTTCTATCCCTTGCTAACAGGGTTGTGACAGGAAGGGCAGCCAACGTGTAAAAAAAATATATATATGCCAAATCAAATGTGCAAATCAGATGATTCGCTATAGCTACTCCTAAGAAAGGGAAAAAGCTGAAAAGTATATATATATATATATATATATATATATATATAGATATTTTTTTTATTTTTTTTTTTAAACTAACTCATGTTTTTATTGTTTTTGGTCTTGTCGAAACAAAAACATCATTTTTGCCTGTGGCATGTGGCTGTAGGAGAGATAAAGAGTTGAATCAGGCGTGTTGAAGCATTTAAAAACACTAGACTACAGAACAAGGGTCTTGCACTGTGATCTGAGAACCACTGAAAAACAACTTACTGTCCTCAGGAGTTTTTATTGTTGTGGGAGTAAATGTTGTACAGTTTGGAAAGGAAAAGATTGGATCCAGATATACATTTGGATTATTTTTATTTCACAAGATTAGAGGTCATGCTTTCAACTGCAGCATTATGCCATATTGTGTATGACACAGACCATTCTATTATTAAAATAAGAGAAAGGAAAGTCAATAGAATTGCTTAATTTGAGAACAAAGACTACGTAAAAGAATGAGGGGGCACACACACACACACACACACACACACACACACACACACACTCAGTGATGTGGGCTGGCACAAACTTCATAAGATCTGTGGAAAATATTTTGAAAAGTTTCACCGGGTGTGGTTTGGATGTAAAGAATGGTAGTTTCTTGTGTTAATCCTTCAATTTACGATTGAAAATGAGAGATGTGTGTAATTACTGAGTATGTGTACACTCACGACTGAGTCAGGCCTGTTTTTAAAAAATAATTTTAAAAAATGGATTGAGGAGGCAAATTCTTTTTTTTTTTTTTTTTTTTCACATCACCCTCAAGTACTACAGCTGCTCCTCTGACCTCGAGCACTCGCAGTCACAACTTCAGTATTCTATCACAAACAATCCATTCACACAAGTTCATGATTGGAATACAAACAACAGGAGAAATACAATGCACTCTAATCTTCAGAAAATTATTAATCTGCATCTTCATCTTCCTTCTCCTTTTCAGTGGTTTTGTAACTTTCTCTGCAATCTTTTCCTTGGAAATAGATGTGCCAAACCAAACTGCATAGACTACTGTGGACAGATAACAATTTTGTCTTTTTTTTTTTGGGAGGAGGGGGCAAGATGTATTTTTTTTCCCCTGTGCAAGTGTTGAATGCCATTCTGTTGGGATTTTCTTTCTTTTTTTTTTTTTTTTGTCCAGTTGTAAATGTTGTTTTTATTCTGGTATATTTTCTGGGATGCTGCGATGTCTTCATAAAATGAAACAATTGTTATGTGAATGTTTCTGCAAGATTGTCCCAGGAGGAGTGAAAAATGGCTGACGTTGTCACCGCCACTTATACATTGTTGGTGTTGTTTTAAAAGATATAAAAATAAAAAAGAAACTAACTGAATTGAAGTTGGAGATGTGTTTTGCTATAAAACTGAATGATTAGAACTGCCCATCATAAACTAAACTGACTAAAATTATCCATGAGAAACGAAATGGTAGAAATGCTGCAAGTCAGAATGGATACACGATGTAGAGTCGTATACACGACATGAGAATGGCGCAATGTGATTCAAAAAATAATAATCCGAGTGAATGGTGTTTGGGTCAAAATGGCAAATTCACAATGTCAGTTTGTCATGGACACTTGGAGCATGTGGCATCACTATCATATTATAAAATGGAAAAATGTGGTTTCTGTTTGGAAACTACTAGTAGTTAGATTAGAAGAGGCTTCTCACCCCATATCTCAACAGGCTTTTTTGCCCACCAGCAAGCAGAGACTATTGATTGCAGACTATCCTTAGCATGACAACAAATACTGGGTTGTTGGGGTGGGTTGGGGTGGGGTGAGGTGGGTTGGGGTGGGGTGAGGTGGGCTACTACTCTATGAATTCAACAAAATTGCTTCTTATGGAAAAACATATGCTTTTTTTAAATTCAGAACGAATGGAAGAGCTGGCTGGCTAGGGTTAGCTTTTAAACTTGAGACTGCTTAGCTTGGCTACCACAGAGCTCACCCGACCAAGTCATGGTTAAATATGTATAATACGTGTAAATCAACAAACGAAAAACTTCACTATAAACAAAACACAAAAAAACCCAGATTTTAGTGTATTTCTGCTAATGTTACCATGTATTGTTTGGTACAACAATAATGCACCTCAGGTTTAATAGATGACACCGAATTGAAATCTACCTTGCCTTCAATGCAGAGTTATTAATTGTACGGTTTTGCTCGTGTGAATAATTCCAATATCAAATCCCAAATTATTGCAACAATCAGAGTGTTTTCACTAAAACTGAGTGAGTTTTAAAAGATGCTGTTTCAATGTCCATTCGTACTCTACGACTCACCCATCACAATCAAATTTAAATCTTCTTTCCTTTCGTCTGTTTCCTTCAGGGGTCGCCACAGCGGATCATCTGCCTCCATGTCCTTCTCTTACACCAACTACCTTCATGTCCTCCTTCACTTCTTTCTTCTTTCCCTTTTGGCTTTTTCCTTTTTTCAAGGATCGCCACGGCGAATCATCTGATTCACACATTTGATTTGGCATAGGTTTTTGTCGGATGCCCTTCCTGACACAACCCTTTTAGCAAGGGACAGAAACACGCTGACGGCTTTGCAGATATACTCTTTACGAAAGTCAGCAATGGTTCTTTTCCATGAACATCACACCATGGACAGTGAGAGACATGGCCGGCCTTTGATAACCCAGTTAGCTTCACTGAGGGGACAGTGACAACCTTGTGGAGAGTGGGACTCAAACCCCCAATCCGAAGATCAGTGATCTAGTGTCCTATACCACAAGGCCACCACTGCCCTCATGTCCTCCTTCACCACATCCATAAATCTCCTCTTTGGTCTTCCTCTAGGCCTTCTGCCTGATAGTTCCAACCTCAGCATCCTACTACCAATATACTCACTATCCCTCCTCTGTACATGTCCAAACCATCTCAATCTAGCCTCTCTGACTTTGTCTCCAACACCTCTCACATGTGCTGTCCCTCTGATGTGCTCATTCCTGATCCTATCCATCCTCGTTACTCCCAAAGAGAACCTCAACATTTTCATCTCTGTTACCTCCAGCTCTGCCTCCTGTCTTTTCCTCAGTGCCACTGTTTCTAAACCATACAACATCGCTGGCCTCATCACCATCTTCTACACTTTTCCTTTCGTTCTTGCCGATATCTTCCTATCACACATCACACCGGACACTTGGATATTAAAAAAAAAACTCTTAAAAAAAACTTCAGTCTTCAGGAATATCCACCTCACCTTCGGGGAATAAGTGTGAGTCATCCGCAGCGCAAACTCTTTATAGTGCTGCATTCATCAAAAATGTAATTCTACTTTGTTTTTTTTAATGTTCCTGTGTAGTATGTACTAAAACATTGATTCACCTTAGGCTGGATGGAGATCATCGAATAACTGCTTCTATAAAAGCATTAACATTTCAGAGATAATTTTATTTATTTATTTTTTTTACACACACATACATACACACACATTATATATATATATATATATATATATATATATACACACATGCATACATACACACTATATATATATATATATATATATTTAAACCTGTGATTTATCATGTAGATGGTCCTACTGCCAGAGTTGCTGGTATATAAAATAAATCAAAAACACTTTATCCGCCCAATCAGATTCAAGATTTCAACAACATACAAATTCAAATAGAGATGCTTTTGGCTGGTGTTACCATCTATATTATTGAAAAAGCTTCCCAGTCCTGAACAAGCTTTGTCAGACTGCCATTTATAACATACTCTGAGACAAAGGCAAATCTTTCTCCATGTCTGTGCCTAGTGTTTGGCAATATTCAAAAAGAATCAATCCACTAATATGCAAGAATTGAGTTTAACTTCTTGTAAGAGCGAGCCAATGCCAGATACAGTCTTCCAGAAAGATGTCTTGGCTTGTTGTGTGCATCCACTCACCCCTAGTGAGAATTGGAGGTTGTGTTGTGTTGTGTATGTGTGTATATGTGTCTAAATGCTATTTTTAGCTGCAGTAGAGCGCCAGAAAAAGATGGCTGGGGGCTGCGTGCTGCACGATATGTCAGATGAGATTGTGTGTGAAACGAGAATGCCCAGACAGGAAGGTATAATAATTGAGAAGTTCTCTGCAATGTGTCCTCAAGGTGTCCAATTCTGGATTTTTTTTTTTTTTTTTTAATCCTGCTAAAGCATCTGTTTTAAAATTCCCACCTCCTGGTTTTGGTTCCCGCGGGATGATTAGTGCTCTGTAAACAAGCTTCTGTGAGGTGATGTACAACCAAAAAGCCCAAATCGGATCAGTCAAATGTTTATGACGACAAAATTTATATGTGTAGTTCTGTAGGAATATCTTCTTGTATTCAAGTGACAGTGACAACTGTATGTGAATATAATGTGATATTAAGAGCTATGAGAGATTATAAAAGGGAAGGTATTGGGTTTCTGGTGCTGTTTTCCACATTGTAGGTCCATTTAGCCTTGCACATCATTGAAATCTCATTCCATTTACTTTACACAAGTGTTCTTGATTCTTCGTAATGAAGTTATAAAATCCTGATATAATTAATCACTCATAAAATGGAGTAGATGATATGTTTATAGACTCTTTCTGAAAAATTTCAAGCATCATTGATACCTCTATCATTTCCAGAGGGATTTTTCTTCAGTATACCTGTACCGATCACGAAAGGAATAAATTAAAAAATAAATAAATAAAAAGAACCATTAACAATTAAAAATTAAGGGGAAAAAAAAATCACATGAGAGAAGCAGGGCAGGAAGAACACAGAAAAGGGGGTGGTGTTTGAGAGAGAGAGAGAGAGAGAGAGAGAGAGAGAGATGAACAGATGGTCAGTCTTGCACTCATATGTGGAAAGCTACTTCCTGAAGTGCTGGATAACGGTTCCAGCAAAATATAGGGATGGAGATGAAGCATAGAAACGCAAGCTGGAGAGCCAACGAAAAGGGAGGGTGCTGATACTGGCGAACCAATGCAGATTGGGAAACATTGGGGCAAGTGCCAATTTGCCAGCAGGCACTAAACAGAAATCTGCTAGCACTGCCAGCAGAGAAGCAAACTGCGGAAAGCCTCACTTTTACCATGAACGCCACCCCGCTGTCCCCTGGCACTGAAACCCTTTACAGGTAAAGTACTGAGAAAGAAAGCCAGAAGCTCACCTGCAGGTTAAATATCAGAGCTTTTTATTTGGAACAGGACCCAGTGTGTAAGTGATAAATGGCTGTGAGGTGATCACGAGGTGGAGAATGTAACAGGCTAGTTGGATGATGGGATCAGGGGGAAATAATGGATACAGAAAATGAAACTACATTGAAAGAAAATCCAGGGCGGGGGGGGGGGGGGGGTGTTAACAGAAAATCATTTTGGTAATGGGGATGGACAAAGCACATGCACAAATATGGAAGCTACATAAAGGTCTTGTGAACGTGCTGTGTCTTTGTACATACCGTGCATGGGTGGTGTAAGGATTATCACTTCCACCTCACAGCAAGAAGGTTCCTGGTTCAGGTCTCAGGCTCAGTGAGAACACATCTGTGCTTGCGTGGGTTTCCTGCAGTTTCCTCCCACGGTCCAAGGATATGAACATTAGGCTAATAGGCTGTTTCAGGGTAAACCCCATTCGCCCAGTGGAGGAAAAAAAGGTTCCAGCCTCTCTGTGACTATAGGAAGATTAACCAGTTCAGTAAACGGATAAACGGACGCATTATATATCTGAATCAGTATCAACCGTCAAAGAATTTTGATGGGAATACAATTTTTCAGAAAGTGGGGGGGGGGATACAAAACAAACAAAAACAGCGTACACCGAGTTGCACTGCACAAACTGGTATATGTTGCACTGTAGTAAATGTAGTTTGACAACCTTTTCTAACCTCACTATCAGTAGAAAGGAACCTTCATAGAATTACCTTGAAGAAGACATTTTTGGGGAGATATTATTACTAAAAGACATCCCAGGCAGTCAGAGATGAAAATGTTGAGGTTCTCTTTGGGAGTAACGAGGATGGATAGGATCAGAAGCGAGTACATCAGAGGGACAGCACATGTAAGAGGTTTTGGAGACAAAGTCAGAGAGGCTAGATTGAGATGGTTTGGACATGTACAGAGGAGGGATAGTGAGTATATTGGTAGTACAATGCTGAGGTTGGAACTACCAGGCAGAAGGCCTAGAGCAGTGGTTCCCAACCTGGGTTCGATCGAACCCTCGGGGTTCGGTGAGTCGGTCTCAGGGGTTCAGCGGAGCCTCTGCCACGGAGGTCAGGACACACCCGACTCATCATGTCAATAAGTGATGACATGCCCCGCTTGGCCATCACTGGCTGCAGATGATCACATTACATTACTTGGCCAATCAGTGCCGTGGGGAATTTAGCCCGCTCAGTAGTCAATGTGTGAAGACGTGAGATTTTTTTCGGAATATTTTAATCCATACTAACTATGTCAAGCAAATAAAGAAAGTGGTTGGATGAATATGTACAACATGGATTCACATGCATCACGGAACGTGATGGGACTCAGCATCCTATCTGAATGATTTGCAATGCCAAGTTGAGCAACTCTAGTCTCGCACCGGCAAAACTAAAGGAACACTTTGTGAAACTGCATGGAGATGGGGAATACAAGAACACAACAGTACCTATGTCTTGAATTTGTAAAAAAAAAAAAAAAAATCATATTTTTATTTTTCACTGATGAAGGGTTCGGTGAATGTGCATATGAAACTAGTGGGGTTCGGTACCTCCAACAAGGTTAAGAACCACTGGCCTAGAGGAAGACCAAAGAGACGATTCATGGACGTGGTGAATGAGGACATGAAGGCAGTTGGTGTAAGAGAAGAAGATGCAGAGGATAGGGTGAGATGGAGGCAGATAATTCGCTGAGGCGACCCCTGAAGGGAAAGGTCAGTTTGAGTATTGCAATGACTCTGCTGACCTGAACCCAGTCTGGTAGTGTCGTGATTATTCAGTCTGAATCACAGTAAAAAGGTACTGGGTTTTAGTCCCAGGCTTGGTGAGGATGTTTCCGTGTGAAGTTTGCATGTTCTTCCCATGCTTGCTTGGGTTTCCTTTGTGATCTCAGATTTCCTCCCACAATCCAAAAGACATGCACTTTAGGGTGATTAACTGTTCCAACCTCACCCAGTGGTGAAAGGGTTCCCAAGGGAAACGCCAAAAGGAAAAGAAGAAGACATCCCAGGCAGTGGTGGCCTGGTGGTAAAGGGGGCTGGATCACTGATCCGAATGTTTGGAGTTCGAGTTCCACTCTTCACAAGGTTGTCATTGTCTCCCCAATGCAGCTAACTGGGTTATCAAAGGTGGGCCATGTCTCTCACTGTCTATGGTGAGAGGTTCATGTAAAAGAACCATCTTTGACTTTCGTAAAGAGTCGCTGCAAAGCCGTCAGTGTGTTTCTGCCCCTTGCTAAAGGGTTGTGTGAGGAAGGGCATCCGACGTAAAAACCTATGCCAAATCAAACATGTGGTGACCCCTGAAAAAGGGGGAAAAAAACAAAAGGAAAAGAAAAAGAGGAGACAACCCCAATCCGTTCTGCCTGATCACCTAAATACAGTACCACACTCTGTTGTCAATCCACTTTCTGTCTGTTTGTCTTCCTTTCGGCTTTTTCCCTTTTACTTGGGAGTCGCCACAGCAAATCATCTGATTCACACATTTAATTTGGCAGATGGTTTTTTTTACATCGGATGCCCTTCCTGTCACAACCCTTTTTTTAGCAAGGGACAGAAACACGCTGACGACTTTGCAGCTACTCTTTACGAAAGTCAGCAATGGTTCTTTTACATGAACTTTTCACCATAGACAGTGAGAGACATGGCCCACCTTTGATAACCCAGTTAGCTGCACTGGAAGTACAGTGACAACCTTGTGGAGAGTGGGACTCGAACCCCCAACCTTTGGATCAGCGATCCAGCGCCCGATACCACTAGACCACCACTGCCCCGATTGTCAATCCACATTCTGACAATTATATATATATATATATCCATAGCTATGCTGTACGTGTAGCACATGGAGTGCTGGTCTTGCAATTCTTTGGTTCTGTATTTTTCAGTAAAGTTCTGAAAGGGGACGGTTCGCTGACACAGTGGCCAGCAAGTCCGCTTCACAGCTAGAATGTCCTTGGTTGGTGTTTGCAAGTGTTTCCTCCGGGTACTTAGGTTTCCCCCACAGTCCAAAACACAGGCACATAAAGTGAATTGGCTGTTCCAAATTGCCTGTTCGCGTGAATGGTTGTGTGTGCGCGCGTGTGTTTCCCTGTGATGGTCTGGTCAGCCAAGATAGGCTCCTCCTGCTGACCCTAATAGGATTAAGCAGTTCAGCAAATGAGTGAGAGTGAGTGTTGAAAGTATACCAACCCCCCACACGTTCACTCATCTGTTTACTGAATCAGTATCTTAATGAACATGTCATCTAATATCGAGACACATATTTCATAAATATGTATTGGGCTTCTGTTACTCATAACAAAAAATAAACTGCATACAGTGCCGGCCTTAGTGAGATAGCACTTCACCTCACAGGACCAATAACACATTCCAAATTAGCTTGCTCTTATTAGCAAACACAAAACCCAGCTTATGTAACTGGCTGATGTAACCATTTTAGGTTCTTTTGGAGTGAACATGTGTCATTGCATCAAAATTTCCAGCCTCAACTGACAGAACATAATAATAAAATAAAATAAAAAAATCTGATGACTGTACAGACATTTTTCTTGTCCCATGTTTCTGTCACGCTCTCCAGGACCTCCATATAGCGTGTCCTGCTTGTGGATGGTATGAACTTGGATGTGGGTGATCAGTAGAAAACCACCCAAATTGCTGAAAGAACATCACACTACTTGAAGCCCATACGAGAACATTCCAGCACGCCGCATTCCCACCTGTGATTCCACCACAATATTCCACCACATGCCTTCCGCCTGTCATATCTATCAGAATAGAAGAAACATGATTAAATACGTAATGGAACTGTTCATTCATCCAAAAACCCAAACGCTGTTGCCAGACCACACGAGTCAAACCATGGTCGGCTGGAAGCAAACACAAATGCAGGTAACAGACTAGTGTGGGAAAGAAGTTAAACGATGGCTCTCGAGTTTTCTTGTTCCAGCTGTGACCGAGTTTATGAAAAAGTGCATCTCGCAAAGCAGTGAACATCATGAGAGGAGTGAGAACAGAAACAGGACAGAAAAACCATCGAGAAAGTGCCGACGGTGACAGAGCCCACCGTCCCCACCTTGGCTCCTAGAGAACGCTGTTCACTGCTTCAACTTCTGGCTCTTTTGCCTAATCCTGGTGGTAGAGGTGCTCACCTGCTGTCTTGCTTACTCTCCAACATCACAATTGTTGCCTTCAACCTTTCCAAGGAGGTCAGAATTACTGCAGAGTTCAATTTGTTAAGTGTGAAGAAAGATCATGATGAGCACAGGGAATGGCTGGAGTAATATACAAGTGCTGGTGTGACTTGTCTGCCTGGATTTTAGCTTCATGTGGAACGACAGGGGAACACGTGCTACCGTGTACTGCCACACAGGTAAAACATGCATAAATAGCCTCCTAACAGGACATGAAGATCTGATTATTTCACACAGCTTAAAATACAGGTGGAGTACTAACACTGTACGTTTTAAAAGGATGGAAAGTTGAGGCAACTCCAGGGTTCCTCCTTTGGCTCTTGAGCAGATTACTTATGCAAGTACATACTACTGGCACACGTTATCATCCAGTACAAGGCTGATTGATGTATGTATGTATGTGTGTGTGTGTGTGTTGTCCTGTGATAAATTGGTGACCATTTCTTTATGTGTACTCCCCATCATGCTTGATTAAAATGATCTACACTTCTGCAGACTGTCAAGTACAGTACTGTACTGTAGTTGCCTGTTGATGCCAAAATTCAGGTCATACAGGTGAAGCAACAGCACACTCTGGTGGTCATACTTTGGTACTCAAAACATTTTTTAGGAACACCTATACACCAATGAGGCGGCATGGTGGCGTAGTGGTTAGCACATCTGCCTCACAGCAAGAAGGCCTGGGTTCAATTCCCTGCCTGGGTGTTTCTGTGTGCATGTTCTCCCCGTGGTTGCGTGGGTTTCCTCCGGGTACTCCGGTTTCCTCCCACAATCCAAAGACATGCACAGTAAGTTAATTGGCCGTTTTAAATTGCCGTAGGTTCGTATCGTGCAGAAGGCAATGGCAAACCACTGCACTAATCCTGCCAAGAAAACCTCCATGAAGATGATAACCAGGGCGTTATCCTTCATGGCGGGTCGCCAATGGTCGTCCTACGACTCAGGCGCTAGATCGATAGATACACCGATGCAATTATCTAATCGACCAATCATCATTTTGTCAATGCATGGTATCATGCTTATCCAGGCCATTAGCTTCAGGTAAAGCTCACACTCAGAGTACTTTATCCCAGATGACATTGTGTGCACACAGGTGCTCCATTCCAATTAAAGAATAACAATAAAAGGGGGAGGAGAAACATTAGGCTACCTGAACTAAACATTGGTGTTGTTGGGGGTCAGAAAGGTCAGTTTGAGTATTGCAATGACTCTGCTGACCTGAACCCAGTCTGGTAGTGTCGTGATTATTCAGTCTGAATCACAGTAAAAAGGTACTGGGTTTTAGTCCCAGGCTTGGTGAGGATGTTTCCGTGTGAAGTGTGCATGTTCTTCCCATGCTTGCTTGGGTTTCCTTTGTGATCTCAGATTTCCTTCCACCACAGTCCAAAAGACATGCACTTCAGGGTGATTAACTGTTCCAACCTCACCCAGTGTCCGTTGGTCTCTGTGGTAGACTGGGGAGCTGTTCCGGGTGAACCTAACCAGCACTCAGGATCGGCTGAGATAGGCTCCAGCTGAAGCATTTTGGAAAATGAAACAATACATTCACACACATGATGAAATTATGACAATAAAGACTGTTGAAAATGTAAATAATTGCCTGGGATTTTTATGTACACCAGCCATGAAAGTACTCAAAGCGGTGAAATAAAAAAATCTTGTTTTAAAAAAAAAAAAACAATAAAAAAAAGCAAAAGTGGCGCTGAGGAAAGGCAGAGCTGGAGGTAGCAGAGATGAAAATGTTGAGGTTCTCTTTGGGAGTAACGAGGATGGATAGGATCAGGAATGAGTACATCAGAGGGACAGCACATGTAAGACGTTTTGGAGACAAAGTCAGAGAGGCTCAATTGAGATGGTTTGGACATGTACAGAGGAGGGAAAGTGAGCATATTGGTAGTAGGATGCTGAGGTTGGAACTACCAGGCAGAAGGCCGAGAGGAAGACCAAAGAGATTTATGGATGTGGTGAAGGAGGACATGAAGGTCAGTGGAGTAAGAGAAGAAGATGCAGAGGACAGGGTAAGATGGAGGCAGATGATTTGCTGTTGCGACTCCTGAAGGGAACAGCTGAAAAAAAAAAAAAAAAAAAAAAAGAGAATAAAAAAGCAAAAGTGACTGTTCTTTTGACTGATGTTGAAAAGAATTCGATGGAGAATGGCAGGATTTGCTCAAGCTGGTAGACATCCACGTCCTTAGTCTCACATGACCACCGGAAGTTTTGCATAAAAACTTATGCTGAAGTAACTCTTCCCCATTTTGTATGACTGCAGTGAGAATAAACACCCATCCCAGAATGCACAGCACATTGATCAGGCATGCAGATGACTACATGGTGTTATGTTTCTGTTCAAGAAAAACTGGATAAATATATCCCGGTCAGAGAAATCTTGGGATGGAACCTGCTTTCCCAACCCATCAGCGGTCCAGGCTGGGGGTGATGGTGGAATGACGTGGGGTATGTTTTATTTTAGGGCTGTTGAGAGGAATCTGGGCAGTGGTGGTCTAGTGGTTAAGACGCAGGATCGCCGATCCTAAGGTTGGGGGTTCGAGTCCCCACAAGGTTGTCACTGTCCACCCCCCCCCCCCAGTGCAGCTAACTGGGTTATCAAAGGCGGGCCATGTCTCTCACTGTCTATGGTGAGAGGCATGTAAAAGAACCATTGCTGACTTTCGTAAAGAGTAGCTGCAAAGCCATCAGCGTGTTTCTACGACCTGGAAAGGGATGGGCACCGCCAGGCCAAATCAGCCCAAGTCTCGCCATGAAGGCGCCCCAAAGACATTCCTGGATGTAAAGGGATAAATGAAGAAGAAGAAGAAGAGCGTTGCTCGGATTTTGAATTTTGCTTGAATTCCACAGCCTAGTTTGGTATTAATGCTGATCATGTCCATCATTTCATGACCACACACAATCTACTCGTTTTCACTGCCCAGCGTCACAAAGCGGAAAGCGTTTCAAATGGATTTCAGGAGTTTATGATCACAACACACAGTAATTGTGATTCATGTTTGATCCAACCAGGCTTGTGCATTCATAAGTAGAAACTGTTTGAAACGGGCCAGGCCTTCAATAGAGGATGTGATAAATGCTACTGCAACAGCAATGGGGCTACATCTGCCTCTCATAAATTATATAATGGTAAAATGTGATAATTTGGCCTTGAGCTTTGGAGGTTTTCTCGCCAGCGTTGAGTACTCCAGCATCTTACTACACACAAAATATATCTTACTAATCATTTATGCAATTTCAAATTAAAACATACAGTACATTCATTCATTTCCAAAGCAACTTAATCCTAATTAGGGTCGCAAGGAGGTTGGCGCCCATCTTATCCGACTCTGGATGAAGGTGGGGTACATCCTGAACGGCTCACCAGGCCAATGCAAGGCCAACACTCAGAACCATTCAAACTCACACCTAGGGGCAATTTGGAAAAACCAAAAAAAAAAAAAAAAAAAAAATCAGCCAACTGTGCATGTTTTTGGACTGTGGAAAGAAACCCATGCAAGCACAGGGAGGACATGCAAACTCAACACCAAAGGTCGAACCTGGGAATCGAACCTACGACCTTGATACGAAGCAAACATACTAACCACTGTGCCACCACGCCGCTCGATTTAGGACACTGTGATAGTAAATTTATGTTTGTTTTTGGAGTCTTTCGAAGGACAGATCAAAAAGACACTCAGAGCTGAATCAAAAATATTATCACTATGACATCACGGTGAACAGGTAGCCAATCAGGATTAAGGTTAACTTCGGTAACTGTAAATCAAAGCAAAGAAAGTTCATGTAAATAAAAAAAGGTCTAAATTCGATTACACATTAAAGCAAAATCTGATGGTGGTACATGATAATTATAAAGATTCATGTGCAAGTTAAGGAAGGGTGGACTTGTCCTTTCAAGGCAGTGATGGGCTGAGGTAGACATGATAAAATTCAACAAGAATAAAGCTGAAGAAACAGACTTATGCTACAAGATACCGCGTAATGATTATACAGCTTTTTGGATAAAAAAAAAAAACTTACAGGATATTCTTCCATTTTCAAAGAAAGTGTCGACGCGTACGAACAGGCTGTGGCTAGCGTGTTGTGTATCGCAAAAACTCAGCGCTAGAGTGCCAGGCTGACAGTTGGATTTAGCGATGGAGGCCGAGCCCGACGTCCCCTCGCACACCTTGCACAGAAGTACTGCTAATTAGCATCTTCCAATTACAGCAGTTCTCAAGTCACATTCGGGTGTGACACTTGAGCAACATATCAAAACTCCACTGTATTAGAATATACAATGTTTTTCTTCTTTGCACAGGCAGATAATGGAATTACCAGCAAAATTGCTTCATTAAGTAAGACCTTCGTGTTGTATTTTAAACACGAAAACGAGTCATTAGCCATTGTGTGCACAAGTGTTTTTAATTAAAAAAAAAAAAAAAAAAGCGTGAATGACATCCCACCTGCTAATCCCATGAAGAAAGGGTAGTTATGCAGGTGAAATGGATTCTGCAAGCAAACGTTCAAAGAGGAGATTGTTTAAGTGGTTTGTATTGTTGCCGACGCCTTTTTTGTTTCTGGTTCCTGAAGTTCTTCACGGCATCACTGCTGTCAAATTATGTAGAATTTTAACACTACAGCCATTACAAAAATACATTATAATAACTATTTTATTACAAAAAGACATTACACATTTTGTGTTTATTGTCTTTTAAAGGAGTGGGAGGGGTCCAAACTTTGATCTGTTTAAAAAATAAAACTTTTGAAACATGTCCAGTTTATGATGGAACATCCACACTTTCAACTGTTAATCCAACACAAAAGAAAAAATATCATGCGGCAAATTTAGTGTACTATATTTTCTCGGAACAGTATATAACACATTTTTTATGCAAGTACACGTGATCATACATAAATGTTTCCTTGCTTGTTAACATTTTTTCCTTTGTTATTAAGGTGCTGGTAAATTTCTGGTCATAAAATCTTTTTTTCTTTTGAAGTCTTCTGTGAAAAGACAAACATTCATGTTAATCAGTGAGTAAGTACCCTTGAGTCTTTTCCTAAGTGGGGAGGAGGACCTCTGACAGAAAATGCCAAAAAAAGGTCAAAACGTATGTGAAAGGTTGAGAAAATAAACCTGGTAAATTCCACATCTCCGGCAAGGTCCTTTGACTGGGGGGGAAAAAAACCAAACAAACAAACAAAAACAAACAAACAAACAAAAAGGATTTCTGGATTGCTGTAGTCCATCTTGAGTCCACCCAACAGACAACCAAGACAAAAAAAACTACAGTTCCCAGGATACAACAGTGGTATCCATTGCATTTGAAGCGATATTCAGTTCCACTCTGTCATCATGGCACAACTTTTGTGACCTCACGGTTTGTGATGAATATCAGACAGACAAAAGTACAGCATTCTGTATATATAAAAAAAAAAACACCTTAAAGCAGCACTTTGCATGAAAAATACTTAGTACGAGACCCCAGCAGCTATCTTTTCCACTTTTTTGATATTTGTCTTTTTTTTTTTTTGTCCTAATCAAACCATCCAGCCACACCTCCCGTTCTCCTTCATAGAGTGGTGTATGGAATGCAAGGATTGGTCAAAGGGAGAGAAAAATAACTTCTCAACAATAAGAAAATTAAAAATCCTGCAGGATTCAAAAACTGGGAGGGGAATAAAATCCTATAACGGAATAAAAACAATCTTTCTGCAGCTTACTTTGTTTTTTTCTCTCAAAATAGTCCCGTGCATTTGTGACGCAGCAGGGGGAAATCATGGATAAGTTGCCAGCTGTAGTTTTGTGCTTGTAAAGTGATGGAGGATAGATAGACATTATATATTGATTATTTGGATTGTACACCTCTGCCTCTGCTAAACTATAATGTTTTATTAATAAATGCAAAGTCTCAGTATTTTATTGTAATTTTTTCCATTGGGATGTCGTGGGAAACAGAGACAAACGGACTAGCAGGATTTCATTAACGTACAGAGTCGTCAAAGGCGGAAGAACACAATATTTGGGTTGTAAACAGACTCCAAGCCTGACTTTTACACATTACTACGCTCCCTATCTGTGTTTAGGTGTTGTGGTTCTGATCGAGTTTGAATCCACTGCGCCCGGAGCGAGCGCTGTATCCAGACGAACATGATCAGAATCCTGTGCATCTTCTACCACCGCTGACCTTTAGTTCGATTTATTTTTGGAAAGAATCATTCTTCTACTGTTGAAGTGTAGATTTTTTTCTGCTGAAAGTGAGAGCGCTTTACATCCACCAAAACAAACAACAAAAAAAACCAAAGGCTGCATCGAGGCTCACGGAGCCAATCAGTACGCAGCTTTTAAAGACGCTGTCGGAAACAGAGGATTCCTGTGAAAGCAGATTTCACCGAGTCAGGACTCACCGAAGCAGTGAGAGGCTATTCCGGAGATAACAATCACCAGGGATCCCAGCGAGGTTTAGAAAAAATAGAGGAAAATGGTTCAGAAATAAAGGAAATGATATATTTCAGCGGGGGGGGACCCCTGGATTGAAGCTAAATCGTGGAGACCTGGGATCTCCAAATCACAAATCAAAGGTTTTATCAGTAACGAGGAAGAGGATCAACCTGTACCAGTGGAAAATGTTGCTGATCATGATGGAAACTGGTGGGTGACTTTACATCATGAATATGAATTACTTCCATGAAATGTCACACACATTATTTCATATGGTTGACCCAATAGCCTTAGAAGAAAGTAATACTAAAAACGGGTGAAATTCGCTGATAATCTTGATGTATTTGAATACTTGATTTTAGTGACACTGACAAGGCCGAGCTGGGTGTTCGAAAAGCACCTACTTGGCTGACAAGTCAGATTTTTTTCCCCCTTACTTTTGCATAATTCACACACATTTATCAGAAGAAAAATAACTATTGTGTTCGGCTTTAGTTGATTATTATTGATTGCCTAATTATGGGTGGAGAGGGTCTGTACTCAAAATCAGTGTCCCGAGTATACACACGAGTTCATGGCTGTGCCTTCACGAGAGTACAATAATCATTCGTTTTCTGTAACCACCTAATCCTAATTAGGGTCACGGGGAGGCTGGTGTCCATCAGAGCTGACTCCGGGCGAGGGCAGAGTACACCCTGGACAGCTCAGCAGGCCCTCGCAGGGCGGAAACACACTAACTGCTATGTAGCTACTCTTGTTGAAAGTCAGCAATGGTTCTTTTACATGAACCTCACACCACAGACAGTGAGAGACATGGCCGGCCTTTGATAACCCAGTTAGCTGCACTTGAGGGGACAGTGACAACCTGTGGAGAGAGGGACTCGAACCCCCAAGCTTAGGATCAGTGATCCAGCATCTTTATCACCAGGCCACCACTGCCCAAAAATAATCCAGTATATTTTTATTAATCATAATGATGTGCTTTCAGTTGGAGGTTATGTCTCTGTGGAGATGAGGAGACAGCCTGTTTCAGCACAAATGTAGGAAAACCAGATGCAAAGTTGTCGCTTCCTTTTCATGTATCTGCAAACTGAACGATTCCTAAGTAGTAACTGAGTAACTTCCCAATGTTTTCAGAGTCTATTTTTGGCATAAGTGTGTAAGTTTTATGCTTGGAAAAAATCCAAAAAAAAAAAAAAAAAAAAAAGAAAGAAAGAAAGAAAAAACCCTGAGCAGTTTCAATTTTTTTTTTTTTTTTTTAACAAGACTGACTCCAATTTTCTCAAAACTGGGTCACCGCTCATGTGGAGACTCAAAACACGTGAATCTCAAAAATTAATCAAGGTAATTAAAACGTGTTCTTTGTGTCTTATTCAGAAGGATCTCTTATTTCAAATACAATATTAATCTCATTTTGAATTGTGACCCTTTATCCATGATTTTCCCATGCAACGTCACATTTCTAGTCATTGAAGCAATATTTATTACAAATCCGTTTCTAAAAATGAAAATAAAACCAGTCCCATAGGACAGCTATACATTAGAACAGACTGCTAATGGACAGGATGATACTGGGTTTCAGACGACCCTTAAAAGTCAGTTCAAACAAAGGCTGAGCTAACTGCAGCACCATAAAATCTGTTTGTCAAGTATTACAGAATGAATCTATACAAAAGGTTGCGAAGGGATGATCCTATAAACCTAGTGAGAGTTGACAGACTGAATGGAATGATTAAGAGGAAGAGAGACTAATTAAATAAATGCATTTTACCTACATACCCATATGAATGAATCGAACGGACACTTTGCTTGAAGATAATTCAGCCATCAGTGAACCATCTCAGCCTGACCTGATTATAACAAGTGAGTCGACCTAAAAGCACCAAACACTCCACCTGATCCAACAATTCCACCCTGGTGACGGAGCATCAGCACTAATATATTTCAGTAAAATGTGCCTGATTCAGCTCATCACCTACTTAATTTACTGAAGTGTGAACCTATTCTCAAAGCATGAGGAGAAATTTAAAATTACACTTGATTTCACTCTTGCTCACCCCCCTGCCAAACTGGTTATAATTTTATTATCACTGACTGAAAGATTATAATGAAATCCATGCCAGACTGCTTACAGACTGCAGAAATGCAGGATTTTTTTTTGGTGAAAGAGAGGTTGGGGATTAAACAGTAAAACAATAAAGATAAAGAAAGTATGAGGCGATCATTACAAGAGGCTGAGTCCATACTCCTCTGATCTCTGTACATCAAGCCCCTCCCCTAACCCAGAACTTATCCACAGGTTTAGCTGAGGAGGGTGACAAACAAGCATACACACATACATTCACGCTCACATTCATACATGCTCTCAAACACAAGCACGCAAAAGTGTTCTAGTAGGTCCCCGAATGTGTCCGTACACCTGAACCCTGCATAGGGGGCTGCTGTAAATGCCGCTGTGGGTAGTGCTGTGCTCCGCTGGCTGACAGAAGCCTAGAGCTGGCCTGCAGCACTGAGGGGCTGGAGTTTCCTGCATTAAGGTTTCGCACTGTGGGTGACTGGGCTAATCTGGACACATTGGAGGCCTGGCTGCTAATGGCAGTGCAGCTGTCCGTGTGGCCCTGGCCTCTGGAGGACACACTCAATGACCCTGAAAGAGTGCTGCTGTTTAACAGGCTGGCTTTAAGATGGCCGTCTGAGTAAAGGTGTGACAGGTCCATCCCGCTCGCTCTATTATGATGGTGTAGGGTGCCCCCTGTGTGTCTGGAATCCACCGAAGAAGCGGCTGAAGATGAGAGCACATCCTGGGCTAGAGAAGCAATTGTCCCCAGTCGGGAAGTATGGTAGCCCTGAACCACTGATGATGAGGAGGGTGATGGAGAAGAGCTAAAGGAGGTGTGAAATGGAGAGGAGCTACTCTGCTGGTGGAAAGTGGAGTTTTCCAGATGTAAATCGGATTCTGCCAAATGGGGCTGCACCTAAACAATACAGAAGTCAAAACAATACAAGTCTGGATAAACAGTACAAACCCATTATCGCACATTAAAATAAACCTTTAATAGAGTTGTACCTGGTGCAGGTGAATCGATGGACTATACCCTTGAGGACTCCTCATGGGGGAAGCCAACGATGAGCTCTGGAGAGCAAATTTATCCTCTTCTAGTCCATCTGTCCATTCAGATAGAGACAAACAGATGTATGGATACACATAACAGGAAATACTCATGAGATATACAAAGCTGCAAAGCCACAAAATGAGCAAGATATGTAGATTTAGTTATTCCATACCTATATCTTTGTCTCGATTACTACCATGCTCATTAGCTCCACTTTCCGACCTTTTTAGGATCCGATCCATCTTCATATTTCCCCTCAGAACACGCTCCAAGACTCCCTGCCCTTCCCTTAACCTCTCCACTGTTGTTGGCACCATCCTAAAACACAGAAGATGGAATCACACAGCTTTGTTTATGGAGCACACGTTCGTTTCTGGCTTGAATGTATAGGCATATTCTTACCAGTGGCTGGATGCCTGGGTGTGATTCCCCACGGTGGTGCTAAGATCAGGAGGACTGACCTCTTCTACCTGTGGGAACGGCTGATGGGCTGGAGAGGAAAAGGAGCTGTGTGGGGAGGTGGGTGGCTGCAACAGTGAGCGCGGCCCACCAGGAGATTCAGCAGTTTGGCACACAGAGCCAGTGCGCACGGGGGTGCCGCCAGCAGAGCCTACTGGTTCAGTGTCCCGTGTTCCCTGCTTTCTTTTTCGGTATTCGAGCAAAGACACCTATGTAGTCAATATGAGGAAATAAAACATGTACCAGGTTTTAGATGAATGTTAATGTTTGCATCAGGGAATCATGTTACACACACACACACACACACACACACACATGCACAATAAATTACCAAAATATCCAGTATGTAACAAGGCAACATCCATAGACTCAAATGAGAATGAGAATGGCAAAACATGCGATGTTAACCAGCACTTTGTTATATTTCACAAACATCTGCTCACAATCTGTTACGAGATGGATGTCACAGAATACATTTTAAACCTGTTTTAGCTGCATATAATCTCTCTCACACACACAAACAGAATATATAAAATTTTTCAGCATCTATGATTAATATACTCTGAGTAGGGATGCACTGAAATTTCAGTCTCTAGGGAACCCCCCCCAAATGTCATTTATGTTAGAAAATATAAGAGTATTCCATGGGAGATTTGTGTCACCTGCACTGCTTATTTACCCTGGCATTAAAAATCAGATTAAATCAGAGTTTGCACCAGAGAATTATGTTCTGGAGAGTCTATGAAAAGTTTTGTGAAAATCCATTCACACATGCATGAAAAGCTACCCCCTTGTGGAGTAACGTCAAAGGCCAAAAAATGTATTTAAGAAAACTAAAAACAAGACGTGCACAGGAGTATGGCATAAATACGATTTCCTGAAAGTCTGGTCGAAATAAATTGACTGGTTGAGAACATCTGATGCAAGTTTGACATCGGCGATCCCTATGTGCTGCTCAAGTGTCAATGGCAAGCAACACAATGATCGGCGTTCGTATGGTAGTTATACAGAAACTGTTACACTGCTTTGATTTTTTTTTTCATTTTTTATTTTTTTTTTTTTTTTAGAGTGCATGAAAATATAACCAGTTAAAAATTTTCAGTTGTAATGAAAGAACACCCCTGTCTCCTCTTGTCTGTCAAATAATCTACAACTGAGCTTCTGAAATCTCTCAGAGACAAAAGAAAAACTGACAGCATGAACATTGAGTTCATGGCATGAAATACTAATTTTAAACGAGTAAAGATAATTATGTACATTGACATCGTTTTGTGATATACAAAGTTAAATGGTTAAAATAAAAACATCTATGCGACATTACAAAACATTTAAAGGAAAATAATTTTTGAAAAATCCACAAGTTTTTATGTCCTTATCTGTATAGCTTGGGCCAGGTTTCATTTTAATTTCAGTGCATCACTAAAAATATTTTAATATATACATATATATATATTAAAAAAAAAAAAGCTTTCTAAAATGAGTGCATGACAAATACATTTTCAACATATAAATGATGCACATGTTGCCATGTCTGTAAAAGAAGCAACAATATGTAATGGTTTTATGCATGTTAAAGGGACTTTGGGCAGTACAGGTAAGGGAGGCGTACTGTATGCTAATGCAAACAATATCCACATGCACACTTCTAGATGGAGGCCATGTATTTAATATTCACCATATTCTGCCCTGGCTTGAATTCACGCCTTACAGCTAGTGCCTGGTAACTAGGCAGGCCTGGCAGCTGACTAACGCCACTTCCAATGGCCCTCTGCCTTGAAAAAAATTGAAGAAGAAAAAGACTTTGCCACAGTTTTCGAGGAACATGGAATGGAACGAGAGAGGGTATGAAAAGAACAGAGAGGAAAAGAGTAGTGTCTTGATTTGGCTTGAGACACAGAGACATTGTGAGTGACGCAGTGTCGAACAAATACCAGTCTTCTTTTGTACTCATCCAATGGAACAATTCATATTAATAAATTCGTGATGTTCTTCTTCTGAAATGGTGGCCGAGACATCAAAATATAGCACGACATCCCCCAATAATGTGTGCAACATCATACAGTAATGTAAATAGGAAATTTTGTACAGTACAGTATGCAAATGCTCGTCATGCCTCAGACTATAACTTGTTAGTATGTAAAATGGCAGTGTTGAAATTTTCCACAATGTAATACTGTGCCAAACAGTGTAATTACTAAGATATAAGTATAAAGCCTTCCTGTGATTCAACTCCTTTAAGACATAAATTAAAATATAGTGCAAATGAAGATACGATAAACTTGCCTTCTTCTTCTGTGGTGGGTTGCTAGTATGAGGAGGTGTGGCACTCCCAAACTGAGGCTCAGGGTACGGTGAAAAAGAACCAGCTCCTGGCTCAGTCATTAAACCTTGGCCACTAACAGAGCTGAAGTAGGATTCAGCAGGAGAGAAGCTGCCTTCTGACTGGGAATGCCTTCTGTCAGTCACAGGACCAGTGGTCAGGTTGGCATTGAGGGGAGAGCAGGTGTAGATGAGGTTGAACTCTGTCCTAAAGACCTGCTCTCGTGCCTGTGCCTCATTTGAGCGTGAACCCAATGAAGCGTCACTGGCATTAGATACAGGGGCTGGTGTGTGACACACACCATCTCCAGAGCCAGTCAGAGACTCTGATCCGGTCAGGGGAAAGTCATCCGTTACAGGTGCTGGACTGTCAAGACCAGATGTTACAGGAAGTTCTGGAAAGGTGGTAATCCGTAGTGTATCAAAGTCTGGTCGCAGACAGGGCTGGAAAGAATTACAGTGGTTATCATACAAGAACACAACGATGGCACACACATGCACGTGCGTACAGACACACTCAGCTTAATGTCTGCTATATTACCTCTGGAGAAACTGACTCTGGTCTGTGTACAGGAGATGCCTCAGGAGATGAGATGTTCTGTAGAGAAGGGCACAGCTGATTATTCTATTCTACTGCTAAAGTTCCAAAAAAATTCACCGCTGATCAACATTGAATAACTGCGAGAGGAGCTTCAAACCCCCCGACACACACACCACTCTGTCACATGTATGTCATTACAACTGAAGGAAAAAACACATTTCCCTCAGTAGAGCAGTGTGTCCAGTATAATGATGTAAAACAGACTTTGCAGAACATGGTCATTAACTTTCTACCACTGGTGTAGGTTAAAAATATGAGGTCAAGGACTTCCGTTACACAGATATTTCTGGTTATCGTGGCTAAATTTTTTTTGTATGTATGTATGTAAAAAACTGTGGAGCAACAATGTGTTGATTGCTCATGAGTTCCAAAGTAACAACTAGATAAGGATAAAAAAAGGGTGTCAGTAGTCTCATGTATAAGCATTACCTTCGAGATGATGTGTTCTTACCTCAAACTGCAGAGGTGTGTTGCACCTGCTTGCAGGAAGGGATGGTAGTGGGGAGTATGATGGCACACCACCATTCTGCCGGTCTTCCTCAGTTGTCAAATACAGCGAACAGGAAGAGAGGACAGGGTGTAGCAAGCTCACAGAAGGCTCAGATGGCAGTGGAGGTGTGATGGGCGACAAGGGTCGAAGTAAAAGTTCAGATGGTGGTGTGATGTTTTCTGGTGCATACCTCGACTTTCTCTTTTTTAAGGGTGCGATTAACTCTGACAGAAGATGATGTAGTCAATATTACTTGATATATGATTCTTAAAGCATTTTGTGTACAAAACTTCAAAGAAAATACTATTTTTTACCAGATCTGGAGGCTGTGCTGCTGCTGTTACTTTGGTGTGAAGAGTTGGACTCTGTTCCATCTTCCATGGAAAGAGACGACATGCTCTCATCTTGTGCCTGCTTTATCCACCTCTACAAAATGGAAACAAGTACATTGACAGTAGCAGCAAAAAGCTGAAAGATGTTTATCTATCAATTACATAAAAACACAACAGGCTTTTTTTTTTTTGTTTTGGCTCACATTACATCTTAAAAAAACTCAATGCTGCAGTCACACTAACCTTTTTGCAGGACCCGTAGGAGGGATCAACGACCAGGGGCCTTCGACGTCTCTCTGGGTTGAATGGTGAGCCAAATCGGATGTAGTGTTTTGGGGTGGTACATATGAGGGGCGAGTGTGAGAGCCCTGGCAACATATTGAGCGTAGTAGCAAGCACAGTGGGGTCTGTGGTGATGCGCAGGGGCCGCTCTGCTGGCTCATCTACCCGGTCTGGGACCTTGTCATTCAGCCATTCTGTCACAAGATACTAAAGGGATTCAAAGCAAGGCATCACAATTATTATACTGGCACACAATAACAATAATAATAAGAAAATAATCTGCTGTTCCGGAAAGAAATCAATTATTGTGGTTCTTTTAACCATTAAAATTATATGATGCACTCTTGAGAAGCAGATTTCATAATGTCAATACACATCACAGCTTCTCAATTATTTCGTGACGCCCCCTCTAGGGAGAGCGGTGGGGGGGCGACTTCACGCACCACCCCGCACGCAGCTGTACAATTGTATTATTTGTCTATAAAATTATTCTTACACCTATGCATAACAAGCGTATCATTATTAACATAAAAAAACAAAAAGAGAGAAATGTAGTTCGATTTACAATAAAGAAAAACTTCCATTCATAGCGTTTTTAAATCTGTAAAATAAAAGACAAAGTGCACCAATTTGTCTGAAATTTAAAAAATTCCTTATTTAAACTCATCCACTTATTTATGTCTCAATATCTCCATCTTTCTCCACCTTTTTCTTCGTTCCTGTGAGAAATTTTTCCATGTTGTTTCTTGAGGGGGTGTTTACCGCACTTCATATCTTTTGCTCTGTGTGGAAAAGCCCCTACACCATAGCGACAATGAGCACGCCACTGCCAACTACTGGAGTGGAGGTGCAATTTACATGTAATTTTAGGACAGTACCTACAGCAAAAAAAGCAAGTTCCCCAAGGTCATACGTGCGCCCTCGGCATCACACCGCCCCCAAGGGGGGCACGCCCCCACGATTCGAGAAGCACTGATATATATTAAGCAGCACTAAATGTGATAAGGCATAATGCAAGGCTGAATGTACAAAACCCAAATTAAATGAGAATACTAAAAGTGCTGATATCAGGCAAAGTTAATTCATCTTATACAAATCCGAGTCTTAATGTAAAACAGCATAAACATGTCACAGTCACTGTTTATTTCCACTAGCAAAAATTAAACATGCAAACAGCACTTCTCAGGGTCCAAGTGCTGAAGAGAGGTTTCAAATGGTACCGTACTGTATTGAGAAATTGATGTCACAGACAGGGACTGGAATCTGTGATGTCACCAAGAGTTTTTTCACGTCACACTTTGTTGTGAGACATTTAAAAAAATGTTGTTGTTTTTTTTGCAGTTTTCACCAATATTGGAAACTGGAATTACTATCAAAAGTCATTCAACACCTCTCTCTCGTATTAAATGTTCATGATGAAACTATAATATTTAAAAGAATAATACAAAACAGCAACATGTATGCCTGCAGGTAATCATGACTAAAAATTCCTGCAGAAAGTTTTTATTTATAAAAAATAAAAAATAAAACAGCTCGGTGCATATCTGCATATCCTTGATATGTGCATTAGCTTTCCAAAAAAAATATTTTCCCTGCAGGCAAACAATAATCAAAGTCATTACAATAGAGGTTTTAAACTGAAACTTGGACCCCTAAATAGGAGGTGCACAACAGCATTGCGTTCTAAAGATTCTGTGAAAGCTAAAAATACGATGGCAACTCCATGATGGACAAAGTTTATGGTGACGATATATATATATATATATATATATATATATATATATATATATATATATATATATATATATATTATTTTTTTGGGGGGTGGCAAAAAAAAACAAAACTATTTGTTACAAAACAGAAGAGAAGGTGCACAAGCTGAAACAAAGTGACTGACTGAAAGAGCAGCTGAGATTAAAAATAAATGTCACGGGGCTCCCAAGTGGCACATTGGCAAGGTGCGTGACTATTAACCAGGAGATTGCAAGTACGAATCCGGTTTCATGCCACAGCCGTCCATGGCCGGTAGTCCATGGGATGTAATTGGCCGAGCTCTCCCGGGAAGTAGGGACTGCATATGCTCACTTCCCAGTCAAAGCAATCATCAGTCAATTGTGGGCGTCTGTGCGCTCATACAAGGGGCGGATATACAGTGTGTTAGACATCCCTATATACACATGGCGCTACAGTTCAAAAAGAGACGGGTGGCTAGCATTGCATGTTATGGAATGGGAGGGTGTGTGTGCCTGCTTTCACCTTTCCCTGATCGGTGGTGGTCGTGTGATAGGGAACGTAATACTTGGTGTGTGGGAATTGGATAAATTATGATCTGCTAAATTATAATAATAACTAAATTAGAGAGAAAATGAGGGGAATCCCCAAAAATTAAATGTGACAGACAATGACCATCACAACGCAGAATGGCAGTGACCCTTATCTGGTGCTCCAGTTTCACTGGCAAGCAACACAAAAAAGTTCAAGTGTTCAGGTTTAACATTTAAAAAAAAAAAAAAAAAGTGTGGCATTATTACCAACATGTATTTTATAAATTAAGTGATGCAATTATTGTTCATAAAAGACCCACCTGTCAGTCAGTGCAGGCTGAGACAGGATTTTAAATGAGTTGCAAACGAGTGATTTGAAAGCATATTCATAATGGGGATGTGTACAGGTTTTTCTAGCTAAACAGCACCAAAATTGTTACAATGGCTCTATAACCCAATAATAACCCAATACAGTTAAACAACACAGAGGTACAAGAGACAAAAAAAATATTTTACCTTTTTTGTTTTTGGACATCTCACACCCGTTTTGCTACCTACTGCAGTAGAGGAAACACCATAGCTCTCGCCATCCTGAGGCTGGCCAATTCCAAGAGCTCCATCCCCGAGCCCCAGCTCGCCTGTGCCAGCCGCAATGCCTCCCTCTTCCCCGCCTGCTGCTCCTGCCTCAGCTGCCTGCTGTGCAAGAAGAGCCTGCCTCTGGCGACGGGCTCGCTGGGCAGAGCTCGCCCGATTGCGTGAGATTCGACTCTTGGGCCGTGGTTTGGGCCGTGTTGGCGGAGGTTTGGGAGCGACGAGACTCGCAAAGGAAGGCTTTTCTGCCTCAGCTGGTGCCACAGAGTCCTGAGACCGAACAGACAAAAAAAAAAAAAAAAAACATAAAATAATGAGTGATGATTTCAACAGAAAAAGATAAGCACACTGAAATTAAACAGCAACAACTCACAGCAGCAAAGGATGTGCGGCGTGTACTAACTCCTCCAATCAACCCTACATTTTGACCTGGGTTCACCCCAATGGGAGAGGAGGCCCCACCTTCCTCAGGCCCTACCACTTCCTGTTTCAGCTGGTCAGTGCCCTGTGAAACGCGCTTCCTCCTCCTTTCCAAATTTTCAAACACATGCATGATGGCTTCGGCTTTTCGGTCTTCTCGAGACTGTGGAAGACATGACAGCTTGCAAAATGTATTGCACAGAAAATAAAAAAAGATACTCTTCTACTTAGGATCACGTTTACCAAATTGAACACATTAAAAAAAAAGTCTACAACTGACTGAAATTATAAAGAAATAAAATCTAACAAAACAAAAAACAAACAAACAAAAAAATACAGAACATAGTTGCAATTGCTCGTCTTCAGCTACAATCACTGTCTCTTATCTACATGTGCCAAACTGTGCACTGAAATGAGAAAATACACGACACCATCATCAAGCAGCACATTTTGAGAGGTGCAAGAGCCAGAAGTAGCTCACAAGGTAATGGGAAGCACATGAAAAGCCCCACATAGACAGTATTCCAAACTGAGACACAAACCAGGAACTATGGAGCTGTGAGGTTGCAATCCTGTGTGTACCACTGTGCTGCCTGAGCTGCCAACGATTCAGGTCTGATTAGGTATTTACTGGACTTTTTTTTTTTTCGCTCTCTCTCAACAACAACAACAAAAAAAAAAAAGGATGAAAGAAAAATTCCCAAAATAAAGAAATACAGATGAAAATACTTGATAAATTAATATTTAGAAAATTGAAATAAAGCCCATTTCGTAAGTTTCAGATATTTAAAAAAAAATTTTTTTGAACATTACTTAGATTAAGTATTTTAACAGTTGTCCTTCATACTCGAGTTATTCTCCTTACCCGTCTAGTTATGGGTGCTCCCGTTTCATCGACTTCCTCTTGGCCATACTCCTGTTTTACGCCATCAATCAGACCCTCCTGAAAGAGCCCAAAGAAAATCTCATTGGTGCTTCTTCACCATTAAGGAAATTTTGTCAGTTAAATGCCCAACCATGCTGCAAGAGAACAAGTTTCATTCTAGAACTAACTTTGCTTTAAAAAAAAAAAAAAAAAAATTTTTTTTTTTTTTTTTTTGCTTTGTTTTTTTTTTTTTTTTAATTATACTCCACGAACCTTTCCTCTGTTGGTAAAAAGCACAAGTATTCTTATAGGGTCGATCTATATATCAAAAAAACTGGGAGCAAACACAGGGCCACTGACCTTTGGCATGGTGCAATTAAAGTCATGCAGCCAATTTAAATTTTTGATTCTGTATTTGCTGAAATGCAATAAGGAAGCATTTTTGAATGAATGTTCGAGCTTACGCACAGGGCTTCCTCTGACCTTGTCTGAGATGGTTTGAGAACATTTTGTGTGTTTGTCTGTCCCCAAATGCCATATCCGCATTCGGTCCTAGTTGACTGCGAGCAGACAAGCACACAAAATTTCAGCGAATACTCAAACCATGGGTGCGAAACCGCGACTAGTCAAGGGTCTACTGTACAGTCCGCTACATAAAGAAAAATGAGAAGGCAATCAGCTAGTGTAGCATCCAGTTTTTGTGGAAGTGCTAAAGTGAATGTTGCACGAAACAAGGTAAACATCAGAATGGAATCTGCCTTAGTATTCTGGATACTTCTAGTTCTACAGTACTGTACAGTATTACAATGTTTTCCAGTTATTATTCCAGTACAGTACTGTAAGTAAGTTAATTTTTAGAATGTTTGTGTGTGAGATTTTATGTTCTGTAACATGTTTGTTCAAGTTTATCCTTTTGGTATCCACTTCATGTAAATATAATGCAATGCCTCCCTCTAGTGGGTATTGTTGAAAACTACTGTGCAGTACAGTGCTGCATGTTTATCCAAGTTTAACACACTTCATGTTCTTATTTATATATATATATATATATATATACACACACACATACACACACACACACACATACATAGTGTATAACCTTTATATTTTACCATCAATAAATATCACAGTAAAAAAAGTAAGTTTTTCTGAATCATTACTACATTTTACTACATTAATACTTTATTAATGAGTAAGACTGTCCATAGAATGTGTTTAAGAAGCATATTTTAGCGCATGTAATAGATACATAGGATTTTACATACAGTTGACCATTCGAGCATAGGGTTTTACTTCCGGATACAGAACTCGCGGATTATCTTGCACCTTCCGTATTTCCAAACCTTAATTAATCTTAATAAATCTTCTATTCTGACCATTACATAACTTGAAGATCCACCTTGAATCACATCACAAAGCAGGAGCCTGCAGGTTTGCACAGCTGCTTGCCTGAATTAAGGTTTGTGGATAACTCGTTTATACAGTATCTCCATCACGTGTGCGCACACCTACCTCTGCTTCACTAGTTCCATGCTCCCCATGCTCGTCTGGGAGATGATTGCTATCGTCAGACACGCTCCCCATCACTCCAATTCCCTCTAACTCTTTTCGTCGTGCCCGCCTTCTGCGAGTCTCTGCACCAAGCAGAGTAGGTACTGGGTTTTGTGGTGGGGGCAGAGGTGCCTCAGATGGGTTCTGGTTATGCTTTTGCACAGGACAGTTCTGATTGCCTTTATGGCAAGCACAGTCCACCTTGTAATTACTATCAAAGAAGAAACAAAACAATCAACACCACTGAATGTACAATATAACTTTAACGCAAATATTCTACTTTTTCCAAATAAGGTATAACAAGCATGGTAGACTTCACACACTGACCAGCTGTTAAATTCATAATCAAAGCCAATTGTGACCTCAGTGTCTTTGGAGATTTGGGTAACAGCATAAATACACAAGTGAATCATGCCCTCTGCAATCATATGCCGCACCTGTGAATGACAAAAGAGGAACAGACAGAAAAACAAAAACTTAGTCGTATTTTTTTAGTCATTATACAGCTATACAGTATAGTGTATATAGTGAGAAGCACAGCTCAGCCATAACATGACCACTGACAGGTGAACTGAATAACTGTTAATTATCTTGTGCAAAGAAGTGATACTTAACATAATGTGAACAGTCAGTTCTTGAAGCTGATGTGTTGGAAGCATTAAAAATATATGCATGGAAGGGCCTCAGTGATTTTAACAAGGGCCACACTGTGATGGCGAAACAATCGGATCTATTGATCTCCAAAAATGGCAGGTCTTGTTGGATGTTCCTGGTATGTGTAGCACAAAGTTCCTACCAAATGTGGTCCAAGAAAGGACAAGCACTGACCTGACAAGAGTGTCAGGGAAGTTCAATGATGTGTGTGGATAATGAAGATTGGCATGTCTGAATTGATCTCACAAAGCGGCTACTGTAGCCAAAACTGCTCAAACTGATAATGCTTGCTATAACAGAAAGACACCAGAACATACAGTACATTGAAATTTGGTGTATATGGGGCTGGATGACTGCAGATGAGCCACTTGGTGCTAATGTTATACATGTTCTGTGTATACCCCTGTTAAGAATAGTCCACTTTTAAGAAGCAACTTGACTAAACTCAAATATCACAATCTCAGTTTTTTTTCACCCAACCATATCAATGACACAGACTTGTGAGACAATCTGATCAAATAATCCATCCAACCTCAACAATCTCCTTACCTCAGCATTTGGAGTACAGGATCTCCTAATGAAGCGAGCATCATTGCCAAATGTCCGTGCATCTACACACATTTCTACTTCGTTAAATTTAGAGTAGAACAGGACAAATGGGTAGGGCCTGAAAAGAATACACACAGAAGCACACAGCCTTTATAGAGTTTATACATAGCTAGGCCAGAGAGTTCAACAGTTGAAAATGATGCTTACATACAAATATAATTAAGGACATGGCGAGCCCCTATAATCTAAAGTAAACTCACTTTTTGAAGAAGTGTCCATTGACCTCAAACTGTTGTTTAAGCATAACCTTTCCTCTGTATTCAATGATGAGGGTGTCAGGCTCCAAGTCCCGTGCTGCTCGAAGGATTTTCCTGTGCTTCTGCACTCGTGTTACACGGCCCAGCTGCAACTAGATATACAAACATGTTATTTTGTTTAGAACATATTAAACCCAAACTTCATATTTTGTACCTGATTTGTTAGTTTATAACCTTTATACTATTATTGCTCCTATTTTACTTTCTTGGAACTGAAGTGTCCACATTCTATTCTCATGAGACTGAAACAGACTACAAATGGCAGTCTTTTCAAACAAATACATGCATTTTACTGGACTGGAACTTCAAAGATGCAAGTAGAAAAATCACTGATGATGAAAATATACAGTGTCACTGGATGTGATCGTTTTTATTTCATCCTGCTTGAAAAACAGGTTTAGTGATTGAAAAGATTTTTCAAACACAGTCAAAAGGCTGTACCTGCATCTGAGAACTCAAAACAGTGTTGTTGCATGCCAACTCTGTGCGGTTGATGGTGTCCATCACGAGGTCTGCTGGATTTGGAGAACTCTTGCCAGCAGAATGATGCAGCTGTAGAAGTGTTTGAATATCAGCACTGTACTGATTGGCCTGAGCCTCCTCGTACTGATCTGTCCACTGGCGGATCCGCGTCTCCCAGCCTTCAGCAGTGTTCTCATCCAAGACACTCGCTTCACTTGTCCAGTTCTAAACAAAAAACAAAAAAAAAACAAAAAAAAAAAAAAAAAAAGAGAGAGAGAGAAATTGTTTGAGCCTTGTGAGGTTTAAAAATAAAAACAGTCTTATTAAAACCAGTATGCCACCTAGTGGCACATTAACACCACCATCAATATTCTTACCTTCATCCTTAAGGATTTTCTGGAACCTTCTCGGAAGGCCTGTGCAGATCAATGCAAAACAATTAACATTGCGTATAATATAAGCCGTTGAGAATAATAATCTAAATAAGCTATTGATTGATAGAAGTATGTTGATTTGTTTGTATATACCTTGACCTTCTTAGCTTTAGGTGCAGTTCGCATTTTCTCTGTGCTCTTTTTCCTCTTCTTGGCTTTGCTGCGTTTGACTCGGTTAACAGTAAGGGTGATGCTGGTAGGTGTATGCTGAGTGGCTGTGTATGACACTGTGGCAGCTGAGACCTCCTCATCTCCACTTTCTGTTGCGCTGCTTTCTCCTACTTTTAAGACAAAAATAAACAAAATACCTATATACACACACACTGGAGTGCACTATCACAAGAGCAAAGATATAACTTACACTTTAACACTTCAACTGTTTGTGGGGTTCTACAACCTACCAGACACATTGTCTGCTTTCCTCCGCTGCCCATCCAGTACTTTCCTCCTGTCCAAACCCCTGTACACATCACACTCATAAGAGAGACAGCATACACTTCATGCTAATAAATACAAATGGTTAAATATGTGTGGGAGGCTGGAAAATCCTAGTTGGTTGTCAATTCACCTGAAAACCATAATTCTACGATTTTATTTTACTTGCATACCTTTATTTTAAGAAAATATAAGAAAAATAAATTCTGCCACAATCACCTCCAATGTTCCTTTCTGCTAAAAACAGGTAAGCCTGACGAATGCCACTATTAATGCAATCAGTCTGATTGTTTTATCAGCTGAAATTCAGACAGTTCAGGAAAACCCGCAGAGTTCAGACATTATACAGTGGAAAACCTAAATATTTTACTGCATTTTCCCCCCACCAAGGCTAATAAACATTTAGGTATTTTTATTTTTATTTACTGTCAATGCATATGGTGGGCTTTAAACACTTTGCTGTCTTTACCTGCAGCTCTCGCATTTTATGAGGTAGTGGTCTGAGGTCAGGCGACACTGGCACCAGCGTGATGGCACGGCACCCTCTTCCTCCGACGAGCTGTCACTGTCGGCCGAGTTGTCAGGCTCATTAGGGTGGAAATGGGAACGGGAACGGCCAAGGGTGCCATTGAGCTCCAGGCGAGGAATGATGGTCTGGGAGAGTGGGGAGGCAGGAGGGGTAGGAGGGGGTGGCGCTCCATAGTTATGATCCTGACAACACACAATGGAAGACTGTTGCATCTTCAAACAATGGTGTTGAGGTATCAGAGAGAAGGAGGAAAACAGAGAGGACAAGACACAGAGGAAGGAGGGAAAGCAAGAAGGTGGGAATGAAAAATAAAATGTGCCATTCAAAAATCATGCAGGAATAGTAGTTGCAGTATGTTATATAAGCATGTCTGGAAAACCTCTGTAGTGAGCCAAGTTTTAAAAATGAATAAAATGTGCAGGTAGCATTAAAAATACTGAACATTTCATAACAGAACTTCACTTTAAAGCAGCCCGCAAAACTGTAATTTGAATGAAATGCACAAAACATTTTCTACTTGTAGTACAAAGTAAAGCACAGCACATTAGTTACACTCGATTATATTCAACAAACATCTCTTTTATGCCATACGAAGACTAAATACTCAGGTCATGCAAGTGAGGTGAGACTCACAGCATAGGGTAGGCCCCGGTATCCATGATTCTGTGCATTCCCACAACTGTGGTTCGAGTAAGTCTTCTCATTCACCGCAGGACTCGCTTCCACTGACTCAGGACTGAAAAGGGTGAAATGTGTATCATAAAACAGTAAAGATCAATGGAGTTATGCATAAACATCCAAAACAGAATATGATATAATATTCTACATGAAATGTTCATCATCCAATTTCAGAAGCTTTTGAACAACTGACCACTAGGTGGCGACAGGACTTGAGGATTAACATACAAGAAGCCACCCACCTGGATTTCATAAACAAGACTGGTTTGTGTTTCTGTTACCATACCCACCAATATAATGCTTGGGATGTAATTACATAACACAGCAGGTATTGTATAATAGAGTACCAAATTGGAAAATCGTTTTATTTTTATTTACACACACACACACAGGTATATACATATATACTCCAACTGGAGTTTTCATAAGTAGAGGCGCATTTTACATGTAAAACGCATGATTCATTCCAAGGCTACCAAGACTACCCCATAAACCCTTTAAAAATTATTAAAGTACACCAATTTTGTATTAAATATGTATGAAATGTGTGTTAAAAGTAAAAGAAATAATTTACTAAACCATTTAAACATCATTAACACATTAAACCATTTTATTAACATATCTATTAATTAAAGCATTATTAAATATTTATTAACCAATTTTTTTATTAACCAAACAATATTAAACATTCTTAAAACATTTGTAACACGCTCCACCAAGTGCGGGCAGCGTTGCGGCCAACACCGGAGCTTTTGGGGCGGAACGCGGCTTGTCTGGACCTCCGATCTGTCAAACAGGCAAGACGCTTTGAACACTTGTTTAGTACTCAACATTCACTCGTTTGCTTGAGGGATTGGAGGTATGGATGAGCCGCGCCCCATCTGGAGGGCTCCTGTGTCGGTTGCGATGTCGTCCACACTTGGCGGAGCACGCCACATTGGTAGTGCACTCCACCGTGGACGCCGGCGTTTTTGAGACGTGGCGCGGCTTGTCCGGACCGCCAATCTGTCAAGCAGGCAAGTGAGCTTTGAACATTTGTTTAGTACTCAACATTCACTCGTTTGCTTGAGGGATCGGAGGTCCGGATGAGCCACGCCCCGTCTCGGGGCTCCGGTGTCAGTTGCGATATCGCTCATATTTGTGGCGGACTCCGTGGTGTGCTCCGCCGAATGCGGGCGGTGTCAGAGCCGATGCCGGAGCTTTTGAGACGGGGCGTGGCTCATCTGGACCTCCGATCTGTCAAGCAGGTAAGTGCACTTTGAATACTTGTTTAGTACTCAACACTCACCTGTTTGCTTGAGGGATCGGAGGTCCAGATGAGCTGTGTTTTGCTCACATTCGGCGGCACGCGCCACATTCATGAAACATTTACTGAATTAAACAACTAAAAAAAAACGAAAAATAAGCTGCAATGAGCACTTTCAAAAAACTCGCGAACCAACAGTACAGCTCTCCTTTACGCGTGCTTCAAACAAGCATCATAGGTAAAGTATTATGATTCAGCTCCCTCCTGGCCAATGGGAGGCCAATGGGAGACCAGCGGGGTGGGATGTTGGGAAACAGCCAATGAAAGAGCTACTTGTGAATTGTTTGAATGGCGCTTTTCGTAAGAACTTGTTTCGTATACAGAGGACAAAAATTTAGGAAAATGTTTTTCGTATACTGGATTTTTCATATCCAGAGGTTTTCGTAAGAAGGGGGCCGACTGTGTGTAATATACACACACACACACACACGTACATACTAAGGATCTACGGGAAGACTATCTTTGATTCTGTGAAAATGTGCACAATGTCAGATATTGCACTTGAAGACATTAAAAATGAGACAGTGTGAAACACTGTAGTCAACGTGGAAAACTTCCACAAGCTACTACGCTTAGACAACTGTATGTGCCATGAGTGTTCGTCACTTTTTGACCACTTGAAATTATGAGTATGTGACATACCTCTTTGGATTATTGATGATGAAACAACTGATGATCGAGACCACAGCATACAAAATGTAGGGCATTAACTATTTTGTGACCATCCATAATATAAATACAAAACAGTGATCTACAACTGTTACTGGTTACCAGTCAGACTACAGACACAAAACTTGCACTTTTTTTGTCTATATAAAATGCTCATTGACAAGTATTTTTAAAACGTTGTCTTGTAAAGTTAACTTTCTTCGTTATTGGTGATCAGCATAATATTTTGTCTTATTTGCATCTACTTTTATCATGGTGCCTTAGCTCAAGTTTGAGATAAAGTATGAAATAAAATTTGTTCTTGGTCAAAACTTATTATTTTAATGGTTCACTGAAAAAGGTGTTTAAAGTTCCAATAGCACACAACCACAATACAATAAATGTACGGCACATTTCAATGTCAATTTCTGCTAGAAACTGATGCATAACATGTAAACTTACGAAACAAAAAAAATCATTGTCCCTACATATGCGCGTGCACGCACGCACGCACACGCACACAGCTACCTGAAAAGCAATCTTCTCTGAACAGAGCCAGAATAGTGACTCCGCTATTGGGCTGTATAATCACACACAAATTATGTTTTTAAGCACATACTGCATCCCAAACAGCGTTTTAATTGAAACCGCATACCACCAAGGTCTCAACTATATGCTACTTTTTATTCAGAAATACACTGATCTTAGGCTCGTTCTGAATGGACTTCAAATGATACAATATCTAATAGTTATCAGCTATGTATATTCTTTCAATTTTGATGCCTGCAGCATTTCATGAGGGGTGGCGCTATCACCAGCACAAACAGCACATTTTAATTTCCCAGAGTACTGCAACAATATGGCCATAAAACACCACATATGAAGTGTCAGTTAAGTGACAGACTATGTGTAATCTGTGAATCCTTAACATAAATGTTTGTACACTGATTATTTACCAATGCCTTGGGAATACAACTTTATCCTCCATCAAGTGTGGGAGACACTATGCTTTCAGGAGCGGTCTGTATCCACCTCAGACACTTCTTGTGAACACTCTCGCCATGCCAGAGCTTTATGGATTTATTTTGAATTCATGTTTAACGTTCCTACAACAGACCCTATCAGGCTATGGAAACTGGGTCATCTTGATCTGTTTTTAAAGGTCAGAGGTCAATTCATCAGGAAGGCCTGTCAGAGGCTACAGTTGACCTTATGAGGGAATACACACCTAATGTTCTGTGAAAAGCCCACATCTATAACTACAACTAAGAAACCAGACATCTGCTTGATGTCTTCAAAAAGTTTTTTCAAAGCAGTTTGAGAGTTCATACTCACTCTGATCCGGCAGCCATGTCTGTGTAAGGTGTCTCAGGTGTGGTGACTCCCAGTGCGATTGCTATGCTCATGACTTCAAGCACAGCGCCGCAAGGGAGAGGGGAAAGGGGGAAGGGAGGGGGAATAGGGATGGAGGGACAGGGGGAAAGGAGAGGAGGGGGGAGGGAAGATGGAATCACGAAATCCAGAAGGTAGAGACTGTCCAGTCCTGATGCGGGGTGCCGCAATGCCACTCACAGCACCTGACACACATCAGGAGACCTACAATAGTTAGAGAGCTTTTGTCAGATTTACAATTATTGACCCCAATACAGCAATTTGTTTGTAATTTTTTTGTTGAAAAATCACACACCGACTGAGAAAAAAAAAGCTCATATTGTAGATCTCACATATACAGTTCGTCACCGACTTACGACCTACTTGAATCACCACCATTCAACTTTACGACCACCCATGACTAAAAATAAAAAAAAATTATGGCTTATATATGCTGATATTATGTATCATGTGTGAATATCATCAGCCTTGCTGATTCTCACCTTTTTGTGAGGATCAAATTGGCTAAACCACGTACATATATTTAATAAGAAAAAGATGAGAAGGAGAGAAAACGAGATTCAAACATTTGTCACAAGAAAAAAAAAAAAAAAACACTATTAGCAGGTTTTTCTCAAATGTTCACATTATGTACAAACGGTGAGTAAATTTACATTAATTCAGAATTAATGAAAAATACTAGATGGAAAAAACACAGAAGAATACGCGCATGTGTATGAGTGATTGTGGATACAAACATGTATAGAAAGATAAGAGCATTACAAGAAAAAAATAGTAACATTAATAACAACAACTTAATCATTATTGTTATTATTATGATTATAATAAAAAAATATATTTTCCAGGTGAATGTACAACACCCATCCACATCATGTGCACAGCCACACTATTCACTCTGTGACCTCTCCTGGTCTCAGTATAAGCTGTAGAATCATAGTCAGTTGTAGAAAGGTACAGTATACATACGAGTAGTAATACATGTTTATACCCAATTTACGTACAACCCGTCTTACAACCTGTTGGTCAGAACCAAATACTGTCCCAAGTCAGACACTACCTGTATAGGTAACAGACTTTTAGTCGGGAAAATATATTCCTCAGGTGTTATAGCAACAAAAAATGGAACAAAAATAAAATTGCGAATATAGGCCTTGCTTCACAGAGGAATTTGACAAAAGGTCAAGTTGCTCAGCCATTTAAAAAAAAAAAACATTTTTAAGCAGAACTATTTATCATGTGATCAGACATGTAGAGGGAATTTGATTTGGCATGTAAATGAGGCTATCGGGTAAACAGTCAAGTAAACTTATTTTCCTTTCGGCTTTTCGCTTTTTCAGATGTCGCCACAGCGAATTATCCGATTCGCACATTTATTTATTTATTTTTTTTTACGTAGGATTCCCTACCTGACACAACCCTTTAGCAAGGGACAGAAACACGCTGACAGCTTAGCAGCCTACTCTTTACGAAAGTCAGCAATGGTTCTTTTACATGCCTCTCACCATAGACAGTGAGACATGGCCGGCCTTTGATAACCCAGTTAGCTGCACTGGGGGACAGTGACAACCTTGCGGGGAGTGGGACTCAAACCCCCAACCCTAGGATCAACGATCCAGCACCCTATACCACTAGGCCACCACTGCCCGTAAACAGTCCAGTAAACTAGTGCTGGTTAAATGTAGGACCTTGCACAGGAGCCCAACAGTGGCAGCTTGGTGGTACTGGGGTTTGAACTGCCAACCTTCACCTCATGAACCCCATAGCCAGCCTTGAGCACTGAGCTACCACTGCCTCCCTCACTAATGAAATAAGAAATATGACCTGGGAACACACTGGACCTTTCTGTAATGAGCATAGAAAGCAAATAGGCAGAGAATACAGCCCAGTTAGAAAGGTGCATGTTTGATCAAACTTGGGTACCAAAGCCCAGTGCTAATATGGCACCAGTTCATGGGCTCATGATCTGACTGCATAACACATTTGTGCAGTTTAGATTCACAGCATTTTTATATATTCATTGCAGATTGCTGGAAATGGTGTGTTTGATTGTTTTGAAGCACAAGTTGTACCAAATACAATTCAATATCTCCATTTTGTCTAGTTAATGCTTGCTGAAGCTAACGGTTCAGATGTGCAGGTCACCTGTGCCTATATTTATGAACGAAGTAAGGGACGACCCAATATATGAATGACATGCTAAGTTATGTACAATTCTAACAAGGTTAGTAATTTACTTAAAGATATTTTTTGCATAACAACAGTAGGATGCAGTATGGGTTCAGTACTAATTAAATTGCATTATTATAGAGAAGGTAGCAAAGAAATTAAATCAGAATACGCTAAAGTTATTCATTTAGCTCCACCATACAAATTTTTTTCCCACCATACCTGGCTAAATACAATTACATTTTCAACAGAGACAGCAAAATACAGTGGTACTGCGACTTATGAGCTTGCCATCAGAACGGATTAATTTCGTAAGTTGAAACGTTCGTTAGATGCAACAAAAACTCCCACAAGAAATAGAAAACCAATTAATCCCTTCCAACACCCTCCCAAACTCATAACCTGACACAAACATGTTTATCTTGAATATATTACGTCAAAAATACATGTAACAAATATTTCACAATAACACCTGGACAGTAACAATCCTGTAATTAACAATAAATAATAAAAGAACAAACAAGTCAATAAACAATACAGTAAGTGCATCTGAAGTTAAGAACAGCACTTAAAAAATTAGTAGTGTAAGTTAATGTTAACTTTTTATTTATTTATTTTATTTTTTGGATTTTTAGCTTTTATTTTACTTCACTAATTTTGATCACTTGCCATCTGCTGCTTGGCCGCACTCCCATCGCTCTCCACACTACCGTCAGGCAAAGGCCTCTTACTATTTGAGAATTGTACAAATGGTCGATGCATTCTTCCCATATTCCTGACAGAGATCAGCCACTCGGACTCCTTTTTCATGTTTATCTATGATTTCAAGCTTGGTTTCAAGAGAAATCGATTTTCTCCTCTTGAATACATCAGTCACCTTCCTATGTCCCATCTTAGAAACACCGGGATATGCACAATTAAAAAAAAAAAAAAAAAAAAAAAAAAAAAAAGTGTGTGTGTGTGTGGAGGGGGGGGTTACAAAATCTGAACCACAGCAAAGAAAAACTTGTGTACGTGCAGGCTACAACTGCCAGCACGGAAAGGAGCATGGCGGAATACACGCAGAAGAATACGAGGCTAATTGGCATGTATTGACCCTGGGGAACATGCTTTAACATACTGGTGCACCAGCTTCAAGTGAGATTGTGCATCCTGTACACTACGTGGCAGTGGTACTCTCATTGCGTTCCCTATCGTGTTAGGAAAAAGCACCGAACAAGTGATATGAAGTGCAGTAAACACTATTCATAGTCGCGCGCGGGGCAGGCGTAAAATGTTTTTCTTCCTATAGGGGGCAACACAGAAAATAATTGAGAAGCACGGCACAAGGTGTTCTCGGAGCATGGAGGAATACAAGGCTAATCGGCCTCTGAAAAGCCTTTTCCCCAGCAGAGTTCGTAAGTCGAAAATTTGCTTGTTGGATGGGGCAGATTTTTGTTGGGATCGAAGCTCGTATTATGGAAAATTCGTTATAAGGAACACCCATAAGTCAAGCTACCACTGTATTAATTCCTAGGTGCAATTCCGAGCCATATGCATGGTTTTTTAAACCTGTCTGGTCTTTCTATGTTCTCCAGCATTTTCAAATCTTTTTCTACTTATTTTATAAAGTTATACATCTGCATTCCGATACACGAACTTTACACCAACTATTCAATACCGAGAATCACCTTAGTCATTCACGGTATTTCTTTTTTTCTAATTTTCTCAATGTCATCTATTTGTTGTTGTAACCTTACATCCGATATTATCCTACTTGTTCTTAGGTTATTGTTTGGATGACAGCTTTCACATCTTAAAGCTAACAGAACTGAATTGTATCCCAGTTTTCAGGTTCTGACACTTGAAATGTAACATGAATGAAGCTATTGCAAAAGTTTGAATAAACAGATCACAAGACACATTTCACTTTAATGCTGTCCATTTGTGACTGGATCACTTAAAACAGGATGTTGAGAAAGAAATCTGAATGAAGGTCACAAAGTGATAAGGAAACTAGCAAGACAAAGAATAAACAAGGCAATCACTGCCTAATAGCAGAGCACCAATTTTTTTTACTTCTCCTGATACAAGATTTCAATGTGAATTTGTTTTGATGGCACCATCGATGATGTAATCTCATGTCATGCAAGTATTACACTATGATCGCTCCACTCCAAAGTTTTGATATGGTCTGAAAGTATTATGCCATTTAGACAAGATTTCTTTGAAAGAAACTCAACATAACCACAGGATAGTAAGATGCCATTCCATAAGCAAGCCATATGCACCAGAAATGTCAGACGCTTCCTCAATACAAAGCTGCCAACTTCTCCAAACCAAAATACAGACTCCGCTCTTGCGGCCTGTCAAAATGCAGCAAATCGATATGAAACACCTTCCCCCAATATCTTTTTTTAATTAACATTCAACATATTTTAAGGTGATTCACATAAAATGCAACAAACAGTAAAAGGTAGTTTCCTAGTACTAAGCATTTTTACTCACCACAAAGGAATCCTAACTCCACAGTGTAAACATCCCATAACTTGAAAATAAACTTCCCCCATTGAGAAGTATACAGACAGACAAGGGGATGTCAAAGTCGAGCTATTATAATTCTTCTAACTGATCCTTTTTGAATGGTTCCTTTGTAGCAGCCTTTGCTCTCTTCAAGAAGGAGGCAGTGAATGTCTGTTCATAACAGGTGTTGCTTCTTGATTTTGGAATAAGTAGAGCTGACAGCGTGTCATCTGATAGTTATCCCCCTGAAGTCGGTCTTATTCTTCCTCACTTGACTGAAAATTCATTCACATTCAGCATTGCTGTGTGAAATTGATAAAATGCCGAATATGCAACGTCTCAACTTTTGAAATATGGGCTTCCCATCTCCTTTGACAGTGTGGGAAAGTGAGAACCAGAACTCATCTGCAAGCATTCTCATTTGTACCGCTTTGAAACCGGTTGAGCAATAATCATTAAACTCAATCTCAAGGTTGTTAATAGCTTCGTCTGTGTCTTCAATTCCAGTTTTGATCAAGACAGGAAACTTTGTGAAAAAGAATCTGAGGGAATTGAAGGAACAACTGTCGGTCTTGTTTACACCTGCAACTCGAGCAGTTTGCCCATGTGGTCTGCAGCAGCTAGAGGAATGTTATGCTCCACACAAAAGGCTGCAAACAAACTTTCAGCTTGATAGCATGAGTATTTCCTGTCTTTGAAGTGAAAGAAATCGACGAAGTTTGAGCACGTCCGACCTCAGATTCAGATTGTAAAGCCCTTTCATGCACCTTGTCCTTACAGTGCTGCACGACTGCTTCACAGATGCGCAAGAGCTCATGGCCCAACTTCTGGCAAAAACAGTGCCCATACGCATGTGCAGTGTCCATACACATGCGCAGTGGCTAAATTTGGCAAGGGATGGAACAGTAGGCCCTCGACATTTGCAGGGGTTCAGTTTCGAGCCCGCCAGCAAATCGAAATAATCCGTGAGTTCTGTACCCGGACGGAGGTAAAACCCCATGTATCACGTCACATGCGCGAATGAACAGCCGGAAGTAGAATACTGCGTATCTATTACAGCCGCAAAATATGCTTCTTAAATACATTTTATAGACAGTCTTACTCATTAATACAGTATTAATGTAGTAAAATATAGTAATGATTAAGAAAAACTTTTCAATTTTTACTCTTATTTTTATTGATGATAAAATATAAACATGAGACAGCATATACTATTGTGAAGCACTTGTTTTAAAGTCTGTCTTAATTATTATTCCAGGACAGTACCCAAGTTAATTCTGAGAATGTTTGTGCGCGAGATTTTATGTTCTGTAGCATGTTTAACAAGTGAAACCAAAAGGAAAAACTTTATTACACTTCATGTCCTTTTACATTGAACTTGGAGGGACGTCTCCAAGATGGCGCTGCCGAGAGGGCAACTTCACGGAGTTCTCAGAGTCAAACTGTTTTTTTCTTCGTTTTAATTTGTTTGTTCATGTTTTGCACTATACTCGTCTATGATCGGTCGACCCTACTTCAGCTATGAGCAGCTTCAGATTCGGGCAACTAAGCACGCAACAACTTCTATTGTGAGCTAATATGCTATGGGAGCTCAATGCTGACCGCACCCCGGCTAACAATAAGCCCAGGCGGCGTTCTCAGACTCTCCGACGCTTGGTTAGTACTTCCGGCCATACTGCTTGAAAATGTTCAGTCCCTGCGAAACAAGATGGAGGAGATTCATGCTCAGATTGCAGCACAGAGTGATCTACAGAACTGCGTTTCTGTGAAACATGGCTCGAGGAGAGTACACCCGATGAGGCGATTGCACCAGCTGGCTACACGGCCTTCATTCCCTGCAATCCCAAGCGCCGGAGTCGTCGTTCGGCCCCTTCCCGCCTGGGCTTCTTGTTAGCTGGGGTGCGATTAGCATTGCAAACAAGAATCCCAGTTGAGCGTGCTTTAGTTATACACGCCCAAAGACACTCTGATCTTATAGCTGTAGTAGAGTCGACCGGTCATAGACGAGCATAGTACAAAACATGAACAAACAAAACAACAAATAAAACAAATTAAAACAAACAAAACAATTTGACTCCGAGAACTCCGCGACGTCGCCCTCTGGGCAACGCCATCTTGGAGACGTCACTCCAATTTCAATGTAAATGGACATGAAGCGTAATAAAAGTTTATCCTTTTGGTATCGTTTGTTAAACATGCTATAGAACATAAAATCTCATGCATAAACATGAACTTGGGTACTGTACTGGAATAATAATTGAAAAAGATTTTAATACAACAGTTCAGAGAAAACCGTCGTTTCTCAGGAGAAAGTTTTATTTCTTCAGAAGAGACATCCAGTGTTGTCTATCGCTTAGCCAGAGAAGATGCATAGCGTTTGAGTGGTATACAGCTCAAGTGGTAATTAAAACACACACAAAAAAAAAAGAGGCTCATTGACAACTTGTGCGCGAATGAGGAAAAAGGGCCGGGTCATGAGCTCAACCAATAAGGAGAAAGGAGGACAGCCGTTGGCTGAATTCGAGTCACGTGCCAGTTGATTCGCAGTCAGCGAATACTCAAACCATGGGTGCAAAACCTCGAATAGTCAAGGGCCTACTGTACTCTGAGTGGCTCATACATTTTCTTATTTGCATTCTTCATAGTAAAAGTTTATGGTATGTTAATATTTCGCGAAATAGCCAGCCTTATTATTCGAATATATATTATCCGACCCAGAAACATATTTCCGTACTCAGACCCAAGAAAACATACTAAGTACGTTTCTTACATACTAGTTGGCAGCTATGCTCAATGTGATTGGGTAAAAAGCTATTCTATTCAAATGCTTAAGGCAACAAATGGCAGAAATAGTTAATTTTACCAGCTGAAAAACCAAGATATCTAACTTCATATGGCACATAAAATGCTGTTTATGTTGCAAGTGGATCACTCAGACATTCATTCGCATTACTACGATTCTATACCAACATGCAAAATGTCACACGGTTCATAAGTGTACACGGACACAGGACCAGTCGGACACAATGTAAACACACCCGGACTGAGAAAAAAAAAAAAAAAAAAAAAAAGAAAAATTATATGTATAAGCTTGACCCAATACCAATTTCTCTCAAGTATGGTGCTCTAGTAAAATAAAAAAGCTACATATACCTGCATTAATAATGCAGGGCCTATTAATTCTGTTTTGGGTAAAATCTGCAAACACATTGGTTTAAAACGAAAAGTGAAAATGGAAACAGTTTGTGAAACACCAACCAGACAACTATCCTAAACACCATACTACACAAATACACAATTTAAATCCAGTACAGTATATAAACATGCACGCATGGGTCAAAATTACAATGCTGCAGTATCTCCGCTATACAGAAGGGGGCAGTACATGGATGATACATTCGCGGTAAAGCAGACAGTCGACTCAAACTTGTACCACCATATCATTCCCTTTTCGATATGCAGAACTCGGTTATAAAAAATTTAAAAGTTGCTGTAGTGGATGATCATGACAGACTTTTAGGAGAAAAAAAAGTCCACTAATCAGTCGAAATTCACTCCTCCAGTAATTTATAGTGTCATTAAAATCGCTTTTATAATTTTGGGACAATGCATTTCCTGCTGTACCC